>CM056376.1:0-98772 GCA_029718625.1 Synaphobranchus kaupii
TAAAGGGTAAGTACGCCCTCGATCACTTTTCCCCCGCTGTAAACGTGTTCGTATGCCTACCTTATAATGAGACTTATTCATGCATTCCGTTATTTCAACAATTCTGAAATATTGTATATCATAAGAAACTGGTAGAAAAGCGTCTTTGTGCTGCCCCTAACGGTTGAAATTTCCTTTCTGCTCCCCACTGCCCCCGCCCTAATCGTGATGTCAGAGTACCTCTTTGGAGGTACCTCTACGTCATATGGATAATTGCTGTTGCTCACAACGGAAACAGCCGGCACCTGATTGGTTAGACCCGCTACGTTACTTTCGTTTGGCTCCACGTTTTTAAACCGGAACAACGTGGCGTCCTGTTCAATTCTCTTATTACACCTAAATAGTCCACTAAAATATGTTTCTGAAAATATTTGAGGTGAGAAATAGGCCATACAGTTGCTGAATCTTGATTCATATTTGATGTTAAACGTCTAGTCTGACAGTTTGATCCAAGTTATACAAAATCATTTGTACAATGTACGTTCAGTTATGCAAATGACGATGGACACAGCTCCTCCGCCCCAACCCCTCTCCCTCGCTCACCCCACAAAGTATTTTTCAAAATTGTGTAGTAGGCGGACAGGCTGAGACAGTGGGTGTACTTACTCTTTAAGGTGTGTCAGTGGGTCTGCGTGAGTTAATCTGTCTCAGTGTGTCAATTTCTCTGTGTGTCAGTGGGTCTGTGTGTGTTACTCAGTCTCAGTGTCTCAGTGTGTCAGTGTCTCTGTGTGTCAGTGGGTCTGTGTGTGTTACTCACTCTCAGTGCGTCAGTGTCTGTGTGTCAGTGGGTCTGTGTGTGTTACTCACTCTCAGTGCGTCAGTGTCTCTGTGTGTCAGTGGGTCTGTGTGTGTTACTCACTCTCAGTGTGTCAGTGTCTCTGTGTGTCAGTGACTCTCACCTGAGCTTCTCTTCTTCCAAACGTAAACACCACCGATGGCGATGAGAGCGAGGAGGAGAGCCCCCACCACACAGCCGATGATGACGCCCATGGGGGGGCTGCTACCGTCAGGATTGTAACACGCTGCAATCAGAGGGAATCACATTAGACACACACACACACACACACACACACACACACACACACATTTGTTAATATATTGCATTTTTGACAGTCATCCACTTATGTCTACGTCATCGCCATCCCTTACTAGTTAGCTGACTTCATAGGCGGAAATCCCGGGGGGGACGGGGGGGACACGACCCCCCCATCCTGGGAAAAATATGATTTGTCCCCCCCAATATATCACTGTAAACATAACTATTTAATTTCAGTAATATTAATAATACGCAATGAAAGCACTTGTGCTGATTGTAGACACTTAATAGCGCGTTTTTAAGTTTCAAAAGATTGCGACTCCCTTCCTCACAATGGTTTGATCTACTGCCCCCCCAAGCTCTCAGCAGTGGCACATGATACAGGTAGTACGGTGCGTGTGTGGGAAGGAATCTTACAGAGTCTGTCGTTGGTGGCTGACTTCGAGTAAGTAGTTAGTTAGTTATCCTAACAAAGGATATGTTAGACATTTCTTTACTTCAAACACATTTATAATCGTCACCAGTCTTCATTTTCGCTTTATTGAATTACAGGTCACTCTTTATGTTAGCTAGCGGTTAGCTGACGTTTGCTAGCTAGTAACATCAACCAGTGTTTGCAGCTGTTTGAATTAGAGTCAATGAGAGAAGCTAGCAATGCAATGTAGCGTTCCTTAGCTGGCAAGGTGACAGAGCGTTCGTGTCCACCGTCTGAAAGGCACTCAATGCTAACGTGGAAGTTAATCCAGTCAATCGCACCATAGCGATTTAGTTTTATGTTGGAAGGGTTCACACACACAATAGCTGAATAGCGAGCAAGACGATGGAGCAAACTAAAGCAAACATTAGCTAGCAAGCTAGCACCTATTCCATTTATGTGGCGTCGTCAAAGATGAAATCTTTGCTATCGTCAGTTTATTACAAGATCAGCATGCAGCTTCGAAGTCCCTGTGATAAGGTTAGCGATAAACTGAACTCCAAACTGAACAGAACTACACTCTCTTCTACAATTGTCTTAAATATCTTTAATGGTCTCATTGCAAAAGCTAAATTGTCGCTAGGGGACTTTGAAGCACCTGTGTGCCAATCTTGGAGTAAACTGACGATAGCAAAGATTATAGCAAACACCACAGAAACGGAATTGGTGCTCGCTAGCTCTGCAAATTCAGCTATTGTGGAAAGCCAGCCAATATAAAACGAAAACATAAACTATATTAACATAACAAAAGGTTGCAGCTTACGTTGTGTAAATTGTGAACTCATACAGCTGTCAACCCTTGTCACTGCAATCCGTTTCACATTTGCTAGCTGACTAGCTAGCAACCTGGTAGATCGAAGCCCATTATAGAATGATAGAAGATAATAGATGATAGAAGCCCATCTCCTACTGTAAATAACCTGCACACTGCGTGCGTGCGTGCGTGCGTGCGTGCGTGCGTCCGTCCGTCCGTCCAGCCAGCCAGCCAGCCAGCCAGCCAGCCAGGTAGAACATGGCAGAAAAAAATAAAAAAGACGGACATCAGAGCATTTTTCAGTACACCAAAACGCAAAGTAGGAACCCTAGTAGCCTAATATCTCAAAGACTAGTTGATAAGATGTTCATAAGAAAGAAGTGAAATGCTAATGGAAATGTTTCATAATGATGTCATTAGGCAGAGCAGGCAACAGACGGCACACAGACAGCAGAGCTGGGGACAGATAGGCAGGGACAGACTGGCAGAGACAGGGAGTCTCAGGTAAGTTTGTTGAGTTTTTGTTTGGCAACATTATGAAAGGTTCTCTCTTTTTTAGACTTGTAAAATAGGGACATAATTGGACAATGCCATGGATAGCCCCACTCTCAACTTAAACTGGTGACTGAACCAAGATTTGTTTAAGGCAATGGTATTGCTGTTGTGATTAATTGTGTAGTTTTGGGTACCGGTAGTTAGGGGTATGGCAAACACCTTATTTCTTTTGTAGGAGACAGACTGTGAGTCAGTGAGGGTGGTGAAAGGGAAAGAGCCAGGGAGAGAGATTTTAGATGACAGTGTCACAGTTCCTCAATATACATTTAACATATTACAACGTAGGCTATGTGTTACAGCACTACTTTTGGTGTCCCCCTCAGGAATTGCTCTTGAGAAAATATCATGTAATTGTCCCCACCAAAGTTGATATCAGATTTTCGCCCCTGGCTGACTTACATTAGTGGTTCATGTAACCTACCTCTCGCTCTCTCTCCTCTATCTCTTGCTTTCTTTCTTCTCTCTCTTTCTCTCTCTCCATCATTCCACCCCCCACCCCCCTCTCTCTCTCTCTCTCTCACTCACTCTTGAGATCTTTGTTGATGTTCTCCTCTGTAACGGGCAGAATGATATCCTGTTCCAGGCTCTTGTGCTGTACAGTACAGGTGTATTCCTGGCTCTTCCAGTCCTCAGGCTTCACTCTCAGGTGAGATTTGGTCTGGAAAGTTCCGTCCTCGTTGGGCATCGTCTCCCCCAGCTCTACGTCCACATCCAGGTCCTGTCTGTTTCTCTGCCAGGTTACCATGACGCCACGGGGGAAGAATCCGGTCACATGACAGGTAACAGGAGAGGAGGAGTCCTTCTGCAGCAGAGAGACCTCAGGAGCAACTGAGAGAGAGAAAGAGAGAGAGAGAGAGAGAGAGAGAGAGAGAGAGAGAGAGAAATAGAGAGAGAGAGATTTTTTATTTTTAACAAACATTTATTGTTCAATTATTTCTCCCCAGCAATGGGTTAACCTTAATTACAATGCCCAGTAAATGCATCACAGCCATATGTCACAAAGATCATGAACAGATCATGACCATTAACAATAAAATGACTATTCAAATTTTTTAAAATCAACTGCCCGTCATAGCCAAACTGGCAAAGAACCCTCCCACACACCATGTTGCGCAGAACCCTGGTATGTTATTAATTAAAATATGGTAAGCTAATTCTACCCTTAGCCGTGCTGCCATCATGCCCTTCAGCATACTTATAGGATCAGTCGAACCAACCCCACAAAGGTTATTCCTCCTGGTCTTCCAAATACACAATTTCACTAATCCAGACATAGTTCAATAAACAATCCTTCCTCTTAGTGACAACACTGTACTTCGGCCCCCCCAATGAAGCATGTAAAAGAAAATCCGTCATCCAACCCTTGAAACCAATTGTCGAGCAGTTTAAAAAGATCCATAAAATGGTCACAGCTCAGGAAGAGGTGAGGCAAAAAGTCTCCTCCTGACCACAAAGAGCACTCCCTCCCTACTGCCGGATTCAGGTGAGCCATGTGTCTGTTCGTAGCTATGGCCCCGTGAATAACCCTCCACTGCAGGTCAGCCTATGGCCCCGTGAATAACCCTCCACTGCAGGTCAGCCTATGGCCCCGTGAATAACCCTCCACTGCAGGTCAGCCTATGGCCCCGTGAATAACCCTCCACTGTAGGTCAGCCTATGGCCCCGTGAATAACCCTCCACTGTAGGTCAGCCTATGGCCCCGTGAATAACCCTCCACTGCAGGTCAGCCTATGGCCCCGTGAATAACCCTCCACTGTAGGTCAGCTGTACTCTTCTCTATGGGAGAATAACCCTCCACTGTAGGTCAGCTGTACTCTTCTCTATGGGAGGTTTATACAGGGCCCGCCAGCGTCCCCTCAAGGAGAAATCTGGCTCAAATAACTCTGACCACCTCGAGGCTTTCAGGTCCCTCAAAGAGGCCAGGTGAGCCACCTTGACATTAGTCATGTACATGGCCTTCTTAGAGATCTCTAAAATTGCACAACTCTGGGGTTTCGAAAAGAAATAATTCTTGAGACATCTTCCTGTACATCCACCACAGCAGCAGCAACACTGAACGGTGGGCACATCCGTAGACCCTCCACCCCGCAGCATGTTCCTGTGTGTGACCCAGGTTTTGCCTGACCATATAAAAAGTTCAAAAGTACTACCCTGTAGCGCTGCTGGAAACTGTACCTTGGTCCACAGATAAACTCCTCCACAGAAAAAATCACCCCCAGCCACACTGTTTTCAATAACCCAAACAGTTCTCGCAACCTCTTGCACGCCATTAAGAGGTGCAACACGGTTTCCTTACATGTACAAAATGGACACCCTTCACCCCCTCCCTGAGTCGACATCAAACGACCAATCAAACCTTAGTGGCAGCCCCTCCATTGAAAAAACCCTCCACCTCCACCCAGTCCTCTTAGGGATGGGGGCCCTGTATAACACCCTACACCTGTACCCAGCCACTGTCTGGTCACCTAGCTCCTCCTGCCACCGATGCTCCTTTTTTTCCCATAACGCTCTCATGTGCCTGGCCTTGATGCACACTGCATACAAGTCCTTTCCCATCACCTCCTGGAACTTCCCCAAACATGGAGAGGTAAAGGATAAAAGCTTCCCTCTCTCCTCCTGCCACTCCTCTACTGCTGCTGTCACACTAACTGTCGGGAACTCTAGGAGCTCCCCTTCAGGTGCCTGATTAATTCCTCCCCCCTCCAGCCTAGGAAAGGCCTGCCTTACATCCCCCAGAATCCTCTCCAGGACTCTAATGGACTTTACCCCTGTGCAACCTGCTAGTCTCTGGGCTGTGACCAAACTGCACCCCCCTGGTTGACGCAGGTGAGCCACCTAACATAAGCCTGCCTCCACAAACCGCCGCTGCAGGGTGACTGACCTCAATGGCTCAGATACGATCACAGGGTTGTGGAGAATCGGCCCCTCCCACACCCACGTCCTTGCTCCAGACCGGCCTCCCGAGAGGACTTCAGCAGCTGCCATGCCTTCAACACGGCCACATAGAACTCTGAGAGCCCTGTGGTGTTACAGCTGTCCAATTTCATTAGAAACAGCTGTACATCCAGCCCCATGCCGCCTGCTCTTCTCAGCATTGTGTATACCTGCTCCCTCCAGCATATCTCCCACTGATAGAGGAGCCTCTGAGCAGCCTGCAGCCTAAAAGCCGCCACCCTGCTTTCCAGGTCAATCAACCCCTGTCCTCCTTCCTGTACAGGAAGGTACAGGATTGGCGCCCGTGCTCGTCCCCAGATACACTTCCAGTACCTTAATCCCTGTCTGGCCCCACTGTAAGCCTCCTGGCAGCCATTGCAGGGACCCCTCCCTCCAGGAACCACATGCCAACGCTTTACTTTTCCCCCAATTCACCCTTGCTGTGGAGGCACCCTCATACACTCTGTTGCTGTCCTCCAATGCCTGTATGTCTTCCCCGTCTTTCACCAACACAGTAATGTCGTCAGCATATTCTGACAACCTTGCTGCCTTAGAAGCCCTGGCTCCTGGGATTCCCACGCCCCTTAGCCTCTGTTTTACCATTGCCAACAGTGGTTTGACCGATAAAGCATATAACTGGCCAGATAAAGTGAGCTCCTGCATTGTGATAGGTGAATCCAGCCCTGCTTTCTCCACCTCTGTCAATGTATGGAGGTCCTGATGGAGCTCACCCATCAACATGGCCTCACTAGCCTCTACTGCGGCCTCCCTCATCTCACAGGGATCTGCCTCCCTCACCTCCCAGGGATCTGCCTCCCTCACCTCCCAGGGATCTGCCTCCTTCACCTCCCAGGGATCTGCCTCCCTCACCTCCCAGGGATCTGCCTCCTTCACCTCCCAGGGATCTGCCTCCCTCACCTCCCAGGGATCTGCCTCCCTCACCTCCCAGGGATCTGCCTCCCTCACCTCCCAGGGATCTGCCTCCCTCACCTCCCAGCGATCTGCCTCCCTCACCTCCCAGCGATCTGCCTCCCTCACCTCCCAGGGATCTGACAGTGCATTGGTTTACTTTACCCTTGAGCTTGGCACATCCATCTCCCTCAAAAGGGAGAATCTAGCGCTTACAAGTGCCCCCTTTTTTCTTTCATTCAAAAAGTGGCTGCAGCTCCTGCAACTTATTATTAGCAAATTATTCAGCCCCACTTCCCTAATCCTCATCTCAATGTTAGCAATCACCCTTCTTTTCTCCCATGCTGAAAATGCTGCATGCTGATAACAAAAAGAATTGCCTAAGGGACTCAAAAACTCCCTTTTCCTCTCTCCACCTATCACAAAAATGCCAAAAAAATGGTGTAAGTGCCAGAGAGAGAGAGAGAGAGAGAGAGAGAGAGGGAGAGATGTGTGTTACATATGTGTATATGTGTTATTTGTCATGCCAATGAAGCTCCATTTGAGTTGAATTGAATTGAGGGGGGGGGGGGAGAGTGAGAAAGAGAGATAGTGTTAAGGGTGGATGAGAGAGAGAAATAGTGTTAAGGGTGGAAGGGGGCGGGGACAGTATGAGAGAGAGAGAGTGTTAAGAGTGGAAGGGGGCAGGGACAGTATGAGAGAGAGAGAGAGAGTGTTAAGGGTGGAAGGGGGCAGGGACAGTATGAGAGAGAGAGAGAGAGAGACAGTGTTAAGGGTGGAAGGGGGCGAGGACAGTATGAGAGAGAGAGATAGTGTTAAGGGTGGAAGGGGGCAGGGACAGTATGAGAGAGAGATAGTGTTAAGGGTGGAAGGGGGCAGGGACAGTATGAGAGAGAGAGATAGTGTTAAGGGTGGAAGGGGGCTGGGACAGTATGAGAGAGAGATAGTGTTAAGGGTGGAAGGGGGCAGGGACAGTATGAGAGAGAGATAGTGTTAAGGGTGGAAGGGGGCAGGGACAGTATGAGAGAGAGATAGTGTTAAGGGTGGAAGGGGGCGGGGACAGTATGAGAGAGAGAGAGTGTTAAGAGTGGAAGGGGGCAGGGACAGTATGAGAGAGAGAGAGAGAGTGTTAAGGGTGGAAGGGGGCAGGGACAGTATGAGAGAGAGAGAGAGAGAGACAGTGTTAAGGGTGGAAGGGGGCGAGGACAGTATGAGAGAGAGAGATAGTGTTAAGGGTGGAAGGGGGCAGGGACAGTATGAGAGAGAGAGATAGTGTTAAGGGTGGAAGGGGGCAGGGACAGTATGAGAGAGAGAGATAGTGTTAAGGGTGGAAGGGGGCAGGGACAGTATGAGAGAGAGATAGTGTTAAGGGTGGAAGGGGGCGAGGACAGTATGAGAGAGAGAGATAGTGTTAAGGGTGGAAGGGGGCAGGGACAGTATGAGAGAGAGATAGTGTTAAGGGTGGAAGGGGGCAGGGACAGTATGAGAGAGAGATAGTGTTAAGGGTGGAAGGGGGCAGGGACAGTATGAGAGAGAGAGATAGTGTTAAGGGTGGAAGGGGGCAGGGACAGTATGAGAGAGAGAGATAGTGTTAAGGGTGGAAGGGGGCAGGGACAGTATGAGAGAGGGAGATAGTGTTAAGGGTGGAAGGGGGCAGGGACAGTATGAGAGAGAGATAGTGTTAAGGGTGGAAGGGGGCAGGGACAGTATGAGAGAGAGATAGTGTTAAGGGTGGAAGGGGGCAGGGACAGTATGAGAGAGAGAGATAGTGTTAAGGGTGGAAGGGGGCGAGGACAGTATGAGAGAGAGAGATAGTGTTAAGGGTGGAAGGGGGCTGGGACAGTATGAGAGAGAGATAGTGTTAAGGGTGGAAGGGGGCAGGGACAGTATGAGAGAGAGAGATAGTGTTAAGGGTGGAAGGGGGCAGGGACAGTATGAGAGAGAGATAGTGTTAAGGGTGGAAGGGGGCAGGGACAGTATGAGAGAGAGAGATAGTGTTAAGGGTGGAAGGGGGCTGGGACAGTATGAGAGAGAGATAGTGTTAAGGGTGGAAGGGGGCAGGGACAGTATGAGAGAGAGATAGTGTTAAGGGTGGAAGGGGGCGAGGACAGTATGAGAGAGAGAGATAGTGTTAAGGGTGGAAGGGGGCGAGGACAGTATGAGAGAGAGAGATAGTGTTAAGGGTGGAAGGGGGCTGGGACAGTATGAGAGAGAGATAGTGTTAAGGGTGGAAGGGGGCAGGGACAGTATGAGAGAGAGAGATAGTGTTAAGGGTGGAAGGGGGCAGGGACAGTATGAGAGAGAGATAGTGTTAAGGGTGGAAGGGGGCAGGGACAGTATGAGAGAGAGAGATAGTGTTAAGGGTGGAAGGGGGCGAGGACAGTATGAGAGAGAGAGATAGTGTTAAGGGTGGAAGGGGGCGGGGACAGTATGAGAGAGAGAGGGAGTTAGTGTTAAGGGTGGAAGGGGGCAGGGACAGTATGAGAGAGAGATAGTGTTAAGGGTGGAAGGGGGCAGGGACAGTATGAGAGAGAGATAGTGTTAAGGGTGGAAGGGGGCAGGGACAGTATGAGAGAGAGATAGTGTTAAGGGTGGAAGGGGGCAGGGACAGTATGAGAGAGAGATAGTGTTAAGGGTGGAAGGGGGCGAGGACAGTATGAGAGAGAGAGATAGTGTTAAGGGTGGAAGGGGGCGGGGACAGTATGAGAGAGAGAGGGAGTTAGTGTTAAGGGTGGAAGGGGGCAGGGACAGTATGAGAGGGAGTTAGTGTTAAGGGTGGAAGGGGGCAGGGACAGTATGAGAGAGAGATAGTGTTAAGGGTGGAAGGGGGCGGGGACAGTATGAGAGAGAGAGGGAGTTAGTGTTAAGGGTGGAAGGGGGCAGGGACAGTATGAGAGGGAGATAGTGTTAAGGGTGGAAGGGGGCAGGGACAGTATGAGAGGGAGATAGTGTTAAGGGTGGAAGGGGGCAGGGACAGTATGAGAGGGAGTTAGTGTTAAGGGTGGAAGGGGGCAGGGACAGTATGAGAGGGAGATAGTGTTAAGGGTGGAAGGGGGCGGGGACAGTATGAGAGAGAGAGGGAGTTAGTGTTAAGGGTGGAAGGGGGCAGGGACAGTATGAGAGGGAGATAGTGTTAAGGGTGGAAGGGGGCGGGGACAGTATGAGAGAGAGAGGGAGTTAGTGTTAAGGGTGGAAGGGGGCAGGGACAGTATGAGAGGGAGTTAGTGTTAAGGGTGGAAGGGGGCAGGGACAGTATGAGAGAGAGATAGTGTTAAGGGTGGAAGGGGGCGGGGACAGTATGAGAGAGAGAGGGAGTTAGTGTTAAGGGTGGAAGGGGGCAGGGACAGTATGAGAGAGAGATAGTGTTAAGGGTGGAAGGGGGCAGGGACAGTATGAGAGAGAGAGATAGTGTTAAGGGTGGAAGGGGGCAGGGACAGTATGAGAGAGAGAGAGAGAGAGAGATAGTGTTAAGGGTGGAAGGGGGCAGGGACAGTGTGAGAGAGAGATAGTGTTAAGGGTGGAAGGGGGCAGGGACAGTGTGAGAGAGAGAGATAGTGTTAAGGGTGGAAGGGGGCAGGGACAGTATGAGAGAGAGAGATAGTGTTAAGGGTGGAAGGGGGCAGGGACAGTGTGAGAGAGAGAGATAGTGTTAAGGGTGGAAGGGGGCAGGGACAGTATGAGAGAGAGAGATAGTGTTAAGGGTGGAAGGGGGCAGGGACAGTATGAGAGAGATAGTGTTAAGGGTGGAAGGGGGCAGGGACAGTGTGAGAGAGAGAGATAGTGTTAAGGGTGGAAGGGGGCAGGGACAGTATGAGAGAGAGATAGTGTTAAGGGTGGAAGGGGGCAGGGACAGTATGAGAGAGAGAGTGTTAAGGGTGGAAGGGGGCAGGGACAGTATGAGAGAGAGATAGTGTTAAGGGTGGAAGGGGGCAGGGACAGTGTGAGAGAGAGAGATAGTGTTGAAGGGTAAGTTCGCTATTTTGGACCTTGGACCCTATTTGCGGTCCGTCTTCCATGAACCTGACCCATGAAGTCAATTTTTTCGGAAGGGGGCAGGGACCGTATGAGGCGTGTGAAACCCATTCAAAGTCACGTCTATTTTCTCCAGGTATAAAAGTATGATATAATAAAACAGACGGGATGCTGCTCCATGTAGAGGTAACGTGCTTTTACTGAATAGAGTGAGCAGTGCTGCTGTACCTTTCCTCTCCAGAGTGCTCCTCCCATAGCTCACGTACTTCTTCAGATCCTCAACACACTCCTGGGTCAGGTACTGCTTCCAGCGCTCAAGCTCAGCTGGGTTATGATTCCACCTCAGTGCAGTATGAAAGGCCTGCTGCACAGGTGCAATGTAACGCTGGTTTTTCAGATCATAAAACAGGAAATCTTCCCCCTCGTATCCAAACTGTTCAAACCCTCCTGTGGCCCCAGTCTCATCATCCCAATCACAGCCGAACCTTTTCTGGAAAGTGTGCACACCTGGAGAGAGAGAACACAAACTGTTACTGCGCACATCCCACACACACACACACACACACACACACACACACACACACTGTTACTGCGCAAATCCCCCCCCCACACACACACACACACACACACACACTGTTACTGCGCACATCCCCCACACACACACACACACACACACACACACTGTTACTGCGCACATCCCACACACACACACACACACACACACTGTTACTGCACACATCCCACACACACATACACACACTGTTACTGCACACATCCCACACACGCATACACACACACACACACACACACACACTGTTACTGCGCACATCCCACACACACACACACACACACACACACACACACTGTTACTGCACACATCCCACACACACATACACACACTGTTACTGCACACATCCCACACACGCATACACACACACACACACACACACACACACTGTTACTGCGCACATCCCCCCCCCCCCACACACACACACACACACACACACACACACACTGTTACTGCGCACATCCCACACACACATACACACACTGTTACTGCACACATCCCACACACACACACACACACACACACACACACACTGTTACTGCGCACATCCCACACACACACACACACACACACACACTGTTACTGCACACATCCCACACACACATACACACACTGTTACTGCACACATCCCACACACACATACACACACTGTTACTGCACACATCCCACACACACATACACACACTGTTACTGCACATATCCCACACACACACACATACACACACACACACACACACACACACACACACACACTGTTACTGTTAGGGATGGGTATTGTTAGGATTTTATCGATACCGGTACCGGTACTGCTACCTGTTCTCTGTTACCTGTTCGTAGTGTACAGGGAATAATTTCCCAAAAAGCTATGTTTTAGCTCTGGGTTTATGTAATGCGGGCGAATAAGCTATAGGTAACGTTAGACCGAAGATTTCCTATTTAAACTACTTTTTGGTGATTTTCTGGAAAGATACTCCATGTACATTACGAACAGGTAACAGAATGCTTTGGAGCAACAAAACTTGAATACTGTCGTCGTTCCAAGTCATTTAACATAGCCTAGCCTACCTAGTACATACATCGTTGTTCAGCGCTGTTACTAAGTGGCTGGCTATCGAGTAATGCTGACGGTGTTATTTTCCGAAGTTAATAACTATGGACTTGTTTTTATCTTATAACGAATGTTCCCTTGACTTGATGAGGTCCAGACAGTCACGCTATTTTGGGGAATCGCATCCGCTTCGGAGCGGGATCGAGGGCTGCACTGAGGGAAATGGACGACGCTGAAGTTGGCTCCCAATTCTAAATTCCCGGTCCACCTTAAATCGGTCGCGAAAAGCCATTGTACGCTTAGAGAGATAGTGTTAAGGGTGGAAGGGGGCAGGGACAGTATGAGAGAGAGAGATAGTGTTAAGGGTGGAAGGGGGCAGGGACAGTGTGAGAGAGAGAGAGATAGTGTTAAGGGTGGAAGGGGGCAGGGACAGTATGAGAGAGAGAGAGATAGTGTTAAGGGTGGAAGGGGGCAGGGACAGTGTGAGAGAGAGAGAGATAGTGTTAAGGGTGGAAGGGGGCAGGGACAGTGTGAGAGAGAGAGAGAGAGATAGTGTTAAGGGTGGAACGGGGCAGGGACAGTATGAGAGAGAGAGAGATAGTGTTAAGGGTGGAAGGGGGCAGGGACAGTATGAGAGAGAGAGATAGTGTTAAGGGTGGAAGGGGGCAGGGACAGTATGAGAGGGAGATAGTGTTAAGGGTGGAAGGGGGCAGGGACAGTATGAGAGAGAGATAGTGTTAAGGGTGGAAGGGGGCAGGGACAGTATGAGAGAGAGATAGTGTTAAGGGTGGAAGGGGGCAGGGACAGTATGAGAGAGAGAGATAGTGTTAAGGGTGGAAGGGGGCAGGGACAGTATGAGAGGGAGATAGTGTTAAGGGTGGAAGGGGGCAGGGACAGTATGAGAGGGAGACAGTGTTAAGGGTGGAAGGGGGCAGGGACAGTATGAGAGAGAGAGATAGTGTTAAGGGTGGAAGGGGGCAGGGACAGTATGAGAGAGAGAGATAGTGTTAAGGGTGGAAGGGGGCGGGGACAGTATGAGAGAGAGAGATAGTGTTAAGGGTGGAAGGGGGCAGGGACAGTATGAGAGAAAGAGATAGTGTTAAGGGTGGAAGGGGGCGGGGACAGTATGAGAGAGAGATAGTGTTAAGGGTGGAAGGGGGCAGGGACAGTATGAGAGAGAGAGATAGTGTTAAGGGTGGAAGGGGGCGGGGACAGTATGAGAGAGAGATAGTGTTAAGGGTGGAAGGGGGCAGGGACAGTATGAGAGAGAGAGATAGTGTTAAGGGTGGAAGGGGGCAGGGACAGTATGAGAGAAAGAGATAGTGTTAAGGGTGGAAGGGGGCGGGGACAGTATGAGAGAGAGATAGTGTTAAGGGTGGAAGGGGGCAGGGACAGTATGAGAGAGAGAGATAGTGTTAAGGGTGGAAGGGGGCAGGGACAGTATGAGAGGGAGATAGTGTTAAGGGTGGAAGGGGGCAGGGACAGTATGAGAGACAGAGATAGTGTTAAGGGTGGAAGGGGGCAGGGACAGTATGAGAGGGAGATAGTGTTAAGGGTGGAAGGGGGCAGGGACAGTATGAGAGAGAGAGAGAGTGTTAAGGGTGGAAGGGGGCAGGGACAGTATGAGAGAGAGAGATAGTGTTAAGGGTGGAAGGGGGCAGGGACAGTATGAGAGAGAGAGATAGTGTTAAGGGTGGAAGGGGGCAGGGACAGTATGAGAGAGAGAGAGAGATAGTGTTAAGGGTGGAAGGGGGCAGGGACAGTATGAGAGAGAGAGATAGTGTTAAGGGTGGAAGGGGGCGGGGACAGTAGAGAGAGAGAGAGAGAGAGAGAGAGAGAGAGAGAGATAGTGTTAAGGGTGGAAGGGGGCAGGGACAGTATGAGAGAGAGAGATAGTGTTAAGGGTGGAAGGGGGCAGGGACAGTATGAGAGAGAGAGAGATAGTGTTAAGGGTGGAAGGGGGCAGGGACAGTATGAGAGAGAGAGATAGTGTTAAGGGTGGAAGGGGGCAGGGACAGTATGAGAGAGAGAGATAGTGTTAAGGGTGGAAGGGGGCAGGGACAGTATGAGAGAGAGAGATAGTGTTAAGGGTGGAAGGGGGCGGGGACAGTATGAGAGAGAGAGATAGTGTTAAGGGTGGAAGGGGGCAGGGACAGTGTGAGAGAGAGAGATAGTGTTAAGGGTGGAAGGGGGCAGGGACAGTATGAGAGAGAGAGATAGTGTTAAGGGTGGAAGGGGGCAGGGACAGTATGAGAGAGAGAGAGATAGTGTTAAGGGTGGAAGGGGGCAGGGACAGTATGAGAGAGAGAGATAGTGTTAAGGGTGGAAGGGGGCAGGGACAGTATGAGAGAGAGAGATAGTGTTAAGGGTGGAAGGGGGCAGGGACAGTATGAGAGAGAGAGATAGTGTTAAGGGTGGAAGGGGGCAGGGACAGTATGAGAGAGAGAGATAGTGTTAAGGGTGGAAGGGGGCAGGGACAGTATGAGAGAGAGAGATAGTGTTAAGGGTGGAAGGGGGCAGGGACAGTATGAGAGAGAGAGAGATAGTGTTAAGGGTGGAAGGGGGCAGGGACAGTATGAGAGAGAGAGAGATAGTGTTAAGGGTGGAAGGGGGCAGGGACAGTATGAGAGAGAGAGAGATAGTGTTAAGGGTGGAAGGGGGCAGGGACAGTATGAGAGAGAGAGAGATAGTGTTAAGGGTGGAAGGGGGCAGGGACAGTATGAGAGAGAGAGATAGTGTTAAGGGTGGAAGGGGGCAGGGACAGTATGAGAGAGAGGGAGATAGTGTTAAGGGTGGAAGGGGGCAGGGACAGTATGAGAGAGAGAGAGATAGTGTTAAGGGTGGAAGAGGGCAGGGACAGTATGAGAGAGAGAGAGATAGTGTTAAGGATGGAAGGGGGCAGGGACAGTATGAGAGAGAGAGATAGTGTTAAGGGTGGAAGAGGGCAGGGACAGTATGAGAGAGAGAGAGATAGTGTTAAGGGTGGAAGGGGGCAGGGACAGTATGAGAGAGAGAGAGATAGTGTTAAGGGTGGAAGGGGGCAGGGACAGTATGAGAGAGAGAGAGAGTGTTAAGGGTGGAAGGGGGCGGGGACAGTATGAGAGAGAGAGATAGTGTTAAGGGTGGAAGAGGGCAGGGACAGTATGAGAGAGAGAGATAGTGTTAAGGGTGGAAGGGGGCAGGGACAGTATGAGAGAGAGATAGTGTTAAGGGTGGAAGGGGGCAGGGACAGTATGAGAGAGAGATAGTGTTAAGGGTGGAAGGGGGCAGGGACAGTATGAGAGAGGGAGATAGTGTTAAGGGTGGAAGGGGGCGGGGACAGTATGAGAGAGAGAGAGAGAGAGAGAGAGAGAGAGAGATAGTGTTAAGGATGGAAGGGGGCAGGGACAGTATGAGAGAGAGAGATAGTGTTAAGGGTGGAAGGGGGCAGGGACAGTATGAGAGAGAGAGAGATAGTGTTAAGGGTGGAAGGGGGCAGGGACAGTATGAGAGAGAGAGAGAGAGAGAGAGAGAGATAGTGTTAAGGGTGGAAGGGGGCAGGGACAGTATGAGAGAGAGAGATAGTGTTAAGGGTGGAAGGGGGCAGGGACAGTATGAGAGAGAGAGAGATAGTGTTAAGGGTGGAAGGGGGCAGGGACAGTATGAGAGAGCGAGATAGTGTTAAGGGTGGAAGGGGGCAGGGACAGTATGAGAGAGAGATAGTGTTAAGGGTGGAAGGGGGCAGGGACAGTATGAGAGAGAGAGAGAGACAGTGTTAAGGGTGGAAGGGGGCAGGGACAGTATGAGAGAGAGAGATAGTGTTAAGGGTGGAAGGGGGCAGGGACAGTATGAGAGAGAGAGATAGTGTTAAGGGTGGAAGGGGGCAGGGACAGTATGAGAGAGAGAGATAGTGTTAAGGATGGAAGGGGACTGGGACAGGGACAGTTATTGTTCCATGTGGTATTCATAAACATAGGAAGGAATAGGAAATATGTGCACTTACTGTGCCAACCAGGTCACTGGTGGACACCACTCGACAACCGTTATACAAAATGCATTTGTGTATTCTAATGCCATTTTCAGAAACTTGCCGTCAATATGCTATGTTTTCTTATATTTTTGTTGATACTATGTATATTCATGAACCCAATCAAGTGCTTGTCAGCTCTTTTGAAGGAATTTGAAATTTGACCCACCCCCTTTGTTACACTATTGTGTACCAGTATTGTAAAAATACACATATATGAAATACCAGGTAGGCTACTATTATACATATGAAATTATTTGGGTAATGCACCGTTTTGAAATAGTCCCACTCCATATGTTCTATATGAAACAATACAATAATATTGGGGAATGGTGCAGCGACCGCTTTGCTCAAGCAGTCAAATACACTGCACTGCTTCAGATTTATGGCATGTTGTATTTGTAAGTGTTTCATTAGATTGCTTTGGTAAAGTGGGCCCACCCTTTTGAACGTCTTAACCTGTCTGCCATCAGTGCCACATGACTGGAGTGCAGAGAACGTAAACAGACAACGTCGAACGTAATCGCCTGACGCGTGAAACTTGTCATCATTAGAAGGAAAAAAAACTTGTCATCGTTAGGATCCGAGTAGAAACATAGAATAGTACAATAGAATAGAATAGAATAACTTATTTTCCCGTTAGGGAACTTCAGTTGTAGTTTCCAGCAGTAAAGCAGACATAGACAGACACACAAACACAAACAAACATGTTAAATGAAGACAATCAATTGAATCAGATGTTTCACATTATAGTGAAGGTATGTGTGATTATGATTAAAATTACTATTATTAGTAGTATTATGATCAAATTATATTATATTAAATTCATTAAATATTATGATGAAAAATTGAGCATCAAAAGCAATAACAGTTCCTCATCTGCCTTTACTGTCTTGAGATGCCCAATGTCATTAAGCAGTCTAACAGCTGTAGGGACAAAGCTGTTTCGGGCTCTTTTTGCTTTAAGGGGCAAGGACCTTAATCTTCGACCTGATGGAAGAGTCTCAAAGAGAAAGTTCAGGGGATGTGATGGAAGGGCCATAATCCTCTTTCCTTTTTTAATTGTACGCTCCTCATACTGATGTTTCAGTGGTTTTTGTTGGTTCCCTATGATTTTAGTAGCCTGTACTGTCACCCTCTCCAGCTTCAGTTGCCTGATTTCACCTAATGAGCCAAACCAAGCTGTTAGGCTAAAGGTCAGCACTGACTCAAGGAAGCAGGTGCAAAATGCTTGTAGTACTGACTGGCTCACGTCCAAATTCCTGAGTTTCCGGAGGAAATACAGCCTTGACTGACACTTTGCATGCACATTATGACAGTTTATTATCAATGATGGTACCCAGATATCTGTACTCCTCAACTCTTTCAACTGTTTTGGCTCCGATGGTAAGGGGCCTCAGCGGGGACGGCTCACGCCGGAAGTCGATGGCGATTTCTTTAGTCTTCTCCACATTCAAGTCCAAGAAATTGACTTCACACCACTGTTGGAACTGGCTGACAGCAGATTGAAGCTTGTCATCAGAGTTGGATGAGTCCACAATTACTGTATCATCTGAGTACTTGATGAACGTGATCTCAGGACCGTTGCTTTGGCAGTCATCGGTGTAGAGTGTGATTAACACTGGAGAAACTACAGAGCCTTGTGGTGAGCCAGTAGAGATGGTCTTGGTGGTGCTGCAGTGGCCTTTATATCTAACCCACTGAGGTCTGTCAGTTAAGAAGGACATTACCCAGAGGATAAGATGAGGGTTGAGGTTCATCTTAAGCAGCTTCTTAGCCATTAGGTGTGGTTGGATTGTGTTGAACGCACTAGAGAAGTCTACAAACACCAGTCTGATGTAGGACTTTGGTGTGTCCAGATGGGATTGGACCAGGTGAAGCAGTGTCAGGAGAGCATCATCAAGTCCTGTGTTCTGTTGGTAGGTGAACTGTAGAGGGTCTACTATGCTCTGCGCACTCTGTTGGACCTGTGAGAGCGCCAGGCGTTCAAAACACTTCATTATAAGCAAAACACTTCATTATAACATAGGTCCTATATTTTACGGTACATAATTTGAACTTTGACTGCCAGCTATGTTAGAATGAATTAAAGTGAATTACGTTCAAATATTGATAGCAGCACTGTTTGTCCAGGAGCTTATCGGTATTTCGGTCCTGACCAATCAAGAACCGGTCCCAGTTTAATACCGGTTCTCGATATCCATCGCTAGTTACTGCACACATCCCACACACACACACACACACACACACTCACTATCGCTGCGCACATCCAACACATACACATGCACACACACATTCACACTCGCACACACAGTCACTGCACACATCCCCCACACACACACAGTGTCACTGCACATATCCCACACACACACACACATACACACACTGCACACATCACGATTATGCAAAAATTATAATCACAATTATTTTACTTAATATTGAGATTACGATTATTTAACAGGATAAGTCATTGGTTTTCGGAACCTTTATTGCGCTTTAACTGTTAAGGATCCGGGTAGAGACTGGACTCGAATGCACGACTCAGAGACAGAATACAATAATGCTCAAGGGGAGCGTTTATTACTTTGCCCAAAACTCCGGACGTATCGGGAGAACAGGGAGAGGGGTGGATCCTGGGTTGGCGGGAACAGGGGCAGAGTGGGAGAGGGGTGCAGGTAAAGGGGCTGGGCAGTGGCTGAATCCTGGGTTGGCGTAGCAGAGGGAGAGCGGGATGCGGGAGACAGGCAGCCGTCGCCGCCGGCCTCCAGGGTGATTCAGTCGCCGCCGGTCCCGTGAGCGTTCCTGTCTACGCCACCGCCCTCCAGAGCTGTCCCTCCTGCCCATCCCCCTGAACTGCTCAGTCTAATACCCTACCGCCAGGGCGTCCGCATTAACTTTCCCAGTTTTCACCCCTATTCCTTTTCACCCTCCTGACCCATTCCTTCCTTACCAGCAACTTAGTGTATGTAAACTTCTGACCCACTGGAATTGTGATATAGTGAATTAAAAGTTAAATAATCTGTCTGTAAACAATTGTTGGAAAAATTACTTGTGTCATTCACAAAGTAGAGGTCCTAACTGACTTGCCAACACTATAGTTTGCTAACATGAAATCTGTGGAGTGGTTAAAAATTAGTTTTAATGACTTCAACCTAAGTGTATGTAAACTTCCCACTTCAATTGTAACTAAAACTGGTGTTTTTCAGATGAGAAGAAAATAATTGAGAAAAGTAGATTGTGATCTATAGGCCTGTACTGTGTTTGGAAAAACAAAGAGTTGGAGAGTGTATGAATATTTCAGTGTGTGTGCACTTTCAGACATCAAGCTATTGAGTCAGTGTATGTGTGTGTGCCTGTGTGTGTGCATGTGAGTTTACTCACCCTGAGTCTGGTTGAAACGCTGCATTGCAGTTGCAATATTGGCTTTGAAGGTCTGCTGTGCAGAAACGGAACCCTGACTCCAGTAGTTCCAGTAATCTGCTCCCTCATTCTCCTTTATCCACTCAGTCTTGGGAATGGCCTTCTTGGTGTTGCTGTCGTAGTACATGAACTGTTCGTCATCCACCAAACCCACGATGGTGAACACTGGGAAGTCAGTACCCGCTGTGACAGCAGTGTAGAAGTACTTCAGAGAGTGAGAGGCTGTGGACACAAACACACATTCAGTACAACATACATTACATACCAGCATACATTGCCGCACGCACGCACGCACGCACGCACGCACGCACACACACACAATGCACTCATTGCCGCATCCTCCACTTTCATCGTATATTCATTATATTTTGTAGTATGTGTGTGTTTCATCACAAATTCATTTGCATTATCCATTAAGTTCACTAAAACTGGTGAACAGGTTTAATTAAAAGGGCTTTTGGAAATCCTGTGCGTAATCATTAGGAAAGAGTTCAAAATAACAGGAAATAAATAATACAGAAACAGTCACAGCAGCACCACGGCCCACACTATCACTGCTCCACATAAAAACCCCAAACCAGTTCTTCAGAACCAGCATCTGTCTCTGCACTACTGTAGCCACTGTCTACAGCCTGGGTTTTCGACAGGGGTCCGTGCACCCCATGGGGGTCCTTGTAAGAACTACAGGGGGTCCCTGGCCTGAGGTGATATGCAATGACTATATACACATTTGGAAACATGTTTAAAAATATAAAAAATCTGTTTAAATATAACCATTTTTAACTTATGCCTTTGAGCCTGGGTTAGGGGGGGGTGGGGGGTCCCTGGATCAGAAAAGGTTGATAACCCCAGGTCTACAGCACTGTGAGACTGGAGAACAGACAATAATCTGATTGGCTGAGAGAGTTTTATCTCAACCAATAGGAGAGGAAGCATCATAAGGCTCCGGGTAGATCAGAGATGAGAAGGTTAGAGTCTGGAAACTGAAAGTAAAAAAAGATGGTTTTTCATTTGGCCCTCAACGCTAAAATACAATACATGCCCACACAGCCTTACAAAAACAGGCACAAACAATGCAGGAAACACATCACAACACACTAAATACACCAACCAAGAACACACAGGTACAACACAACCAAGAACACACAGGTACAACACAACCAAGAACACACAGGTACAATCAGAACAGAAGGGTCAGGATAGAGAGGGCAGGGATGGAAAAAAAACACACAAAACACACACAGTACAAACGCACATACACACACAAAACACACACACACACACACACACACAGAGTACAAACACACATACACACACACACAAAACACACACACAGTACAAACACACATACACACACAAAACACACACACACACAGTACAAACACACATACATACACACACAAAACACACACACACACACACACACACACACACACACACACACACACACACACACACTGTGCAAACACACACAAAACAGGCGCTGTATAATATGGTGACATAATGAAAAGCAGAAGGGTCCGGACTGTCCCAAAGAAAGATGTGAAACAGAGGGCAGAGAGGTACAGCAAAACCCCCGAAAAACACACATATATGTCCCCACAAGCAAAAGCACACATATACCTGCATGTCCCCACAAGCAAAAGCACACATATACCTGCATGTCCCCACAAGCAAAAGCACACATATACCTGCATGTCCACACAAGCAAAAACACTGGCGTAAATTTCCAAGGAAGATGGCAGAGTACTGCCAAAATCACATTCAAATAGTGTCATATATATATATATATATAAATATATATATATATGTGTTCGGCCTGTTGAGTGACAATCATTAAATACTGTAATTGCATCAGAAAGACGCTCTTTATTTTAAACCACTTATTATTCATTGAAACTTCCACAGACACATAACTTTCAGTTTATCATTTCTGCTTATTCTTGGGGTCCTCAAAAAAAAAAAATTCAAATCCAACAAGTTTATTTGAATAACATACCTAGAAATGTTTTGAAGAGGTGCATCTCCCTCAAATACCAACTTGTCATATCCAAAACACACATCTCTTTCCAGTCTGTCTCCTCAACAGTTGAGTTTACTGGCTGATTTTACGATGCTAAACTAAAAGCGACAAATATAATCCTTAACTGTCCCCACACACTGGCAAGTGTACCAAATATGGTACAGAAATGACTACAATGACCACAGGCCCTAATTCCTTTACAGACACAAACGCATTCAGACACAATCTCACACAGCCCCTCATTCCTTCCTCATCTCCTTCTCCTTATGTGTCCTGCCTCCAGTCCAACAATGATTAATTCTCCCCATTGGTCAAGACCTTCTCCAATCACAACAAACACACTTCAACCAATATCTGCACACTGCAACATCTATCTGAACATTGCTCATGTGAAGCCAATTGCAGGTCACACAAGTAAATAACAACATCTATCTTATCATTGCTCATGTGAAGCCAATTGCAGGTCACACAAGTAAATAACAACATCTATCTGATCATTGCTCATGTGAAGCCAACTGCAGGTCACACAAGTAAATAACATCTATCTGATCATTGCTCATGTGAAGCCAACTGCAGGTCACACAAGTAAATAAATAAATAAATGAATGATTCACACCCATGTTGTTATTTCAGTTAATTGAACGTGTTCAAAAGTGTTGTTTTAAAAAAAAAAACTTTATCGGCATATATTATTTCTGTTATTTTGATTGCTGCTATTATACTGCTGTAAGTTAAATAAAATATTTTTTTATCAACATATTATTATTATTTGTTTTACAATTGAGATGCTTGTCCAGGAATGTCTGAAATCAAAGGTCTTTGCAAAAGTGTACATTTAACTTAGGGGGCTCTATTTTCAAACCAGCGCAAGGGGACGGTATAGTCAAACGCAAACTTGTTGACAGCATCAACGTCTTAAAACTGGCGCTATGGCGTTTCTCAGCAATACCGCTAGGATCAACAAATTCCCAACATAACACCCTTTCGCTTGCGCTGCAGTGGGATGGGTGGCGCTGTCTGGGGCGTGTTCTAAAATACTTTCGGCTCAGTGACAATTTGAACCAACGAAAACCCATTGCGTTATGATCCGCTGGAACCACCTCTTAGCGGCAACGCAATAGACTGGCAATTTGGCAACTTGTTAGTCATGTAGCTCTATGTAGTGTCTATAGGTGATGCCAACATTACACTTCCATTTAATGAACAAATAGCCTATAATTATTATTAATTAATTAATTTTAATTTAAACTACTAGAATAAAACAGGACAGCTTACAAGAAACTTGCGATCATGTAAGCCAATAGCCTATAATATATAAATGACACATTGACACAGTTGAATCATAAGCCTACCATTTGAATCATAATTATGCCTACATCACCTCATGTAGGCTAATTAATGCATTCGCCACCTCCTCCCGTGCCTTCCGAACATCTGGGAGACGAGGTGGTGTGGATTGTGATCCATAAATTACTACAGTCCTAGCCTGTACTTCTGTTGCAAGTATGTCTGATTCCTGTGCGGAAAATCTTGTCGTTGATGGTCCAGTGCGTTTGGGTTGCTCATTATGAAATTGCATGGAGCGATTGCGTTCCAACGCGATTGCGTTTTAAAGCATGAGAACAACAATTTGATTGGCTACCATAGAGACACACCTTGGACGTTTAAACCCAGCCTTTTAGCAATACCGCCATAAGGTGCGCCAAGATTGCCGTCATGAAATTACCAAATTTCTCGCCGACACGCCCTCAGAGCGATACCGCCAAGCGATTACTCTTGCGTTCACCATTGCGTTTGGTTTATTAAAATAGAGCCCAGGGTCTCATATAAACACCCTATGTTATGCAGAGGAACTAATATTCTGTTTTGATTGGGGAATTTGCTCAGTATTAAAAGGTCATATTTTTGAAATGATTGTTTCGAATGACAATATTCTGATACAAATTCAAATATGACAATAATAAAATTTGATTTAAAGAACATCATTATACATGACACTACTCATGGCCTACATGGTTTCTTTTGCACAGGCATAGTTACAACGAAGGTTTGGCATTTATTCAGGAAGTGAGATTGCTGGGGTAAACAACATAATAGCATGTTTGTGCGATCACATTCTCACATGACTGCCACACAGACTAGCTTACCAGTTTCCTTGCTTTTGAGTGAGCTCTCTCAATCATTCTTTCACTTAGTTCCCACATTCTGAATATTTTACATTCAGAATGAGATTCACGTCATAAATGGGTGTAAAAATGCTTCACATAATGAATAATTAATTTGGTATGTTGTAACATTTTGCCTGTACTTGTTCATAAATGTATGGGTTTATTTACTGTTAATGCTACTGAGAAATCCAGTGATATTAATTTATTTGGCCTAAAGAGCTGATTGTTCTCACTGATCCTCACTGAGAGAGGGAGGATTCTCAGAAAAAGAAGAAGAAAACCTAAGAAAAAGAAGACGAAATAAATAAAAATAAAATTGCTATGCCTGGAAATACAAAAACTGGTTTATTTTTAAAACCATAAATTCACTGAAACTGGATGTACTTGATTACTGTTGATTACTGTCACAAAATATGAAAAGTGAAACTGTCTGAAACGTTTGAATATGAGCTTATTAATTCATCCATTTTATCAATCCCAAAAGGCATTTCATCATTTTTTTATACAATCGAAAAGGGAATGTCAAGGCGGCTACTAAACTACAAAAATGTTGACCATTGGATAAATGAATCCAAAAAACCTTGCATCCTCAGCCACGAAAACCATCATTCACCCTTTTCAATATTCATAATAGGATCGTGCCTCGCGATCCTACCGCATCACAATAATTGCATGCTATGTCAAGTCACTTGTGTAGAGGCTATGGCAGAATTGAATCTGCGTCAAACCAATCAGCAGTCTTTTTTCAGTTCTTGTTTTCAGTAAGTTTTTCTAGAGGCCGTACCTAGTTGTACATCCTGTAATACACCATTACACCCCGAGCGCAAATGTAGGGCGCATTGAAAAGAAAGGGAAAAAAACGAAAATTATTATTACTTTTTTAAAATTAAGAACCTTTGTTTATATTCCGTTTTTTAAATCGCACTTGTGCAAATACAAAATATTTCAAACTCAAACTGAAAAGACGACAACTGTCCAATTCCATGCGATGACGTCGAACGTTAGTCTATATTTATTTCTTATAGACGACGTCTAATTCAGTTTAACTTACCCGCATATGTCGCGTGAATGGCACACAGTCCAACCCAAAGAAGAGCGACGCCTCTCATCCCGGACCTGGGGGAAATGGTCCGACGTACTCCCGTAAAACTTGGCGAGATTGTGTACCTGCTGTCTTCAGCGACCTCGTTGAGTCGTTAGAGAAGCGATCAGAACAGGAAATGAACAGGCTGGTAAACGGAAAACTCTTAGCCAATAGTAAGCGCGTAGACACAAAGCATCACTAAACTCTAGGACGAATTGAGAAAATTAGGTTCGGCGCCGAAGGTGAAAGTAAAGAGTTCATTCGCACTGAACGGAGCGAATTGAAGGCGCTCATTATGCATTGACGTCATTAGGCTGCTAACACACTATATTACACTAATAATAATAATAATAATAAGATCTAATATTATTATTATTATTATTATTATTATTATTATTATTATTAATAATAAGAGTTGCAGAATATACTCTGAGTTTGCATGTGATTGTGATATGTATTTATGCATTATCATGTGTGGTACTGTATGATAAGGTACAAAACCCTACAGAAAGACTAATATATGATATATAGACTATGATGACATGCATTGCATGGTAAAGGTGACCGGGGTGTAAGTATTCTAAGGGTTAATTTAGTTGGCAAGCTATAGCATGGGTAAAGGTTTATTATTATTATTATTAGTAGTAGTAGTAGTAGTAGTAGTAGCAATAGTAGTAGTAGTTATTGATGTGCTGTTATTATAAATGCATTATTTATATATTATTATTGTTCTTCATCATATTCCTCTGTAATAATAATAATAATAATACCAACAGAAAAA
The DNA here is from genome assembly GCA_029718625.1 of Synaphobranchus kaupii. Classification (NCBI taxonomy): domain Eukaryota; kingdom Metazoa; phylum Chordata; class Actinopteri; order Anguilliformes; family Synaphobranchidae; genus Synaphobranchus; species Synaphobranchus kaupii. The sequence continues at coordinate 25,773 of CM056376.1, forward strand.
TAGTTCAGTGCACTAGAGAGCGAACCTGAAGAAGGACGGCCGAAACGCGTTGTTTGTCTCTCTCTTGTTTGTTTGTGCTTCTAATTGAATTTTGATAAATTAAAAGAGTATATTTATGATATATCTTGTGTCAAGTGTGCGGTTTACACTGAACCATCAATTATTGTACAAAGCACAGTGTGCCACATCTTTTTTTGAAATAATAGTACATTAATTAATTAATAAAACACGGGTTCCAACTTTAATGCCATTAGAATATAGCACTATTTAAAATAATATTAATAACTAGATTAACAATTCCTAAATAAATTGTAGGTGTGGTTGCTTTGCAGTGGTATCAATTGCTGGAAATTTAATAGAAAGATGGTAATAGGCTATGGTATAGTGTGAGGTGGTAAATAAAAGGTGGAAATGGTATGCAGTGGTAATGCAGTATAATGGGATCTAAAGAAGGTGAAAGTGTTAAAATATGGTGATGTATTTTGTGGTAAGTAGTCTAAAGAACCTGGAAGTGATACAAAGAAATAATGAATTTTGATGAAAGCACAAAAAGGTAAAGTTAATCATCTGGGATATTATTGTTAGGTCATAACAGTGTTGTAGAGGAAGGCATTGTGATGTCATAAGCAGTGCAATATGTTACAGCATCAACATTCTATTGCATCGGTTTTCAAAATGTTCCCATTGACTCCCATTAATTTTTTTGGTGATAAAAGGTCAATTATCTGAGAAAGTGTAGACCTATATGGTATAAAGGTAAAACATAATAGCAACCTGGTGGGTGTATAGAGGTATAATATGAGGTTTGAACGGTGTTGATGGTGTAGGAGGAGACCGGTTCTCAAAAAGTGGCGGAATAATAATAAATATGGTGAATAACAATAGGTGTGGTTTCACAAACACACCTAATAAAGAATAAGAATTCTGGTATGTTCATACATTTGTTAGGCCTATGTATAGTATCAATTAATAGAGGAGGCAGAAAAGACAGCTCATCCTGTTGGTAATTATATCAAACAGAATAATAATATTGTATTATCCACCTGGTTATCTCTGTCTTGCATTATACTAGCTGGCTGGACAAGTGATAAAGCTAACGTTACATTGCTTTTAAGGCACAAAGTACTCACTGTGTGGTATATAGCTGACAAGTGTAACCTAGACAGCACATTCCCAAACATTAGACCGATAGATCGCATTTGGAAGGTTTATTTGTTTAAAGGCTGCTACAAGTCTAGATCGTCCCTCTCTGGTCAGGACTGTAAGACATGTGGCCCTTCAAACACATAAAGCATCGTTAGAAGAACATCAATGTACCCTCATGAGCCTGAGTCTGCCAGCCTGAGTCCCAACCAAACCCACACAGCACCCCAGAGAGGAGAGCTGTGGCAGCCGCCAAACCTAGGCTGGTGGGGGCTCCAGTTCACCAACCCCCTCCCCCCCCCCCCGAAAAAAAAGGAAACGCTCTTGTGACTGGAGGTGATTGGACAATATAGAGTCCTTGTCAGATCTATTTCGAGAGTTACCAGGATTAGTGCATTATGTGCACCTTTTGTGTTGAGCCACAAACTGTCTGAAATACAATAGCTTTCAGACACACACAGACAGGCAGATAGCCAGACATAAAACAGTGAGGGGAAGAAGACCAGCAGGGCTTCTCTTTAAGGACACAGTACACACCATAGATATATAACCATATATTCAATACCTATGGTACACACACTCAGTGCACTGTGTATGATTCTATGGGCAGAGACACACATTCACGCCCTTACAAGGTTTATTTAATCTTTGATGACATATCATGGTCATTTTATGATTTAGTACAGTAAATATGCTACATATAGCTCCTTTAAAACACATTTTTAACCACTCCACAAATTTCATGTTAGCAACCTATAGTGTTGGCAAGTCAGTTAGGACATCTACTTTGTGCATGACACAAGTAATTTTTACAACAATTGTTTACAGACAGATTATTTCACTTTTAATTCACTATATCACAATTACAGTGGGTCAGAAGTTTACATACACTAAGTTGACTGTGCCTTTAAATTTTTAATATTTGGTTGCATATCCTTTGCATGCCATGACTTCCTGATGTATGTGACCCAACAACATCAAAAGACTCTTGATATCTTATTTTCTGGTACTCTTACAAGCGATACTATAATGTCTCTGCATTTGAATGGATCTCTATGGGAATTGAGGGATGGGATTTGATTTAGCTGTAAATTACACTGGAACAGTATGGAAACACATGGTTGGCTAAATGGCTCTGTCATCAAGGGTCTGACGTATCAAACACGCCTTAAATCATCACTCTGCTGCCAGAAATACAGTAGATATGGATGGATAACTTGAAGGGTTTCTGCTCCTGACTTATTTTTCCATAGAGTTCAATTGGAAAATTTGTCAGGAGAAACAACCCATAAAGTGATCCATCCATATCTACTGTATATCTGGCAGCAGAGTGATGGTTTGAGGCTTGTTTGATACCTCAGACCCTTGATGACTTACAGCCATTTTTACCGATCATGTATTCCATACTGTTCCAGCATAATTTACAGCTAAATCTAGTCCCACCCCCCAATTCCCATAGAGAGCCATTCAAATGCAGAGACGTTATAGTATCGATTGTAAGAGTATGAGAAAATAAGATATCAAGAATCTTTTGATTTTGTTGGGCCACAGACATCAGGAAGTCATGGCATGCAAAGGATATTGTAACGTCCCGTTCCCATCCAGTCCGTATTCCCTGTTTTGCCATGTCCCTCCGTTTCTTGTTTGATTCCCTTGTCCATGTTTTCCCTGTTGCTACAGACTGGGCGTGCCCCTTCTGTTTGTTTCACTCTGTTCCCCCACTTCGGTTTCAACCTATCTCATTCCCCCCTTGTTGCATGCATTCCCCACTGGTCAATTAGTCAATCACCCTCGGTTACATTCCTCACGCTTTCCTGATTGTTTCCAATCACACTCCCCTATTTAACCCACCTGCTGTCTCCCCTCCAGTGTTGGTTCATCACTTATGTTGCCTTCCTTACCCTGTTTGCTTCTCAGTAACGTGCTCCGTTATATCCTGGTCTTTTGTTTCCTTGTCCTGTGCGCTGAACTCTGCAGTGGGTTTTTCCTGTGTGCTCCTCAGCTCAAGAACCTACTGTCTGGTATTTATTCCAGCCCTGTCTTTTGCGGTTTGCTCTGCCTGTATCCTGTCTGCTTAATTACCAGCTTCACCTGTGCTTCCCAGTCTGTAGCTGTTAAGTCTCCCTGTGTGTTTTGCGGTACCCCTGCTTCCAGCTAACGTTGCGTCCGCAGTTGGGTGCTCTGCCTCTCCACCCTACAGTGGTTCCTGTCCGGCCGTGGCTACCTCCATTGCTGAGTTATGGTCCCAGCCTCCACTGTGGCCCAGCTACCCCAACCGGGCCAACCTGAGCTCCGCTACACTGCTCTACCCTGTCGTGTCCTGCCCCATACCTACCTCTGCCTTCAGTCCTGAGCCAGTTCCAGTTCGGACCGCTCCTGTCCCGTGATCCAGTTCCTGTTGGACCTCCCGGTCCAGTTCCAGTCCAGTTCCGGCTTGGAACGACCCCTCGTTCCCGCGATCCAGTTCCTGTTGGACCCCCCGGTCCAAATCCAGTCCGGTTCCGGTTCGGAACTCACCCCCAGTATTGAGTCCAGTTCCGGCTTGGAACAACCTGCCGTTCCCGTGATCCAGTTCCTGTTGGACCTCCCGGTCCAGATCCAGTCCGGTTCCGGTTCGGAACTCACCTCCCGTGCCAAGTCCAGTTCCGGCTTGGAACAGCCCGTCATTCCTGTGATCCAGTTCCTGTTGGACCTCCCGGTCCAGAACCTGTCCAAGTTCCGGTTTGGAACTTTCAGGGGTGATCAAGTCCAGCTCCGGCTTGGAGCAGTTCGCTGTGCCGAAGGACTTCCTCATTCCTCTTTACTGTTGTGTTAACTTGTGTACAGCTTGGGACTACCCCAAGCTCCATAATAAATACCCATCTCTGTTTCACTGTCTCTGAGTCGTTGCACTTAGGTCCTGCCCTAACCAGGATCGTGACAGATATGCAACCAAATATTAAAAATTTAAAGGCACAGTCAACTTAATGTATGTAAACTTCTGACCCACTGGAATTGTGATATAGTGAAATAATCTGTCTGTAAACAATTGTTGTAAAAATGACTTGTGTCATGCACAAAGTAGATGCCCTAACTGACTTGCCAACACTATAGGTTGCTAACATGAAATCTGTGGAGTGGTTAAAAATGAGTTTTAATGACTTCAACCTAAGTGTATGTAAACTTCCGAATTAAACTGTATTACGAGCTACTCACTTTTTATTTGTTAATTCTTCATTCATAATCTACACTTTGTAACCATCGTCACATGTAAACTGATTGATATTCTCAATAAAGATTTTTTATACTACATCCTCATAAAAAGTATAAATGGAGCGAGACACTTGGAGGCAGAAAAATGTCCCTCTTGCAGCCATATCTAGGTGTTAGTAGGTGATGGTGAGCTTGAATGGGCTGCATAGGCTGTTCTCTTCATTGTGCGTTATTATGTTCTAAATTTAATTATATCGGGTTGGAGCGGTTGGAGCACATTTTATTTGGCAGCCTATCACGATCTCTATCGCCCGGAGCTCGAGCTGCCCCGCTCATTTGCTTGCGCTTTGTGCTGTTTCCGAGAAATCACGTGGTTTACAGTACCCTGCCCAAAGCAGGAGGTGGTGTTGTAGCGCCGACATCTGTTAGAAAATATCAATTAAAGCTGAATAAATTATTTCCTTTTCAGCTATCACTGAAGGTGTCTTAATGCTGTTAATATACAGTATACTGTTCGAATAAGATCCTAATTATAATCCAGAATATAGGTTTATATAGGTATATATGACCAAAAAAAAAATTGGACCAGAATATAAGGCTATGTAGGCTACAAAATGCATTCATTTTATGACCTGTAATAATCCGAGCCACATTTATCCAAAATGTTAATTTATGCGTTCACTGGCATCGCTGCATCCATTCTGTCTATTCCTAGGCTACTTCATTTATTTGCAGTGACAACAAGTTCAACATTTAGACTATACGCGCATGCTCATTGGTGTCGTCAAACAGAAAGTAGAGAAAGATTAAAACCTGACAACACAGAGTTTTACACAAGCTCCACGCCGCCGCTTGGGTAGTACCGAACTCTTATTTATGCAGCTCAACAGAAGATAAACTCGCTGACAATCATGACAGATATTGCGACTATCTACAAACTGTCCTTGATTGCTTTTGCTTATGCCGTGCAAGGTAAGAAGGTGCCCAACTCACATGCTCAAAGTGCTTTTTTCCAGGTTTAGTGCTGTTTCAAATTTGTTTTTTTATATTTCGTATGAAATTGCGAACAGTTTCGGGGAACAGGATACAGATGAACCGCGTTAAAGCATTTCATATTTTTGGTACTGTACTAAGATACAAAGCCTATGCATTATGTTTCAAGCAAAAGCCTGCGTACTTGGCATCAGTGCACGACCTTCAATTCAGTTAGGCTACCAAGTAAGTTAACCGTTATAAAGATTCTCATCTTATTGTAATCAAACTGTAAAATGTATTTGTCTTCCGTTATGTACGGACATTTCCGTTTGGAAAATAATGGAAGATAAATAGATAGGCTAGCCTACTCTGAATAGGCTTACGTATGTATTCTTATATATTTTTAGTTATATGAAAATGTGTATTGTGTGTGTGTGTGTGTGTGTGTGTGTGTGTGTGTGTGTGTGTGTTTGTTTGAGAGAGAGAGAGAGAGAGAGAGAGAGAGAGAGAGAGAGACAGAGAGAGACAGAGAGAGAAAGAGAAAGAAAGGAGCGCCTAGAAAAAGTACCTGACTTTCAGTGCTACACGCAAGTGTTCATAAATACTGGATTGTCTCTCTTAGATTTCCCCGAACATTTCTCTCTATTTCCGCCCCTGGATATTTTTATTTAAATGCTAATTGAGAAATCAAATTTTGATAATTCATCTCAGTACAGACGCCTGTTATCACATTACACGCACCTGTCATATACAGTCAACTCAAGAATTATTGGCACCTTCATGACACCTACATTGAGTCATATTTTTGGTATATTTCAGTACCTTTTATTTTCTGCAAACCATTGGTTTCAAAATTATTGCCACCCTTACGATTAATATTTGTTGAAGTCTCTAGAGAGAACAACAGCACTGAGGCTGTGGGTTTCAGATGCTTTTCCATATGCTCTGGTTGCTTGAAAATTGTGGATGTAAAAAAAAATTGACCGGTAGTGTATAGCTAGGCTACCCCAGTGAGACAGGAAATAGTGAAAAGCAGCCATATCACAGCTAACAAAATTAGGTCGCTGGGACGTCCCCTGAACGTCTCGAAATGTCCTAGTAACGTTCTAGTAACGTCCTCCAGACATTCATTACATGACGTTATATTGTAACCAGTAACAGACGTTGCTGGAACGTCCCCGAATGTCCCATGAATGTTATGAGCACAACGTCATATCATGCCGGATTGGGACGTTGCTTGAACTTTTAAAATTAAATGTCATATTGTAACCAAACAGTGACCTTCCTAGGACTTTAATAACGTCCTAGTAATGTTTTTAGGGCATCCCTAGGGAACGTCACATCATAACTTTGAGAGGACTAAAATGGTACGTCCCTAGGACGTCCACTGTTTGCTGGGATAGTTTCCGGAGACTCAATTTAAAAGATTCTGAGATCAATTTAAAAATAAAATGTAATCACAGACACCACTTTGTTAGGTTATTCTAAATATTCTTTATGTTTTTGATAAAAAATACTATCACAAAAAAACCTAGTTTTTTTAATAACTAGTAATATAGTTATTAATCCCGGGTGGCACAGTGGTGCAGTGCATGTTCTCCCCGTGTCCGTGTGGATTTCCTCCGGGTACTCCGGTTTCCTCCCACAGTCCCAAGACATGCAGGTTAGGCTAATTGGAGACTATAAATTGACCGTAGGTATGAGTGTGTGAATCGTTTGTGTGCCCTGCGATGGATTGGCAACCTGTCTGGGGCTGTGTCCGAATCAGAGCCCTATCTACTGCACCCTGTCTCCTGTGTACAGTGCACTGGCAGAAGTGTGCTGTTTAATGTGCACTGTTTAGCAGTCCACGAAAAATATCCGTCATACTATTTTCCAACCGCACTGTGGAAGTGTCGTAAGCAGGTCATAAGACGTACCACCAGTGTTGCCATGTCCGCGGTTTACAGCTAAATTGGGATACTTTCAAAGTGCAGTCACGGGTAAAAATGAAAAGTCGCAAAGCACGCACTTATTTTAAAAAGTAAAAACATGATGATTTCTATTTAAAATACGTTGGTTTCGGTTAAAAATATCCTATAATTTGGGCTAGTTTTTGAGTCGCCATTTGGCTGGGACAGTCTTACAAGATCTGGCAACCCTGCGCCCCACTCTTGCGCTGCCATGTGAGGTGTTGTTTTTGTTGTATATTTGAAGGAAAACGTCAGCGAAGCTGCGACTCATTTTTTTTAAAACCAAGCTTCACGTCATATTTATGTGACCTAAATGTTCGTGTACTTCTTGAAAAGTGTGCTCCCGAATGTACGCCGTAAGTAAGTGTGTCATCCGGGTGTTTGGAGTATACTGCAATTAGAATTTTTTTTGCGTACTCTACGACTTTCTCACCCTATCTACTCACCAAGGCTACTCAACAGTGTGGAAGAGTGCTGATTTGGACACGGCCTGGGTGTATTCCTGCCTCTCGCCCAGTGCATGCTGAGATAGGCTCCAGCGACGCTGACTTGGAATAAGCGGGTTATATGATGGAAGGATGGATGGATATTTAATCCATTATATTACAATCATTTGGCAGACGCTTTTATCCAAAGCGATGTACAATAAGTGCAAACTGAAGGTCATTGAAGCGACTACAAAGCAGATCCGACAAAGCACAACTTTCTCATAACGTAGGAGCTATCCCCAGTAATGAGCATTAAACACAGTACACACAGTCATCTATATATTCTATACATTCTGACCTATAAAATAGCAAGTGTCACTCAGTGCAAACTTTGACCTCCCCGTTCGTCATTATATTTCAGTGTACGGGTTAACTTGTCCGGTTCTGGAGTGCTGGTTCGTTCAGGAGAAGTCAGGTAGAGGAGGCGGGTTTCCAGCTGCCATGAACCAGGAGAAGTCCCTGCTATATGTCGGAACCGACCCGGACAACACTGGATCCGTGCCAAAGAAGAACCCTCCAGCAGACATCGACTCCGCGAGGATCTACCACGTCACTGGTGAGTATCTGCGCAGCACTTTAAACAAGAGATGCACTGGCTCGATGTGTGATCGACATGCTAATGCATTGTCTTTCACTCTCGTCACCCTTTCTCTCAGATCCAGGCGCCTCTCTTTGCAGTTCCTCTCTTCGTCCACCAGAGGGCTCTATCCGGAAGCCCCAGTGTGAAATAAATCCATTTCTGCCTCAGCCTGCTGTGGTCCAATGGGCTGCTCCGCTCACGGAGTCCGCCCACAGTCCCGTCTACCTACAAGCTGATTGGCTCTCAGCCTCCGTGCAGGGCCTTGATGGACAGCTGACCCTTTCCAGCGTTATGAGAGCTCCGACGAGAACCAACAAGCCGAGCGGTAATGAATGTTTTAATCACGACAGAAAATATTAATCAAACACCCGTCCTGAGTTTTAGCCTAGAAATATAATTTATCTCTCTTTCTCTCTGTCTGTCTTCATTAGCATGACTGAAAATAAAAATATTGCCAAATCATAATGATGAAAGAAGACAGATTCAGTAGGGTACAGCCACAACGAATTAAAGAAAAGTAAACGATGGAAGGGAACACACATGGGCATATTAAATTAATAATAATAATAATAATAATAATAATAATAATAATGAGAGTTGAAATGCATTCTCTCCCTCTCTCAGTGATCGTCAGTGTGTACAGTAGAACAGTCTCAGTCCGCTCCAGACTGGGGTCTCCAGTGGTTCTGGACTGTGGGTTCTGGACCGAGCCCTCTTCCCCGCTGTCTGCCGAAGGGTTCTCGGTGGAATGGCGGTACCAGTTCCGGGGCGAGGGCCGCCTGGTGCTGGCCTACGACGGCAAGAACGACCGTTTGGTGCAGACTGCTGAGGAAGGGGCGGAGCTGGACATCGGTGCCCTGCACCGAACAGGAAACGCATCGCTGATCCTGCAGGAAGCTGAAGTCAGGCACTCCGGGACTTATATCTGCGCCGTCTACCTGCCGTATCTTCTGACACAGGTGTCCATCAACCTGGAGATTGAAGGTGGGGTCAAAGTTAAAGGAAATTTTTACTCAGCTTAGTTCAAGGCCTACTGTCATTTATCTCTATCACGATACTCATACTGTCACTTATCTCTATCACGATACTCATCTAAACAAATACAGCTCGATTGGTTTTGTAAGTTATAAAGCATACCTTTTTAATATTCATTCATACTCTGCAAAACCGGTTTTCCGATTTTGCCATTGTAATACAGTTCCCATCAAGCATTTCACCAACATCTCATAGATGTTAGACAAAGACTTTGCAATGAACTGTGGGAGCTTGAGACAAGAGAACACAGAAATGGCATATTGGAGTAGTTCAGGGGTGGCCAACCCTTGAGAGCTGCTGAGAGTTCAGTCTTTTGTTATTATTCAGTGCTTAATTGATCAATTAAAGGGCTTAAAAGGGCATACTGAACTTTGTTAGAACATAATGTTGTATAGCTACGTACCTGGCACGGATATGAGTCATAATATTCAAGCTCACCTTCATGACTTGCTCCAGTGGTCAGCAACTGACCAACAAAGAATGACGTTTTTCTCTCTCCATTCACTCCCATTGCATGGCTAAATAGGTCTCAAAAGCACACTTTTAGCGCATAAAGGAATGCAAACAGTCTTATGTCAACATACAAAATCACGACATCCGGAACCGCACGTTTGAAACTTTTGAAAAAATTTTGTTTGATTTGATTTTGAAGAACTACATGTATTTTCTGAGAACTAGCAACTGTTGCTAGCTTCTTTGGTGCTCTGTTTGTTTACTAAGGCACGCTTCAGGAAGTGAGTGGGACTGTTACGGGCACAGGAAATTAATAAGCTAACTACCGGATCTTCTTCCAAACCTTTGTATGGAAAAAGTGTAAAATATCATAAATGGAGCTTTTTTATCTTTTCAAACTCTGGCTCCTGATGTCGTGATTTTGTATATTGGCATAATCTGCGTTGTTTGCATTCCTTTATGTGCTAAAAGTGTGCTTTTGAGACCTTTTTCGCCATGCAATGGGAGTGATATTATGACTCATATCGATGCCAGGTAGCTTTACAACATTATGTTCAGTATGCCTTTAACTCAGCCCAAGCGTGTTGTGTTCTCGGGTGCAAACTAGCTGCTGCTTTTTAAGGTGAGAATAATAACCACCCTGTGGCTCTCTCAGGAAAGAGTGAATGGCACCGTTTTATACAGTATAGTTGTTTTCTTGTGTACACTACTAACCGCCCACCCCCTCGTCTTCCTCCTCCTCCTCCTCCCTTCCTCCCTTCCTCCCTTCCTCCCTTCCTCCCTTCCTCCCTTCCTCCCTTCCTCCCTCCCTCAGAGTCCCCCTCCCTCTCTATCTCCCCCCCGGGCCCTCAGGTCCTGCTCCCAGGCCAGTCTCTCTCTCTGCAGTGTCAGGCATCCGGCTTCACCCCCCTCCCTCTGGAGCTGCGCTGGGAGTTTCAGGGCGCAGACGGAGTGTTGCGCCCCCTAGGGGACGGGAGGGTGTCCGGCCACAGACAGGCCTCAGATGGCACCTTCACCCAGAGCTCCAGGCTGGAGGTGGGGCAGGGTGACACACAGCTGGAGGGCAGCGGGGAGGTCGTCTGCGTGGGAGTACACTCCGGTGGGACCAGGCGGGCCCGCGTGTCACTCAGCGTAATAGGTGGGCGTGGCCACACACCTGTCCATCAGTCAGCATTACAGCCAATGAAAAAACTCCATCCTGGTGATGTTACACACTCACATTCTGACTGATGTAGGACAGAAGTCAGAGCATGTCTAAAGTTTTTTTTTTATTAGGCATAATAATTTGTAAGCTTATTGTATATTTAAAGCACCCACCAAAAATAATGATGAGTAGTGATGTTTATATCTTGGTTGTAAAACTAAAAAATTTAAAGGAAATTAAATATACTTTTGGATATACTATTAATGTGGTAAGGCATTAGGGGCCTGATTTACTAAGAGCATTTAGCACATGCAAAACCAATAACATGACCAATGATTGGTCATGGAATTTGTTTTGCACCAATCATTGGTCATGTTATTGGTTTTGCGTGTGCTAACTGGTTTTGCACCCGCTAAAGGTCTTAGTAAATCAGGCCCTAAATGTTAATGTTAAAGTGGTAAAACTCTGTCTCCCTCTCTCTGCTCCAGGGGCCAAGGGGCCCACTGTTGAGGACTCTATGGCCATGGTGGCAGTGGCCCTTGGGCTGTACGGGCTGCTCAGGATTATCTCTTGGACTCTGGGCGTGTCTGGTAACTCCATTCATCACCTCGGCACCAACAGAACCATTAAGGGGATCCAATAAAAATACATCACAGCCCCTGTGCTATCCAGATCACTGATTTATTATACATCACAGCCCCTGTGCTATCCAGATCACTGATATATTATGACATCACAGCCCCTGCGCTATCCAGATCACTGATATATTATGACATCACAGCCCCTGTGCTATCCAGATCACTGATATATTATGACATCACAGCCCCTGTGCTATCCAGATCACTGATATATTATGACATCACAGCCCCTGTGCTTTCCAGATCACTGATATATTATGACATCACAGCCCCTGTGCTATCCAGATCACTGATATATTATGACATCACAGCCCCTGTGCTATCCAGATCACTGATATATTATACATAAGGAGCCAATGAAAACAAATGCAATGATACTAAGCCTGTTTTATTCAGTTGGGATTTTATCCTGAAATTATCTATACACTGCCCAACTACAGGAAGATTCGAGATTGGTCAGGTGGGGACCAAAATGTGTTTGTGAGCATTATGTCATTATTACATTTTTACATTTAAGAAATCAGTGATGCGTCTGCAAAGAATGGGGTTTGAACTCGTACAGCATGTCCGTTGAACTCGTACAGCATGTGGTTTGAATTGATAATGTTAATACCTGACCTACTGTTTGCTTTCCCATAGGGTCTGCTGGGAGAGACTCGGATGGCAAAGTAAGCTCCATTACATTTCAGGCTTTTATTAGATAAAGAGCCACTTGCACGGCTTACTTCTTTACATACAATCCATTTGTACAGCTGGATGTTTACTGAAGCAACTTGGGTTAAGCATCTTACTCAAGGGTACAACTGCATTGACCCACCTAGGGGTCGAACGTATAACTTCTGAGTTATGAGTCTAGCTCCCGAGCCATTATGCTACACTGATACAAAGACGTGTTTCTTCTCACAGCCGGTATCTCACTCTGTATCGACCCGCTTTAGATGCTCCTGCTTGCGCAGTTTGTCTTAGTGCAAACTCCCCCTGTGATTTCCAAGGCATCCATTTCCCCTCACTTTCTGTTTATTTTTCATCATCCTTTTGTTTTTACTCCCTTCATCCTCCTGTTTTCTGACAGATTTTCACCTAGTTTGACCCTCTTCATTTCTTGCTTCCACTTTTTTTCTTCTCCATTGCTTTGTTCCCTCGTTTTTACTCTTTTAATCAACTGTGGTTTTAGTTTGTACGCCGTGTGCAGCGTGACCATTCCCTCCATTGTTTCTTTTCTAGAAAGAGAAGTAAAATATGGAAAAGGCTCAGGATTGTACGGTGGGTGTTTTTCTGTTGTATCTTTGTGACATTGAGGAAAAAAATATTTTATGTGCCTCTGCATTTTATTGTTTTATTTTATTTCTTATGTTTACCTGATGTTGGCTAATTTTTCATGAAGCTCACGAAAGTATCACTGCGTTTGTAAAATGTGCTTTTGCTTGAAATCTTTGTTTTGTGGATCTTTCTGTCCATTTATTTTTATTTGGGTTGTGCCAATGATTCGAGTATGGGAAAATTGCTTTACAATTTTCTGTTTCTATTAATTAAATAGAAGTTACCAAGAAATAACTGAAAAGCCATTTTGAGATGTGTTAGTTGGAGATAATATACCACAAGGAGACAATGTGCTAGCCAAATTTTTGTATTAAATTCTGCAGATGATACCATGTACAATTAAAATGGCAGGTTTTATTGAAACAGATGTGGCACTGCTCAGTAACATATTATTTAGTTGTATATATTATTCTTACCATGTCATGGCCTAAATCTTAACACAACCAATCAATTGATATTTCAACATGAGTGCACCAGCAAATGCCTACTGGGACACAAGTGTTAATGACTGGTCATAATAACCAGTAGCACTAGTTAAAATTACAGAATTGTTTACTACCTTTTGTGACAACAGTGTTTGTTTTACAGATATGAAGAAAGATTTGACCGACCATTCCTTGAGGATTTCCAATTTCTCATCTTTGACAAATGCATTTGTTGGCCCATGTGATACAATTAATTTTTCAACATCTGTGCTTGTATTTCCATGTCATTTTCATTCTTAATTATATGTTTATTATTTCAATGTGCTTTTGTATGTGCAATATTCAATTTTTAACCTTTGCCTGATTTTAGCTCAGTAGGCTATATAAAGAATGAACATACAGGTGGTTTGGAAAAAAAAATTATTTGACTAATTATAATTGTTAAATGGGTGGATGGAACTGAATTTTGTATTATATTGATAAAAACATGGTTTTACTTTTGCAGGAAACATTGTCTGAATATTTCACCCTGTGATTTGTATCGTACCCATGAATTCTAATTACTGTGCAATCAATTTGCTTGCTCTTTGTAAATATGTCCTGCTGTAAGAAGTCTTGTAAATAGAATTCTAAAAAGGGTGTAAATGTTATTTTGCTAGATTATCTGGAAGACATTATCTGATCTTAAGTTAATAAACTGCAATCGCTTCTAGATTCTTCGTATTGATATTATTCTGTTTTATTCCTGTTATTGCCGAGACCGAAACTATTAAGGCTGGCGACTTATCAGTTGATTTAAAAAAATTAAAACCTGTCCAAAATGACAAATCATGAGTAAAAGTTGTGGATTAGCCTGACAATGACACAGAAGCTGCATTGGCTCCTCTACAATCAAGTAGGCCTACAACACAGTATACCAAGGTATTAATGGCACTGGATAAAGATTCATACATACAACAACGAGTTGTTCAGAGTTTATTATATATTTCAAAAAATTTACTTTGGAAATCCCACGCTTAAAAAAAGGTCGTCAAATATATTGGTAATCAAAAATAGATTTATTCAAGCAATACACCTAATCGAAATCACTACATACAGCAAGAGTAGGCTACCTCTATTTTTTAAATTCAAATACTGTCCTGTGAAAATATCAACAGCCCAAGATTACATTACTGACATAGCAGTAGCAAGCATGTCGTTGTCCCTCGGAGAGAGTCGGATGTTTAAATGTAAACGAATGTTTAAATGTAGCATAGTGGTTTAGCCTAGGCCTACTAGACACCTTTTTATGGCACGGTATTGGGGAAAACACACGTGCGTCTGCAGGCTAGCCATCATCTATAAATTCGCATCCTTGCTACTGTAACTACGGCAACAATCCAACGAGATGTGTATCAATTGAAAATCAAAGTTGTTATTCCACCGTTCTGCTCCGTAATTCATGCCATAATAATTTCCACTGTTTGAAAGGTGGGAACGTATTGTAGACCAAAAAGCCTGCAGCATTTCTTGCCCAACATTTCACTATTGGTTAGTTAAATGTCTTCTTTTGTTGTGAAACGAAGCCAGCCAGCCAATGATGGTCAACACGCAGTAGTTTGTTGAGCACTATACAACACCACCGAGGAAGAACTACACTGAACAACCAATGAGCGACGCGTTTACTGAGTGGAAACGAATCAACGACTAAGTTGTTGCAGAGCCAAAAAGTTCAGAGGCTGAATTCTGGACTCGAGCGGGTAAGTTGTCTTCTGAATTTGTTTTTTCGCCTTTATTACTTAGCAGCTATATGTGCCTAAGAATTTAAACGAAACGCGTACCACTAGAAACCAAAATAATGTCTTCACACAGTATAGCGTTTATACAGTCAGTTAACTAGCCAGGATCGCTAAGTGGCTAGGCAAGCTAGCAACGTTGTTCCCTGCTGAAGACACACTTATGCCAGTAAGCTTCGGTAGCTAAGTAGCGAGTTTACCGACCGTAGTAAGTTACATCTAGTTATACGGTTAGCTAGCTAGCTTCTCTTACAATTTAACTACATGACTAGCTAACTGACTCTATTAACGTTAGCTAACTTGCTAGCCAGCTAGGGAGAGCAATGTCTGTCTAATTACACATTGCACATTACTTGGAAGTTGCTGACCAGGTCTTGTCATCAGTTTGTCAGTGTATTTTCTAAGCTATTCAAGTAAATGGCCATGTCCCTTGTTTTTTCAAAAGTTTCTCTTTGTTTCGTTGATTGTCAAGCTAGTGTGGCTAGTCATTTAAATATAACGTCTAAGCAATGGTGGTTTCGATTTCGTTTGCTTGATTGTAGCCTAAGTTTCGGCTATAGCCTATATAGTGTATGTAGGTAGGTACTTAGCCAGCTAAGTTCGCCTTCCTGTGTCACTGACAGCCACTGTTTACGCTCCGCAGCTGATCTTAGGTCAGGATCGGTTTTATTTACTCTCAATGGTTGGTGTTAAGCTTGGACCTTGACAAATTTATCTTACATCTGCAAGTGTGGCAGGTACCCCCGAAAACACTCGGCAGTACCCGGTTCTGTTATCAAGGCTTTTAGGGCGCTGGCAAACCGCATTGATCACTCCAGCCTCAAAATGCATAGTGCGTTGACACTCATAAAGTACAGTGCTGTGCTCGCGGATATTTAAGCTTCCGCATAAGGCATGTTTGTTTCCTGGAACAGGTGGGTGGCCTCATTGTCAGTTGTAAGACTGCGGCTCTCCTCTCAGCTGAGTCGTCATACAGAGCACATAAATATGGGTGTTGGGGATCCCGGGTGGCGGTTCAAAGACTACATTCATATAGATGTATTTTGGGGATGAGTGCTGCGCAGTGCATATTCGTTATTGTAAAAAAAATACTTTGCACCACGAGGTGCTTCTTTATATTTTATGTTCTGGTTGCAGCAGTAGATTAACCTTAATCAAAACGGAAAGCCACTATTAGGGAATTTGGCTCTTGCACGTTTTTGGTGTTTATGGTGTAGCAAGCTCAGGTAATACTCTTGAGCTGTCATCATACTGTACTGTACATCGTACGGTAAATATGAGTTAAGGTGTGCTATGTCTGTGTAACGTTAATTACGTAAAAGAGTTGCGTACTGTACGTTATGTTCAAGTAAGCTCCTCTCATTCCACTGTAAATCCACTTGGAGATCCGGTATTGCGTCAACACTCGAATTGTCTCTCTTTCTCAGTGAAATCTTGGCCTTCAGATTGGATGGCTGTTTTCACAGGGGCGATGGACAGTATTGTGATCCTGGACGATGAAGAGGATGACCCTCAGCCCTGCTCTTCCACTTCCTCTTCCTGTACGGCGGCCAGGAAGGAAACCCGCAAGGCCTCGACGCCCGCCCCCACCCACATTACCCAATCGCCTTTCGCCTCCAGTCAGAAAGAGACTCGGATCCTGCTGCTGGAAAACCAGAAGCTCTTTGCGGAGGTGAGAGGGTGGGATGGGCTTCAAGAACGAAAAAAAGTGGATGGAGAAGTGACGTTTATCAGTGACACACAGGTTTCAGCCATCCGTAGTGTTTTGCTATGAAGAACAAAGTCTCGATTGGTTCATGCAGGTCAGTGATGGACAGAGCATTGCAGGTTGCCTATCACAGGGGTTGTGAAGCCTAACTTTCACTGGTGTTTCTCGTATTGTTCCCAGACGTCAGACTATTGAATCCTGCTCTCTCTGATTACTTTACGACCCCTGTTTAGCCTGATACTGTATGCAGATAGACCTACGGCAGTGTTCAAGCAGTTATCTTTCTCAGACCAAAATGCAAAAAAACAAAAACACAGAAAAAATGTAGATGGAATCACCGTTGATTGATTTTTAAGAGTACACTTGTATAACTCATTGTAGATCGAACAGACTTATCTTGTACAGTTAAACCAGTCCATGTGGCTTATAAACACTGACTGTCTCTCTCACATCTCCATCCCTCTCTCACCCCCCCCCCCCCAGTTTTCAGAGCACTGTGCTAGACACACACAGGACTGCCCGGAGGTCATGACCTTTCTGCAGGCCAAGCACACGAAGGCCTCGCCTGAGTTCCTGAGCTCGGTGGAGTTCCGGAACACTCTGGGCCGCTGCCTGACGCGTGCCCAGTCCAGCCGCGCCAAGACCTTCGTCTTCATCAACGAGCTGTGCACGGTGCTGAAGCAGCACGCCGTCAAGAAGAGGCAGGCTGTGATCACGCTGCAGCCGTCACCGTCGCCCGGCAACCAGGGGGCCCAGGGCTCCGCAGATGCCGACCAGGAACACCCTTCCACCACCGGGCAGGAGGAGGAGAAGAAGAAGGCCGTCAAAGCCTCCAGGAGACAGGTGTGTGTGTGTCTGTCTGTCTGTCTGTCTGTCTGTCTGTCTGTCTGTCTATCTGTCTGTCTGTCTGTCTGTCTGTCTGTGTGTGTGTGTGTGTGTGTGTGTTTATGCGTGCGCGCGTTGGTCACTCCCTTATACTAAAACTTCACGATCTCTCTCCACCTTCTCGTCCTTCTCATCTTCTCCATCTCTCCCCCTGTCCGTCTCTCCATCTCTCCCCTCCCTCCCCCCCCTCTCCCCCTGTCCGTCTCTCCATCTCTCCCCTCCCTCCCCCCCTTTCCCCCTGTCCGTCTCTCCATCTCTCCCCTCCCTCCCCCCCTCTCCCCCTGTCCGTCTCTCCATCTCTCCCCCCCCCCCTCCCCCTGTCCGTCTCTCCATCTCTCCCCTCCCTTCCCCCCTCTCCCCCTGTCCGTCTCTCCATCTCTCTCCTCCCTCGGTTAGATCGCGTACCTGGAGAACCTCTTGAAGGTGTACTACGAGGAGATCCGAAGACTGCAGGAGAAAGACTTCAGCCTGGATGACATGCTGCAGGAAGACTCCGGATACATCCAGGAGCACAAGCTCAAACGCAAGGTGAGAGAGAGAGAGAGAGAGAGATTGAGAGAGGGAGGAAAAGAGATGGAAGGTGGGAGGAGAGCGAGAGGAGAAGAGATGGAGAGAGGGTGGGGAAGAGAGGGTGGGGGAGAGAGGGAGGAGTAGAGATGAGAGGGGGGGTGGAGGGAGGGAGGGAGGGAGGGAGGGGGGGGAAGAGATGAAGGGAGGAAGAAATGCAGCCAGAGAGAGACAGAATCAGGCAGGGGGGAAGGAGAGAAAGCCGTGTGGAGTTTATGGTTCAGTTTACATTCATTACTCAGTGAGAGCTGAGCTGTGTGTGTTTGGGGTGAGCCTCTCTCTCTCTCGTCCCGTTTAGCTCTGTGTGTTTGGGGTGAGCCTCTCTCTGGTCCCGTTTAGCTCTGTGTGTTTGGGGTGAGCCTCTCTCTCTGGTCCCGTTTAGCTCTGTGTGTTTGGGGTGAGCCTCTCTCTGGTCCCGTTTAGCTCTGTGTGTTTGGGGTGAGCCTCTCTCTCGTCCCGTTTAGCTCTGTGTGTTTGGGGTGAGCCTCTCTCTCTGGTCCCGTTTAGCTCTGTGTGTTTGGGGTGAGCCTCTCTCTCTGGTCCCGTTTAGCTCTGTGTGTTTGGGGTGAGCCTCTCTCTCTCATCCCGTTTAGCTCTGTGTGTTTGGGGTAAGCCTCTCTCTGGTCCCGTTTAGCTCTGTGTGTTTGGGGTGAGCCTCTCTCTGGTCCCGTTTAGCTCTGTGTGTTTGGGGTGAGCCTCTCTCTCTCGTCCCGTTTAGCTCTGTGTGTTTGGGGTGAGCCTCTCTCTGGTCCCGTTTAGCTCTGTGTGTTTGGGGTGAGCCTCTCTCTGGTCCCGTTTAGCTCTGTGTGTTTGGGGTGAGCCTCTCTCTGGTCCCGTTTAGCTCTGTGTGTTTGGGGTGAGCCTCTCTCTGGTCCCGTTTAGCTCTGTGTGTTTGGGGTGAGCCTCTCTCTGGTCCCGTTTAGCTCTGTGTGTTTGGGGTGAGCCTCTCTCTGGTCCCGTTTAGCTCTGTGTGTTTGGGGTGAGCCTCTCTCTGGTCCCGTTTAGCTCTGTGTGTTTGGGGTGAGCCTCTCTCTCTGGTCCCGTTTAGCTCTGTGTGTTTGGGGTAAGCCTCTCTATCAGTGCTGTGATCCCGTCTCTTTCCCTCTCTCCCATGATGATGATGATGAAGATGATGAAGATCTACGATAAGCTGTGTGAACTGAAAGGGTGCAGCACGCTGACGGGGCGAGTAATCGAGCAGAGGGTGGTATACGGCGGGACCCGGTACCCCGAGATCAACAAGAAGGTGACTGAACGCACCCCAGAGTCAATTTAGACATCGGCTTAAAAAACCGCGCTGTTAAACTGCACGCACTGTCTGCAGCTGGAGCTAGCAGTGTGCCCCACGGACTCGCTCACTCGCATGCTCACCCGCTGACTCAGTGATTCTAACTGACCTCACTCACTTAACCGAATGATTTACTCACATACTCACTGACTTAACTGAACGATTCACTCGCTCGCTCGCTGCCTGATCCACTGTCCATCCCACCAATTTGCATACTGAGGCCGTGACCGAATATTACCCCTGTCTACTATGTGCCCTGTCCCCTGTCCACTCAGATCCCTGTCTACTATGTGCCCTGTCCCCTGTCCACTCGGACCCCTGTCTACTATGTGCCCTGTCCCCTGACCACTCGGAGCCCTGTCTCCTATGTGCCCTGTCCCCTGTCCACTCAGACCCCTGTCTCCTATGTGCCCTGTCCCCCTGTCCACTCAGCCCCCTGTCTACTATGTGCCCTGTCCCCCTGTCCACTCAAACCCCTGTCTCCTATGTGCCCTGTCCCCTGTCCACTCAGACCCCTGTCTCCTATGTGCCCTGTCCCCTGTCCACTCAAACCCCTGTCTCCTATGTGCCCTGTCCCCTGTCCACTCAGACCCCTGTCTCCTATGTGCCCTGTCCCCTGTCCACTCAAACCCCTGTCTCCTATGTGCCCTGTCCCCTGTCCATTCAGACCCCTGTCTACTATGTGCCCTGTCCCCTGTCCACTCAAACCCCTGTCTACTATGTGCCCTGTCCCCTGTCCACTCAGACCCCTGTCTCCTATGTGCCCTGTCCCCTGTCCACTCAGACCCCTGTCTACTATGTGCCCTGTCCCCTGTCCACTCAGACCCCTGTCTACTATGTGCCCTGTCCCCTGTCCACTCAGACCCCTGTCTACTATGTGCCCTGTCCCCTGTCCACTCAGACCCCTGTCTACTATGTGCCCTGTCCCCTGTCCACTCAGACCCCTGTCTACTATGTGCCCTGTCCCCTGTCCCCTGTCCACTCAGACCCCTGTCTACTATGTGCCCTGTCCCCTGTCCACTCAGACCCCTGTCTACTATGTGCCCTGTCCCCTGTCCACTCAGACCCCTGTCTACTATGTGCCCTGTCCCCTGTCCACTCAGACCCCTGTCTACTATGTGCCCTGTCCCCTGTCCACTCAGACCCCTGTCTACTATGTGCCCTGTCCCCTGTCCACTCAGACCCCTGTCTACTATGTGCCCTGTCCCCTGTCCACTCAGACCCCTGTCTCCTATGTGCCCTGTCCCCTGTCCACTCAGACCCCTGTCTCCTATGTGCCCTGTCCCCTGTCCACTCAGACCCCTGTCTACTATGTGCCCTGTCCCCTGTCCACTCAGACCCCTGTCTACTATGTGCCCTGTCCCCTGTCCACTCAGACCCCTGTCTACTATGTGCCCTGTCCCCTGTCCACTCAGACCCCTGTCTACTATGTTCCCTGTCCCCTGTCCACTCAGACCCCTGTCTCCTATGTGCCCTGTCCCCTGTCCACTCAGACCCCTGTCTCCTATGTGCCCTGTCCCCTGTCCACTCAGACCCCTGTCTACTATGTGCCCTGTCCCCTGTCCACTCAGACCCCTGTCTCCTATGTGCCCTGTCCCTTCACTTTGCATTCCCCTCACTCACTCTATTGAGGAAGTAGTCCGTAATATTATTTTTATTTTTATTGAGAATACCAATCAGTTTACATATGACAATGGTTACAAAGTGTAGATTATGAATGAAGATAGAATTAACAAAAATAAAAAGAGTAGTTCGTAATATGACCCGCTCTTGTACCATAGACACTTTCTATGTCATGTACATGTTGTAGTTTTTACTTCTGGGTTACTTTCTGAAATTGTCGGATTAAAATGGCACATTGAATGACTCACTTATTCACTCACTTAGATACTCACTGGCTGTGTCCTAATCAGAGCCCTATCTACTGCACCCTGTCTCCTGCGTACAGTGCCCTGGCAGAAGTGTGCTGTTTAATGTGCACTGTTCAGCAGTCCGTGAAAAATATCCGCCATACTATTTTCCAACCGTACTGTGGAAGTGTCGTAAGCAGGTCATAAGACGTCCCACCAGTGTTGCCATGTCCACGGTTTTACAGCTAAATTGGGATACTTTCAAAGTGCAGTCACAGGTAAAAATGAAAAGTCGCAAAGCATGCACTTATTTTAAAAAGTAAAAATATGATTATTTCTATTTAAAAAAGGTTGGTTTCGGTTAAAAATATATTTTGGGCTAGTTTTGAGTCGCCATTTGGCTGGGCAGTCTTGCAAGATCTGGCAACCCAGCGACCCACTCTTGCGCTGCCATGTCACCTGTTGTTTTTGTTTTATTTGAAGGGAAACGTTGCAAAGCTGCGCCTCTTCTTTTTTTCTTTAAAAAAAAAAACCAAGCTTCACATCATATTTATGCGACCAAAATGTTTGTGTACTTCTTGAAAAGTGTGCTCCCAAATATACTCAGTTAAACTCTGGAAGTAAGTGTGTCATCCGGGTGTTTCAAGTATACTGCAATTTGAAAAATTTTCGCCTTCTCAACAACTTTCTCATCCTATCTACTCACCAAGGCTACTCAATAGTGTGGAAGAGTGCTGATTCGGACACAGCCACTGACTGGCTGACTGATTGACATACTTACTCACTGATTCGAGCACAGACTCACTGATTCGTATAATGCTTCACTGATTCACATACTGATTTACTGATTCACATAACCATTCACTGACACATTGAATGACTCACTGATTCAAATACCGATTCACTGATTCACATACTGACTCACTGACTGATAAAAGAATGTGGATGTCGAAGCTGTGGCTTGGGAGAAGATTTTTAGATTTAGACTCCTCCTCCGTCCCCTCCCTTTCCTCCAATCAGATCGAGCGCTTCATAAACGGCCCAGAGGCCCAGCTGAACCCCCCGGACTATACGGACATCCTGCAGGTGGTACGGCGCGCCAACGAGCGCTACGCCCTTTCCCTGAGCCGCAAGCAGCTGACGCAGATCGCCCAGGAAGCCTTCCACGAGACCGGCAACCGCCTGCAAGAGCGCCGCCACCTGGACATGGTGTACAACTTCGGCTCGCACCTCACAGACTACTACAAACCAGGTCAGACCATATTCATATTCATATTCATATTAACACAGGACATGCTGGCTGCCAGAAGCCAGGTCAGATATTAATAAACGTATTTGTATAATAACACAGTATGTGAACGATCCTATCTCACACACCGTGGCGAGTTTCTCCTTTAAATGTATATGAACACCGGCGCAGTGGACAAAATATCGGAAACAACTGTTTTTCATAAAACATAAAACAGCGGCTGCATGTTTGCTCCCATTTCTCTTACCTAATAATAATAATAATATAAATATATAATGACAGTAATGATAAATGTAGTAACAACAATAGTAATATTAATAAAAGTAACAATAATAATAATAATAAAAGTAAAAATAATATGAATAATAATACTAATAGTTACAACAACAGTAATTATAATAATAATAGTAACAATAATAAAAGTGATAATTATAATTGTAACTACTAACCACTAATAATAATATTAATAATAATAAAGTTTCTCTTTCTGTGCTGGGCCGCCAGCCAGCGACCCTGCACTCAGTGACTCCGCCCTGTCCCGCAAGCTGCGCTCCAATAGGGAGCTGGCCCTGACCAGCCTGGATGAGGTCATCAGCAAGTACTCCCTGAAGCAGGACGACACCGAGGACGAAGAAAGGAAGAAGAGGCTGGAGAGGGATAAAATGAAGAAGGAGGTAGAGAACGGAGTTTAGGCTTTCTCTGTAAGCGTGTAGGTCAGCTGTCTGAGCCCCCATTGGCTGTGATGCAAAGGGGGGGAGTGAAAGCACAACGGGTGGTGTAGCCAATCAGATGTAAGGGGGGGGGGGGGGGCGAAATGTAGCCAGTTTTCCTGGGAATTCCTGACCTTGGGCCTGTATTGATAAAGATGTATTGATGAAGCATCTCCCAGCAGGAGCACTGATCCAGGATCAGGTTTTCGCTCTGTCCAAATCGTAACCTCGTCCACGACTGATCCCAGATCAGCTTTTCCTACTCGGAGGCATTTTTGAATACGGGCCCAGAATACCGGGGTTAAGGCTAATTTATATTGTGTATGATGGCCCCTGTGAGCCAGGTCTTCTGTCCCAGCAGCTCACCACCGCGTCATTAATGTCTCACAGATTTGATTGGCCGACTGGCCTGGGGATACGGAGCGTCGCATTGCTAAGAATTTAATATTTGTATGTATAGACGAACGATGGCTTGATATTTTGTATTTGTTTCAGCCTGGCTAATTTAAGAGACAACGCGCGCACAACCTCAGTGCAGCTTCTAACGTTACGTTGCCATAGACACAGGACGCTTGTCAGTGAGCCGATGTGTTGAGTATAAATGCCCAAAGCCAATGAGCCATGAGCCAGTCTCATAGCTGTGTCTTACACAGTATAAACTAGGCATAAATGCCCCTGCCCTCCCCAGTAGCGCCACAAAATCCTCGCCGACCTCAGAGTCGGTGGTCTCATCAGAAGGAGAGATGGGATAGAGCGGGATTGTGGGAAATGGTGTCTTGATTTCAGGCCCAAGCTTGTGAATTCCAGTGACCTCTGAAATGGCCAATCATACGAGCGAACTGAGTGAAAGGTCAAATCAGCTCAGTGCTCTTTGAGCCCGCAGATCCCCTGTCCTGCTGCTTCTATTGGCTGGTTGATTTTTTGGTTTCCTCCCCTTTTTCCCCCGCCCCCTCTTCCCGGGAAGGCAATCGCTGCAGAGAAGGAAGAGGAGGAGAAAATACAACCAAAGGAGGAGCAGGAGGGAGAGGAGGAGGAGGAAGAGGGGCAGGAGGAGGAAGAGGAGCAGGAGGAGGAGGGTGGTGAGAGTGGTGATGAGGACGAGGGTGATGAAGAGGATGAGGTCTCATCAGATCCAGACATCGAGGAGGAGCTACAGGCCAGCCAATTACAAGAAGGAGCAGGTGAAAGAAGGAAGAGATTAATTACCTTTAAGCTGCAAAAACATTAAAAAATTTAAAAAAAAATTTTTTTACAAAATATTCATGACAAAATTCTCCTTTTGTTTTATTTTGTATGTTTTAGTCAGAAAACACGCTTAGCTGAAAAATCTCCCCAGGGATCGATCTGCAAGAGTTTTTTTCAAATTTTACCAGCAGCACATTAAGAGTTAAGAGCGTTTAACATTCATATTTGACACGTTTGTGTTCAGGCCAACATATGACCTCTAACCTCCCACTTTGTAGCCCCCATGACTCTGACCCCTGCCCTCACGATGCTGTTGTTTTGTGCGTACTATTTGATGATGGCGACTTGTCTGAGTCTTCAGAGGATGAGGAAGAGGAGGAGCAGGAGGAGGAGGAGCAGAACGCGAGTGAGGACGAAGAGCACTTGGAGTTGGGCAGGTCCTCCGGCTCAGACCGGGAGGCGGCGACGGGAGCGGATGAGAATGGAGAGGAGGACAGCCAATCAGCGAGCAGCAGCCGCGGAGAGACCACCATTGACAAGAAGGCAGGTCCCACCCCCTCGTCCAGCCCCAGCCAATCGGGAGCCATGGCGTCGCCAGATACTGGCCTTGCGTCAGGCGAACCCATTTCCACCAATCATGCGCCGGCTGCCCGACAAAGCACCAATAAGGACGCACGTTCGGCGACGCAGTCGCCGGCGCTCGATTCGTCCAATCGGATCTCCCCGCCTCCCGCCCCCGAGTCCCAAGCACCCCAATGGCAGTCCAGCCCCACCCAGCCCCGTGGTCCTGGAGGTCACGCCCGACTCCAAGAAACGGAAGAGGATGAGCGAAGCCAGCACGCTGACCGCGGTCAACGGTCGTCACAAACACACCCGACAGGTAGATAAACCAAGTCACGGTCGTCACAAACACACCGACAGGTAGGTAGGCTAAATCACAGTCGCCACAAACGCCTCTCTCTCCTCCACAGTGACACTGATATATCCCTGGATATGGGCGTGGCCACCAGCAGCCCCCTGCCGGCAGACTCCACCCGAGTGGACTCCCCCGCCCAGGAACCAGTCAGCAGCTCAGAGTTTACCCCACCCCCAAAGAGGAACAAGGTGTGTGCGTGTGCGTGTGTGTGTGTGTGTGTGTGTGTGTGTGTGTGTGTGTGTGTGCGCCTCTGCCTGTTGCTTTATAAACCTGCATAAAGCCTTTATGAACATGTCTTATGAGCGCTAGCCATAATTATAACTATAAATGAAGTAAAAGGTAAACTGTGTGCAGGTACCGTTTTGGGCAGTAGTGCAGTACTTATCCCCCCCTCCCTCTCCATTCCATTTCAGGTCAACGTGTCTACCCAGTGCGACCCTGACGAAGTGATCATCCTCTCTGACTCGGACTGACCTTTAACCCCAGGAAGTGAACACTTGCTCCTCAAACACTGGGTCCCCCCTCCCCTCCCCCGCTCTTCTCCATTTCGCTGTCTGTCAGGACCGGTCTGTGGTGCTGTCATCTGTGGGCGGGTCTGACGTGTTAAGGCTGAAGGGGGCGGGGCCGTAACTATGGAAACGCAGAACACCTGAAGCCTCTGTGTTCATTTTAGCTGGACTTAACGTCAAATTGTGATATTAACCTTCTCATTTTATGATATTTTTTTTTGTTTTGTTTAGTTTTAAATGCAATGTCTTTTTTCGGAGAAAAGGGTATTGTGGCTTTTTTACGTGTTTGCGAGAGGTTGAAGGGCAGCTGGGCAAAACAGGGTCCGTTTTGTTTTGCTTTGAGTAGCTTTGTCACTTTCCTCAGCAGCTGTCCTGGTTTGGCGACCTGACGGCGTGCAAAGGATTCGCGGTCGTCCCACCCCTCCCCCCCCCCCCCCCCCCCCCCCCCCCCCCCCCCCCCCCCCCCCCCCGTAGCTGTTTTTCAGGTGGGACTCTCCAGGAGGGACTCGTCCGACCCCCCCCCCCACGCTTTTTTAAAATCCAGGCCCCGGAGGCCCATGCTCGGCTGTTTTTTCGGGGTGGGCATGGCAGGGGCGTTGTGGTTTCCACAGCAACGCAAAAGCCGGCCCTCCATTGGGCGGTTTGTTCTCAGGCGGTGTCTTGTCCAGCCTCTCTGTTCATGAGACAAGCGAAGCTGGCAACGTTTTTTTTTTGTTTTGTTTTGTTTTGTTTGGTTGGTTGTGGGGAGGGGGGAGGGGCAACGGGAGCCTCTTCTCCTTTGGCGCCGCCATTTTGAAATTAGGAAATGACTCAGGTGGGGAGGGGGGGAGGGGGGGTGGGGGGAGCAGCATCCCTGTTTTTTTCACAGGGGGAAACTTTGTGCTGGAAGGGGCAGGATGGGGAAGGAAGGAGAGGGGGAAGGGGTGTATATTAAGACAAAGCACACTCAGGTGTGCAAGTAGAACTAGCACTCCTCAAACTAGTTTCCGTTGCAGATTTTTTGAGGGGCGGGCGGCGGGGGGGGGGGGGGGGGGGGGGGGGTTTGAATTGAAAGGAGAAAAAATAATAATAAAGGGTTTTGAGAAACATCTGCCGATTCCTGACTCTTCTCTTGTAGCCCGAGCCCTACATGGCAAGCCTCTCAGGATGTGATGTAATGACGATGCGTCTCTGGTGAGCTTCGTCTTATGTACCCTAAAAGATGGAAGTTGAGGTAAGAGAGGGGTGCATAGAAGCACTGTCGTATTTTTATTTGGAGCAGCAAAGTTAGAGGTTGTTTTTTTTGTGTGTGTTTCTGCACTTAAAGGTTGTATCAGCGATTTTGGGTGGAAACATAAATGATCACATTCATCTGATTTTTCCTCACGATCCGCTAGCTGCCCGCCCCATAAGCAGGCCGTCAAAAAACCGCGTCTCTGTAGGCAGCCTATGCTCCGAGATCGTACACAAAAACAATTGTACTACCAACTACTCAAAACCAAAATAAACAGTATTCCAACCAATCACAATGATCTGCACAAACGTGACGTCACTTCTGAAGCGAAATCCCAAACAAACATACTTATGAATAATTATGTTATGTTTTAAAAAATTGTGTTCAAGCATCCAGAATTATAACCACGTTAATAACGTTTGTAAGAAACCAAACCGTTTGTAAATCCGTCAAGATTTCAGCGAGATAAGAGTATTAGCGTTTGTGCAGATCATTGTGATTGGTTGGAATACTGTTTATTTTGGTTTTGAGTGGTTGGTAGTACCATTTGTTTTTGTGTACGATCTCGGAGCATAGGCTGCCTACAGAGACGCGGTTTTTTGACGGCCTGCTTATGGGGCGGGCAGCTAGCGGATCGTAAGGGAAAAAAAAAATCATTTATGTTTCCACCCAAAATCGCTGATACAACCTTTAAGTCACAGATTGGCTAACATTACTCCCATTTAGCAGACACTCTTAGCCAGAGCACCTCTTGTACAACTTTCTTTTTTTTAAGAAGCATTTTTACATTTTCACAGCTGGACATACAGTGCAGTCCATAAGTATTTGGGCGGTGACACATTTTTTGTTGTTTTGGCTCTGTACTCCAGCACATTGGACTTTAAATGGAACAATGACTATGAGGTTAAGGTGCAGACTGTCAGCTTTAATTTGAGGGTGTTGACATCCATATCGGATGAACCATGTAGACTGCCTTTTTTTAAATAAATAGTCCCCCCCCCCATTTTAGGGGAAGAAAAAGTAACTGGACAAATTAACATGAACTTAGTCACCATATTTCATATTTGGTTGCATATCCTTTACATTCTGTGACTTCCTGATGTCTGTGATCCAACAACATCAAAATACTCTTCAGGTACTCTTACAAGTGATACTATAACCTCTCTGCATTTGAATGGATCTCTATGGTAAATGGGGGGAGACTGGGGTATGCTCTATGGTAAATGGGGGGAGACTGGGGTATGCTCTATGGTAAATGGGGGGAGACTGGGGTATGCTGTAAATTACACGCTGGAACATTTCCATGTGCTCTTCGTTCTCCGCACTCTTAATTCCGAAAATATTAATGGAAATTAAACGATCTTAAAGCTCAGCTTTTGTTAGATTATTTTTTTTATTTAGCACAACCTGCAATAAAAAAATAATCTAACAAAAGCTGAGCTTTAAGATCGTTTAATTTCCATTAATATTTTCGGAATTAAGAGTGCGGAGAACGAAGAGCACATGTATCCACAATTATAATGTTGATTAAAATGTGCACAATTTTGCGACGCAAGTTAAAATAATTTTATTACTTGCCTAATAGCCTAATTGAGGAGAACCGGCTACATTTGATGGCATTGAGTAATTGGTGAATTAAACGCTGATGTAGGCTATTGTTAATCAAGGAAACGGATTGAAAAATTATTAAGACCAATAATCAGTTTAAAAGGAAGTTTTCCGCTACCCCCAATTTTCAGCTCAGGAGCCGCCACTGGGTACAACCCAGCACCCTTAGGGTTACGAGCCCAGTTACCTACTGATTATACAACACTGCTGGCCTAAAGACCTCGCACAAGCAAAACAAATTTTTTTTTTAACTGAAACAAACAAGAAAACCTGAGCCTGTGGTCCTCTGGAACTGGCGTTTCCCACTCTTGAGTTTGTGCATTGGGTGACTGTCCTGAATTGACTTGCATCCTATATTAGGTGATGACCGTCAATTGTGGTTCCGGCAACCAAACCAAAGCTAACCAGAACGGAGTACTTATTTTGTCAGTAGTAAAATTGTTGTTCTACTGTGATGGAGAAACCGGAAGAATTTCTTAAAATGATCTGTAGCTGCAGGTATTGTGTTCGTTTGTCACCCAGTCATCACCTCTCTGACCTGCCATTCACGTGACATAGGCCCCTGTACCTCCCCGTATCCACCAGCAGAGGGCGCCACCCACATAGTTTTCTGTTGGTGGCTGGTGAGAAACGTTCATACAATGGCACATTAAATGCCTTTAACAGTAAGGTGAGCTGTAGTATAACACTTCACTGTGCTGTTTGCTGACCATGCGTAGAGAGAAATGCAGCTATGTGGCATGCCTAAAGGGGACCACAGTTTGATTGCTATGTTCAGTGGCATGCCTAAAGGGGACCACAGTTTGATTGCTATGTTCAGAACACCCACATTTCAGGAGGTTTGAACTTTGTACAGATTCGTCATAGAAAACTGCCCCAAGTTGACCTGCTGATTGGTTGGTTGCAGTGTTAATGTGCTGTAGTGTCCAATCAGACAGTGTGTATATACTGTATTAACCCTCTCTCTCAGTGCAGTGTTAATGTACTGTAGTGTGCAGTCAGTGTGTATATACTGTATTAACCCTCTCTCTCAGTGCAGTGTTAATGTACAGTAGTGTGCAGTCAGTCAGTGTGTATATACTGTATTAACCCTCTCTCTCAGTGCAGTGTTAATGTACAGTAGTGTGCAGTCAGTCAGTGTGTATATACTGTATTAACCCTCTCTCTCAGTGCAGTGTTAATGTACTGTAGTGTCCAATCAGACAGTGTGTATATACTGTATTAACTCTCTCTCAGTGCAGTGTTAATGTACTGTAGTGTGCAGTCAGTCAGTGTGTATATACTGTATTAACCGTCTCTCTCAGTGCAGTGTTAATGTACTGTAGTGTGCATTCAGTCAGTGTGTATATACTGTATTAACCCTCTCAGTGCAGTGTTAATGTACTGTAGTGTAGTCAGTGTGTGTATACTGTATTAACCCTCTCTCTCAGTGCAGTGTTAATGTACTGTAGTGTGCAGTCAGTCAGTGTGTATATACTGTATTAACCCTCTCAGTGCAGTGTTAATGTACTGTAGTGTGCAGTCAGTCAGTGTGTATATACTGTATTAACCCTCTCAGTGCAGTGTTTAATGTACTGTAGTGTGCAGTCAGTCAGTGTGTGTATACTGTATTAACCCTCTCTCTCAGTGCAGTGTTAATGTACTGTAGTGTGCAGTCAGTGTGTATATACTGTATTAACCCTCTCAGTGCAGTGTTAATGTACTGTAGTGTGCAGTCAGTCAGTGTGTCTAAACTAGATGTCACATCTCTCTCTCACTGAGGGACTGACTCTTATCCCAGCAAAGAAAGAAAAGTTTAATCTGTGTCACTGACCCATTGGGAGTCAGTCAGTTTTTTTGGGGATCCTCAGATAAAGGTGCTGTTGACCTCGTACCTCCCCAAATAGGTATAGGTAGGTATCAGTCAGTTTCAGCCTCACAGTCGCCCATAGGCTGGCTTTCATGGATGATGGATGCTGAAGCACTTCAGAGCTTTGGTAGCCCACACCTGGGTGCAGCACGGCGGCCATTTTGAACCACACAGCTCACTGTATATTAGCCGAGGTTCAGTGGCAGGGAATTGGTATACAGTTGTACTGGTGGGTGGGGGTGAGGTGACACTCGGAGAGAGCCAATGTGGAAGCGTTTTTATACTGGGTGCTCAAGGTCTGCCATTTTATGTTTTTTTGGTGTTGGGTGGTTATGATTATGCCTGTGAGAAATAGCCAAATAGTGTGTGTGTGAAAACAACCCAAAATAAAAAAATGTTTTTTAAAAAAACCCAGTGGCCCCCTCAAATATCCTGATGATTCAGTCAAGGGTGGGGGGTGGGGGTGGGGGGGTGTGGTGGAAAGAAAATGATGAAGAGTGGCACCATCTCCACGGCGACCGTGGGCGAGAGGGGGGTTACCATGGGAACCCAGCACGGCGTAACCATGGCGACCGTGCGCCTCTGTGTAGTGACTGTGATTGATGGCGGCCAGCTCCTGCGCGGTGAAGCTAGCGCCGCTCTGTGCTACGTGGCTGATCGCCGCCCCGATTAGAGGACCCAGCCTTAATTGGGATAATTACCTGGGGCTCGTTCAGTGTTTTAGGACGAGATCCCCACTGTGCAGGACGAGCTCGAAACATCACCCTCCCCACCCGAGACAAGCTCTTAATTATCCTGACTAATTGAAGCTGTAATTGACTGATAGCTTGATTTAAGGGTACCTTCCAGAACTCCACACTCCATCACACTGACTGATCACCTGAGTTACCCAGGTGGGGGAAGGAGGGGTGTGACTGTATTTCGGATCAAAGATGCAAACCTGAAGTACTAACAGCAAGGGGCTTCTCACAGAAAATCACAGTACTCAAATGTAGATTGAACACAAGTTCAGATTTGGAATGGGGGTAGTAGCTAGCGGTCCTTTAAGAAATGTGTAGGGAGGTTAATGTAGCCAGCTGGCTATTCTGAGATACAACAAAATGGCTGTTCTACAGTCTTATATCTCACCATTGATATATATTACTGTCCATATATAAAATGTGTATTTCACTCATAAGGACAGAATGGACTGCTGCGTTTAAATGCCAAAAGTATCTTATCTGACAATATCAAACAGCGGGAATTACACAGCAAGTGAGACTGATGGACATATTCATTGTGAAATTATGAATGTGTGGATTTGAATAGTGCCGCTGTGAATTAAAGAAAAAGACCAAATACAATCCTCTCATATCTGTGAGCATAAATAAATCACAATAAGAATATGAATCAATAATAACAAAGGGTTCAAATCAGCAGAGGTGGACTTAATTTGCACCGAATATTTATTTGTTGGTTCACGTTTCTACGGAGCGGTTAGTAACGACGACATCGATGCACTTGGTCTATAATTAATATAACAGTCTCAGAACAGCGTGTGGTGTCAACGCTGTTGTAGCACAAGTGAAGACCTTCCTTGAAACACATTTCAAATGGTGTAATAGTCTTAATGTCAGTAAAACATACCCACACACATCTCCTTATTGGTCACAATAAACATTTGATTGAACAAACAGACAAGCTGTAGCCCTGGTCCAGGAGGGCTGTTGAAGTTTCAGGTTTTCATTCCAAACTGTTACCAAAGTAATCATAGCCTTTAAACCCCACCCCTCTCCTCTCCACCAATCCCGTTAAGAATCATTTTTAAACCTCTTTTCCCTGGACATCTCACAGATGAAGCTCAGCTTTATTAATGAAGGATTCACAGGGAGCTGAGCCAAGTCTGGCTCACCAGGGACAGTGTTTACTGCAGAGTGCGGAATGCAGGGCCCTCAAACTCCAGTCTTAAGAGAGCTGTAATTCCTGCTGGTCTTCCTTGCCTTTCAGCACTTAAGTCCTTAATTTCAGTCACTAAAGAGTCCACAGACTCTGCTCCCACAGGCCTTGTTTGGTTGCAGCTTGAAAGGAGACCACATAAAACCTGCAGATTCTGTGGCCCTCCAGGACTGGAATTAAATCAGCAGGCACACTGTGGCCCTCCAGGGCTGGATTTAAACCTGCAGGCACTGCGGCCCTCCAGGACTGGAGTTAAACCTGCAGGCACTGCGGCCCTCCAGGACTGGAGTTAAACCTGCAGGCACTGCGGCCCTCCAGGACTGGAGTTAAACCTGCAGGCACTGCGGCCCTCCAGGACTGGAGTTAAACCTGCAGACTACTGCACTCCAGGAATGGAATTCGAGAATCCTGGCCAAAAGAGTCAACTGCAGGAGGAATGAGGTAATACCAATTCAATTTTAGACTCCCTCACACAGTCAGGAAGGTCTGGTTTGTGTATAAAAAATAATTTTAAAAAAACTAAATAAAAGATTTTTTTTTTTTTTAAAGTTGTGAGATGTGTGTGTGATTCTGGCACACAGAATGCTGCACAGAGAATATGGTATTGTGACATCATGAGCTTATCGCTAATTGCTAATCCCAAACCACAGAGGAGTCCTGAGCCTGTGTGTGTTTTACTACATTAACAAAAATCCCAGTTTATCAACCTCCTAACTGTTCATACCCAGGTGTGCAGGACATGGGCCGTGACCGAATATGATCCCTTCACCCCTTTGAGGCGCATATCTGAGTCAACTTTGTCAAAAAGCTTTTGAGTGGGGGACTTTTTTCTCACAAATGAGGGCACTTAAAACCCCTGGATGAAACCCTTATTTCCAGGGTTTTGTTGAGGAGATTCAGGAGCACACTCATCCGACAATTTAAGGAAGTAAAAACTACAACTTGTAGTACAAGAGCGGGACATATTACGACCTACTTCCTCTCTAGTTTGGAAAGAGTTTTGCAGGATTTCTCTCGCACACAGGTTGCAAAGTGAGGGAGGAGGGCACATGGTGGGCAGGGGGCAGGGGGCAGGGGGCAGAGGACAGGGATCATATTCAGGCATGGCCCTTAATCTTGTACTCTCAGTTGTTTTTTTTTTTCTTTTTAGATGCAAATTACACTACCTTTCTGTTCCCCGCCCCCTTACTTTGATCCCTTTGAAGCTTCACATTCCGTTTGCCCTGACTGGTGCTTTAGGTTAAGGGGCGGGGCCAACCCAGTTTCTAAAACACAAGCGATGTCTCCAGGGGTGTGTCCCAATACACCCTCCTTTCCTCCACTGTTGCTGATTACCTTTTAATTACATATTAATGGTTACATATTAATTAGTGTCTCGATGCAAACCGCAATGTCAGGTAGACAGGTACATTGCATACTGTACATGCAAATATTTTGTACTATTTTGCATACTTCCTTGTAGGAGACGAGTGGAGGAAAGGAGGCGGGGAGTGAAGAATATTGGGACGCAGCCCAGCTCTCTGTTCCCTTGGAAATCTTCTGTCACATGACCTGGAACAATTATTAGTCTGAACCTGTGACCCTGAAGCCAGGTCCTGGAGAGACGCAAGGCCTGCTGGTTCTCGCTGTTCGACGGCACTTAATTGATCAATTAAATTAGTTTATTGCACACAGTTAACTCAACTGACCTGGGGGCTATTCCACAAAACAGGATTATCACGTTGGCCAGATATCTGTGAGAACGATAAGGCTGTATAATCACATTAGTGAGGTTTCAGTCAATGAAAATGCACTACAACCTGTGATTGTGTCATGCATATTGTTAGCTGCTGATATTAAAGAACGTTTCTGAGGTTATTTCGTGGTATTATTTTAGAGTTATGTGGCTAACTTGCATATCCTGCTTTGTGGAATAACCCCCCTGGTTTCTTGGGTTTGAACTGCTTGCTTTTTTAAAGGTGAAAAAGGAAAGAGCAGCAGACCCTACATGCAGATCCCCAGGACCAGGGTTACCAGGGTTACCAGGGTGCCACCTGCAGGACTGTGGAACTTGACAAAACAGGTCTGTGTGCTCCTGGGACTCTAAAGAACTGCACACCCATCTCTGCAATCATCATTATCAATATAAATATTGTTAAGACAGTCGAATTACTGTGTATAAATTAGCGTGTGAAATAATAATCTACAACAGTGTTTCAGCTTTCTCTTTGTACGTCCGTCTAAGCCTATATATATATAGATTTATATATTGATATATAAACGAGTCTACTTATTTACACACTATTAAAATACAGCAATTAGTTCAAAACGACATGTGAACCATGAACCTGGACACTGTTCAAATCTCTACTGCATACAAATCGTTTAATAATTTATGTAGTCATTTCCACTTTTCACCCCTGGTACGTCGCAGGTAATTCTGTGAAACCTGTTCTTTCGGCAGACATACAACACGCATGTAGGCAGGCGCACTCGTGTGCACACACAGCTACAACCTCTTTATAGGTACGAAGCCCACACTGCCAAAGTGAGATCTCCTCTCTCTCCAGCTCTCTCTGTACTATACTGGGAGCATGTTGGATGGAATCCCCTTTCTCTGATTGGCCAATATCCACGGTTTAGGTCCTATTGCCCCTGAATGTGTGTGGCTACAGAGGCAATGTTAAAACGCACGCACATACTTTATTCTTGAGACCAAATAGAAAAGCCACCACATCGATTACGACCAGTGACACAGCAGCACGGAATTAATCAGGCAGTGATGAGCCAATTAGAGCCCATGAAAGGCATTCAAACCAGGGACGAGCCAGCAGAACCTTTGCCCTCTTTCAAAATGGCTGCTTCTTTAAGGTAGTCTAGATCACAGAAATACTTGTGAATGCATGTTTAGTGCTTATTCCGGTCCATAAGCCATGAAAGGCATTTTGTGCACTGGCACCAAAACAACCACCAGGGCAGCAGCACTTAGTCAAGCAATACTCTGGACTAAAACAAGTTTGTGAGTCACGGTTAGGGCTTTTTTGGTTTACTAACCTGCAAGTTGACGCAAAAATGACACAGCATTGTAAAAAGAGCAGAGTACAGCCCACTGTTAGTCAACTGAGGCAGTTAAATCGTTATTCTTTGTTCTTTTTAAATGTCACAAAAGAAAACAGTGAATGACAAACTTAAGCACACACCGCAAAGCACTGTGGCGCGCACACATACGTGCGCTCCTGCCGTCTCTCGGCACCTCGTGGTTAAGTGACGCTGCTCTCGCTCACGGTGACTTCGCACACATCGTCCGCACACGAGCCACGACCCCCGCCCAGCCCCAAAACAACCGACCCCAGGCTGTGCGCCGCACTCTGCGCGGACACCCCCAAAAGGGCCCCCGGCCCGGCCATAGTCAGCCCCGAAACCCCGCTGCCGCTCACGCTGGAATGATGAGGGGGTGGCAAAACCGAGATCCCACTCCTAACACCAATGCCGCCGGAGGGAATCCCACCCCTAACACCAATGCTACTTTGAGTGATGTCGCTGTTCAGGTGGTGGTGGTGGTGCTGCTGGTGGTGAGGCGGGGAGACCACGGCCCCTCCCTCGACTCCTCCCCCTCCGTCCCCGCCCCCTCCGTGCCTCTCGCAGTGCGAGCGGTGCCGGACGAAGCTGTCGCGCCACATGAACTTCTTGCCGCAGCCGTGGCAGTCGTAGGGCTTGAGGCCCGTGTGGGTCTTCATGTGCTCCGTCAGGTGGTGCTTCATCTTGAACTTCTTGGCGCAGACGGGGCAGTGGAAGGGCCGCAGGTCCAGGTGCATGTTGATGTGGCGGTCCCGCATGCTCTTGTGGGTGAACGTCTTCCCGCAGTGGCACATGAACACCTTGCCCGACCCGCCCCCCCCCCGCGCCCTCCAGCCCGTCCAATCCGCCGCCCCCGTGACCCGAGAGGTGGACGGCCCCGTGCTCCAGGCCCAGCCCCTTCAGCGAGGAGGCTCCGCCCCCCAGCCCCGCCCCGCCGGCCATGGGGGGGGAGGCGTCCAGAGGGCCCTGGCTGTACAGGAGGATCTGGTTCCCCTGCATGTCTATGGGGAAGAGCTGGGCCCGGGCGGTGCTGCTCTGGACCGGGCCCAGCAGAGCCGAGACGCCCCGGCTGGCTCCCCCGATGGAACCGGACGAGCTATTGTGGGGGTGCTGGGGCGGCGTCTGATCCATGAGACCGCTGTCGAACTTGAGGTAGTCTTCAGAGGACTGGCAGTAATCCACCTGAGAGAGAAATGAGACTTATTATCCTTGTTCTTCAAGAGCAACTCTAGTGTAGGTCACACTGATAACACACACACACACACACACACACACACACACACACACACACACACACACACACACACACACACACACACACACACACACACACACACACACACACACACACACACACACACACACACACACACACACACACACACACACAACAATCATTTGGTAGACGCTTTTATCCAAAGCGACGTATGCAATAAGTGCATAGCGAAGTTCATTGAAGCTACAAATCAGACGGACCACATTTCTCTCGTAACGTACCAGCTATCCATAGTCATAAACATTGAATATAGTACACACAGTAAGCTATGGGAAATCATCTATACATTATAAACAATAAAATCAAACAAGTTAAACAAGAAACTAGCAAAAAACAGGAAACAAGTGCTATGAAAATGGTCCTAGATTGGTAAGTCAGTCAAGGTGGAGTCTGAAGAGGTGTGTCTTCAGACCAAGACGGAAAGCGGGCAGTGTTTGAGCAGTACGTAGGGGAGTGGGGAGTTTGTTCCACCACTGGGGAGCTAGGGTGGAAAAGCTCCGCAGTCGGGACGAGCGAGAGCCGTTCAAGTGGTCGAGCTGTAGTGCGCACGCACGCACGCACGCACGCACGCACGCATTAACCCACCTGCGCATGCATCTCGGCATCAGCTCGGCTGCTCAGCTCAGCGGAGAGCGTCCTGACGTCGGAGATGCTGAAGGTCCTCTCTCTCTCCCGCTCCCTCTCCCGCTCCCTCTCTCTCTCCATGTCCATCTCCCTCTCCTTCTCCTCCTCCTCCTCCTCCCCCCCTTCCTCGCCGGACACCACGATGAGCTCGTCGTCCTGGGACCGCTCCGTCTTCACCACCACCCACTGCTTGCGGGGCATGATACTGGGCTGGCTGTAGGTGGGGCGCTTCTGCGGGGGGGAGGGATCCCCGCCCTGGTAGGACGACACCCCGAAACTGTCGCTCACGCCCACCTCCTGCTCCGGCACGGACGCCGCCTTCTTCCTCCTGCCGCTTCCCCTCTCCTGCTTCCTGGGGTAGAGCAGAAGCTCCTCCTCCTCTTCCTCCTCCAGCTCCTCCTCCTCGTCCTCCTCCTCCTCGATCAGGAAGCTCTCCTCGCCACCGGAGGGCGTGCAGTAGCTGGCCGTCGAGTTCGGGCCCCCCTCCCCGGCTCCCCCGGAGGCCACGCCCCCGACTCCGCCCCCTCCCCCTCCGAACCCCGCCTCCCTGGGGCTGAAGTAGTTGGTACTGCTGGGCGACTGGCTCTCGCTGAGGGACGAGCGGCTTGGCGGGTGCGGAGCTGAGTGGGCGTCGGCTGGTTGGGACACGCCCCCTCCAGGTCCGCTGCTGCTGGGGTTGCTCTGGGCTCCGCCCCCGCCCAGCTGGCCGCCGCCCCCTGCCCCGCCCCCGCCCCGCCCCTCCTTCAGCAGCTCGGTGCACTTGTCCACGATGTGCCACATCTGCAGGACGCTGCCCACGGTGAGGTAGTTAACGATGTCATCACGCAGCATGCGCAGCTGTCCCGTGTACGCGCAGCTCAGCACGCTCTCGAACGCCAGCGGGTCCATCACCGCCGGGATGGAGACCGTCGACATGTTCTTCAGCAGCACCTGTGAGAGGGAGGGAGCGAGAGAGAGAGAGAGACATGAGTCGAAGTTTGCTTTTCCATTGAGACTGTGGAACCACACAATCAAGGATGGAAAACATGTTACACACCCCACCCCCCCCAAGCTCCCTATTTCCCCCCAAGTGATACCTCACGCTCACTCTTCAGTATTGGAGTATCTAATCTCACACTCTCAAACTCTGAATACAACACTGCATTAACAGGAGCTAGCTGGGGTGTCAGAAAAGACATGAAACCAGTGACTATATACAAATTCACAATACATAAAAAAGATGCAGTCAGATGAAGAGACGGACCTGGTCGTGGAAGTACGGCGAGGAGGCGGCCAGTACGCAGCGGTGAGCCCTGAACACCTGGCCCTGCACCTGGATGGAGAGGTCACACAACCGGCCCTCCTCCCTCTGCCGGTTCAGACTGTCCAGGACTGCCGCTCGCACGCTGGGGAAGCACACTTGCACCACCGAGCCACCGGGGGCGCCAGAGGCACTGCTGCAGCCCTGCTCCACTGACACCGACTGCATGGGGGCTTGAGTGGACAGGCGATTCAGAAAGGGAGTAAGGGAATTAAAACCGACACAGAATAAAAAAAGAAAGAAAACCAAATTTTCCTCCACAAGAAAAAAAAAAAAAAAAACATTACTAATTGAGGTTCACTGAGACTGCCCAAAAAGATTTCACGCAATTTAAACTGCTTTAAATAATACTGGTTGTACCAGTACCCATGCACTACAACAGTAGCTCAGTGACTCACTAGTTAGAATTCTGAACCAATCATTGTGTTGTGCTGTGAATATAAAAACAATTCTGCTTGGCTCAAGCAAGTCAGTGACTGACTAAAACTCATCCCAATTGGTCCTTTGTGAAACCCCCGATTGGCTGACTTTATGCTGCGTCCACGCGCTGGTCGGAAGCTCCAATTTCTGAAGGGTTGATGCTAGATTGGATAGCCCGGAGGGACCTGGGCGGGACCCTGGGACACCATCTTAACAGTTCGGGCATGAGCCCGAGTTACGTGAACTCCTGTGAGGTTACGCTTTCTGAAGCTCCGAGGTCGGCCCCTAAACGG
Organism: Synaphobranchus kaupii; assembly: GCA_029718625.1. Classification (NCBI taxonomy): domain Eukaryota; kingdom Metazoa; phylum Chordata; class Actinopteri; order Anguilliformes; family Synaphobranchidae; genus Synaphobranchus; species Synaphobranchus kaupii. The sequence continues at coordinate 65,335 of CM056376.1, forward strand.
CATTGCATTCACGTGCCATTTCATCGGAAAATCAAACCCGAAAGACAAACAGCAAATAAACAAACATTGACGTCTTAAGAGAAATTATGTGTATATGGCTACTTTTTGCTTTAAAAAAATAAAAACTTTCTATGTTATCAGTTTATTATTATGATATAATTTAGCCTGCATTATATTTATACTATGTTTATGGTTTATAGAACAATCGGGTCGATTTCAAAGGGGATTCCATCCCCGTGTTAAAAAAAGAGACAAAACCCATCCCCTTTGTAAAACTGCCATGACCCATTTCCATCTCCTTGGGGTTAATGGTGCTCTGTGATATCACAGACCCCACCATCCCCCTTGAAAACCTTTTACAAATCGACCACTGGCTAGAATTTATAGCTTATATTAGGCTACTCATAATAGTTAACATTAGTTTGACTAACTACAAATGCTTGATAAAGGTGCATGTATGTATGGCTATATATTTTTCGGTAACACGTTACATTAAAGGGATAGTTCGGAATTTTGGACATAATGTCTCAATTACGACTTACCCATGATGTAGTTGATTGATGGAAACCATTTTCAGATAATTCCATGCTGTCCCTCTTTTGGACATACACACATTGCTAATGCTAGTGCAACTCTATGGTAACTGCTAGCATCCACTACCAAAAGCACAAACACTCCACAGTGCACCCAAAGCAAATAAAATACAAAAATACGATGACAGTCTATCGGGGTTATTTTGAGTGTTTATACCATCACTATCGTTGAATCCTTTACTTTGTGCTGACCTATATTCTCTGTGGAAGTACGGCGGCGGAGCAATACTTTACGTTACCTACGAATGTAGTGCCGGCACTGGTCGACTACAGAACAAAGAAGACCAACAAGTTGCAATGGCCACGTTCGCTCCACCGCCGTACTTCCACAGAGAATATAGGTCAGCACAAAGTAAAGGATTCAACGATAGTTTGACTTCAAAAATGATGGCATAAACACTCAAAATAACCCAGATAGACTGTCGTCGTATTTTATTTGCTTTGGGTGCACTGTGGAGTGTTTAAGTGCGTTTGGTAGTGGATGCTAGCAGTTACCTTAGAGTTGCACTAGCATTAGCAATGTGTGTATGTCCAAAAGAGGGACAGCATGGAATTATCTGAAAATGGTTTCCGTCAATCAACTACATCATGGGTAAGTCGTAATTGAGACATTATGTCAAAAATTCTGAACTATCCCTTTAACCCTTCAACATAAGGTTGACACAATACATTCACAGACACGATATAACAGCTGTCATAAGATGACATAATAGGTGATGTCAGTTCATGTCAAATGACACAATGCTGTTGTCACTTTTATCAGTAAATGTTATGACAGATGTTGTCACATGTTGAGATGACAACTTATGTCACTTGCCAAATGTATGTACTTGTGCTTGCTGAAGCCAAAGTGTTATGACAGTTGTCATGACGAACACCCTGTCATGAAAGTTGTCATAACACTTTCAGCAAGCACAGGTAGCTAAATTTGGCAACTGACATAAGCAATCAACATTTACTGATAAAAGTGATGAGTAAATGATAATATTGGAGGGGAGGGTCTTTTGACGTTTTCCCAAAAGTCCACAAATGCAGTCACACAGAGAGTCTGTATTAAAAACAAAACCACTGTGAGGTAAACCATTTATTCATTTTAATATGTAATTGTTGTTCCACTACGTTCTTTTTAAGAGGTAAGAGCCGTCACTATGAACAATGTGCAAAACTACCTTTGTGAAGTCATGTTAGGAAATCTTTAAGGAAAACACCTTTATACAAATGACATTCAGGCGATTTGTGTAACCGCTATTATGAATGAGGGCTCACAATGTTGGTACTTTTTAGTCATTTCAATATCTGTTCTTTTACTAATCCACGTATTTAACTGGTCGTCCGTGCAATTATCAAGTGGTCAAGGCTTTATTTTTCTTGGACCAAGACTAGAGTGTAATGGTCATACACGACAATGTACAAACTAGCAAGCATAATTATTATGGTATATGTGCAGCCCTGATATAGACATCGTATTACCCTACCAGCCCCCCCAAAAACAATCCAAATTACACAATTAAATACGATCGAGTGCTCAATTAAGACAACTTTAGCAAATAATGAAGGCAACGAAAAAAGCACACTTAAGAACAAGTATACACAACGTCCATACCGGCGGATAACCCCCAAAACCCGACGGCACTTCAGCACTCGAGGCCGGGGACGCAGCCAGCCAACTCATAACAAAAGGCCTAAAAAAAGGCTCCGAAAATGTTCCAACATGCATTATAGTACCTTGGCAAATGATACCCGTTACTCAGAAACTGCATATTCACTACACCTGGATTGAAAGTTAGCCAACAGGCTAGGGCTACCCATTGCTGGCTTAGCTACCAGCCAGCTACGTTACCCAAGGCATCAACAAAAGTACAAAATTGACACCGCAACGCACACATGCATGAGGCACCGACCGTTTTAAACTGACAATATGTAATTATTTAAAATGACTTTACAATGCTTTATCAGTTTCTCCAACTAGGTGTTTTGTGTGCAGCTAACAAAGCTATGTTTTGGGTGACGTGACAGGTAACGTCAGCTAGCTTGATTGTTGTGCATACTATTTGCAATACAAATTTATTAGGCTAGCGACACATCGTATTCAATTCTGAGACTACAGCTACCATACTTGCTAGTTAGCCAGCTTGCTATTAGACAGTGGCTAGCTAATTAGCACTAGCTAACGTTAGCTTGATAGCTCCATTACCAGGTGCTAACTGAATAAATCAAACCTACTTTTCCAATAGACGTTCCAAAACGATGAAAATAATAGCTCCACGTCCCCCTCCTTCAAACAGTTCGAGGAGCTGTTGCTTCGTTTAAATTTCAACTGGTTGTGACTCACAAACCTCCCATTATTTTCTGCAAACCAGCCGCCGCTCGCCGCCTTTAAGGTCCCAGACAGCGCGTTTAATTGGCCGACTAAAAGGGGCCGGTTCGTGGCGAGTCCAGTACAGAAGAAAGCCACTCAGGTGAGGCAAAACATCAACCCTACAAGCGACCATTTTGGGAAATTGTTCCGCTAGTAGAGCATGTAAACAACAGCTTGCCTTTCGTTATTTTTTTGTGTAGCTTACAGGGAAAATGAAATGATAAAAATATCAACTAATGCACTCTTAAAATTGATATATTTTTTACAATTCAACGTTTAAAGTGCTAAAAATAAAATAAAAAACAATTTAAATGGCTCAAATATCGTATTATATTAACTGAGGCAAGTTACCAGACAGGATCACACGGCCCATATTTCACAATTAGTCCATCGCAGTTATCCAGGTTTTAGTAGGCGAGAGCCATTTTTAGACCCGCCACAACTTTGGTACCCCAAATCATGAGACTTCTCTCCCGCATGCATCACCAACACTCCTTTTTGGAAACTGACAGGGCTTGACAAGTTGCAACAACCTGACACAAGGTTTCCCCATCAGTCAAGAAACAGCTTGCAAGAACAACCTCACCAAACGCATAGGTTTTTATTGGAGATTCATAATAAAAAGGCAAGCATAAATGAGAAAAAAAAGAAGAAGATAAAAGGGGATATTTTAAAAAGCCACAAAGCAGTGTTTTTTTTTTGTTTGTTTCTACAGCTGTTCCACTATTTTCTGTTTGCTGAGGCAGTCCCGATGATGCAGTCATTGACCTGAAACATAAGAAAGTTTCTGTTAACACACAATCAAACATCAGTTTTTTCCCCTTCTTTTTCTTCTACCTTCATTAGCTGAAGTTATTAGCTGGTCTTCCAAGTACAAACTATTATTATGAGGATCCTTGTGAGCAAACTGCATTTCTTGTATTTTTCCACAAGTTCGTTGCAAACCCATTTGGTAAAACAGCCATTTATTTACAGGATATAACTGATGTTTTTCCACCCCACTCTGTCCCACAAGAATGTTAAATCTCATGTGATTTATTTGAAAAACAATTCATTGCAAAAGGCCTTTGGTTGTTCAAAAATTAGCGTGAGACATATTCTCTCCCAGCTGCTACTTTTTTCCCCCTTCAATATCTATTCTTTTATTAATTCACGTTTCACGTTTTTAATCAGTTTTCCCTCTGCTTTTTTTTTTTTAATCAGTTTTTCCCCCTCTGCTTTGTGAATTATGGAGTTCTTTGGATTACCCCATAGTCCATTCTTGCTGCATCCTCTTGCCTCTTTTGACTCTATTTGGTGTCTGTTCAATTTGTAAAGGAATATGCCAACTTTTTGGTAAATTAGCTTTTTTTGAGTCAGGTGAGACGACTGATACCAAATTCATCCCTGTGCTTCCAGTACAAAGATATCTACGGGCTGCATGCTAACGGTGTTGGCTCCATCTCTGGCTGCAGACGGAGGCCACTAGCTAAACTGCTACTTTAGCTCTGTGAAGTGGGAGAAATACACATGGCAGCATCTCCAAAGCAGTTTTTTTTTTTTTTAAAAACACAATGCACCTTTGTGACAATTAAAAACAAAAACAGAAAAACAAGGCCTTCGTTGTTTGAGAGGCAGCTATATTGGGAACTATCGTTAAATAACCGTTTATCCACCCGCTGGAGGCAGTGGGTAGTAGTAGTGTGCCGCCCATCAAACTCAAAGCGTTGGTGCTGTTTGTCGGGGTTGCCAGGTAAGCCATTGATTTGTCGGGGTTGCCAGGTAAGCCATGAATAGCAGCTAGTTCGCCAACAGTGTAAACACAGTTTCAGTCAGCTGGCTTTTGTGGACGGTAGTGTTCTGGCGCAAGCTGCACAATTTTGTTTTTAGTAACAAATATATAAATGCAAAAAATAAAAAATTAATTATTTAAAAAGGGCGTGTGGTGACTCTTGAAGCAACAGCACCGACTGACACCCAGACCTTGAACTAATGAAATCAAACGGGTCTAAGGGGCAAAAAAGAAGAAAAAAGACAGGCCCTGCAAACTTAATCTAATCATGACAAGCTGGCACTGAACCAAGTGAGCCTTTGCATTAGTGGAGCACAGCCACCGTCTCCAGCAGCAGGAACCTGCTCAGCCACCGTCTCCAGCAGCAGGAACCTGCTCAGCCACCGTCTCCAGCAGCAGGAACCTGCTCAGCCACCGTCTCCAGCAGCAGGAACCTGCTCAGGGAACTCACCTTGCTGGCAAACCGAAGAGAGTTGAGGGACTCTCCAAAGCTCTCTGCTTCTGGAGAAATGTTGACGAACATCAGGCTGCAGGTAAAGGTAAAAATCAGGTGTGAACGTTTTTCTGCACCTCCAAAGCTTTTCCCATCAACTATCAAGACTCACCAAGAATCTCTGACGGCCACTTCGACAGAAATTTTGTGTGGCAACGGTCCGAGTCTCCCACACAAAATAGATGATCAACGCAACCATTTAGGTAGAATGCATCCCGTTCCAGTTATGTTTTAAAGCTTTATGCTTCTGGTTGGTGACAGACTTCACTGAGGAGTCAGTAAAGGAGAACTAGTCCAAAAAATAAATACACCATTTTTTTTATTTTGGTGGTTAACTGGAGCCTGAACATGACTGGTTCTATTGGTTATTACCCACATCATTTCTGATTGGTGGAGCTGCTCAGTTCTCTTCCCATGCCCATTTTATTAACTGTGCATAGTACGGGCTACGACAGTCCACGCTGAGCTGGAATACGCTCCATACGACTGCTACTTACGTCTTGCTGTTGCCTCCCAGGCAGTTCTGCAGCAGATAAGTCAGCTTGGAGTTACGGTACGGAACGAAACTCTCCTAAAACATCAAAAAAAAAAAAAAAAAAAGGACAGTTAGCGAAATACCACTGGCTATTGCAGTGAGTGTATATTCCCTCATGCCTCACCCCTCCCCCCAAAGAGCAACGGCTCACCTTATTGGCCAGGGCGGTGATGACGATACCCAGGTTGGTGAGGGAACTGTTAATGGCCGTCATTTCCTTGAACCTCTCTCCCTGTGATTGGCTCTTCTGCACGCGCTCGCTGCCTGCTAGGTCCACCAGGCAGAGAGAGGCTGGACACACAGCAGCACACAGTAAGAACCAGCCAACACAACCACTGCACCATAATGGCTCCACACTGCATGGCTGCATACTGCCATTTTACATTTAAACCCCAGTGACGTCACTTCCTTTAGGTATGAGGAGTGAAATCATGTGACCTCAACCTTGTTACTGCGGAGAATTCCGTATTCTGCAGCACCTAGACAACGGTTTCCAAGTGGTGTCATAAAGAAACTTAAGTCACAGAGCCAGGGATGGATTTGATTGGAGGAAACCTAATTAGTTCCAGGAAATGGAAAATGGTCTGAAATCACCTGCCAGCAACTTCTGCATAGGAAGTCATACATTTAAACAAATCTTTAAAAATAACACGTATAAACATGAAGGGTTTTTACCCCAAAACGAATCATTTTATAGGTTTGCGTAAATGGATTTACTGCTCCTTTCAGTGGCGAATGGTCAAATGGCCAAAATAACAATAATAAAAAAATCTTTCAACAGTGGTGAATGAGAAAGGCTCCATAAACAGCTAGGGAAGAGAAAAATGCTCACATTTGCACTTGGCTCCTCTTCCCACATTCTCGCCCTCGATAGCCAACTGGAAGACGGAATGCGAGCGTGAGGAGTGGTCGTTCATGTTGGTGCGAGCGGTCGAGCGGTTCTGATTGGCCAGCAGGATCAGGTTGCACACCTGGGACGTAGAGAAAGGAAACCCTTTGTTTAACCAGGAAGTTGCATTAAAATTAGAACAATGGACAAGAACAACGCAGCAAAATGGAATGATTTAAAACGTCCGACACTTCCAGTCTGGGGCGTTTGGCCCCGAGATAGTCTCCGTTCTTCGTCCTTACCTGGTCCTCAGAGGCCACCTTCTGATAGGTCAGGTTGGTGACAGTGATTTCCGAGCTGGCCGATTTCTTGATCTCATGGTCAGGTCTCTTGTTGGGCTTGCCCGTGTAGAGAAGGTCCCGCAGCGTCTCGTTGTAGATCTCCACGATGCTGGCGATGAACGTGTACTGAGAGAGGGGGAGACGGCCGTTAAAGCCAGAGACTAACGTGTACTGAGAGAGGGAGAGACGGGCGTTAAAACACCGGAAACAGGGTTGAGGGCAGGAGGGCGGATTCAATCCCACGTCAATTCAATTGATTAACTTAAACTTTAATTATTTTAATGAACTAGGGAAAATCCCCATACAATATTAAAAGAGCTCCCCCCCCATTCATTTCCTCAACTGAAATGGTACCGACCCCCAACCCTGATAAGACCGCCGTTCCAAAGGTTCTAACGAGCTCTAGAAGCGTGGTTGCCCGGGAAACGGACGCAGTTACCTGCCAGCCCTGTTCCTCCAGGCTGCGGGCGGTGCTGAAGACCTGCTGCACGGCGCGCGGGATCATGCCGCGCGCCTCCTCCACCTCCCCGCCCTCCATGGTGTGCGTCTTCCCGCTGCCCGTCTGGCCGTAGGCGAAGCAGCACACGTTGTAGCCGTCCAGCGCAGACTGGACCAGCAGGGAGATCTCCTCAAACACGTCCCTCTGGGAGGCCACGGGACTGAACACCCGGTCAAAACTGAAGCTGTAGCTCTTCTGAGTGTCCCCGCTGCGGCCTGTGTGAGACTGGTAGTAGTGTAGCGTAGCGGTTAGGGAACTGGGCTTTGTAACCTAAAGGTTGCAGGTTTGATTCCCAGACACTGCCGTTGTACCCTCAAGGAACGTTCAGTATCGGAACCGTCAGTGAATCCAGCTGTATAAATAGATACTATGTAACAATGCAAGAGTTGTGCAAGTCCGCTAAATGCAGTGGGTGCATTACCTCTTCAGAGCGACGGCAGAATGTGTGTGTGCATTACCTCTTCAGAGCGATGGCAGAATGAGTGTGTGCATTACCTCTTCAGAGCGATGGCAGAATGAGTGTGTGCATTACCTCTTCAGAGCAATGGCAGAATGAGTGTGTGCATTACCTCTTCAGAGCGATGGCAGAATGAGTGTGTGCATTACCTCTTCAGAGCAATGGCAGAATGAGTGTGTGCATTACCTCTTCAGTCTTTGCCAGTTTCAGGGCCTTGTTATCATGGGCAGGGAACTCGATGTGGTCCATGCCAGCCTGGACTCCGGTCAGCAGTGGGCGCACTCTACAGAACACCCTTATGTTTCCCTGCAACCGGAGGAGGAGCCGGTCAAATGGAGAGTTCCTCTCTCAGTAAACACCTCTCTTCCTTATATTAAGTCGTGTTTAAGCTAATTTTTATTTTATTTTTTATTTTTTAAAAACACATCCACCTCCCCACTACCAGCCAAACAATTGTACACACAGCCATGCTACGCAACCGATATCTGAAGGAGATGGTATTTGTGGAGAGAGACAGACAAACAGAGATATTTACCTTGAGCTCCTGGATGGTGTTGTGTAACCTCCTCCGCTCCATCTCTCCGTTGTAGATCTCCTCTCCCTGCACGGCCACTTTCTCCTGCAGAGTCTGGACAGTCTCCTGCTCCTGCTTCAGACAGGCCTGGCAGCGGCTCAATGTGGAGCTCTGCACTGAGAACTGGGTCTGCGGAGCACAGCCATCATCTCAGCATCACACACACACACACACACACACTCACTCACACTGCACCGAGAGCTGGGTCTGCGGAGCACAGCCATCATCTCAGCATCACACACACACTCACACTGCACCGAGAGCTGGGTCTGCGAAGCACAGCCATCATCTCAGCATCACACACACACACACACACACACACACACACACACACACACACACACACACACACACACACACACACACACACACACACACACAGACAGACAGACAGACAGACAGACACAGACACACACACATAGTCTCACCTACACAAACGGCGTGCTTTACCTGCACATTAAGGAGCTCAGACTCCAGCGTCTGCCTCAGGCTGAGGAGAACCTTGTGTTCCCCGTCCAGCTGAGAGAACTTCCTATCCAGGGCGTCCCTCTCCTGCGTCACCTCCTTCAGCTTCTCCCTGACCTTGGACAGAGCGGCCAGCTCCCTCTCGTTCACACTGCAAAGCAAGCGCGGACGTGTCCCATGATGCCGTTCACCCACACTTTCACAGCACTGGAAGGAAAAAGGCTAGGGACCCCAGCCCTGGTCCTGGAGAGCCGCAGAGCGTGTTTATCACTCTCACTCAGCACTTACTTGATTAGATTGAAGTGGCTAATTACAGAGTTAAGTCAAAACCAGTTGTAGAATTTAACCCTGTAAGGTGTAAGATATGCTATTAGAATGTTCTTAACTGAACATTCTAATGCTGATGTAACAATCACTAGTGGTAAGTTCTAGAGTTCTAGAACACTGACTTAGAATTTTGAAGAAAAAAAAAACATTCCAAAAAACATACTCCCCAAAGGGTTAAGATGAAAGCAAAATAAGCTCTCCCCAACCCCAAACGGGCCCCTCCTCCGCAGCACTCGTACCTCAGCTGCTGCCTCATGCTCTGGATCTCCTCCTCCATCTGCTCCTCTCGCGCCCGTGCCACATACTCCCGCAGGTCCTGGTTCTCCTGGGCCGCAGACTTAACCCGGTTCTGATAGGCCTGCACCTTGGACTCCATGTCGCTCACTTTTCCCTTCAGGTCCCAGGCTGGCCGCCGCGTCGCTCCGGTACCTGCTGGGGCTGAAAGATCACAGGACTCATTGAAAGCTTGAGTCGATCTACACACAATGGAATTGTGCTTCTTAATCTTTATCAGTCACATCACCAGAGACCTTAATGAAACGTCTACATACTTAAACATCTCAGACACGGCCTCTGTAAAAATGAGGACTCTCAGATTGTAAACTCGAGACACGTACAAGGAATAAATCCCACGTACCTGGCTTTGGGACGGATGCAATGGGACGCTTTTGAGCAACTGGAGGGTAGAGAGAGAACAGACCGAGTTACGATTACGACTGGGAGCGAGAACAGCTGGAACAGGAGTCAAAGCAGGGAAATGGCCAAATTCAGATTCCCCCCCCCCCCCCCCCCCCCCCCAAAAAAAAAAAACCGTGTCGGGTCGGCTCTCAGCTCAAACGAACGCCGTGGCAGGATTAGGGGTGCCGGCTCCAGCTCACCTTTTGAGGGACCAGCAGCTACTGTAGCTGCACCAGTGAGCCGTAGGGTTTTCACTGCGGAACAAAGACCAGACGATTCGTCAGTTCACATTTACCTCAACAGCCCAGTTATAAGAGTCATAAGTAAGGAACTTTATTTAAAAATAAAGTCTAAAACTGCTAATGATTCCCATCCACAAAAATACCCTGATATTTCCAAGGCAAGCTAACACAGAACTGGCACAAAGCAATGAACAGCATCGATTGTGAGCTGGACAAGCCAATGAACAGCATCGATTGTGAGCTGGACAAGCCAATGAACAGCATCGATTGTGAGCTGGAGAGAACAACGAACAGCTTTGATTCTGAGATGGACAGAGCAATGAACAGCTTTGATTCAGAGCTGGGCCGAGCCCGGGACCATCCCTCACCTGCGGGCTGCTGCTTAGCTGGCACAGGTCTCCGCACGCCGATGGTGCCGACCACGCTGGCGGCCTGCTTCACCTTTACGGGGTCCGGTTCAGCTTTGCGCATCTTCTTCTACGGGTGGATACAGAAGGTCAAACAAAGAAAACCCATCACATTTCCCCACTACTCACAACAACAAATGGCTTATGAAGAAATCCAATGCGTACGGCTCCCAGCAGTACAGTTAACAGTGGATTCTCAGTCTCGGTCCAGGCTGAATGCCGTATGTACAGACGTATACTACTACCCACGGGACTGTAGTGGCCTGACTCGGATTTTACACTATTGCACGGTGTCCTGTACGAGCGTTCAACCACCAAATGATTTTGCGTGCAGGTGTGAGCTCGTGCTACCTAAAAATATAAAAAATGAAGAAAAAAAACGGGGGAAAAAAACACACTAGAACGACAACAGAAGAAATAAATATATTTTACCTGTGCGGGCAGCTGCTCAGTGCTTTCCATGCTGCTGGTATGAGCCCTTTTCACAGAAGCGACAGGCAGCCGCGAGCCCGTATTCTGGAGGAATGAAAACCATCCGTTAGCTTGTATGTCCAATGCAATTACTCATTGAGCTCAGCTCAGCATAGGATCTCTCACGGAGCTCATGGAGACAGCATTCTTCTCTGTTGTAAACGCAGCAGGTTCATTTGGCCAGCAGGCTGAATTAAAATAAAGGGGTGCAGTGAAATCTCTGGAACCAAGGTTAAAATCTGAGAGTCGGGGGGGGGGGACATTAGCATGGCGGACAAACTCACCTCTTTGTTCATTTTGTTAATGTTTCAAACGGGCCCTGAAATAGAAATATATTTACACAAATTGCTTTAACTTCAGTCGGATAACTGCACAGGAATGAAACCGTGTCACCTGTCACACCTATTTAGCTAGATATAAAAATACAAAATGACTATAGCTAAATAAATGAGCTCATCATTTGTCCACGTACACTACCATCAGTAAGCCTCAGTGCAATGACAGAGGGCATTTAACAAAATAAAGTGCCCGCCAGAATTGTTGGTGAAGATGATGGGGGGGCTAGGGAAAAAATGCCATGGTTGATTATCAGCATAATCGTGCACTCAGAATATGAGAGAAATCTAACCTTTAATTGAGGTAAAAAAAAAAATTTTTTTCATCTTGCGGTCATCAAGTCTCAAGGACTACAACTACACCTCCATGCTAACAAGGCTAGCCAGAAATACATTTTTAAAAGCCTCAACTGTCATCAAAACACAAAAAATAAGCACCTAGAGTTCTCAGTGCAATTAGAATTTTTATTGGAAGTGGGTTACATGGTCAGATGAGACAAGCACAGTTTTTTGGTCACAAACACCAGTTTAGTGTAAAAAGGGGGATGGTCATGTAGAAAGAAAAAAAAAAACCTAATCACCATCCCCACTGTGAAATAGCATTATGGAGGTGGATGTGTGATGTTGTGGGGCTGGGTTGCTCCCTAAGGCTGTGGGAACGTTATTAGACTCCATCTGGTACCAGGACATAAGTTAATTAAGCGGGTGCCAATAATCTTGGAGGGCACTGTAGCTGTACATATAACGTTAGCTGCCTAACGGTAAAGGAACACATATTACAACAGGATTAGCTAGCTATAACGTCAGTCATTAGCTCACTCTTGCTAACGTTAGCTTTAAACGTTTACCAAGACAGCTAAGTTAACGTCATCTAACTCGTTAGCTAGATCCCAACAAAACGAAGCGGATCAGTAAACGTCCGCTAGGTAGTTAGTCAACGTTATCCATTAGCTAATAATACAGCAAACCAAATGATAACATTATCTACTGTAACTGTAATGTTACAATTTCCAGCTTGGTTTGCACTCGTTTGCTCCATTATAACGTTAGCTGGTTTAACGTTAGTAAGCTAGTTATTCTGGCTAAATACAGACTGAGCTAACGTTAACGATAGCCAATTAACGTTAGCTACCTAGCAAGCGTGGTGTTGTGATGAGAAAAATAAAACATTGTATATTTAGCTAGCAATCAGCATGACTAACGTTACATAGAGATAGCTTAATTATTGCTTGAAAATATATGATTACTCTTTTTCATAAAATGGAATATATCGCTATCGTTAAATGCATAGATTTTTCTTATTTAACCTACCTGCAAAGCCGAACAGACGAGTTTTGCGGCCGTTTGAAATTTCAAACTGAAAACTTTTTATGCCGCTTCCAACCTTACAATACGACTGGTCTAATTTTACCGTCAGTCATCCAACTCCGCCCATCTTTCCGCTAATAACCAATGATATTACAATACCTTTACAAACTGCCCAATCGAGAAAGCGGGTTGTTATTCCAAAACAAATTATAAAAATAATCCGATTGGTTCGTTTTTTTCTAACAAAAATTAAAATAGAAAAATGTTTTGTGACAAATGCGTATTTGCATAATGAAAATTCAGGAGATATTACAAATTTAGGTCGATCTTGTCCCTACTTTCGGTGAAACTTGTGTCCTTGTATTTCAACAACGGTTATTAGTTGTATTTTTATTTATTTATTTTTTTTGAAATATTGGCGCTTGTGGACATGTTCTCATGTAACTCGCCCACATATTTTCACTGAGGTTTTGGTCAGGGGACTGGGTGTAAAAGCTAGAGTTCTGTACTAGTCAGTTAGCTAACTATTTAGCCTCATGCCATGGCAGAGGCTGTCAGATTTTGGTCAGCAGATAACTGCGTATTTTAGTTAAACGTACATCTTCCGTGCCCTTGGTTTCAACAAGGAACAACGTCGAACGTCACTTCGTTTGTTAAGACGTATATTTTTATTAATACCAGTCAAAATCTGTAAATGTATAGCTGCAAAGAAAATATGTTGTTAGCTTTGTAACGTAATTCTTACTAAAGTGTGCCTAAATGTTCATGATTTCTTGGTTGACAATTAAAAATACAAAATAATAAAAAAATATTATTATTATTTTTTGCAAAGACATTGCCCGCAATATTAGCTAGCAAGTCTATTTGCCCGTCACTGATTTTGCCGTACTTCTATTTTGCACATTTTTGTCACTAGCAGTTAATTTAAAAAGGGGATGATTTCCTTGGGGACATGGCTAGCAAGCTAACTTTTCACACCCAACACCCACCGCTGCTCTCTGGAAATGGGCGATATCTGAGTCAGATAGCCAAGGTACGGCTAGCTAGCTAGCTAGCTACTTGAATGTTAGAAAACAGGGACGGCTATGTGGGTAGAGCTATAACGTTAGGTGTGCAATTCCAAATTGTTTGTGTTTTCCTGGTAAAACGATCGTTTTTTACCTGGGTTCATCCGCGTGTTAAACGCACCGGGATATTCTAAATTCTGAGGATTTCTAATATTCGCATTCCGTGAGGATTTCATAAGAAGGTATGTTTAATATTGCAAGCTGATAGCTAGATGGATAGCGTGTTACAAGCCCCGTTTTGTTTGTTAGGCAATTTAGCTTATCACCCAGGCTAGTTCAGAACATTTTTATTGTTCAACTCGTCAGCTTCACTTTTTGGTCGTTATAGTTGGCCGTGTTATCGACACGTAACTATAACCTTTAGTTTTCAGAATCCGTTAGCTGGTTAGCTAACATAGTCGTTAGCTTTTCTGCCTGGCTATTAAGCTACTTGACCAAGTCAATACATTTTCACTAGCTAGCCACTTAATAACATCAGAATGCGATATGTGCAGCAACATAGTGTCAGTCAGAAAGAAAAGCTTTAAGGTTAACTGACACATTTTCCAACTACTCCGATTAAGGCCTGTTGTAATGGTTAAATCCTGGGACTCGAGTAGAGCATCAGTACGGCGGATGAGAAGGTTAACGTACGCTATGGAAACTCTTTATTCCTATATTATTTGTATCTAACGATACGTGACGTTATCAGCCGTTACATATATTAAATGAAAATGTCAGTGCCTATAGCCTACAGACACCGTAATGTGCTAAATCTTAAGAAGTTACAAAAGCTTGTCACATTGTGAGTGGTTGCCTTCAATCTAGCAATATCATATCTGGATGTGCAAGGCGGTAGGAGACGACGTTTTTTGGATAACCTGGGTGGCATTACATTTGTTACCCTTTTAGTTAAATTACAACCTCGTTTATATTACAGCGGCTGTACCGCAATTATAATAGTATTGTGCTTAAATTCAGAGCAATTTTGAAGTTTTGCCAGCTAAGTTACAATTATGCAATGTGAGAGTTCAAATGACAGCTAGTAATATCTAATACAGGCACTCTAGTCTAGGCATATGCTCCTGCTGTTGTGTGTTCTCTGCTGTTTTAATTTCGTGAATGCTTAATTTGAGGGACAATTGTGTTGTGTGGGTTTTTTTTTTTGTATCTCAGTGATACCTGCTTAACAGGAATGGTAGGGTTGTAAAATCCAAATGCTATACTTGCAACTTGTGTCAATGATACTTGTGGAGCTAACCTTAAATCTTGAGGCACTCGAATATCAAGAAATTAATTCTAATCCCCTGTTACTCAAATCAGGGTTCTCCTTGGCCAAGAACGGCTGGTTTTCCATCCTCCCTCGGAGTTGGGTGTGAAGACGGTCTGGCCAATCAGTAGCACTAATTGTTCAGTTAATTACCAGGGAGAAAAGAAAACCAGGGCCGGATTTTGATTGCAGGGGCGGATTTGAGTATCCATGCTCTAATCCAGGGGTGGGCAACTCCTGTACTGGAAGGCCGGTGTGTATGCAGGTTTTTACTGCAGCCAGTTACGCTTGGCTCAATCAGTCATATACACCAACACCGATCCATTCATAGATTACACCACAATAAAATGCTAAAATACAGGCACAAGAACTTTCATCAGCTGCCGTTGATATCACAGGGTGTAGCTAAAATGGGCTAATTAAATAATTAAGAGCAGAAGTTGGTCTGAAATCCAGAAACAGATTTGGCCGTCCTTGCCCATCTCTGTTCTAATCAAACCATGCTCCTCCCCCAGGCTAACATGGAGCAGGACTGCAGCAGTGCCTCTGGCGCCCCCGGTGGCTCGGTGGTGCAAGTGTGCTTCCCCAGCGTGCGAGCGGCAGTCCTGGACAGTCTGAACCGGCAGAGGGAGGAGGGCCGGCTGTGTGACCTCTCCATCCAGGTGCAGGGCCAGGTGTTCAGGGCTCACCGCTGTGTACTGGCCGCCTCCTCGCCGTACTTCCACGACCAGGTCCGTCTTTCCATCTGTATAGGTCGTCTGTCCATAAGCCATTTCAAATAACTTCGCCCACGATGCGTGTGTTTGTGTTTGTCAGCTTGCTTCAGCTGTTACTCATTGTTTTTATTTATTTATTTAATTTTTATTTGTTCATGATTTCTCCCTGTTTTCTCCCACTTTGGTAGCCAATTGTACCCCTAGTACGATTCAAATCCCTGTGTACTTCTGAGAATCTGCCGCTACACAAGCCTGTCGGGCCGGTGGTCAGAAGGAGGTCGCCACGTCTACTTCAAGCCGTGACTCCTTGTGCTCCTGACTGTCATTCCAGCACTACACAGAGCTGCTGTGTGCGTGACGTGTCCCACCCACCCGGGGGCAATTTGCCGCTCCCTCAAGGCACTGTTCATACTCCGATCTGGCAGGACCCTTGGTGATGCTTTTACCGCTGCGTCACCGTGGCGCTAAGCTGTTACTCGTTGTTGATAGTCGTCCAGCTGCTTCCCTTGGTAGCGTAGTGGTAGTTTCTGAAGGGTAATCGGCCTGTAAGAATATTCAAATGGCCCGTGACGTCCTCCTGCCTTCCACGACCCACAAACCGGATTTGTATGATGTAAATTAGCATCATGTGTGACTCCAGCCAAAAGCAGCTCCTGAAAACACCCTCTTCTCGCTCTCTGGAGTCTTTCAGTTTCTTCAGTTTGCTCTCATATTTTGGTAGCAAACGCCGGTGTTTTGCAGGTTTTAAAAAAAAAATGCAAGCTAGTCTTGATACCTTTTGCTTTTTATTCTCTCTCTAACTCGCTCGCTTTCTCGGTTCCTCTCTCCCCTCCCCTCCCCTCCAGGTGCTGCTGAAAAATGTGACCACAGTCTCTCTCCCGGCGGTCATGGACCCTCTGGCGTTTGAGAGCGTCCTGGGCTCCGCCTACACGGGCCAGCTCAGCATCGTGCGTGACGACATCGTCAACTACGTAACGGTAGCCAGCTTCCTGCAGATGTGGCACATCGTGGACAAGTGCACCGAGATCCTGAAGAGGCCCAGGGCTTCGGGGGGCGGAGGCGGCGGTGGTAACCCCCAAAACGCCCCCTCCAGACAACAGTCCCCCAGCAGCACTGACTGCCTCTACTTGGAACGGGAGCGGAGCGACAAGCTGAGGGGGGCGGAGCTTAAAGAGAGGGGCGGGGTAGAGAGGGAAAGGGGGCAGGACCAGAGTCACTCGCTGCCGCCTTTGGCGTCGTGGAGGAGGCCCCAGCAGCTCTCCCGGTGGGGGAGGCCCCGCCCCCAAGCCCAGGCATCCCTACCCCCTCCCCCGCCTGCGGCCCCCCAACCCTCTGCCGACTCCCAGCTGGACTCCAATGCAGGCGGAGAGAGCGACTACTCAAGCTGCGAGGAGGTGTGGCTTCCGGGCAGCAGCAAGGCCAGCCCCCACGGGCATGACTCCGCAGGCCACGCCCACAACAGGGCGGGGCCCGACCACGGCATGGGCGGGGGGCACTTCTCTGGCGGCCACCCTGCCGAAGCCAGCAGGCTGAGGGGCAGGATGAGGCCCAAGGGTGCCCCCACCTGCTCCCTGGAGGACTTCCAGAAACTTCTGGGGAGGGGCCGGGAGAGGGGGGGCGGGGACGTGGAGCAGGGGGAGGGGCTTGCGGGAAGGGTGGAGGAGCCGAAGAGAAAGAGGGAGAGGGGGACGGAAGCGGATGAAGGGATGGGAGAAGTGGTGGAGGACAGAGGGATGGATGGAGCCGAGAGAGCGGGACATTCTGGTAAGTCCTTTTGCTCTGTTCATCTCTGGTTTTAGCTCCCCTGGTTTCTGAAGTGTTAGTTAGTAGTTTGTCTGTTTGCCTATGTAACAATGTTGGTGTCTCATTTTGTGTTTGAGTGGAGTGAGCAGTGTGTCAGTTTTACAGTTATTGTGTGATCACAGTTTTAAGCCGTTGTTTCTAGGCACACAGTTTTTTGTTTTTTATTTTTTGCTCGACTTCTTTCATTGCATATTGATGTTTTGAGTAGTTCTGCATTTAAGCATTTAGGTCACCCCTTCAGTTCATAAACAGAGTGAAAGTGGTTTGTGTAAATATTGATTTGACTCTCTCTCTAGACCTCATCGTATAGACCTTGTACTCATGAAGATTTCACATGCCATAAGATGACAGAACATTGGGTAATAGTGTGGGATTCATAAATGTTTATTAATTGATGTGCCCATATTTCAATGTACGCAAAGTGGCATCAGACAGCAATGGATATCTAGCTGCAATATGGAGCAGAAGAGATGTATGGTTTGAGTTGTAATGTTGGGGGTCAATTCTATTTAAATTCAATCTATTCAGGTAATTAACTGAAATTCAGTCCCAGAATTGAAAAATGCACAAAATGTTTTATCTATTTTATTTTATTTTATTTTTTTTCTAGTTGCCAGTAACGCATTGAATTTCAGTTAATTTCTTGAACTGACTGAATTGAAATGGCATTGGCCCCCCACCCCTATTGGTGGGGATACAGCTGTGTCATACATCTTTGCTCCTCCCACAAACTCTTCTTCCAGGAGAGTACCCCACAAGTGTGTACCATGGAGACGAGGTGGAAGCAATGGATAACCGGGGTGGTCACGAGGCGGTACGGAAGGAGACGAGGAGTGCCGAAGCCAGGCCCCCCCACGGGCCGGAGATAGAGGCAGCTGTGCCCGGGCCCTCCTGCCCAGGCCCGGCTCTCTCCTCCCGGATGCAGTGGCAGGCGAGCCCCTGGCTTCAGCCCACCGGCAGGCCCATGGACGGGGATGAAGACGACGACGACGAGGAAGAGGAGGATGTGGACTTCGGCCGGTTTGCGGACGAGGGCGGACCGCCCTTCGGCGGCCAGACCTACGACGAGATCGAGGACGGCACGGGCCAGGTGTCGCAGAGGCCGCTGGTGCCCACCTCGCCCGCCGACGACGGCGAGTACCTGCTGGGGCCTCCGGAGCTCAGCTGGCCACCGCCCAACATCGCCACCCAGGGGCCCGGAGGTGCAATGGCTCCCAGCCGTCATCTGTCCCCATCCTCGGCCCAGTTTCCCCCTTCTTCCTCTCCCCCAATCCCCTCCTCCTCCTCTTCCTCCTCCCTCTCGCTCGCTGGCGCCCCCTACACGGGCAAGGTCCACTTCTGCCACTGCGGCAAGGCCTACACGCTGAAAAGCATGCGGGACCGGCACGTCAAGATGCAGCACCTCAACCTGCGGCCCTTCGCCTGCCCCGTCTGCGCCAAGACCTTCAAGATGAAGCACCACCTGACCAAGCACCTGAAGACTCACGGCGGCCTGCGGCCCTACGAGTGCGGCCTGTGCGGTAAGAAGGTGATCTGGCGGGACAGCTTCCTGCGCCACCAGGCCCGCTGCGAGAGGCTAGCCGCCGCCGGCATGGCGCCCGGCTACGACGGCGGCAGCGGTACTGCCGCGGTCACCGGGAGCAACGGCCCCGGCGCCAACGGCAACGACCTCGATTACGGCTACGGCTTCGAGGAGGGGGAGGGGTTCCTGACGGAGGCGGGGCAGGTGAAGGTGGAGGAGGCGGACTTTCCCGGGGAGGCGGAGTCTGTTGCCATGGGGGGCCTGCTGGAGGGCGTGTCGGTGGGAGATGGTCTCAGTTTGGGGCCAGAGTCCAGGACTGTAGGGGCCCGGGGGTTAAAGGAAGAAGAAGGAGAGAGGTACAGTTGAGTTAAGGGAGAAAAAGCATGAGAGATACTGGCATTCTTAATGTGGACATTGTTCCTGAGTGTATTTTATTTGGTGTGGTAGGGATAAGCAGCTGCAGATAGTGGAATACAAACCTCTCTGCTTTATGCCCCCTGCAAGCCATGCAAATGGCAGAATTGTCTTTTTTACTTTAATTTAATGCAGGTGATCAAGAGTCCCAATGGTGAATTAGCTTGAGTGTGTACTAAGCCTGCATTAATTCTGTTTAATTAAGAAATTCTTTGGAACAAAAACCAGAAACCGCTCTTTGGACTCCGGGGGCCTGGGTCATTGATTCCTGCACTATCCTCTTAACCTGCAGGGCAAACCTCATCCAATAGAATATGGAACCCTGGGAGCTTCTGCAGGAAGTAACCGCAGAGCAAACCTCTCTGTGACATCACAACCACCGGAATCCCTCTTTGCCAACATTCCTTCAGCTGCTTGATAGCTGAGCTGAAATCGGAGTACGTGCTTTTATAAGATTGACAGGTCGAGCAACACTACACTCAGAAGTATATTAGCACTCTGTCCTTGGGTTTTCTTTGCCATTTGCAGTTTTAAACAATAAATTATTTAAAATAATAAACAATAAAAAAAAAAATTTAATGTTGAATTTCAGTACCAAGCTTTTGTTAGGAGCTAGTTTTCCACATTTTGCTCTCACGATTTGATTCATGATCAAACGGGAAAAAGGCAAACGCTTTTCAGAACTATGAAATGGCTCTCGCTCCTGAAAGTCTGTTACATTTTAGCCTCATCTGCATGTAAATTATAAGGGTATGGACGCTGTGATATTTCAGTGTGAATGAGAATGACGGTAAAAAGATGGAAAGATGGCTCTTTAGTCCAATTTAATTATTCCTTTTTTTTAAAGTTATCTTTCTTTTTCACTGCAAGGATATTATTTTAGTTGTGCAGGTGGATTCTGGTGTTTGAGGGAGGGGGGATGTCTTTTTATATTTGACTCTGGGTGTGTACAGGAGCTCCTCCTAACAGTTTAACTAACTTACTATGGTTGTGGATTTTATTAATGATTCCGTCCTATCTGAGGTCAAGTGTCTAAGAGCAATCGTGAGATAAAATTTACTGAGGCCTGTATACACTATGATGGCCTTGGTTTCATAAGTCGTAATAACACAGCGCTTTGCCAGGCTTGATTTCAGTCCTCTTGAACAGAATTATACATGCTAATTACCAAAGAAAACAACACAACAAGTTTTCTTTGTTAGGTAATGCTGTGTAATTCTTTTTTTACCATCCAGTTAGCTGCTGTATGAGTGCTGTTAGCTGCTGTATGAGTGCTG
Organism: Synaphobranchus kaupii; assembly: GCA_029718625.1. Lineage (NCBI taxonomy): Eukaryota > Metazoa > Chordata > Actinopteri > Anguilliformes > Synaphobranchidae > Synaphobranchus > Synaphobranchus kaupii. Next base: position 86,067 of record CM056376.1, read on the forward strand.
TTAGCTGCTGTATGAGTGCTGTTAGCTGCTGTATGAGTGCTGTTAGCTGCTGTATGAGTGCTGTTAGCTGCTGTATGAGTGCTGTTAGCTGCTGTATGAGTGCTGTTAGCTGCTGTATGAGTGCTGTTAGCTGCTGTATGAGTGCTGTTAGCTGCTGTATGAGTGCTGTTAGCTGCTGTATGAGTGCTGTTAGCTGCTGTATGAGAGCTGTTAGCTGCTGTATGAGAGCTGTTAGCTGCTGTATGAGTGCTGTTAGCTGTTGTATGAGTGCTGTTAGCTGCTGTATGAGTGCTGTTACCTGCTGTATGAGTGCTGTTACCTGCTGTATGAGTGCTGTTACCTGCTGTATGAGTGCTGTTACCTGCTGTATGAGTGCTGTTACCTGCTGTATGAGTGCTGTTAGCTGCTGTATGAGAGCTGTTAGCTGCTGTATGAGTGCTGTTAGCTGCTGTATGAGTGCTGTTAGCTGCTGTATGAGTGCTGTTAGCTGCTGTATGAGTGCTGTTAGCTGCTGTATGAGTGCTGTTAGCTGCTGTATGAGTGCTGTTAGCTGCTGTATGAGTGCTGTTAGCTGCTGTATGAGTGCTGTTAGCTGCTGTATGAGTGCTGTTAGCTGCTGTATGAGTGCTGTTAGCTGCTGTATGAATGCTGTTAGCTGCTGTATGAATGCTGTTAGCTGCTGTATGAGTGCTGTTAGCGGCTGCATGAGTGCTGTTAGCTGCTGTATGAGTGTTGTTAGCTGCTGTATGAGTGCTGTTAGCTGCTGTATGAGTGCAGTTAGCTGCTGTATGAGTGCAGTTAGCTGCTGTATGAGTGCTGTTAGCTGCTGTATGAGTGCAGTTAGCTGCTGTATGCGTGCTGTTAGCTGCTGTATGAGTGCAGTTAGCTGCTGTATGAGTGCTGTTAGCTGCTGTATGAGTGCAGTTAGCTGCTGTATGAGTGCAGTTAGCTGCTGTATGAGTGCTGTTAGCTGCTGTATGAGTGCTGTTAGCTGCTGTATGAGTGCTGTTAGCTGCTGCATGAGTGCTGTTAGCTGCTGTATGAGTGCTGTTAGCTGCTGTATGAGTGCAGTTAGCTGCTGTATGAGTGCAGTTAGCTGATGTGATCACATATTTATTGAGAAATCGCTCACTAGGCTCCTCCTAGGTTAATTTGCCGCTTTGTACTTGATGTATATATATATATCATCATCTTTTTAAATTTTTTTTTATTTCTCAGCGGATTCATTAGCAATCTGGCTACGAGCTGCCATCAGAGCGCTTCTCTTGAGAAATTTTGAACGTGCAGTTGAAGGAACACTTTACCTCGCGCCTATAGCGGCCAATTATCAGGTAGCGATAAAACGCAAGTGGCCTATTTGAGCGATTTGGATTAAATCGCTCTCCGATCCCGGAACAACCTCAAGCTGCTCAGGGCGCTCGAGTGTGTCACTTTCCAGTCCCTTAAAGCCTTATTATCGAGAGCAGTGTCCCCCAAACCGCTCCTCAGTGTCCCCCCAAACCGCTCCTCAGTGTCCCCCCAAACCGCTCCTCAGTATCCCCCCAAACCACTCCTCAGTGTCCCCCCAAACCGCTCCTCAGTGTCCCCCAAACCGTTCCCCCAAACCGCTCCTCAGTGTCCCCCCAAACCGCTCCTCCGTGTTCCCCCAAACCGCTCCTCAGTGTCCCCCCAAACCGCTCCTCAGTGTCCCCCCAAACCGCTCCTCAGTGTCCCCCCAAACCACTCCTCAGTGTCCCCCCCCAAACCGCTCCTCAGTGTCCCCCCAAACCGCTTCTCAGTGTCCCCCCAAACCGCTCCTCAGTGTCCCCCCCCCCCCCCCCCGTCTAAAGTGAATGTGACAAAAGTGGCTGTTCTTATTCTATTTATTCTTTTGAGTAATATTTTTGCATATAGATCATGTACATACTTGAAGGGAAATGAGCGTAATATTTGTCTTGTTTTAATTATTATCATTATTTGGTCATATGAGAAGTCCGTGAAACTAGGAAGTGAACGCTTTCATCCAAGTGTGACAATGTGTCACAAGTGAACCACGCCCCTTTATGAATATCAGATTTGTATAATCGCCAGCTACGGCCGCAGAGCTGCAGCAGTGTACCCTACAGAGCTCAAGTACAGCAGTGAACCAGCGTAGTTTATAGAGCTGTCAGAAAACTGGAACTAAGGTAATTGGTTCGAACCGACACAAAATTATTATAATATAAAAATTTGGCCCTTTGTGCATGACCACCTTAATGTCTCCAAATTGTCACCTTTTATCCATAAATTTTAAATATCTGTGGTAAACTTCTCATTTTACACCCATTTTAAACCAGTATGGAAGTACCCAGAATCACCCACAAAAGAATTTTTAAAAAAAAAGATTGTATATTTTCTTATGTTTTATACATCTACAGAGCCTGGGGTCAAAATGACCACACACAACACCTTAATATACAAAGTTGGTACAGAACTTTTAAAAACGGCATGATTTTTATTGAATGTTTACTATTTAATCCCTCAAAATGGTAAAAGTCATACAAGATGAAAAAATAAGGCCCACTGGTTTTTAAGAAATCCTGAATGTGGTCAAATTGACCCACACATAATAGTATGGTTAAGCCAAGGCAGTGTATTAACATCTTTGGTTAAATTGTGTATTGGCCTGTTTGGGCACAAAGATTCTCAGCCACACCTATTATCACCATATCATTTTTAGGGGTTTCTTTTTAGGGGTGGGGGACTCCTATTCAGATATTTAGGGCCACTTTAAATGGCAAAGCCATGAGAAGGGACTGTTTTATTATTTACTGCTTTTAACCGGAAATCAACATTCATTTTCAAGCACCAGGTAACTAATGTTACAAGTGGTTACTGTGTGTGAAGCTGTGTCTTTCCCAGAGATGTGACATCATTAAGTAAACTTCACATCAGGTGGAATGACAAATGAGTGAGGATTGTTGCACATTCAAATTCACTGGTCATTGTCAGAAACCACTCTGGGGTACTGAAAGCGGGGCATTGTGGGAATCTGAGTTCACTGTACTGAATTATTCGGTCAGAAGTTGTAGTATAGAACTGAAGGGCAAAATGAACTGTTTTTCCTCTGCTGTCTATATAGGAGTTTACATGGGTTCTTAATGTACTGTACAGTGTATAACAGGTTGGGCAGAGAGCTTATTAAAAATGGCTGAGTGGTCTGTCATTACCTGTAACGATCACTTCAGACCACTGCTGTTGTTTTTGTAATGACTGTATTTGGACATTGAGTCCCCTGTAAATAAAGATCAAAATATTTAATATGTTTTAATTTATCTTTCTTTTCTACACCTGTTATATTTCTCCCCCAGTGCATGCTAGAACAGTAGCTTTTGTCTGAATTACATTTCTTTATACTGTTGCATTTTTTATTTTATTACCTAAATGTGTACATGTATTAACGAACAATAGCTACTTGGGACAGATTTATTTATTTATTTATTTTCCAAACTTCCTGTTTGAAACTGTTTTATTTATGTCACAACTTTTTTGACATGTTCTAAGTTGTGCGTATGCATACATTTAAAAAGTGTGATTGTGATTGTGATTGTGATTGTGATTGTGTGTGTGTGTGTGTGTGGTGTGTGTGTGTGTGTGTGTGTGTGTGTGTGTGTGTGTGTGTGTGTGTGTGTGTGTGTGTGTGTGTGTGTGTGTGTGTGTGTGATATAAGACCTGTGAACGTTCTGAACCCCAAAAAAGCTGTTGTTTTTCACAGGTCCACTGACTGCACGTTAATGTACCTGTTGTGCGCACGTAAATTGCATGTGTAATTATTTGAATCCTGTTTTGCGTTTGCACTCGCACTTTTGTGTGTTTAATTTAAAAATATATTTTAAATGGAATGTCTTTTATATAAGTGGGGACATCAATGTTGCAGTGCGTAATTTTCTATCACTTTGCCTGAGCAGAAGGATCAGTGAATTCCTTCATGCAAGTGGTTTGTGGGGAAAAAAACCTTGTTAATGTGTCCCATCCAGACTAGCGTATCATAACCCATTATTAAAAATGTATCCTAGCATCAAAAGCATCCACATTCCACTTTGTATGCAGGCTTAAAGTTAGATTGAAAGTTTGAAAGCGCTACACCGGTAGTTCTCCAAATCACGCAATGATTCTGTTAAAAAACCCCCGGGTCGTTGTCAGGGGAACTAATCGCACTCTGGAGCCGGCTCTTAAAGCCCTCGGGGAGTGGCGGAACGTGAGCGAGCGAGAGCGACTCCGCTTCAGAATGTGCCACTGCACGTGCGCATGGAGTGTCATCCTTCCAGCCCTGCTACCCGGAATGTGGAGTGCCACTCAGGCATGCAAATTAAAGCAGCAGGCCCCGTGCGCCCAGGCTCACAAACAAGTCCAGAAGCACATGCCGCCGCTTTCGGTTTTAGTGCAATTAAATAGATTATTTTATTGCAATATTTATTTCCCCTGCCGGGACCTTTCAGAGAAGCGCCCTACTGTGCATTGCTTTCTTTCCTCGAGCTCTCTCATATTCCACTGATCAACCCAATTTAAGGCTTTTAGGCTCAGTATACCCCTCTCTTTAATCTAATTACAAATTATATTTTTCTTTACTAGCCAATATTTTTCTTTTTTTCACTGCTTTCCAGATGTCCCAGCCTGTTTGCAACTCATCCAACTTGTAATTTATATCCTCTGTAGCAACATCCTTCTTTAACATTTCTGTATTTTTGAAAAGTGGAAAATTACATTTCCACATGTTGCTAGCCAAGATAAAACATGACTTGATCATGTTTTATTGGGTAACAGTGGAATTCAGCGAACTTCGGAGAAACCAGAGAAAACTTATTTTACGTGGACAGATTTATCCAGACCAGCTCACAATGGGCAGTGAAAAGATGCATGTTGTGGGGGGTGTGAGAAGAGCTTCAAGAGCCAAGGATCAGGAACAGAATGGTCGAAAATATCAATGATAAAGCATCGAGTTAAGAAATGCAGTAAGCATGCATCCATGAATACCAACATGTCAACTTCAAGTCTGGCATAGCCAAAGGGCCAGGAGGTCATCACTCTCCACAGAAATAACTTGAACGCGGGTCAGTCACTGGTGTGCTGGCACCTGTCGGCAGGGTTTCTGCAAATGTGATTTGAGCGCCATCTTGTGGTGTGGTGAGAGAGGACACCCTCATTCTAATTTAAACCAGAGTTTCTCAATGAGCTGAATATGACCTATGCCTGCGCATTCACACAGAAAACACACACACACAGAGGAAAGGGCGCGCGTGGCGGCTGGTTTCAGAGTGTTTCACATTGCGGTGTCTAGGGCCTGGACATTGCATATCATCTGCTTTGATGTTGCTTTCCTGACTGAACGTAGCAATATCCCCATTAAATCTGCCGTACAATGTCTGAGAAAATACAACAATGACAAAAACAATGCTCAGGTGTGAATCCCCCCCAAAGGTATTTCACCATTCCTACACGCTTTCACGGGAACCAAGCGACCACATCCAGTAATGGCACATGGTTCGATGCGAGAACCTCATTTGAGTGGCTGAAATAATGAGTTCTCCAAATGCGGAGACGGCAGGCCCTCTGCTAACTCGGACCCACGCCACAATTACGGTGCCCAGCTGCCCCCAGCTCAAACACCTCTCCCCTCTCCTCTCCAAACAGGGCCACGCTTGCAGAGCGGTGTGCAAAGGCCACAAGCTTCGCCTGCCCATTTTTTTTCTCCTAACTTTTGTTTGCATCTATTGAGTGTAACCAAGTGGTGATTTTACCTTAATGTTATTTCCCCAAATTAGTAAGTAAATGTTATTTAGTGTCTATTTATTACATTATCTTAGTAAACAGTTAATCTTCACTTTATCAATTTGGAACATCCATAAAGGAGAATCTAAAAATATATCATGATTAAAGCCAAATTAATAAAGGTAATTTGAACTATCTTAAGGAGAGTACTTTGGTTCTGGCGGGATCAACTATGGACTGAATTTAACAATGCCCGAACAAAGAGCTGCTTCCTATATAAGCTATATTTTCCTATTTAAGCTATATTTTCCTATATAAGCTATATTTCCTATTTAAGCTATATTTTCCTATATAAGCTATATTTTCCTATTTAAGCTATATTTTCCTATATAAGCTATATTTTCCTATTTAAGCTATATTTTCCTATATAAGCTATATTTTCCTATTTAAGCTATATTTTCCTATTTAAGCTATATTTTCCTATTTAAGCAACATTTGTTTTTGTCTGTAACAATTACATGTGCAACACAGCTAGATTTGTCCAAATTGAGTATGAAAGGAGTCTCGGTTTATGCCTTATGTTTTTGGTGGTTAGATAGAGTACCCCTAATTTTGGCACCTCTGTCCTTATCCTAATGAGGGAGAGTTAGTTGATACCATTGCACCTTTACAGAGGAGACTGAAGAGATGGGGCTCATTTTCTTCTCCAGTCCATGGTTGAAGAAAAAAGGTCATGTTTCTGCGCACCACTCCAATTACCTGCTCGTCTTCACAGTTCACTGCTCGCGTACAGAGTTTTTTTTTTTTTGACCTCTCGAGCTATTGTACAGAACAGACGTTATTCAGAGCAGCAATTCAAACAGGAAACACTTGTGAGTGAAGGAAGAAAACTTTTATTTGACAAGTGTCAGCACAAAATCCCATAGCTTTGACCTGGCTGAGCAGGCGAGGCCAGCGCAGAGGGGAAACACAAACGCGTATGCATACGCAAGGGGAATTCATAAATTCAAAAATGGCTTGTAGCAACATCACAGAGAAGAGAGAAGATCTCTTCTTTTCTTTTTTTGCTTTACTCAACGTGCATTTTTGTACGATTGGCCAGGACGCATGACGTCGCCTGCTGCACCAATCAGATACTGTACAGTGTGGGCGATGAGAAAAGCGAACATGTAGGCTGTGTACGAATCAGAGCCCTATCTACTGCATCCTGTTTACTGTGTACTAGCATACTGTATACTGCTTACTGCATACTGTTTAGTGACTTGCATAATGCAAAAAATATCCTCCATACACTTATCAACAAAAACCCGGAAATAAGTATACCATCCTGGGATATTAAGAACACTCAAATTTCAGAATTGTCGCAGACTTAACAGCTTTTTAAAAAAATATACTCAACTGGTATACTCAATAGTAGGCAAGTGCACTGATTCAGACACGGTCCTAGTATCATGTTTGTATACGAACAAGTGACATGCGAACAGGGCTTATTGCTGTGTTCACCACATATGGGAATTACAGTTTGAACGACTTGCTTGCTCGTAACAACAACTTCACATGTTCACGCGTTAACCTACAATTAATGGACATCAACCCGATCCTGAAAAAACCCACACTGGACCCCTCCAACATCCAAAACTACAGACCGGTATTCCTTCTTCCTTTTCTTTCCAAAACTATTGAACGTGCTGTTTCTAACCAACTGTCTTCTTTCCTTACCCAGAACAACCTGTTAGACCCCCACCAGTCCGGCTTCAAACCTGGCCACTCAACGGAGACCGCACTCCTCTCCATCAGCGAGATGCTTCACGCAGCTCGGGCAGCCTCCCTCTCCTCTGTGCTAATACTCCTAGACCTCTCTGCCGCCTTCGACACCGTAGATCACTCCATCCTCCTGTCGTCCCTGTCTGCAGCAGGGATCGGCGGCTCGGCCCTGGCCTGGATTGAGTCCTACCTCTCGGAGCGCTCCTCCCAGGTTGCCTGGGCTGGTAAAGTATCGGCACCCCCGTCCCCTTACCACAGGAGTCCCCCAGGGCTCAGTCCTTGGTCCCCTCCTTTTCTCCACCTACACCAAATCCCTTGCCTTGTATCACTGCTCATGGTCTTTCTTACCACTGCTATGCTGACGATACTCAACTCTTTCTCTCCTTCTCACCCTCTGACACTCAGGTGTCAGCCCGCATCTCCGCTTGCCTGAGAGACATCCATAACTGGATGGACAACCACCATCTCAAGCTCAATCCAGGCAAGACTGAGCTCATCTACATTCCTGCTCTAACCTCTCCCCCTCTCAATCTCTCCATTTCCCTAGGGGACACTCCACTGACCCCAACGCCCTGTGCCAGGAACCTCGGAGTGGTGATGGACAACAGGCTGTCCCTCTCCGAGAACATCGCAGTGGTAACCCGGGCGTGCAGGTTCTTCCTGTACAACATCAGGAGAATCCGTCCCTTCCTCACCACCCACTCAACCCAGCTCCTGGTCCAAGCGATGGTGCTGTCCCGCCTGGACTACTGCAACTCTCTGCCAGCATCGGCCATTAGACCCCTTCAGCTTATCCAAAACGCAGCAGCGCGCCTGGTCTTCAACCTCCCCCGACACTCCCATGTCACCCCCCTGCTCACTGACCTCCACTGGCTACCTGTGATGGCTCGCATCAAATTCAAAACATTGGTGCTCGCCTTCCAGGCAGTCCGAGGATCTGCCCCTCCATACCTCCAAAAGCTCATCAGACCCTACACACCTGCCAGATCCCTGCGTTCCGCCTCCTCAGGACGACTGGTACCCCCCCCCCCCCCCCCCCCCACTTCATACTAGCACCCGGTCTCGACGTCTGTCTGTCCTGGCCCGACGGTGGTGGAATGAGCTCCCCGTGGAGGTCAGAACAACAGAAAGTCTGACCGCCTTCAAGCGCAGATTGAAGACTCACCTCTTCAAGCTGCACCTCTCTCCACCCCTCCCTACCCTCCTTGTGACCTCCCTTGATTGTGTTTTATGAATCCTTGTTTAAAGGTTGTATCAGCGATTTTGGGTGACGTCACTTCTGAAGCGAAATCCCAAACAAACAGAGCCAGCTCCAGCTCAGAGCCAATTATGTTATGTTTTAAAAAATAGTGTTCAAGCATCCAGAATTATAACCACGTTAATAACGTTTGTAAGAACCAAACCGTTTGTAAATCCGTCAAGATTTCAGCGAGATAAGAGTATTAGCGTATTAGTATCACCCACCCCTTCTCGGTGATTGGTTGGAATACTGTTTATTTTGGTTTTGAGTGGTTGGTAGTACCATTTGTTTTTGTGTACGATCTCGGAGCATAGGCTGCCTACAGAGACGCGGTTTTTTGACGGCCTGCTTATGGGGCGGGCAGCTAGCGGATCGTGAGGAAAAATCAGATGAATGTGATCATTTATGTTTCGACCCAAAATCGCTGATACAACCTTTAAGTGGTTCAAGCTTCTAGTTAACACTTGTAAGGTTACTTATTGGCTTACTGTTGTACACGCCAATCATCGATATCGTGTGACACCCCCCCCCCCCCCCCCAAAAAAAATAAAAATAATAATCATACTGACTACGCCTGGTACTTGAATTAGTTTTTACCTTTTAGGGTCGTTTTAACGCACTTGTTCCTAGTTCGAACATGCACTATGTACGTCGCTCTGGATAAGAGCGTCTGCCAAATGACTATAATGTAATGTAATGTAAATTAACCCGTTTAAAGCCAAGATCACCAGAGATTTGGGTAGGGTCTCTGAGATCACTGAAAAGATGGTTTGCCGGAAACTTGTTTTTGTTAACTATCACCATTTTGGCTCATTTTGCCAAACTTTTATGAACATTTGATTCGACTGTAGGTAGTCTACGAACTTTAAATATGTCGTCAGGTAAATCCGCTAAATTTGATCAAAAAAGAGTCAGTAATTTTTCAAGATTATTTGTTGAAAATATGCTTCTTTCTTGGGTTTGACCACAAAATTCCCCACCGTGCTTGGTAGGCCGTCCTATCCTGCGTTTACTTTGTATGGGAGAGATGGGCCTTGTCCGAATCAGCACACTTGCCTACTATTAAGTAGGCCTATGTCAGTTGAGTATGGCCTGCTTTTTTTTTTTTAAATGTTAAAGGGTAAGTTCGCTATTTTGGACCTTGGACCCTATTTGCGGTCCGTCTTCCATGAACCTGACCCATGAAGTCCATTTTTCGCTGATCGGTCCAGTATTGAGTTCGGTACAGATTTCCTGTAGGCTCTCACTGGGCTACAATGGAAGTGAACGGGGCAATCAGAAATGTTCGATAAATGTGCTTTCATGTACAATAAATGAGACGGGAAGCTCAGGGTGTATTGTTACCGGTCTCAGTATGCTCTCCTGTGAAATGTATCTCAATCCGAACATTTTTACGTGCTTGGCATGGCTTGGAAGTAAGCATTTCTCTGTTGCTTGTTTTCGCTGCTCCCGCGGAGTACTATGTGTCGGGGGTAGGGGAGCGGGAAGGTGTGCCGGCCGTTTACGAAACTATCTATGTGAGCAGTCTGCGTTTGTTTACCTGCAGCAACGTAGGCTACAATTTCCACAAAAAAACTTGGATGATGGATGACTATAATGATTACGAAGACGAAGAATTCGATTTTGACTTTGACGTTACTGGCTACAGATTTGAGCCAGAATACACGGACACGGAACTACAAGAGATGGATGATAAGAGAGCAAGAGAAGAGAGAGAGGCTGAAGTTGCGCAGGTAATGTTATCCGAAGTCGCTGCCGAGGCTAGACCAAGAATTTCGGGGGACTTTTGGTGTTCTTGCAAGAGGTGCAAGCAGATGCCCAGAGAGGAGGAAAGTTTGTGTTGTAGGGCAACGTGGTCTCACGCGGACTCGTCACATAGCGACGCTTCTGCCCAAGCGTCGCTATGTGACGCCAAAGGTAGCCTTTTGCGTCGTATATTGACGCAGCCTTTTGCGTCGTATATTGACGGTTGTGGCCACATAATTTGTCTTTGGTTGTGGCACTTCAATATTATGCTTTTTTATTTTTATTTTTTCTTCATCTGGTAGAGAGTTACGTGAACTCTTGTGGTCGGGCTCGCCCAATATCTTAACAGTTCGGGCATGAGCCCGAGTTACATGAACTCCTGTGAGGTTATGTTTAGGGGTTGGGGGTGGGGTACGGGAATCACGAACTCAGAAAGATCTCCGCGCACACGGCGAAGACTGAGCGGGCATGCTCGCAGTCGGTTATCATGAGCAAAGCCTTCGCCATAGTAGGATTCGTAAATTCGAGACGAGTGCGTCAAATAAAGACGCAAAAGGCCTCCTTCTGCGTCTAAAGGATGACGCCGTAGGAGCTGCCCAAGCGTCGCTATGTGACGACTTGGGAGTGAGACCAGGCTGTGTAGGGAGTGGGATCTGTTGCTACCGAATGCCATTGAAAACCTGGATGTATCCGTGGATGACACTGGATCATCTCCATCGATTACCATTACACTATGACTGCCAACAGATATGTGATAGATGAGAACTTTGGACAGGACACCATGCGTCAAGCATTTGTAAATAAAACATTATAGAATTGTAAAAAGTTATAGTTGATGAACGTTTCCGACAGTTTTGTTACAAGAAAACAACTTATGTCAAGCTCGGATTTTGTTAGTTGGTATTGAGTGCTGGGTCAGAGGACGCGCTCAAAAAAAATAAAAATGTTAGTAACGTTATAGCTAAATATAACTTACCTCCGCTCCGGTGCTTGATAGTGCTGCAGGTCCGACACGAGGAACAGCTGTGTTCTTTAGAACCAGTGTTTTGCTTCTGATTTGCGGTTAACAGAAATCAGTAGCGTCGAAATGCGCTCCACAAACTCGCGAGTCTGCCAAACGGAGTTGATTGACTGGAGTGTTTATGTCGATCCGTAAGACAACCAGCCAAAGTCTCAATCTTTCTGGGTCAGAGAACGGAAGCCTGTGAAAACTGGTATTTGAGCGTCCAGACATTTTATTTCCCACAACCGGGGACTGCACATTCGCGCACCATTGCTGTGATGAATTATTACAAATGATGATTACAAAAACTGCGTTACAAATATTTCTGCTGTAGGCTACTAGCTAGTAAACTCCAACGGGAGGTCAGGATTTGTGATCAACTGCTTTTCAAGCGGCCCCCCCCCCCCTCTCTACAACGTAGCTAGACTGCGGAAGTTTACAGTGCGAGGTAGTGCGGTCGGATAAATAGTTCTGTTTCAAATGGAACTGTTGTTTCAACGTTCGGTTTGCGTTTGCGATAGCCTACATTTCACAGGAGAGCATACTGAGACCGTAAGAATACACACTGAGCTATAAAAACACATTTATCGTTGTTTTTCCATAACATTTCTGATTGCCCCGTTCACTTCCATTGTAGCCCAGTGAGAGCCTACAGGAAATCTGTACCGAACTCAATACTGGACCGATCAGCGAAAAAATGGACTTCATGGGTCAGGTTCATGGAAGACGGACCGCAAATAGGGTCCAAGGTCCAAAATAGCGAACTTACCCTTTAAGTACGTGACAATTTCTGAAAATTGAGTGTTCTTAATATCCCCGGATTACATACTTATTTCCGGGGTTTCGCTGGTAATAGTATGGAGGATATTGTTCGCATACTGCATGTCACTAGGCTATGCAGAAAGTACAGCATGCTAGTACACAGGGCGAAGTAGATAGCACTGGTGACGTCAAGTGAGATAATCCTGGATAAATCGAAGTAGGCTACAAAAGAAAATTCAATTCACACATAGTATTTAGGCTACGACTTGAAAGCTGACGTGAAGGGTATTTCAAGCTCGTGGTTACCATCTCTCATATTTGTCGTGAACGCAGCATTAGAACCAAAGCAAAAGTAAAAGCGTTCAGTTTCCTGTCAGGACTTTATTGTTAAAAAACACAATTCATGAAATAACGTCTGGTGATTGCTCCAATTTCGTGTGTTAATACCACATTATTGTGGAAAT
>CM056376.1:99272-241772 GCA_029718625.1 Synaphobranchus kaupii
TGAGACAGACAGACAGATGGACCAGTACCTGAGAGGGGGGTATCGTGCAGTGAGACAGACAGACAAAGTGGACAGTACCTGAGAGGAGGGTATCGTGCAGTGAGACAGACAGACAGACAGACAGTGGACAGTACCTGAGAGGGGGTATCGTGCAGTGAGACAGACAGACGGACAGATGGACAGTACCTGAGCAGGGGTACCGTGCAGTGAGGACAGACAGGCGGACAGTACCTGAGCGATCGTACTGTGCAGTGAGACAGACAGGCGGACAGTACCTGAGCGATGGTACCTTGCAGTGCTGTGTCGGCAGTCCAGACAGGAAGGTTCTACGGGAGAATCGGCGCGCGTGTCTCCCAGAGACAATGTGGCCAATCACCCCCCACCCATTTCTAATCTCACCTTCTCAAATTAAAGCAATAAAGTAATCTTTCAATCTCAAAGATTTAACTTTATATTTTAAACCAAAAAACACCATAATCTAGAGACACAAAACTTACACTAAACAAAAAAACTGTATGAAATGTAAAATAGTTATTTGAATCCTATTACCCCTATAAAATAAAAAGTAATTATGACAAATTATCATTCCTATAATGCTGTAGCTATATGTGTACTAACTGGAGGAATGCCCTCGAAAATCATGATATCAACTACTGAATCAGACATAGTTTCTCAAAAAACAGGGAGGGTTACTGACCCCTAGCTTGTGTGTGTGTGTGTGTGTGTGTGTGTGTGTGTGTTGTGTGTGTGTGTGTGTGTGTGTGTGTGTGTGTGTGTGTGTGGTGTGTGTGTGTGTGTGTGTGTCTGTGTGTCTGTGTGTGTGTGTCTGTGTGTGTGTTTGCATTTCCCAGTCTCTTTGGAGACTGCATGTGTGTGTGTGTGTGTGTGTGTGTGTGTGTGTGTGTGTGTGCGCGCGCGTGCGCGTGTGCGTGCGTGCGTGCGTGCGTGCGTTGCGTGCGTGCGTGCGTGCATTTCCCAGTCTCTTTGGAGACTGCATGTGGTTGGGTTTGAGCCAAAGAGCAGAGACAGGACAACACAGAAAGGCATCAAAGCCACTGGCTAAATAACACGACCTTTCCAAAAACACACAGCACACGTCACGGCTCTCCTCTTTTCTCTTCATCTCCTTTTCCACTCCTCCCTGCATCTGCGGTTCTTCTGAATCTCCACATACTATTTATCCATAACGTTTATCTGTCTCATAACTTTACCCATGACAACCAGCAATGGGGAATATTTGCATCTGTTCATTTTAGATTTTAGTCATTTATATCATATCCCTTTCTGCCTTGAAATTCCCTACCAAAGGGTTCAAACACATTAAGCCAAAGGATGCGATGGCTTCATATTTCTGAAACATTATTTTAATCCGTGCAATACATGCAAACAGTCTGTTGCTTCACCCAGAGTCCCCCAAACAGTTTTGACTGTCCCTCTGGATCCTCCTGTCCACTTCTCCCAGTCTTGGCTGTCCCCTAGTGGCAATACTTACATCTGCAATCATCTCAACTGATGTCACGTTGATTTGAGTTTTTCATTGATAATTAAATCACGGCCAGGAAACTGAGCGCAGAGAAACCTCACAGCTAGACCCGCCCTCACATTTTCAGGCACTTCTACATAGCTCATGTAAACCTCCTAGGTCGGAGTAGACGTCAAAAACAGTCAATTGATCCCAGTTGTAGGAATTTGCATAGATGCCATTCCCTCAGTATCTGCCGTGGTGGCGCTCGACATGAGGATGAAATGCAGAAAAATGTCATGTATGCTCATATTTTCAGTGCTACAGAGAGCTGCAGGAGCTGAGACCGTAGGGTGAAATGTGGAACAGGGCATTGAGCCTGTGAAAAAACAGCTAACATCAACTACTTCTGTAAACATGAAACTGTATCAATGTGTATGTATGTGTTGGCTGCTGACCACAATACACGTACATAACATGATGTAATGAACTAGCCTATCTACTTTCACTGTGTATTAACTCCTGTGTTCATCAAAACATTTAAATGCCTCACACCCCATTCACTGTACATTCTGAAAGAGAAACTATAAAAACACAGTTTTATTAAACATTATAGTCAATCATCTATTTATTGCTATTTGTGTTTATATGGTAAATGCACATATCAAAAATGTATTTAAATGAACTGTCCTTGTGGAATGGCTCGTTACGTTTCTTTTCATAATGATGTATTTTGTGTTCTACTTTCATGTGAGTATTTGGTTGTCAGAAATGTGTTTCATTTGAAATGCATTGTCCCCATTGTTTTTTTAAACCACAAAATATTTGACAAAAACGTAAGGGACAGCTGACCGAAAAACCAAGGAGCTCTGCAATGATAGCAACTGTCCACAGAGTGGCACTCTTTCTATATAATATAGGTGCAGCACTCTCAATTATATCGCAATCAACTAAGAAAGGGGTGAGGAAGGGGAATGCACACAGGAGATATGAAATTTGAGTGGATTTATCAAACTGTACGCACAAAGATAGCCCACAAGGTTACTCTTCTATAGCATCATATTAATATATGGATAAAACTGGAATTGTTAATTTGACTTTCACTCTGTACCTTCATATTAACGGACAGGTTAAATTAAAATATCTAATGCAATTATTAACTTCCTCTGGGAACAGTTAAAAACTCCTCTGAGAACTAAAATCTTTGACAGCAGTTCTATCTTTTTTGAATAAATACATCTGAATGTGAACTTGAAATAGGAGAGAGGAGCAGGAGTGCCAGTAATTGGAGGGGGAAAAATATCCAAGATCAGAGACTCACTGAAACCTCATGGTTTTCTTGACCTTATGGCAGTTAACAGTCAGACGATCCTCATTAATCTCCCCCACCCAGGGGCTAACTTTTAAACCTGGCTTAACCTTGGGGCACAACACTTTCCACTTTCCTCTCTCTCTCTCTCTCTCTCTCATCTCTCTCTCTCTCTCTCTCTCTCTCTCTCTCTCTCTCTCTCTCTCTCTCTACTCGTCTCTCTCTCTCTCGTCTCTCTTCTCTCTCTCCTCTCTCTCTCTCTCTCCTCTCTCTCTCTCTCTCTCTCTCTCTCTCTCTCTCTCTCTCATAGTCCATCTTCCACATACAAACCGAACTGCATATTCTCATAAATATGCTAATAACTAATACAGCACATTCTACACGTATGCAATTAAAAAAACATTACTTGCTGGACGTATTTAACGCTCCTTCCCCCCTCGTCTCTGAGCTACCCTGATCCACTGATAAATGTAATAAAAAAGCATTTTTAGAACCTGCTTGTAAGTGTGTAAATGGGGGCTGTAAGCAATGGAGGGTTATTTTAAGGCAGAATCAGGGTTAGGTAATGGATCTGCTGGGTATTACAAGTAATATTATTATTATCTCTCTCCACCGTTCTCTTTGTGAGGATTACAGTGCAGCCCGTCCAAATTCCACTGGCGGGTTTAAAACCCCTGCGCTGAATCGTAGGTGTTAAATTGGTCTTTTCTGGAGATATTTCGAGCAGAAAACAGGCATGCATAGCTGAGGGATTATCATATAATGCACTAATGTACGTCGCTCTGGATAAGAGCGTCTGCCAAATGACTAAAATGTAAATGTAATGTATATGAACCCAGTCCTTTGGTGAGAGACCTTTGTATATCATTCCAGTCATTCTAAGTCCTGTTCCTCATACGTGAGATAACTCAGTTTAGCTGGCTAACTGTGTTGAGTAAAACTCAGTTAGCTGGCTAACTGTGCTGAGTAAAACTCAGTTAGCTGGCTAACTGTGCTGAGTAAAAACTCAGTTAGCTGGCTAACTGTGCTGAGTAAAACCCCGGAAATCCCCCGAATATGGAACATATGAACCACCAAAAAACACAGTTTTAGGGTTTTTACTGAGTGCAGTTAGCCAGCTATGAGGAATAGGGGCCCAAGTGTTTGTTGGAGTAACTCACCTATTTGGTAAACCTGTATTTTGGTTAATTTTGTGTTATATTTTGGTGAGCAACTAAAGGGGAACAATAAAACAGCTACAGGCTATTTCTCCTCCAAACGTTTGTTCTGTTCTTAAGTGGTTACCACACAGCGGTTCTCCCTGAAGACCATTTAAAAAAATGCATATTATTATTCATTGTTCAGTTGTATGAGTTATTTAATTCACATCCCACACAGCTTAGCGAAATGTTTGAACAGAGATACCTCCTGTCCACAAAGACTTGTTTTGTAATACCAGTTTGTTTGTTGCTAAGTCCTGAATTAAGTGCTAAATCGCTTTGATTCCAAGCCAAAATTATGGGGAGAAGCAATTATTTTCAAGTAAAGGAGAACCAAGTCAGCTGACGTGTCAAGTGCTTAGCTGACGTGACTGTGTCAGTTCGGCAATTTCACATACAGTACAAATGTATATATACTCAAATGTATAATACAGCAGAATGATTGGCATGTTAAGATATTGAGCATAATCATCATAAATTACCAATATATAAAGCAGTAGAAATCCTCAATTCTTTCTAAATGTTATGTTGCTATGTATGATCCAATACATAAAATCAAAACCTTTAACAAATCAAGAGGTTTAAAGTGAAATTTATCAGAACGTCTTCTGGAATTTTCTAAAAAAAAGTTAATTGGTTTTTTAAAGTTTTTTTTTTAAAGTTAATTGGTCAAACCAAGGACACACCAAAAGTATGTTGGTTTTTTATATGCATAGTACATCCAGCCAATCACATTTCCAGGGACCTGTTCTCTCATACATACAGATACAGTCACCATGGAGACCCCTGCGCTGGCACCTGCATCGTCCCTGTCCCCCCCTGCCGCTCTGGTCATAAGAGGTGAGCCCAGCTCAAGGCCCCCAGGGAGGGGCCAAAACTGTTTCGACGGGAATGCTCGCTTTCTGCATACTGCACAACTTTCTAAATATTCAGGGCAGCTGGCACACGTTCAGATGTGCTTTTTGTCACAACTCACACACACACACAACCACACACACACACACACACACACACACACACACACACACACACACGGACACACAGACACACCCACACACACACACACACACACACAGACACAAAGAAGGAAAAATGAGGACGATGAGATGGGGATCTACAGACAGAATGGGGGAAGGAGGAGAGGGAATCAGGGTTGCAGACAGATGGATACAGACGAAGAAATGGAGGGCGGCCATCTCAGGATAATCTCCACCAGAACACGGAGAAGCTCAGTGAAAAGATACTGTACCTACGGAATCACACGGTAAAGCTGAGAGACTGAGATAATTACAGCTAATTAACGCAGGGAGCAGACAGAGGCACAAACAAGATAAACACACACTCAGAGACAGCCCAAATCGCCAGCAGGCTGCAGCAGTAAGGTAAGGCAGTAAGGTTTTCAGCCCAGTCTTCTGAATAACTGGAGCAAATTACATAACCTAAATCCCACTGTACGTCTACACTATACTTGACGTATTCTTTGGAGCCTTTTTCCAAGAAATGCAGTTGAAATAACTATACACGTCACCCACCGCGATCAAAAGCGCAATAAAACACAACTTCTCGGACTGTTATCTGGCTAAATCTAGAGGGCAGCAACAATAAAAGCAGTAGGTTTATAGAATGTAATCAGTATCCCAGCAGCCCATTTAATATGCTGTAGGACATGTTTACACTTTGATATATCATCTCTGCATAAGTAAGAGGTATAAAGAATGAACCTCAGACTAAAACTACTAAATTGTTTTTTTTAAAGGTAAAATACAAAGCTTACAATCAGATGTATGTTAAAAGAGATTGGAAGAGTAGACTGAAGAGTGTACAGAGGATGGAAGCAAAGAATATGACATATTGAAAGAGAAGCAGCCCTGAAGGCTGTTTGAGAGCTTGGGGGTGGGGGGTGGGTGGTGAAGTCGGGTTGGGGGGTGGGAGGAGGGGGGGGCGGCAGTACCTTGCGTCAGGGTCCCTGTGATGAACCCGAAAAAACAGCGCAGCAGCTTGCTGAATTCCCGCTGCACCTCTGCTCTGCAGCGGTTCATGCTGGCCGGCTCACCTAGTGCGTACACCTGAGCCCGCACGCCTCCAAACCTGCACGTGCACCCCGCTCCCGTCCACAGCCGCTCCCGGTCCCGTCCGGAGTGAATGAGGGGGCTCCCCTTCTGTACCAGTCACTTCAGTCTGGGAGGCCAATGAGCACAGTCCCCTCCTGACGCAAGAACCACAATCACTGAACCACTAAACACTGTGTTGTCCTGGACCAGAACCCGTTGGTTTGGTCACTAATAAACAGAGCCCTGTTCCCAAAAAGGCATGGGCTGGACTGTCCTCCTTCGGATGGTTCCGGAAACTCTGAGCGTCTTCAGAATCCCAGCCAAAGTCCGGAATATCTAGCCTTTTTCCCAGGAGCTTTCCCTGTTCTTTTCCTCGTCCGCCTCCCCCTTTCCCGGTCCTGTACTTCAGTGTCAGTCAGACGGGACGGCCGGCCTCTGCTGCCAGATGTGGGAGGTCCTACCGTTAGCGGCGCTGCAATGGAGACGCTGGCCAGCGCTGTAACACAAGCCCTTAACACCACTGCTTCTGCCCGACAAACAAAAAATGAGATATACGTCTGGGCATGTTCTGCAAGGTGGACAGTTAACTGCACCTGTGTTGAGGAGAAAAATCCACCCCCCGTCCCCCCATCCCCCCACCCCCCCCCCGCCCCCCCCCCCCCCCTCCTCTCTGTCCCGGTGCTGGACCAGCCTGCAGTCTCGTTCTGGTTGCTTGTTCTTCACACTCTGGTGCGCAAAGAGCCTAGCTGCTGACACACCACTTGCAGGACAGCACCGAAGGGGAATTCTTCAGTGAGAAAGATAAAGTTCTTCTGTCTTTTACCACGGCTCCCTTCTTCCACTCTCCCAGATTCTTCCTTTAACTCTCCCTTTCCCTTCTGATCCTGCTGTTCCACCCTCTTCTCTTCCCTTACTTTAATCTCTCTCTCTCTCTCTCTCCCTCTGTGCCTCTCTCTCTCCTTCAGTTCTTTTGTCTTCCCTAATTCACTCACTCCCTTTCAAGCTCTCCCTCAAAAGGATTACGCTCCTCTCATCGTCTTCTGGCTTGCCCTCACTCTGCCCCCGGCTCCTCGCTTTCTTTCTCGTTCTCTCAAAATCCAATCAGTTATAAAGGCCATTATGATCGGAGTGGAGGGACGGAGCTGTGGGACCGCACAAACGATGCAGGCCTCATGCAGCCATAGACGCCCCCCGCCCCTTCATCCCTTCATCAGCCCGCAATCTAGCGTAATAACCACACCAGGAAGTCTCTGTTTGATTACATTAACGTGCCCCAACGGTCCATCGCCTTCTAAGTTTTCCCTACTTCTTAGTCAATTCAAGTCCAGTTCAAAAATAAGTTCATATAATCAGTTTAAGTAAATTGCTGCTAAACGGTGCAAGGATCTCTCGTTTGTCAGTTACAGGAAACTGGCCTACATTGTACCCCGCCTGTGGACGAGACATCACAGTCAGCGCTTTGCTAAACGAACAAGGCTCCTCTCCTGAAAGCTGAGCTTTTTCACATTTTTTGGCCAGGTCAAGAGAACTGTGCTGGCAAAAACACCTCCCGGTCGTGTTGCATTTGTAATGTCTAATACAGCAATAAACATAATCCCAGTGCCCCCCCACCACCCCCCACCCCCCCCCAACAAGCCCATCCCTGTCCCATCTAATCCCCCTTGCTGTACAGGGTGGTATGCTTGATTTTCATTGGGTGTGGGTGTGGTGTTATTTATAAAGGAACTAGGAAGCAGCCAGGTTTCCAGTTCATTGATTCTGAGGGGGAGACCCTGACTTGCACATAGAGCTCACCCCCCCACATCTCCCAGTAACTGAAACTCGTCTCTCCATCTCCCCCCACCCCCCTAATGCAATGATGATCGTGCTTCTTCTCCAGATGGATTTTTATTTATAGCAGCTGAGTAATAACCAGGTGAATGCCTCTGTGCTAACAAAGCAGAATACACACGCATTGGCTCTCCCCGTCCCCTCCGTCCGTCCTCGCTGGGTTCCCTGCAGGCCCTGGAAGGCACGGCCGGCCTCTAATGGACCTGCTGGACGCGGGACAGGGGCGGCCTTACGCACTGCGGGGCCCAGCTGATGGGACCCCAGAAGGCCCCACTTGGTTTATTTCCACAGGGAGGGAGAGGACATCGATGCCCAGGATTGTGCTCTCTCCTCTAAATGCTTCATGAGTGTAGTTATCTACTATTGGGGACTTTTTTTCTCGCCACCGTTTGAGTGTTTTTCTTCCCACTGGGGAGCTTTTTTTTTTTTTACCCCCATTTGCTCGCGATATACAAATTAAATTGAATTGAATTGAATTGAATTGAATTGCTGAAGATGCCCTTCTAAAGGGGGAGTGTATCACTGCATGAAAAGCAGTGTTTGCGGGGCGGACACTACAGTGCACAAAACCCTAAATGCACTGTATCTGGCCTTTTGCGGATGCGTGTCTGCCGTCGGAAACGGACATAATCTCGCGCACCGTAGGTGTTCTTGTCCAGAAACTTGCCATAAATTACGACATACAGTGCATCCGGAAAGTATTCACAGCGCTTCACTTTTTCCACATTTTGTTCTGTTACAGCCTTATTCCAAAATGGATTAAATTCATTTTTTTCCCTCAAAATTCTACACACAACACCCCATAATGACAATGTGAAAAAAGTTTTTTTGAGATTTTTGCAAATTTATTAAAAATAAAAAAATAAAATTTCTCATTTACATAAGTATTCATACCCTTTACTTTAACGTATTTTTAAAGTATCATATTTCAGATTTGGTCACATATCCTTTACATGCTGTTACGTCCTGAAGTCTGTGACCATCAACATCAAAAAAACTGTCGATATCTTATTTTCAGGTACTGTTACAAGCGATACTATAACCTCTCTGCATTTGAATGGATCTCTATGGAAATTGGGGGGTGAGACTAGATTCAGCTGTAAATTACACTGGTACAGTATGGAACACATGGCTGGCTAAATGGCTGTAAGTTATCAAGGGTCTGAGCTATCAAACGAGCCCCAAACCATCACTCTGTTGCCAGATATGGAGTAGATGTGGATGGATCACTGCAAGGGTTATTTCTCCGGACTCATTTTCCTATAGAACTCTATGGGGAAAAAAGTCAGGAGAAACAACCCTTAAAGTGATCCATCCACATCTACTCCATATCTGGCAACAGAGTGATGGTTTGGGGCTCGTTTGATAGCTCAGACCCTTGATAACTTACAGCCATTTAGCCAGCCATGTGTTCCATACTGTACCAGTGTAATTTACAGCTGAATCTAGTCTCACCCCCCAATTTCCACAGAGATCCATTCAAATGCAGAGAGGTTATAGTATCGCTTGTAACAGTACCTGAAAATAAGATATCGTAAGTTTTAATGTTGATGGTCACAGACTTCAGGAAGTAACAGCATGTAAAGGATATGCGACCAAATATGAAATATGATACTTTAAAAATACGTTAAAGCAAAGGGTATGAATACTTATGTAAATGAGAAATTTTATTTTTTTATTTTTAATAAATTTGCAAAAATCTCAAAAAACTTTTTTCACATTGTCATTATGGGGTGTTGTGTGTAGAATTTTGAGGGGAAAAATGAATTTAATCCATTTTGGAATAAGGCTGTAACAGAACAAAATGTGGAAAAAGTGAAGCGCTGTGAATACTTTCCGGATGCACTGTATGTCCACACATAATCTAGAATATCTGAGTCCAGAAATTCCTGATCACAGATGTGGCCTGGGAGTGTGTACTGTGCAGAAGTTTCTGGAAATATACAGGTCAACAAACGAAACTACCGCTCACGACCGATACACTGCCAATTTCACTGAAATTTAACAGGTCGGATAACTTCTAGAAACTCCGCTTTTAGTTCAGTGTATTTTGCAATACATGGCTACCCCCACAATACACACACACCACACACACACACACACAAACATGCACATGCGTGCACACACACACACACATGCACATGCGTGCACACACACACACATACACACACACACACAAACAAAAACATACATACACACACACACACCACAAACACAATCCACGCCAAATCATCTTCCTCTATTCATCTCAAACTTTTAGTAATCTCTCTCTGGGTGTATCCTTATAAGGAAGACCTAATATATATGTAATGTATTCCACATGCATTAGGTTTTCCTTATAAGCATACCCAAATAAAAAAATGGAGGTTTAATTTCCTTAAAGTTCTATTTGAAAACACTAGAGGGCACCAGATGGCCAAAAATCTCATACACCCAATATTGCTATGAAATGCTCTCGTCCTCCGTTCGCACCATTGTCAGTACGTTATGAGCAGACTGAGGAGTTTCATTTCAACATATAATTCATGTATACTGGCTCATTAACTTTGTTATCATTCATACGTTGTGTGCTTGAGGGCATACTTTTGGCGCTGAACAGGACCAATCAATTCAATCAATATCTCTGACCACAAATGCTTCTGTCCTTATAATTAGAACCAAGCAGGGCCTAATTACGTTTTGCTCTCCAATAAGCCATTGGAGAGCAAGACCTTGAAAATAAAGACGGAATTAATAGCCTCTTTTGTTCACTCAAGTGTGAAATGGATAAACTTATCTACCTCGATGAGTACTAGGCGTTCTTAACATTGGCTTGCGAACAGCCATAAATTGGTCGTTTACAAAATGGCTGCGGACAGAAGGTTTCTGTCCTTTCAAACGTGTTCCCTTGTCTAGCTCTGCTCTCCTGTACTCCTGCGTATCCGACCAACAAAGGCTCAAAAATCCTTGAAAAAGGTGTATCCCTGACCCCACACATTACAGAACATGTCCCGTGTCAACGTACGCGTGGCACTGCAGGGACGGCGCGTAGGCAGCAGGTTAAATTGAGTTTCGATTCCTCAAAGTTGGAGCAATCAGCAAAAAAAAAAAAAAGGAAGGAGTCGGCAGATAAGCAGGCTAAAGGTCACGGTGTAGGCCGTGGCAGAGCGAACGCTGTCATTAACAATTGAGATGAGGTGGGGTGGGAGGAGGATCCGGAGACATTCCTTCTTATCCACAGCCGGGGCAGTTCTCTGGTTCACACCCCATATAGCGGCAGCTAGCGTGCGCCATGTCTGAGCTAACTGGCTGGGGACTGAGACTAGCGCACTGGGAGATTAGTAATGCTTCTGAGTGTTTGTTTGTGTTTGTTTGTTTTGTCCCTACCCCCTTACCTGGCCCCTGTGGCGCTCTGTACTGGTGATGATCCATTTGACCAGACAGCACTTCATGAGAGCCTTGCGGGGTGAACCTGGGCTTCTGCCACTTCCCACTCTCCTTCTGCCCCCTTGGGCCCCGGCTCCACCCCGTTAGCATCGCCGGTCCGCCACCTTCCCGTCCTCCTGAGAGAGAGAGAGAGAGAGAGAGGAGAAGAGAAGATGAGAGAGAGAGAGAGAGAGAGGAATAGGGAGGGAGAGAGAGAGAAGAGAGAGAGAGAGAGAGAGAGAGAGAGAGAGAGAGAGAGAGAGAAGAGAGAGAGGAGAGAGAGAGAGAGAGGAATAGGGAGGGAGAGAGAGAAAGAGAGAGAGAGAGAGAGAGAGAGAGAGAGAGAAAGGGAGGAGAAAGAGAGAGAGAGAGAGAGAGAGAGAGAGAGAGAGAGAGAGTAGAGAGAGAGAGAGAGAGAGAGAGAGAGAGAGAGAGAGGAATAGGAGAGAGAGAGAGAGAGAGAGAGAGAGAGAGAAAGGGAGGGAGAGAAAGAAAGGGAGGGAGAGAAAGAAAGAGAGAGAGAGAGAGAAAGGGAGGGAGAGAAAGAGAGAGAGAGAGAGAGAGAGAGAGGAATAGGGAGGGAGAGAGAGAAAGAGAGAGAGAGAGAGAGAGAGAGAGAGAAAGGGAGGGAGAGAAAGAGAGAGAGAGAGAGAGAAAGGGAGGGAGAGAAAGAGAGAGAGAGAGAGAGAGAGACAGGTAAAGGGAGGGAGAGAGAGAGAAAGAGAGAGGGATACGAGTTAGTTAGCGTTTACTTTATTCACGTCTTGAATTACTGCTGCACATTTTGTTAATATTTAAAAACATCCTGCCAATAAAGCAAGTTTAAATTAAAAGAGCAGCCAAAAAAAGAGGAAAAGAAAGAGGGTGAGAGAGAGAGAAGAGTAAAAACAGACCAAAGTGAGAGAACGAGGGCTCACTACACACTGGAGGAGTTACTACACACCAGAGAGAAAGAGAGGTAAATATGCCACCGAACAGATGGATGAGAGAGAGAAAGAGAGAGAGAGAGAAAGATGGTCCCTGCTGGTCAAAAGAAGCAGGAGGTTATTAAAGAATACAGAGAGTACACGGAGGGGAATCAATGCTGGGTCTCTTAATGGCACAGCCTAGAACAAATATATATTTATATGAGTACAACAGACTAGAGACCAGCAATACCCCAGACTGGAGAAACCATACTCCAGGCAGGAGAGGGAAATCATACTCCAGACCAGAGAGAGAAATCATACTCTAGACCAGAGAGAGAAACCATACTCCAGAACGGAGGGAGAAAGACCATACTCTAGACCAGAGAAACTATACTCCAGACCAGAGAGAGAAATCATACTCTAGACCAGAGAAAGAAACCATACTCCAGAACAGAGAGAGAGAGAGAGACCATACTCTAGACCAGAGAAACTATACTCCAGACCAGAGAGAGAAATCATACTCTAGACCAGAGAAAGAAACCATACTCCAGAACAGAGAGAGAGACCATACTCTAGACCAGGGAAACTATACTCCAGACCAGAGAGAGAAACCATACCCTAGACCAGAGAAACTATACTCCAGACCAGTGAGAGAAACTACACTCCAAATCAATTCAACTGACAAAAACAGGCATTTTGAGTTAAAATACCAAGGACTCTTCTTGGAAATGTTCATATTACTAATTAGTGTACTGCAAAAAGCCTGGTATTTGTATTTTTGTTTTTGGGCTTCTTCCAGAATCGCTGAGGGCATTTAAAACATATTTAATATGTCAATCAGTGTAAGTATTCAAATGGGCTGTGGGTACATATTTGTTCCTCTAACTAGTTCTCTTGCATTTTTACCCTGTCTTTTCCTTTCACTAGACACGTGCATGTTCTACCTTTCCTATGTCGCTTTATAACCATGTAACACTGTGGGTTTTGCCTTATTTAGCAGATTACATCAGACTGGCTTGGGATTCCGAAATCTGCCTGGTAACCCTGGTCTGGACAGGGTCCAGGGTCCAAAAGCCTGGGTCTGTGAGCTCTGTAGGCAGTCTAATGGAGTGTTGTAGTACAAAGTTTATACTATTGTACGTGCAGATGATAATGGAGTTGGATGTCCAAGCAATTCACTGTAGATGCACCTTCGTTAACGAGCACAGCCAAACAGCTTGGACAAGCACTGAAGCGCACAGTGTATTTACAGCCTAAGTCCCTGGAGAACCGTGTTGGAACATAAATATGTGTGCTGCCATATCAGACAGTGTTATTGTGGGCTACAGAAGACCATTTCTTCTCCATAAAAACTTTGAACAAGTGTGTGTGTGTGAGAGAGAGAGCATGAGTGTGTGCATATGTGTGTGCCTGTGTGGGTTTGTGTGTGTGTGTGTGTGCGTAGTGTGTACGTACATGCATGGGTGTGCGTGTGTGTGCCTAAGTGCATGCCTGTGTGTGTATATGGACCTTTCATGCAGGGACTCAATAATGCAACCCCCTTAAAAATAGCATGAATAAATAATGAGACTGGATGGAGGATGGGCAACATTGGCACAAAGGCCCTACAAAATTACAGGCAGAAAACTGGTCTCTTCACCTAAAATAATCTACTTTAGGAAAAATTGAACCTCCCCTGAATGATGTTGAATTAATAACCGGAGACTTTTAGAAATAGCAACGAGAAACTCCAATTATGTGTAATTGTTCCCCTGCCCGGATAGTATAAGGGTTTCAGGGAGGACTGCACGAGACATATCCATTACCAGGAGTGTAGTGCACATAGTGCCATTACCACCCCCTCCCCCAGTTCCACATGCAAGGACCCCAAAAGGGGTGCAAAGTAGAGAGGATGACAGGAGAGTGGGGTCCTGTCCATCTCTATGGTTGAAAGTCCAAAGGCTCAGTCGAAACTGTAGACAGTTAAGCCCCATTCTCACTCTGAACAGAAAAGGTAAGCATGGTACCCAGTTACCCAATACAGGTGTGAGACAATTAGCTGCACCGTTCAGACACAAAGGGGCATGGACTGGGTTTCACTGCTAATGATCTTCGATGTAAACTGGGCCTCGGGTAACAAAACCGAGAGACCACCTGCAACGGACGCCGGGAAACTGAACTGGGGGTGTTAAATGTACCTCCCGTTTAATCCGAAGGTGGTGTTACGGAACTTGAATGTTCCAAACGGCCATTTTAATGTTGCATCATGCTAATGGAGACAAGTAAGGAGGGAGGGAGACATCCAGTTGACCTCAATTTCACTGCAGGCGTAAATCCCAGGGCCCACATTCTTTGGGCTTTTATCTAATCTGTTTCAATGTAAAAGGACGGAAGAGGGGGAGCTGTGTTTGTGCATCACACATGAGGGAGGAAGGGGGTTACAGTGAATGGGTGAAATGGAAAAAACGGTTTTCAACACCCCCTTGGAACTCCAACCACACACGCCTGCCCTCCAATTTAAAAACAGAAAGGAAATGCTTTTTTTTTTTTTTTAAAGAGGAAAAAAGGGAACGGGCTGGTTTCTTTAATGGGAGGCTGTTGGGAAGCTGTTATCACAATGAATCCTGGGAAGTTGATTTGACAAAGCAAAGGGATGGAGCGGAAAGGAGCGGAGGGGGACAGAGGGAACGAGAGATATGAAGATTATATAAAACCACTTTACCCAGCATACATTTGCATAACTATTTCTGTACATTCTACAGGATGAGAGAGAGAGAGAGAGAGAGAGAGAGAGAGAGAGAGCCTTACATAATGGGCACATGAGAAAGCTTGGTATAAATCTCCTTTAATCAAAAGATCATTTTTTAAACCAGATTTTTAAAAATCTAATAAAGAGACCAATGAAAACGGAAAAAAAATGTCTTTGAAAAAAGGCCAAATAAGGCACAACCTTTTGTATTGGAGAAGAATGGAAGGAGTGGATTATAAACGATGGCTTTCATATTGCGGACAGTTTGTACATTGTGGAATGGAGCGCAGTATACCATAGGGAGAGATTCAGATGACATTTTAAGTTTTTCCATATGCAAATATTATTCATATATTGCTTATTGTCATGCCATAATTTATTGCCCCTACACCCGTACTCCTCCTTCTCCCAGTCTGTCTCTTTAGCAGTATCTTAAGAGTCTTCAACGTGATTGGATTAGACCCTGACTATGATACATTATTAATAGGGACCAATGAAGCCAAGATACAAAGTAATTGGTAAGTAAAATCTAGGATATGGACTCCAATTAATCCCCATCCACCATGCATGACTTACAAACACACACATATAAAATTACTCTATCACTAATAGACACACACGCATGCACACACTCACGCAAACACACATATACATACAAACACACACACACATACACAAACACATACATACAGAAACACACACACACACATATACACATACACACACACAGACAACAGGTGTGTAGCTAATGGAGTTGTCAGAATTGTCAAAATATAGCCAGCACACCAGGCGTGTGACTGACAGCTGAAGGGTTGCAGGCTGACCATATCTGTGCCTCCCATCATCCTCTCTGCCTCCATCCTGCAGGTATGATTCCTTTATCTGGGACGATGTACAACTTCCTCACTCTTATATCTCACCACATGCTTTCTACCCAAGCTGTGTGGCACACCGGTGGTCTCTGGTCAGGTGGTTCCTGGGCGTACAGTGTGTGTGTGTGTGTGTGTGTGTGTGTGTGTGTGTCTCTCTCTCTCACACACAGGTCTGTGTTTGCTGAGCCATTTGGTCCTGATGGTGTGAGGTGAGATTAGGGAACAGACTGTGTTCAGAAAAAAAAAACACACAAGCCATGCTCACACAGTCATCTCCGTTCTCCATTCTCTGGCCTGGGACATGATTTATCCTCCAGTATAAGAGGGTCACTCTGTTTAACTAAAGAGAACACACCAATGCTAAAGAGAACACACCAATGCACTTTTTAATCAGCAAAGGGTAGGTTTCACAGGGACTCCAATATGTGCTGCTATAATCAGAGATTTATTTTTTGTTGTACAAACCGTCTTGTGAACTGCCAGATCTATTGGCAATGGTCTGTCTATGCGTTCTTGACATTTTCTTACTTGCGAGTGTATGTGTGTGTGTGTGTGTGGTGTTTGTTCAAGCGCGTTTGTGTGTGCCTGTGGCCCATTTCTTTGGCCCATTCTCTTCTCTGACCTCGGACTGGGTGCCGGTACACCAGCACTCTTCATGAAGGGATTCAGTAAAGACCACCCAGAGACACTAGAATCGCCTCTGCCCTTACCAACGGGTTAACCTCTTGCTTCTGTTCCTCTGTGGCTCTCATGTTGCCCTGAGCAGCTCTTTAGAAGCCTGTTTTGACAACAGGCTCAAGCACATGGGAATTAAAAAGGGTTCAGTGCTACGGGGGTATGCAGCTATACGCTGAATAATCAATTATTCAACATTACTCATTACACATGTATTTATAGTGTCTTCCCCCAGCCTCCAACATGCATGAAAGTCAGATCCCTCATTATTTCCATTTTATGTGAGATACAGGAAGTTTTACAGTTTACTGTTTACAGTTTTTCTCTACCTTTATTTACCCTAATCAGTTATTTTTTTCTGAGAAAAAGAATGGGTCGGGCCAGAGATATTGAAATGTGATATAGCGCGCTCTAAAAAAAGACGGGAAGATGGAAGCTGCGCCTCCCGCGTCACAGACGGGCGCCTCCATTAATTAATCATGCGTGATTAAGATCCCTCCCTCGCAGGAGCGGGCTTCCACACGTTGGGCCGATCTTATCGCGTTATGGAGCAACACGGGCGTTATTTTTAGTGCCGTACCCCCCTTGCTCTCCATCTCGCTCTCTGGGTGGTGAAGCTCTCGCTAATCTGAGCTCGCATTTTGGACAATTTCCAGCCTGTCTGCAAAATAAAAATAAAAATCCCCCACCATATCAGCACGCGATGTCTCTGCCCAAACCTCTCGCGCTCTCGCACGCTCCCACCCTCCCCATTTCCCTCCCCGTCTGACTCCGCCCACACACTGCTTAACTCTGACAGGCTTAATCCGAGGCACCAGCCAAGCCCTCGGTTACAAAATGGGAAAAGAGGATACAGAAGGAAACTAAACAACAAAAAGAAGGCACATCCCACTTCCTTCCTTTCCTCTTTTTTTTGTCTCTCTTTCTTTTTTTGTTTTTCTCCCCTTTACATCTTTCCTCCCACTTGCACCTGTTCTTTTGCGACCTTCTATTTATCTACGTTTATTTCCCCCTCCACCTTTTTCCTTTCTGTACCCTTCCACCTGTCCTCCTACTGCCAGGTGCGCTCCATCCACCACTCCCTCCCGCTGGAGATATCTGCCAATCTAACGACCACGCACGCACGCACGCACGCACGCACACGCACACGCACACACACACACACACACACACACACACACACACACACACACACAGGTCCGTCGCTAATACAACATGAGTGCTCGCAGACTCAAACGAACACAAGGGCCACTGAGGAGCTCCTGTCCTTCGCCCCACACTAGCTCTTATGTAGCAATCATCAGCTCTCTGCACCTGTCATTCACGACAGCGAGGATTTGGGATGGGTGGTAAACAATCGCTCGGTTCGAAAGGCATCAAATTTTAAAGCAGCGGCCCTTTTATCCAAAAAACAGTCGCTTTCAGAAAGGCGTGGTGTGATCCTCAATTCAGCCTCCCCCCTGACAATATTTACAAAGCAAAGGACCAATGAACGATAAACAGTCTGTCCGACCATAGGCCTACGTCAAGCCCGATTTTTCATGAAACTTTAGAGGAAGTAGGAGAAAAGGTGTGGAAAAAAGTCACAGAAAGAAGACAGAGACAGTGTTCAGAAACGGAAAAAAAGAAAAAAGGTTCACGGCACTGGCAGCGAACTATATAGCGAGTGGCATGCACAAACCAAGCTAAAAAGTGTTGTTGTTTTTTTTTTGGGGGGGGGGGTTATTAAACAAACTGTAGAAAAAGTTTTAACAACTGAACAGTGTTTAGGCTACTTGATAATCTCCTAGTTGTTTTTAGCCATAGTTTAAAATCAGGGTCTGTTGACAGTATAATTGTGCTTAAGCAACATAAACGGCGCGGTGAAATGAATGGAATCTAATTGAGCTGCACAGAGATTCGGCGCTTTGTTCGTAGGACAACAGTGCGCATTGTGTGCGCTATAATGATATTCAGGCCCCGCGCTCGTGCTGGCTTGGAGCCAGGCGCACACGCCTCTAAGGAACATTACGGACTACAGTGTCAAATAAAGCACATCTGACATATTTAGATGTACCAAAGACGACCAGAGCCTGAGGCACATGAGCCAAAAGCGGGAGAGGAGAGGATATACACACACATACCACACGCAGGCACATACACATATGCCACACTCACACGTAAATGTGCACTCTAACACACACAAACATACAAACACACAAGCAATACAGACACGGGCGTATGTGCACACAAACACACACAGACAAACTCACATGCATGCCACACACGCATAAATGTGCACACACACACACACACACACACACACACACACACACACACACACACACACACACACACACACACACACACACACACACACACACACACAGGCACACACACAAACACACAGGCAATAAATTCCAGCTCGTATTCTGACTAAAGTAACAAGCAAAATGTATCCTGGCATACACTTTATTAAGCTGTCTGTACCTCCAAATGTATTCGTTTGCACTTGCCCAGGCCAATTACATTACACCACATCAAAAGAGAGCAGTAACCATACTGATCTCCCCTGGAGTGGCCTCTCTCCCTGTAAGCTCAACCTGCCTATTTGTGTTATGTATTTGTATTATGTTTTTTTTATTACTGCAGCTATATCTGAGTTATTACTAACGAGAAAGTGCAGCTGACTATTCCATCTGTCAAAGAGCCCCCTTTTATGAATATACTGACAGGCAACAGAACCACTCCCAACCTTTATCCCTTTGCGCCAAAATAAAATCAATGTGTTTCTGAAAATAATTGGACCGTCCAAGAACACCCAGACACATCCCAGTAAGCTATAAACATTCAATAATAAGGTATAATTTATTGCGTTTTAAAGCCTTCTGGGATGTTACTGAGTGGTTCTTGATACTTTCTCAAGGCTACAACAACGGTTTCAAACTTTAACCATTTCTGGTCTATTCTGGGTACGTCAGTTCCTTGAATAAGCGCTCAGCTTTATAAATTGATATTTTTTTAAATGTAGCCTATATAATTATACTGCAATTAAAAATAGTACAGTTGGGTCCCACATTTCCACAGAAAACTTATCAAAGCAATTTGTTCAAGTAAAGTATCATTATTATTGTATTAAACACAAAAACAGCAAAACGATACCACAGACTTAAGATCTGAAAGTTAAAGACACAAAGCTGGGCAACTAAAATCAATCTGGACATTACGGACAGGAATCTGTTGAAAGGAGAATGACTTGGTGTAAGAGGCCCACTTTCCCATCTATATGCTATCATACTGTCACCATGCACACACCACATACAGATGTACTCACAGAATTTCATTACATTACATTATATTCATTTGGCAGACACTTTTATCCAAAGCAAAGTGCACAGGAAGTTTCTATAAAGTTGGGTGTCTCATGATAATCATTATAAACCTGAGCATTAGGTTCAGGTTGCCTTATCATTTTTCTGAGGGTGGGGTTACAAGTTTCAAGAATATGGTTGTTAACTGAATATAAGTTAATTAATGTAAATACTTGATAGATCGAAAAGTTCTCCTTTAGAACCTGGCAGTTGATCATGTTTCCATCTGTCTTCCAAAAAACTAAACTCAGAATTCCGGCTTTGATTGGCATGTAGGGAACGCCCTTCCTCCTCTTCTCTCATGTACTGTACACTATACCGTGCTTTCCATCTGCCTGACACACAGAATAGTGCTTCTAAGACGATGGTGGTGTTGTTCTAACTTTCTCCATAACATCAATTCGGCTGCCTTGCTATGATTTTCTGGGGAAGGAAACCTAAATCAAGTTCCCAAAAACAACAAAACAAACTCAAACCTCTTATCTGGACCAACGATGCAGACGGAGATTGACGTTCGTCTTCAATCAAACAAAATTGTGAAAACCACAAAATAAAGAATTGAAATATTACCACTCCGCTCCGCTCAAACATATGACGGAGTGCAGTGATAAATCGTATTGCGCGCGGGAGAAACAGCACCACTAACTGCCTAGCGGGAGTGAGAGGGAGGATTTTCATTTAAAAACATAAATAAATGAAAAAAATGAAAAGAACACAGACATGAATAAGTAATAAATAAAAATTGTGATGTTTCATTAAAGTTATTAATGAAACATCACAATTTCCTTATTAAGCCTTGTCGTTGGTGATAAACTAATGACACCATTTGAAATATTCATGTACATTTCATTCTTCCCATGCTCATTTCAATATTCCATCTTCAAATTTCATTTTGACAGAAGACAGGCCAAGAAGCAATCTGATATTTCTGTTACTATCATGTGTAATGTCAGCAGTAACAGAAAAATGTTGTTAATAAAAAAACATGATCATGATGATGATTATTATTATCATTATCATTATATTGTTGTTATTAAATAATTTTACAATTATAGACACAGCTTTTCAATCCATTGAGTGGTGACCGAGAAAGCAAGACTAAAGCAATAAAAAGTGCACCACTGTATACATCAGAGCGGCCAGTCTAATGGCCACGGGCGATTCAGTGATGTCTGTCTGTGCCAGTGAGCACATTACAGGTATTTAGCAGACGCTCTTATCCAGAGCGACTTACACCACTTTTGTTTTGCATTTCTTACATATTATCCATTTATACAGCTGGATATATACTGAAGTGATTCAGGTTAAGTACCTTGCTCAAGGGTACAACGGCAGTGTCCTACCTGGGAATTGCAACCTTTCGGTTACAAGGCCAGTTCCTTAACCATTATACTACACTGCCTGCTGTCCCTCAGCTTCAGGACACGATCCCTGTTCCTTTTGGCGTGTCTGCGCGTGGGCGGGAAACTGATCCGTGTGTACATGCCTGCATGTGTGCGTCTGTGTGGCCAGCGCTGTGGATACATCCATCTGTTCATACTGTCGGGCTGTGGCAGCCACTACTGTTTTGCGAAGCTCTCCCTGTGCACAATGCGAGTAGCGCATTTCCGCACCAGCGCACACGCGGCGATCGATGCGTGCTCGCGCGTACGTGCGACTGTGTGTGTCCGCGAGTGTTTATATTGACGGATATGTCCCTATTGTGATGGGAATGTAACACTCTGGGGAGACACTCTCTTGAGCGCCGTAATAAAAAAGAGCCAGGTTTCAATTTTCCTGACGTTTCCCCAGCAGCCGGGGCATTGCACGGACTTAATGGATCCAGTGGGAGAGTTTACAGTCACTGACACATTTAACAGAGAGACTGGGCCATCGTTGGCCTTCGCTCTCGTTACTGAGCGATCATGTAATATGTAATGGCATCTACCTACCACTGTCAATTTATGCATTGGTTAGGTATTCAGTCAAAGAGCATTTTACATATTTCTTGCAAACATAAATTACGAAAACATTAAGCATTCATTTGGATGAAAAGTTACTGACTTTAGGTGAAGTGTCTTGCCTATGCCTTCAAGAGCATTGGCCAGCACCATAGAGTCCAGCATCTTAAGCGATACAACAAGCAATGAAACCACTTATCTAAATATAACAACGGCATTATGATAGAAGAGGCGAGAGTGGACTGTCCGCTGCCAATGATTTTGTTCCTGTCTGATGTGTGATGATTAAATCAGACCCCATTCAACGTTTTTTTCCTTCTCCGCAGTAGATGAGGTTACACATAGACCTGAACCCACTAAATTATTCAGGAGTGGCCGTCTGTTCCTCCCAAGACCTATTGTTGACCCAATGGCTGTTTGTATGACTGAGTGGCACATTGTGTTCTATATAATGTCTGCGGATCCATAGAGGTTGTGTGGGCAACCCAAAGACCTGTATGGAGTTTTTCTATGTAAGTAATCATACTGCCTAACTTATTTTTCAAAGGTCCACAGTCGACTCCAAAACAGCAAAGAAGGAGATTTATTTTGAATGACATTACAGTCCATCCATTTATAAGACAATACTATCAGGCTTAAAATGTGAGAGAACATAAGTTCATTGTCATGGGCTATATTTTAATGTATAATAATGTCTAATATATGCAACATTGTGTCATGTCTTGAACCAAATGGGTACACTGATTGTATGGTGTATGTGTGTGCATCTATATATATATATATATATATATATATATACAGTGCATCCGGAAAGTATTCACAGCGCTTCACTTTTTCCACATTTTGTTCTGTTACAGCCTTATTCCAAAATTGATTAAATTCATTTTTTCCCTCAAAATTCTACACACAACACCCCATAATGACAATGTGAAAAAAGTTTTTTTGAGATTTTTGCAAATTTATTAAAAATAAAAAAATAAAATTTCTCATTTACATAAGTATTCATACCCTTTGCTTTAACGTATTTTTAAAGTATCATATTTCATATTTGGTCGCATATCCTTTACATGCTGTTACTTCCTGAAGTCTGTGACCATCAACATGAAAAAACTGTCGATATCTTATTTTCAGGTACTGTTACAAACGATACTATAACCTCTCTGCATTTGAATGGATCTCTATGGAAATTGGGGGGTGAGACTAGATTCAGCTGTAAATTACACTGGTACAGTATGAACACATGGCTGGCTAAATGGCTGTAAGTTATCAAGGGTCTGAGCTATCAAACGAGCCCCAAACCATCACTCTGTTGCCAGATATGGAGTAGATGTGGATGGATCACTGCAAGGGTTATTTCTCCGGACTCATTTTCCTATAGAACTCTATGGGGAAAAAAGTCTGGAGAAACAACCCTTAAAGTGATCCATCCACATCTACTCCATATCTGGCAACAGAGTGATGGTTTGGGGCTCGTTTGATAGCTCAGACCCTTGATAACTTACAGCCATTTAGCCAGCCATGTGTTCCATACTGTACCAGTGTAATTTACAGCTGAATCTAGTCTCACCCCCCAATTTCCATAGAGATCCATTCAAATGCAGAGAGGTTATAGTATCACTTGTAACAGTACCTGAAAATAAGATATCGACAGTTTTTTGATGTTGATGGTCACAGACTTCAGGAAGTAACAGAATGTAAAGGATATGCGACCAAATATGAAATATGATACTTTAAAAATACGTTAAAGCAAAGGGTATGAATATTTATGTAAATGAGAAATTTTATTTTTTTATTTTTAATAAATTTGCAAAAATCTCAAAAAAACTTTTTTCACATTGTCATTATGGGGTGTTGTGTGTAGAATTTTGAGGGAAAAAATGAATTTAATCAATTTTGGAATAAGGCTGTAACAGAACTAAATGTGGAAAAAGTGAAGCGCTGTGAATACTTTCCGGATGCACTGTATATATACAGTTGAAGTCCAAAGTTTACATACACCTTAGCCAAATCCATTTAAACCGTTTTTCACAATACCTGACATTTAATCCTAGTAAATATTCCCTGTTTTAGGTCAGTTAGGATCACGACTTTATTTTAAGAATGTGAAATGTCAGAATAATAGTAGAGAGAATTATTTATTTCAGCTTTTACTTCTTTCATCACATTCCCAGTACGTTTACATACACTCAGTGGCGGCTCCTGAGCTGAAAATTGGGGTAGTGGAAAACTTCCCTTTAAACTGATTATTGGTCTTAATAATTTTTCAATCCATTTCCTTGATTAACAATAGGCTACATCAGCGTTTAATTCACCAATTACTCGATGCCATCAAATGTAGCCGGTTCTCCTCAATTAGGCAAGTAATAAAATTATTTTAACTTGCGTCGTAAAATTGTGCACATTTTAATCAACATTATAATTGTGGATACATGTGCTCTTCGTTCTCCGCACTCTTAATTCCGAAAATATTAATGGAAATTGAATGATCTTAAAGCTCAGCTTTTGTTAGGTTATTTTTTTTATTTAGCACAACCTGGAATAAAAAAACTTATCTAACAAAAGCTGAGCTTTAAGATTGTTTAATTTCCATTAATATTTTCGGAATTAAGATTGCAGTAGGGATTAATTGATTGTTAGCCAATTAAACAGGGGGATGATTAGGCGACAGATTGAAAGAGCCTGGGTTTGGAATTTAGCCAGGACACCGGGGAAACCCCTACTCTTTGCGATAAGTGTCATGGGATCTTTAATGACCACAGTGAGTCAAGACCTCAGTTTAACGTCTCATCCGAAAGACGGCATCTCCTACAGCACAGTGTCCCCATGGGGGCATTGGGATTTATTTGACCAGAGGGAAGATTGCCCCCTACTGGTCCACCAACACCACTTCCAGCAGCAACTTAGTTTTTCCCAGGAGGTCTCCCATCCAAGTACTAACCAAGCCCACACCTGCTTAGCTTCAGTAATTAAGCAGATTGCAGATTGCATGGTGGTATGGCTGCTAGTTTGCTAACATGAAACCTGTGGAGTGGTTAAAAATTTGTTTTAATTACTTCAACCTAAGTGTATGTAAACTTCCGATGTCAACTGTATATATAGGTATATATAGCACATGACATGACACCATGTAACCAGAGAGAGAGAGGCAGAGTCAATTTACAGTTAATTCCTATTAACTTTAAAGTAAAAATAAGCTCTCAAGCTGAGTTTTCTCCTGCCACATCTATTGTGTGATGGAGGCCAGTTTTCTTGGGCTTCTTTGTGTCAGAATAACTTGTATAAACATGTTTCGATTTGCTGGACCAAATTAATATTTGTTTTGTGTCACTCTGGTTGAGATTGCCTGCTAAATCGATGAAATTTAATAATATGATTACATCAAAACAATGCATAAATGCATAAATTCTTACTTTAATGGAAAACTGGTTGGATTCACAGAAACGTAATGTGAAATGTACCAGATGGGCATTAGCCTGTAGTAAAATTTCCAATGTAAAATCAACTTTCTGTACTTGCCTACATTCTACACTGCATAGAGTAACTTTTCTCCAACGTACCAGACACAATTATGTGAGGGAATGAAGCTTTTGGGAATGTCTACAAACCTGAGTTAACGGCACAAACCAGGTACCATGTCTGTATGTCAGGTAGGCCTATGCATATCTGATATGACACAAGTACAGTATATCCCTGTCATTTCAGGTCAAAATATTCAGTTTAGTTCGCTTGTTTACGTTTGTAATTTACGTCTACGACTCAGAAACGTCTTTGCGCATGGGTCTATGATAGCGCCAGTTTCTTCAAACAGCCAACAACATTAGGCTACTTTATTAAACCGCCCGACAGCTGTGGAATATAACGGAGCCAATTGAGAAGAAGTATTCTGAACTGACAAAATGGGCTACTACTAAGTATATTCCGCACAGTAGGCTACAACCTGTGTCAAATTTGTGGAAGCAGAAAATGTGAATGCTCGCTCCTTAGGTTCATAGTAAATGCGCTGCCCATGTTTACGCAGATGTCCGTGGCTTTCGTCAACTTTTTGCGGTAAAGTGTCCGGAGGTAGATCGCGCTGTAGTAGTTTAGGCCAGTGGTTCCCAAACTCGGTCCTCGGGGACCACTGTGTATGCTGGTTTTCGTTCCAACCACAATTGCAATCCCGGAATTTTAACAAGCTGTCAATTGTTCTTAATTAGGTGTTTGTCATATTTAGAGGGGTTATTTACCTTCTTAAGCCACATTATGCTATATATATATATATATATATATATATATATATGTATATTATAGCTATGCATGTCATGAATAATAAAAGTCCAATATTCTCATTGTTTATAGTGCTATATTGCAAATAATTACAAAAAGAGGGGCAAAAAAAACATTTTTTAACTGATTAAAATTAAAGACTGAGGTGAATCAATATGCTCCAAATTGGTGAAATTGTGGACACATGGCCACTAAAACGAACCATTTGATAAATAATGAAGAAAAGACAAAGAGAATGATAACAAGCCAAACCTGCATTGTGTTAATACATTTAAGAACCAAATGATGTGGGAACTTAAAAACACACATGTTCAACTACCTAATTAGGAGCCAATTGATTCACCCCAGTCTTTAATTTGATCAGTTAAAAAAAATGTTACCTATTTGGAAGATAGCCCAATAAGCACAGTAGGAACACGGGAATTTTATTCTTCATGGCATGCTTAGCTATTTCTGACATGATGTATGAAAAGCAACTAATTAAGAAAAATTAACAGCTTATTAGAATTTTGGGATTGCAATTGTGGTTGGAACGAAAACCAGCATACACAGTGATCCCAGAGGACCGAGTTTGGGAACCCCTGGTTTAGGCTACTGAATGTCCATATCCGCACTCACGTCTTGTTTTACCAAATCACTGGTGGGTTGAAATTCAGTTTGCTGTTATTGCATCGATGACTAGGCACATCGACGTTTCACTGCACTATTACATTTTCTTCCACACTACTTCCTTGAAAATTATAATCTGGTTATCAAACAACAGCCGAAGAGCAGTCTACAGATACAGAAGAGTGCAGAGAATGTAATGTAAATGTTTTTACTTACATTGAATTAATTAATTCTAAATTATTTACCAAATTGCTTCTCAGTCTAGAAAAATCATTCAAAAAATAATTTTCCAAACTCTTTAGGGTGAAAACACTGCCACTTAGGCCTATTGATAACCAGTGAGCGAGTCTGCGTCTATTTTGGATTTATTACATAAACTATAGGCCTATGGGTGGTCTTTAATAACAGGATTTTACCTGGATGTAGCCTATCGTCCCACAAACAGCACATAATTGAATAGGCTACACGTGTCCCTTCAAATTTAAAACCAGCACATTATGACAAGGTTTCTTGGCCTTGAATGGGAGCAAATCGACAGATTCCTAGTTGACAACAGGATACTAGCTGACTGATCCGCAGGGTACCTACACCTTCCATCAAACAACACTCGACCTGGGCTGACCTACCCCTGGCTATAGTCACTGGAATGATGCAGTCAGTCACCGCCCACCAGCTAACTAAAAACAAGCATTGTCACGTTAAGAATAAACATGCTATATATTATGACAATAATTATACTTATTAATATTGCTTATATCTACATAATAAACAAATAAGTACATTAATAGAATATGGAGTGCAGTTCCATGTTAAATTGGGGGGGGAGGGGGGGGACGAGTTAGGATGGACTGTAAGAGAATCACAACTTAAATCACATCAAAGCACCAGATTAGACTGATAGTAAGGTATAATCATTCGTGCACATACTGTAAGTAGCTCGCGGATGAAGTGTCCATGCAACAGAAAAGCGTGCGCTCGTTTGAGGCGACAGTATTGCTACTGTAACATTATATAACTCAGCTCATCACAACTCTGACCCGGGAATATTTTACGAGAGAAATGTATGTGCCCTTAACAGAATAAGGGTGCAAGACGGCGGCAACAGTGATGTTTACAAATGTTTATATTTATCACAAAACCCTTTATTATATTAACTTGTGTTATATTAACTTTCTTACATTAATGGAGTTGTTTAACATTGTGAAGAGCGCCGATCTCATTTAATAAAACTTGAATTCCACTCGTACCAGCATGCTGTTAGGAAATTCTAAGCACCTAATACCGATTGCAACTCAAATTACCTGCATGGTGTCCAAAATGATGCTGCTTTGAGTGAAGTAGGCTACGTCTTTTTCGGATTTCTTCTCCTTGTAGATGCTATACTCTTCTGCCGTTCTGACGGCTAGGACCTGATGAAATGCCCCGGCTTTTTCTTCACCTCGCACTAGCGAGAGAGAGAGAGAGAGAGAGAGAGAGAGAGAGAGAGAGAGAGAGAGAGAGAGAGAGTCTCTCCTGTTTCCTCGTGGTGCAATCATCTTTGCATCGTTTTCGCCTTGTAGAGTGATGCTTAATTAGAGGTCTTCGCATGCGATTCTTGCCGACATTCTATATGGAAACAGCTGTAGACAGTTTTATTCGCATCGATTAGGATTAAACTATAGCCTACATGACAGAAATATAGCCTAATGCTCACGAAATTAATTTAAAAAATCACAACATTAGACATTTCTTGTATGTTACACATACAGCAGTCAATTCAGGTATTTACTTTCCTCTATTTTTTACGGAAAACTACTTTGGAGCAGACAATTAAAGTCCGTCAAACTGAGAAATTAAAGCCTGTGGGAAAGGACCAACGAAGGTTACCGAAATGCAATTTTTCAAAAACCTGCAGGAAATTCCTCAACGCACTACGTAGGCTACTCAAATCAATTTGGGCGACCTTGGGTGATAGCAGGGCGTAACAGGGTAAAAGAAAGACGGAGAGGGGAGAGCACGGTGGAATAATAATCGAGGCAATGATTCCATGTTCTTTCAGAGCCATGTTGCATAATACATTGTTTAGCATTGCAAATAGCCCAAGAGTGAATATATGAGCAAAGGGCCAGTAGCGCAACAACACTGTTATCAAACTGCATATAGAACCATTACTCTGCCTCCTTAAGATCGCAGGACCATGAACAACACGTTGTGCGTTAACGATACATTTTAACCTCACAGTTAAAGTGGTGAGCACTATCATTAAGCTTGCGTCCATCGGCCAGGGTGGCATCGTGACTGGTGTACGGCACACCCTCAAGATGCGAACTTCAGTGTTCCAGGACAAGAACAATTTGCATCAGTAAAGAAAAACTATATGTTAAAAACAGGAGTGCCCCCCCCCCCCCCCCCCCCCCCCCCCACACACACACACACACACAAACCGAATGCAACATGCAACTGATGCCATAGCCTAATTCCATGCAGAGAAACGTCGAGAGGGTTGAGAAACAGCATAGAATAGCTACAATTACAGAATACAATTATTGGTAACATTTTTTTTATATTTCTTTATTGGTAACATTTTTCTTCTTTGTATGGAAGAGGCCAAAATAGCATGTATCATTCACTAAAACCATATCATTAAGTTAAACCAAGAGACTGAAACTGATGCAAGTTCCAGCCTACAGGTCAATAAGGATATTGGAAGGCAATGTATACTGGACCAGTACTGTAAAATTCTATCATACAAGGAGTGGTCAACCATCTTTCTCAGAGAAGCCAGCCGTGACGGGGAAATGCATAGGCCTAATTGGTATGGAGGGGAGGATTTCAGCTGGCCTGGATGACAATGTCCCATCACGCAACAGTGACCCTCGCTGGTTGAGCTGCACATGAAGTATCTTCCTCACTGATTCGTGCCTGCGCGAGCCCAACCTGTGGACCGCAGTGTACAAAGAAACGGCGGAGACGTAATATGCTTCGGAGGAGAGCGCTTGCTTGTTTACGCTCTCCCGAATCAACAACGGGAGGTTGAAATGAGCGTTGTAGCATGAGCTCTATTTGACATTCCAAACTGGGAGAAAAAAAGCATTAGCAAAAAAAATAACTTCAGCACATCTTATTCAGAAGTATTTGAGCATATTTGAGCTTGTTCAAAGAGGTGTGAAAATGGCAGCCAATTTGCAACAGCAAATTCAAAATTCACCAAAATACCTGAAAGATGGTTATTAAAAATTATAATGAATTGTTGTTTAGATTTACGGCTCACTACAAATTGCAGTTAAGGTAAAAAATAAACGACATCTAGGAAACAAAAAAAAGTACAGCGCTTTGAGTCAAAGGGTGGTCTATTTTCTCTGCCTCTAAAATTAGCCAGATGGTTCTCCATAGAAACTGGAGACATATCTCCAGATTAAAACACTTCCAGTAAGGTATTTGTATTGATTCTCAGTGAGTTTGGATAGAATGGTGCAATTTCTTTTCTGAAAATATAAGTGAGGAAGTGCAGTGACCTGTATTTGTCTCCTTGTATGCCTGAAAGAAGGTTATAACCCTCCAGCATGGTAAAGTATACTTTCCTCACAGGCTGAGATAAGAATTTCAATGAAATTACTGTAAATTCACAATAACAATTTAATCCTTGCTAGACCATGTCTGCTTATGTGGAGAACTGATTATGTGGGCCAATGCATTTTTTTTTGTCTAAAGCTGATTTGGCACAGTCTTATTATGTCTTATCAACATTATCTTTTACAAAGTTGAATCGGTTCCACAAAGACCAGTGAGTATTTGCTCTTTAATCAAACTATCATGCTCTTGGTTTGTGATTCAGTCTCCTAGCACTGAGGATAATTGGACCCAAGGGCAGGTGTCGACACAGTACAGAGCTCCTGTCTCAACAGATGCGGATTCTCGGTGCTGCTGGGTGAGATAGCAAATGGAGGAAGGGAAATCTTACCTCAGCACATGAAACTAAGACTGAGGCACACCATCACCTAGTGCATCGGGGAGCCATTTGGTACAGACTCCTCCATAGACAAACATGTAGACAACCAGTCAGAGAGTTTTTCTGTTATATTTGTTATATCTGCAGACGTTCCACAGAAGCTCTTCACACAGCCAGAGCTTGAAGCACTGCTGGCCAACTAATCTGTGGCTAACTTAATGTTTAATGAGTGTTGCCCATGTAACTGGGAGACAACTTGGGATTGAAATCTACCTCCAGCAGATTTAATGAGTGTTAAGTAAAATGAAGGAATACATTCAGAACCCTATATTAACGGAAATTCATTTAATGTTCCCTTAGGCTCAATAGTAGGTTTGGTGGGGGATGGGGGCATATACAGTCATCCATGCAAACCAGTTCAGATTCTGTACCCTCAGCATGTATGTGTTTTAATTGGGTTTCTGTTTGCTGCTGGTTCTAAGATGAATATCCCCACTAGGGATCGATGAATGAAGTACATGCTGTTCTGTTGTTTGCTTTCAGTTGCAATTCATATTGAACCATAAAATCAAAGTCGTTCTTTACCATCGTTCACATTCCAAAGGCCCAGCTTTAGATTGACTATGTGAACAACCTCCAAGCTCAGCATGATGGCATGTAACCACTGGTAGCTCTCATCATTTTGTCTGTATGTGCGGTATATTACTACAACTTTGCCGTCGGCGACCACTGATAAACCACAGTGGTTAAAGGAGGTGTTGTGGTTGACATTGTCTGCCCGCATTTGAGGCCATGATCAGATGTGGACCATCATTCATCATGGGGAATCCAGGGATCAGGACTTTGTATTAGCTGCCAGAGTGAGGGAGGAATGAGTCTGGACACCCGAGTCTTCTGTTTTTATTCTCTCAAAGCAGCTTTGCCAACCACTCTTCCCCTCCCACTCTCCCATTTTACCATTTAAATTAGATTTTCCCCCAAAGGGCTTTTGGACTGCCTTGG
Source organism: Synaphobranchus kaupii (assembly GCA_029718625.1). Classification (NCBI taxonomy): domain Eukaryota; kingdom Metazoa; phylum Chordata; class Actinopteri; order Anguilliformes; family Synaphobranchidae; genus Synaphobranchus; species Synaphobranchus kaupii. The sequence continues at coordinate 130,807 of CM056376.1, forward strand.
GACTGATACACTGAGCTTTATTTAGCCAACTCTCACCATTTTTACATGTATGACTTCAGTTTTTCTTTCATTGCTATTAGTTTATCTTTCTGTGTTTTTTTTTAATTCACCAATATCATAACTTTACTGCTTCTGCTTAAAATCCCTTCTTTGTGTTGCACAGCCTAAAGAGCTACGTTTTAACATCGATTCATTTGTTGATTTATTGATTTACTCTTTGACCTGTGCAACCGATAACGTTCGATTCTAAACAGCAGCTTAAAAATCTGTGTCTTCAGAAAAAAGAAAAGAAAACCACTGCTGAAATTATTAAAATTATTCCGGTGACATTTTGTTTTGAGTTGTTGTGGGTTGCTACTTCTTGGACAGATATTTAATATTGTGCAGTACATACATGAAAAATGAGTAGTCTTTTCATTTAAACTGGTATTACTGCCCTGAAATCTAGCCTTGACAAAATGTTGAATGTGTGACACAAAGTCATATTACAACCATTCAAATTAATGTATGTACTGTATGCACTACATAACATGTATGGGACATACATCCTGAGCACGTCCTGTATGAGTGATGAGCTCTACTTCGTTAGCCATCTAAACCGCGCTACCCTCCGAGCTCTAGAGAGAAACTATGCATTAGGAATCGGATATAACAGAGAGACTGTGTCAGCAGCTTATCTTAGAAAGAAAGAGAGAGCGAGAATGAGAGACGGAGAAGGAGAAAGAGAGCGAAGCTTTGTAGCCGTGGAAACCGTTGCCAAGTAGCACTGACAGATGCTTGGAAAGAGTGGGATGGAGACAGAGCAAGAAAGGGGGGAAGATTCTAAGCAGAAGAGAAGTAAAAGGGGGAAAAGGAGAGTGGAGGAGAGAGGGCCAGTGGAGGGAACATGAGAGGGACGGACCAATTGTAAGTCATGTGAGAAGTGTGTGTGTGTGTGTGTGTGGAGAATGAGAAGACTGGTGAAAGAAAATAAAAATATAAATAAATAGAAGAACTCTTGCATTAGGGCTCCTAGATAAAACCGAGAGAGAGAGAGAGAGAGAGAGAGAGAGAGAGAGAGAGAGAGAGAGAGAGAGAGAGAGAGAGAGAGAGAAAGAGAGAAGGTAAGCAAGACAGCACTGATGTGTCACTGCGTTCATTCAAATTCTTTACTTCTGTACTGATGTGAAACTTTTTGAAGTGACTTTGTCAACATGATCAATAATGTATAACTGAAGACTGGGGGGCTGGGGGCTCTTCACCTGCAGGCAGTCCATACTGGTGTTATATACAGTAGCTTCATCTATTCACACAGTCCTTAATAAGCACAAACACATTTGGTATCTTTTAATGAGGCGTCCTTTGATTCAAATACGTCTATTTTCAACATTCCTGATATTGGTGCCTCTAAATACATTTACAGGACAACACAAAACAACACGTAATATCTACGATCAAGAAAAATAAATGTCTTAACTGGCGATCAAACCGGTTTTAAACCATGTAACTGATGAACTGAGATGGATTTCCCCACATGACACCAGATAGTGTATTTTCAGATTGCTTTGGTTCGACTGGCAGGACACATTGCACCAGGCGGGTGTGAGTCTGTCAGTCTGTGCTTTTGTGCATCTCTGTCTGCTGGTCTATCTCGCCCCTGCAGCCTGCGTGGCTATTTTTATCCCTCCTCTCTTCGGCACGAGCAGCGGTTTAAAACTCCTGAGGGAAAAAAAAAAACACTGCAAGGCTTAATTGAGGGTCTCTTTCTGCATGTGTGTGGTGTGTGTGAGTATGTGTGTGTGTGTGTGTGTGTGTGTATGCTGCTGCGCGCCTGTGCATCTGTGTATGTGTGTTCTTTGGTGCTTTTGCATGCACCAATGAACACACACTCACACAAACAAAAACACACGCACACACACACACAATAAACACCCACCCACACACACACTCTTTACTCTCAGCTGTCATCTTTGTTGTTTTTTCCCCCCACATTCCTCTCCTGCTTATCTCAGTCAACCTTCCTGTCATCCTATTCCTCCCATCTCCCTCCTCCCCCCTCTCGCATCCACTTTAATCTTTCTAACCTCCGTTGCTTAGATCTGCAGCGCGATTGCCAAGATACAGAAAAAGAAGAAAATAAATAGATCTTAAAAAAGAAGTATAATTGTACAGACCGCACACAAATCTAAAAACAGAAACCTAGATCAGCAAAGGTCTGACGTATTAGCCATGACAGTTTACTCAGTTTCTTTAACAACTCTGCCACAGTACTGAACTGTAACAATAATGACTTTTGTAAGAAGACATTACTATAAATGAAATAAATGAAAATAATTGGTGTCCGTTTGTGGGGGTTGGATCATTGTGGGCGTGTTTTAGAAACATACGTGCCGGCCTCACTGAAAACACGCGTGTGGCCGTCTTCTCTGAGGCTTGTGAAGGGTTCCAAAGAGTTCAACATCAATTATTTGTGGGGCTCAAAAGGGACTTACATAAGTGACATCATGACAACATTCCCCAAGGGGCACACTGGGCACTCCACGCTGCTCTCTCTTTCCCTCCACGCTGCTCTCTCTTTCCCTCCACGCTGATCTCTCTTTCCCTCCACGCTGATCTCTTTCCCTCCACGCTACTCTCTTTCCCTCCACGCTGATCTCTCTTTCCCTCCACATTGATCTCTCTTTCCCTCCACGCTGATCTCTCTTTCCCTCCACATTGATCTCTCTTTCCCTCCACGCTGATCTCTCTTTCCCTCCACATTGATCTCTCTTTCCCTCCACGCTGCTCTCTTTCCCTCCACGCTGATCTCTCTTTCCCTCCACACTGATCTCTCTTTCCCTCCATGCTGCTCTCTTTCCCTCCACGCTGATCTCTCTTTCCCTCCACACTGATCTCTCTTTCCCTCCACGCTGATCTCTATTTCCCTCCACGCTGATCTCTCTTTCCCTCCACGCTGCTCTCTTTCCCTCCACGCTGATCTCTTTCCCTCCACGCTGATCTGTCTTTCCCTCCACGCTGATCTCTCTTTCCCTCCACGCTGCTCTCTTTCCCTCCACGCTGATCTCTCTTTCCCTCCACGCTTCTCTCTTTCCCTCCACGCTGATATCTCTTTCCCTCCACGCTGATCTCTTTCCCTCCACGCTGATCTCTTTCCCTCCATGCTGATCTCTCTTTCCCTCCACGCTGATCTCTTTCCCTCCACGCTGATCTCTCTTTCCCTCCACATTGATCTCTCTTTCCCTCCACGCTTCTCTCTTTCCCTCCACGCTGATCTCTCTTTCCCTCCACGCTGATCTCTTTCCCTCCACGCTGATCTCTCTTTCCCTCCACGCTGCTCTCTTTCCCTCCACGCTGATCTCTCTTTCCCTCCTCGCTGATCTCTCTTTCCCTCCACGCTGATCTCTCTTTCCCTCCTCGCTGATCTCTCTTTCCCTCCTCGCTGATCTCTTTCCCTCCACATTGATCTCTCTTTCCCTCCACGCTTCTCTCTTTCCCTCCACGCTGATCTCTCTTTCCCTCCACGCTGATCTCTTTCCCTCCACGCTGATCTCTCTTTCCCTCCACGCTGATCTCTCTTTCCCTCCATGCTGATCTCTCTTTCCCTCCTCGCTGATCTCTCTTTCCCTCCACGCTGATCTCTCTTTCCCTCCACGCTGCTCTCTTTCCCTCCACGCTGATCTCTCTTTCCCTCCACGCTTCTCTCTTTCCCTCCACGCTGATCTCTCTTTCCCTCCACGCTGATCTCTTTCCCTCCACGCTGATCTCTCTTTCCCTCCACGCTGATCTCTCTTTCCCTCCACGCTGATCTCTCTTTCCCTCCTCGCTGATCTCTCTTTCCCTCCACGCTGATCTCTCTTTCCCTCCACGCTGCTCTCTTTCCCTCCACGCTGATCTCTCTTTCCCTCCACGCTTCTCTCTTTCCCTCCACGCTGATCTCTCTTTCCCTCCACGCTGATATCTTTCCCTCCATGCTGATCTCTCTTTCCCTCCACGCTGATCTCTTTCCCTCCACGCTGATCTCTCTTTCCCTCCACATTGATCTCTCTTTCCCTCCACGCTTCTCTCTTTCCCTCCACGCTGATATCTCTTTCCCTCCACGCTGATCTCTTTCCCTCCACGCTGATCTCTTTCCCTCCATGCTGATCTCTCTTTCCTTCCACGCTGATCTCTCTTTCCCTCCACGCTGATCTCTCTTTCCCTCCTCGCTGATCTCTCTTTCCCTCTACGCTGATCTCTCTTTCCCTCCACGCTGCTCTCTTTCCCTCCACGCTGATCTCTCTTTCCCTCCACGCTTCTCTCTTTCCCTCCACGCTGATCTCTCTTTCCCTCCACGCTGATATCTTTCCCTCCATGCTGATCTCTCTTTCCCTCCACGCTGATCTCTTTCCCTCCACACTGATCTCTCTTTCCCTCCACATTGATCTCTCTTTCCCTCCACGCTGATCTCTTTCCCTCCACGCTGATATCTCTTTCCCTCCACGCTGATCTCTTTCCCTCCACGCTGATCTCTCTTTCCTTCCATGCTGATCTCTCTTTCCCTCCACGCTGATCTCTCTTTCCCTCCTCGCTGATCTCTCTTTCCCTCAATACCACTCCCTTTCTCCTCCCGTCTGCACTGCAAAAAAACTAAAAATAAGTCAATCTTAGAAAGCATTTTGGTCTTATATTTAGAATTATAATCTTATTTATAGTACCTTTTTGTGAAATAAATCAAACAGACGGCCACTGAGGTGAGGCAGTTTGACTCATTTCAAGATTAGCCAATGGGGTAAGACAATTTCACTTGTCAAGCATAGGTAACTTAAAACAAGCTGATATTTTCTACTTGAGAGAAAGAAATAATATTTAAGTCTCATTACAAGACTAAAACACTTTATAAGACAGGCTTTCGCAGTGTGCCCTCTTGAATCCATCCTTCCCACTTTTCATCTGTCTGGTTTGTGTTCTCTCTTTCTTTCTCTCTCTCCCTCTTTCTCTCTGTAGATTGAGCTGCCCGTTTTCAGTGCCCTCTCCCTCCATTCTCCATCTGGCAAATTCTAAATGTTTGTGCTGGCTTAAACGCACCCTGCCGCTGTTCTGGGAGCGCTGAGGCGTTTTAGGTCATACCTGTGCTTGGAGTGGGATCTCACCAAGGACGGTTAAGATAGAGCAAGTACCATCAATCACAACTGATGTCAGGAACCTCCTTTGTCATTTATCTATTGTTATCTCTCCATTTGCCTTGTGTTTTCTCTCCCTATATTGTTTCTAACATGCTCTCTCCTATCTCCAATCTCTCCATCGCCTATACGGTATGCTTAGCCTGAAATATACAGGACTGTTTGTAACCTTAAAGGCACAAGGCACACCTACTGTTTACATCACAGAGTAGACATCAGCCTGCGTTCCGTCGTGGCCTGAAGACACACCTCTTCAGACTCCACCTTGATTGATATTCTAATCTAGGACCTCATGGCACTAGTTCCCCGTGTTTTCCTGTCTGTTTGTTATAGTTTATAATAGTATTTAGAATAGAAGTGTAGTATAGCTGATTTACCCACAGCTTAATGTGAACTACATTCAACGTTCATTACTAGGGATAGCTGCTACATTATGGGAAGGATGTGCTTTGTCTGGTCTGTTCTGTAGTGATTTCGATGACGTTTCTATATGCACTTATTGTATGTCGCTTTGGATAAAAGTGTCTGCTAAATGACTGTAATGTAATGTAACATCAGGACACACATAAGCTTTAATATACAGACAGAGTAGCCTCCTGTATGTAAGGTTAGAAAACACCGTGTCAGCCACCCTGTGCTTGACGCCCAACGTAAGGAACATACAGCAGAACGTGCCACAATTATCTACCAGTCAACTACCGAGTGAAAACATCACCCTTTAATTGGAAGGGCCGTTACTCACAAGCGTTGCAAACTTTGATCAGCACAGACTGAAGGCTGTGGATTTCAGCCAGATCCTCCTCAGGCCACCTGAGTCAGACGAACGGTCTCCTCTGGGCCTCAGCGTGCCTGCAGCTCTCTCTTCCCCAGAGCTGACCAAGCCCAGAGCATTTCACTATCCATGCGACTCTGGCCCATTCTGCCCGCAAAGGACCAGCTATAGAGCGGCAGAACCAGACAGGAGGGAATATTTACACAAAGAAAGTGGGGTTTCAGTGTGCATAGATCTCCCTTTAAGAAAAAAAAACAATGGAATCACCTTCAGCGAGGACAACTTGCACGTGCTCCTTATCTCTCAGTCTCCCTCCAATCCCTCTATAACAGAATTTAATTAAAGGGTCACACAGACGGAGGGGAAGAGGGCTGAGAGGGGGATGAGAGGCAGATGTAATGGAGGACAGACTGAATGACTTAGGCTTGGTACATTACCAGCAAACGTGAGTAATATGAGAAGCTCACAGAGAGCATTGAAAAATCAGCCACGTGAGCATGCATGCACGCGCACACACACACACGCACAAACACACTCTCCTTCTTTCTCTATCTCTGACCATCACAGCAAGAACAACTGATACCTACATCAGCAGGCAAGTCTCTTTGCAAATGATTTCCAGTTAATTCCATGTTAATCCGTAACAGGCTAATTAAATATTGAAGCTGTCTGCAAACAGGCACCGAGGGACGTACTGTCACATTCTCAATCAGCCGTTACCCACGCCGACAGGCAACAGCTTAATTACAACTCACATCGCTTGTTCTCAGGTCCCTGTCCAACTCTGCGAGTTCGCCTGACTCAGGTGGCCTCAGGAGGATCAGGCTGAAATCAGGTGGAGGATCAGGCTGAAATCCGCAGGAGAATCACGCTTTTCAGGGTTCAGTCTGTGCTGATCAAAGTAATGTCCTTCCAATTAAAGGATGATATTTTTAGTCAGTAGTTGACTGGTATAAATAGTGGCACATTCTGCTTATTTTGCAAGGAATTAACTAGGAAAAACAGACCTAATACAGCTTGCCACATTGTAGTAAAGGTCTGAACTACAGTAGGAGAGGGAGAGAAAGAGACAGGAGGCACTGAGATTAGAATAAATCCACATATATTTAATCTGATATTTAATCTGGATTTTTCCTTCCCCGTCTGATTTTTTTGGATGTTCCCTGATGCAAAAGTCAAGCATAGAGTTAAAGTGGGCGAGCCTGAGGGATTATTCCCTCTGTTTGTGGAATGACTTGTGCTCGTCACTGGGCAAATACTCACAGCAGAATTCGCCCTCAGTTGCACAGGGACCATCATATTTCATACCAATTGTAAAGCAACACAGGGGCAAGACCTGCGTATCAGTCAAAAATTCCTGCTGGCATAAAAATTTAAAAAGCTATTTGTGGTCTGGTTTTGACAATACCAATTAAGGGGTTTAAGATGCCAACATTTACTAGTCAGGATTTTACACATGGTGGTTCTGAAAATCCATATTTGCATAGTCCAATTGTTCTTCAGTACTACAATCCTTCATGTATTACAATGGGTTAGTAGCAAGTAATGTGAGCACCATCTAGTGGTTAGAAGCCAACATGACAAGAAATCACAGAAGGTAATTTGGTTGTTCAGGTTTAAGCGATTCATTACTGCAAATCCAATCCCCACTCCCAAGAGATGGCTGCTTTCACCCAAACGAGTGCTTAATTAATTCAACACGGGATAATTCAATCACGTGACAATTTTAATTACCTTTCTCATCAGCTGTCCCGCGTTTGTTGATTCAGTTACCTTACTTTTGAGCCGTTCATTTAGTTCCTGATTTAATTTGATCAGACTTTCCCTGCCGAGGCGGAACTGCTCAAACGTGTGATGTAGTGTAAGAACATTCAAGATTCATGGCTACATATTTAACACTGCACAGCACATACTATGCCAGTGAGACACCTAGCAACTCCAATAACTCCACATCAAAACTCGCAGTAAATTGGATCTTAATGTAAAGCGAATCTCTACCCGTCATGCGATGGCTCCGTTTTCGGTTTGATGCTGCGCTTCCACTCAGCTGGACACTTGCTTTTTCACTAAGAGTTTATTATTTTTGAAGAGCTGTACCTGCCAATCAACGGCTCAATTCCCATCCATTGCCTTAATTGTACCTAAACTGCAATAAAAAAAGAAATGCAATCCTAACCCATGTGCAACGTTACTCACAATAAACTGCCTTTCATCGGCTACCACTAACGAGTTAGCCAACGTTAACTTTCACAATAGTAATGTTACCTGGGCCGCAAAGTAATCGATAGCTGTAGATAGCAGACAAGAGTTGGTGTTTGCGAGTTAGCAGTGTTGGTACAGTAGATTAAATGTCTTATTCAAATTAGTGTATTCTGTAAGGCAAATTGTATTGCAGGGACTAAGGACAACACACGTAGTGAAACCACCTGGGGCCCAAAAAGCATCTTAGTGATCTGAGAAATTATTAAAATCTACTGATATTACATAGAAGAGATGGAGGGAGAAAGACAAAACACATATTATGAAAAATAACTAAAGTAATATGAAAACAAAATAGCCTAAGATGATCTTTATCCAAGATCCTTTCGGGAAAAGCGGTTCTGGTTGGCGGACTGATAACTCAACACGATCGTACTTTTACGTGGGTGAAGCCTTGGGCCGGTACCTGCAAGCGAGGCATCCAAGCAAATAACCCAGACCTTGCATTGAAATGACAAATGTCCAATTCATAAATTTAATTCTCAAAATTAAGTGGTTTGACTCACATTTGAATTGCGACATGAAATAGCATCCATAGCCTTGGTGAATTGTGTACAGTATGGAAATAATCATGCACTTTTAATTCAAAAGACAAGACACAAGTCACTTTCAAATGGTTTATTACTTTATGTTTTTGGAGAATACAAAATTGGGTGGCAAAATATTTACAGTAATATATCTACAAATCCTGGGTGAGTGGTTTACCCACTGAACAGAGTGGGGGTGGGGGGGTGAGAAGTGAGGAAAAAAGATTGTGACCGAGAAGTTGATTTGGGACAAGTGCTACCAATTTCAGACGTGGCAAATGACTACACCATCATAACCATGCTCCACTGAGCCATTACTGGAAAACTCCCCTAACCACCGACCATAGTAAAGCATCTGTTAAGCGGCCAGCCATGTCCATGCCCTCGACTGCACGGTGCACTAAAGACATTTCATTCTACACCGCTGCCTCTGCTGGTATGGAACAGCTGAGCCCATTGACAGCAGCCACCAGCACTTTCCAAAGACCACATTTTACTCCCAGTGAAATGGATCCTGAAGAAAAAAACAAAATGGCAGTAAAAGGCAAGAAATTCGTTTTTTTTTTTTGTTTTGTTTTTTTAAATGAAAGGATCCAGGAACAGGTGCCATTCATAACAGCCAACCCTTCAATCAGTCGCACTCAAATTTTAAACACCCCACCAAGGAAGTGCCACATCACACTCCTCATCTCATTCTTCACTCCGCCACACGATTAAGAGGCCTCTTCGTCGATCTTGGGCGCCAGGTAGTATTTGACGTGGCCCATATCTGCAATCTTGTATTCCACCACTGTGAAGAAAGGACCAACAAATATGTATGAGATGCAGAGAAAAGTCCTCATTCAACATCAGCCAGTCACTACATAGCCTAAAACAAAAAATAACTTAAATGTTTTCTCCAGACCCATTTCAACTTGGTGCATTTGTGAGCGATACAAGTACAATTTTAAGTGGACTGTCATATTCCGGCTTTAAGCCGAACTGGAAAGCTGAACATTAAATAATTTTATATAAATGGCACCAATCTGATTAGCATTTAATTTAGCGCATTAAAAATAGCCATGTGGCGCTTAGTTTACCCAGGGGGATATCAGCAGACATGCTGAGGATGACGGTCTTGGAGAGGGGCGTGGCTTTGGTGAAGAAGTTGAGGTAGTTGAGAGCGAAGATGAGCTGTACTGGCTCGTTCATCTCAATGGTCACCTGGAACAGGAAGAATCCAGAAATCAGCCTTCAACTCACCCAGAAATAGCTCTGCACCCTCCGGCCCTATGATACTTCAGGTCTTTATAACTCACTCTCGACTCCAACTCACCCAGAAATAGCTCTGCACCCTCCGACCCTATGATACTTCAGGTCTTTATAACTCACTCTCGACTCCAACTCACAACAGAAATGGTTTTTGTCTTTATGCTGATACACAAGTTATCTTTTTTTTGTTGTTGAACACCCATCACCTATAATCCAAAATTTACACTCTACTTGAGTTAAATTGCTCTTAAACCTACAGCCCGAAAACCACTGTAGTCAACAGACAGAAGTAATCCACTGTAAAGCAAGGATCAAATGACTGAAGCGTAGAAAGCCCCTCAACGCAAACCAAAATCTCCCCCTTTCTCCACCGACGACACAAACTGTGTCCAGACTCACCGCCTCTTCCTCCTTGTCCACGTTGCTGGTCTGGGACAGCTTGACGTTGCCGGTGCCCAGCTCCCCGCTGGCGGAGAACTTCACGCCGTCCTTCGCGCAGGAGATCATGACGGCGTCACCGATCTGGGAGAGGTCCCTGCAGATCCGGGCGAACTCCCCCGAGGGCATCTTCACCACACAGCTGTACTCCTGCTCCTGCAAGGGACGGACGGACGAACAGAGGTCACAACGGCGCTGCCGAAAAACAGGGCAGAGCAACGCTACGACGGCAGCGCCACTTACCGGGATACCAAGCTGCTCAACGTCCAGGTCCATCAGCTTCATCTCGTAGTCTGACACTTTCTCCTGATCTAAGGGGGAAGACAGCGATGGTCAGAACTTACACAGGAGGCTTCCAATTCTTCAAGGCTTATCAAACATATCATAAGCGAATAGGAAAGGACTCAGAGCCCTTATGGAAGGTGTAGACGAAATGGTGGCCAATTATTGGCTGACCTTTTATGTACAGCTTTGTGCTTCAACTGAGCCCTAATTTACATTAAATAGACCAACCTTTATTTAATCCCAATTTGTATACTGTTACTATATATAGTATATGCTTGTACTCTGTAAATTGTAACACAAACACACACACACACACACACACACACACACACACACACACACACACACACACACACACACACACACACACACACACACACACACACACACACACACACACACACACACACACACAGTGAGGGACTCACTGATGGTCTCGAACACCAGAGCCAGTGTGTCTGCATTGTCCTCTGCACGCAAGGTAATGATGTCTTCATTTCCAGCACACTTCAAGATCTTTGACATACTGTGGAAAGACAGACCAGTTAGTCACAAGGTAAAGCAGATTTCACCATTACTACATCTAAATACCCCCAGGCCATTCACAATATGCATTTAGAACAGTCATGGTACAGACAAGGGGCTAAAGTTAAGCCGGCATGCCAATGCACCACACCCACAATGCATCAAAACCCAGTTGGACACGAGTATTTGATATTGGGGAAACAGATTAATTCATGCCAGCAAACAATATGCATGTGAGAATAAACGGCAATTCAAATGTATTAATATTTACCTAATACGTTAGTCAATTTGTAGCGCTATAAATACACTGCACATATGCGGTCTATAACATCCAAATTCAACTTTATAAGTGAAGCATTTTCCTTCTTATTTTTTTTATCGCAGATTAGACAACGGGACATTACACCACCCAGCTAAGTTAACAGTTAAACAAATTATATAGTTTAAGCAATTGGACATGTATGGCTACCCTGAAATCGCGCTGACTTAAGATGTATTCAATTTAATTGGCCAACGGAAACATCGACACATGGCATTATAATTTTCGCAGTAAGTTTTGTATATTGACGAACTGTAAGCAACATCTACATACAGTTGGAAATGTCTTGCATTTTGTAATTGATACAACACACACAGGAACTCCCGCCAACAAGTGCACCAATGTATGATTGGCGCCGAAATGACGTCAGAGGCAAAATTCAAACGGCGCGTTTTTCCAGTCAAAGCGGACGCATCTGGAATTAATGACTCGAAAATATTTTTAGGAACTGCAGAATGCATTGTAATAATAAACTTTAATTGAGTTCGTACTATATTAAATGGCTATAGCTAGGTTATCAAGAATAACCACATGTATTTTGGTCGGTTGTAAGCGGTTACGTTATCAAGCAAAAGCAGTCTAACGTTACCGTAGCAAGCCAACTAACGTCAGATAACGTTAAATTACACATTAAATTACCCGAGTTCGAGCCAAATAACTTACGGAAAATTATAAAGATAAAGCCAAGAGATTGCATGACATAGGCACAAGTAGTCAGCTAACGTTAGCAAGAAAACTACATCACCAGCCTGCTCTCTCACCTGCTCAAATTTACACCCATGGCGAGGTTACGGTCACAGCGGTATGAGTCGAATCCATCGCTGCGGAGGGTGAGTTGTACCAGGGAGACGTGAGACGAATCCATGCTCTGCAGTGAAATGCCCGAAGAACTGACGTCCCAACAAGCCTCCGTGATCAGGTCCTTCAGCGCCTCAAGAACCTTCTTAAGAATCGAACCCTGGACCAGCCTTGCCTCAAACATGATTGCGCGAAGGGTCTTTTACAAGTATAGTAAAACTATAAGGCACAAGTATTTCGTCTTCACCAACGTACTGTGATGGTGGAAATTACAGATATTTACAGCGAAACTGTTTCGAGCAAGTGGCTAACTACTGTGCCAAAGACACCTCTACTAAGCGGGGGCAAAAAATCAAACTGTGTTCGCGCGCGCTGTGGAGTTCTTTTAATCAGCCGGCATTTCTCTCCGTCATTTCCGTCCAGCTCATGGACTCCTCCCATAATGAAACTGCGGCATACTCTATAGCCATTTTGGATCAAACCTATTGTGACTTACACAAGCGTATATATGCATATCTATGCATCTGATGTTAGTTTTGAACCAGAATGGCGACCGCCAACCCCTCGCAGGAACGGACCAGAACGGACGAGCAGATTGGGAGTTAGGAATGGCGCCAAAATGTATAAAAACAATTTGTTGCACAGTGCAAGTCTTTGCAACATATTCAAGATATAACTGAACATGATAGCATATATAAAATATATATTACAAAAGGGGACAAGGTGAGGGAAAAAATAAAATATGGGCGGGGCATTTACATACAATTTGAAAGCTTTAAAAGTTTGACAGATTTGACAAATTTAGGGTCCAGCTTTTGTTTGAAATGGTTTCTATATAAAATCTGAGGTCAGTGTTACAACAAAAAATATAAGTGTAAATTCCATTCTGTGAGTATAGTATTTGGCTACAATAATTAACAAGTTTAAAATGTAGGCAACTTCTCATCTCCAGAATCATTCAGATATGAACACTCAAGGTAGAACAAAACATCACATGGCCAATTTTATTGCCATATCCAGTTTAAAATCTACACAGAAGGAGGCAGTGTAAGGACAAAAGAAAAAATAGATGTTCCATATCCTCAGATAATGTGTTACAGAATGTGCATTTGTCGCATACACTATGGATGTATTTTACTGATGGTTGAGTTGAGAGATCTTATGCAATGAGGTTTAAACTATTTTACTTTACATGGAGAGATGGATCCAATATTAAAGGAGTTTTTTTTTTTTTTAAAGTATTGTTAAAATGTTTATCAAATATAGAGAGGCCATACAAGAAGTTCTGAATGTTTATATGATTTGTGTTAACAACTGAAGTCCTGGTTAAGGACTGAGAAGTGCATTAATTACCTCCTTTCAATTTACAGAAAAGTCTATATATTTACAGAGAAAATTAGAATGAGTGCAAAGTTGTATATTGGCCTTCATCGATTGATTTTATTAATATTGTGGTTGTTCCATATAAAGCATCTGTTGGGTGAGAAATGTTTGTAAAGGAGTGACCAATACATGAAAGCATGTTTATGGTAATTAGCCAAAGTAACAGGACGCTTTCCAACAGTGTAACGGCAATGTAACAAGAAATTTAAACCACCCAGTTTTTTTTTATATGAGGTATGGAATAATGTTGAATGAACTATCTGGAGTTTAAAAAAAAAAAAACATTTTTATGATTTGGTTGAAAGGGGTAAAGTCCAGGACAATTAATCCCCCTTCAGATAATTTATTGGATAAAATTTGTGAGCAGATAGATTATGGGGCATAAGTGAAGAAAAAATATAGACTGCTCTTGACAAACCTTCTCCCTTACTTAATAAGACTCTTCCTTGTTTGTACAATCTCTGGCTAACCGGGAATTGTATTTATTTTTTAAAATAAATTTAGTCATTCATCATTTCACTATTTTTCGGAATTTTAATGCAAAGGTAAGTGATTCCGTATTAAATTTTTTAACTGAAGTAGGCTACTTCACATTTATTCAAATTTAGCTTTAGAACAGAACATTTAGAATATTTGTTAAAAACTGATACAGCTACAGGTTTTTCTGTGCAGTTCTTTAGAAATTTTGTTGTGTCATAAGCACATTTGTTTATTTTGAACCTCAATACCTCCAAACGGACTTTGGTTGATCATAATAGGCTACTTAAAACCTGAGCTAGCTACAACCAATTAGAGAAATGCAGAAATTGGGCAGCCTTGCCAAATTCTCAAATTTACATAAAATCTAGGTGTCCCATTTGCAGGTTTGATAGAGCTATTACAAAATGTCTTAAAGCTGTTTTCAGGTTTACTGTAATCGGTTTTGAGCAAGCTCTTTTATAATTAGCTTAGCTACAGTGCCCAGCAGAAATATGAGCTGCAGATTACTCCAGTCCGGGCCCCCTCGCCCTTATCTGCCGACTGCTCCAGTCATGCCCCTCGCCCTGAGTTTGCAGACTGCTCCAGTCCTGTCCCTCCCCTGGTTTATGCCCCTGCCTTGATGCAACCGGAGTCCCAGATGTACCACCCCGCCCCTTTGAATTTAACATTTTACATACAGTCAAGCCAGAAAGTCTGCACACCCCTTTCACCTTCTCCACGTTTTATTACGTTACAGACATATTCTACAATAGATTGAGTTCATTTTTTGTCTCAAAATTCTACACAAAATAGCCCATAATGACAAAGTGAAAACAGGTTTTTAGACATTTGTGCTAATTTATAAAAAATCTAAATGTAAAATATCATATGTACACAAGTGTGCACACCCTTTGATATGACACCCAAAAGTGAGCTGAGGTGCATTTTGTTTCCACTGATACTGCTTGAGATGTTTCTACAACTTAATTGGAGTCCACCTGTGATAAATTCAATTGATTGGACATGATTGGGGATTGCCAACACCTGCCTATATAAGGTCCCACAGTTGACAGTGCATGTCAGAGCAAACTCCAAGCCATGGGGTCAAAGGAATTATCTGCTGACCTCAGAAACAGGATTGTGTCAAGGCATAGATCTGGAGAAGGGTACGGAAAAATCTCTGCAGCTTTACAGGTCCCAAAGAGCACAGTGGCCACCATCATTCATAAATGGAAGAAGTTTGGAACCACCCAGAATCTTCCTAGACCTGGCCGCCTGGCCAAACTGAGCAATCGGGGAAGACGGGCCTTGGCCAGCGGGGGTGAGCAGGAACCTGAGAGTCACTCTGACAGAGCTCCAGCGTATCCTTGTGGAGATGGGAGAACCTTTCAGAAGATCAACCATCCAGGCAGCACTCCACCAATCAGCCTTTATGGTAGAGTGGCCAGACGGAAGCCCCTCCTTAGTAAAAGGCACATCACAGCCCGCTTGGAGTTTGCCAAAAGGCACCTAGAGGACTCTCAAACCATGAGAATCAAGATTCACTGGTCTGATGAAACCAAAATTGAACTTTTTGGCCTGAATACCAAGCGTCACGTCTGGAGGAAACCAGGCACCGCTCATCACCTGGCTAATACCATCCCTACAGTGAAGCATGGCGGTGGCAGCATCATGATGTGGGGATGTTTTTCAGCAGCGGGAACGGGGCGACTAGTCCTGATAGAGGGAAAGATGAATGCAGCTAAGTACACCGAGATCCTTGAAGAAAACCTGCTCCAGAGTGCTCTGGACCTCAGACTGGGGCGAAGGTTTACCTTCCAACATGACAACGACCCGAAGCACACAGCCAAGAGAACAAAGGAGTAGCTTCGGAGAACGTCTGTGCATGTCCTTGAGTGGCCCAGCCAGAGCCCAGACCTGAATCCAATTGAACATCTGTGGAAAGAGCTGAAAATGGCTGTGTACCGACGCTCCCCATCCAACCTGACAGAGCTTGCAAGGATATGCCAAGAGGAATGGGCAAAAATGTCCAGAAACAAGTGTGCCAAGCTCGTAGCTTCTTTCCCAAGACGCCTTGAAGCTGTAATCGCTGCCAAAGGTGCAGCAACCAAGTATTAGGCTAAGGGTGTGTACAGATATGTAACCCCTAAATAACCTATTTTTGTCAGTAAAATAAAATTTTTCTAAAAACCTGTTTTCACTTCGTCATTATTGGCTATTGTGTGTAGATGTTTGAGGCAAAAAATGAACTCAATCTATTGTAGTATAAGTCTGTAACGTAATAACACATGGAGAAGGTGAAAGGGGTGTGCAGACTTTCCGGCTTGACTGTACTTTTCTTTGGACTTTCTACTTACCAGCTAGTTTTATTAGATCCTCATTACAGTCCATTACCATCCATTCCACCTTTAGTTTAAACCGGGCCGGCCAGAGAAGGATGGGCACCCCCTCTCTAGCCAGGGTCCTTCCGAGATTTCTTCCCATTGGGGAGTTTTTTCTCGCCACTGTTCAGTGATTTTTGCTCAATTAATCTGAACAAAAAGTGCAGGATTACATTCAGTTTATTTTTCATCAAATGTCAGAAAAATGAGAAACGTATATAGTTTACAAACACCAATTCCAAAAAAGTTGGGACAGTGTATAAAATGCAAATAAAAACAGAAAGCAATGATTTGTAAATCCTTTTTGACCTGTATTCAATTAAAAACTGTACAAAGACAAGATATTTAATGTTTTAACTAATCAACTTTATTGCTTTTGGTAAATATAGTCTACGCTCATTCTAAATTTGATGCCTGCAACACGTCCCAAAAAAGTTGGGACAGGGGCATGTTTACCACTGTGTTACATCACCTTTTCTTTTAACAACACTCAGTAATCTTTTGGGAACTGAGGAATTCTTTCCCATTCTTGCTTGATATAAGACTTCAGCTGCTCAACGGTCTCCATTGTCATATTTGTCATATAATGCGCCACACATATAGCGGCATGGTGGTGCAGTGGTTAGTGGTTAGGGCCTTTCTGTGTGGAGTTTGCCTGTTCTCCCCGTGTCCACGTGGGTTTCTTCCGGGTACTCCGGTTTCCTCCCACGGTCCAAAGACATGCAGTTTAGATGAATTGGAGACTCTAAATTGCCCATCGGTAATGAATGTGTGAGTGAATGGTGTGTGTGCCCTGTGATGTCATTTCTCCCTGTGTCATCATGGAGCTGTAAATCACTCTGGATTAGAGCGTCTGCTAAATGACCAACTGGAACTGGAAGTGTAACTGTAGCAACACGTTTTCAATGGGAGACAGGTCTGGACTGCAGACAGGCCAGTTTTGCACCCGCACTCTCTGACTACGAAGCCACGCTGTTGTAACACGTGCAGAATGTGGCTTGGCATTGTCTTGCTGAAATAAGCAGCATTCGTGGAAGCTCCTTTTATACCCAGTCATGATAGCATCACCTGTTACCTATTCACTTGTTTACCTGTGGAAGGTGTTTTTTGAACATTCCACAACCTTCCCAGTCTTATGTTGCCCCTGACTTTTTTGGAACGTTCTATCTTAGATATCATATCTAGATAACATATCTAACTTAACAGTTTAGATATGTTCCCCTGCTTTCGTTCATCTGGTGTGGTAACTAGCCTACTGATACTGGTTTGCGTACAGTTACGGTCAAAACCAGCCGGCTATTCATGGCAAGCTATGCCTGAAAATGTGCTACCCTTTTCACTGTGGGCATTTCCCATCACGATTTCAATTAATTACTTTCTTTTAGATAGCCTTAGCCTACCCTTAGGCTATGTGCAGAGCAAAGGTAACGTAGCCCACAGAAAGCCTGAGACAGCGATCGAAAGGAGACACAGCCTATACAAAAACAGTGGATTATTTTGTATGGTGTAGGCCAAAAAGATAATAAAGAAAATATAGGCCTATAATTAAAAAAACATGTGTAGGCATATTCCGCGTAGGCTATCTTGTGCAGACTGCCATTCATGTCTTTACCCAGCAGATGGCAGTAAAAGACTTGTAAAAACAGAAAGACACAGCAATTGAGCTTCTTTTATTATTGGGTGAAAACACTGTGGAAACGACCCCAGGGCACAACCCCGACTCTGATCTCCCTACTCACAGGCCTGTAAGATGTGGGGGTTAGGCTCCATGACGCTGATTTTACTGTTGTGGCCTAACCTACTACACAAAACATTTTAATTTGTTCAATTTAAATAGGCTAGGCTACGTGAGAGAGAACGTAACTGGTCTTTTTAGAGGGAGCGCGAATACAGTGTTCCGACAGTAGCCTATCTACACAGCTGTAAAATATATATTTTTAAAAATCCATGTCAGTATTGGCATAGTACCATTATGCTCAGTCTTTTAATAACATAGGCTACAGAATCATTTTAATTTAAATAGGTCCACCATTCAGACAAAATTTGAGATATA
This sequence comes from Synaphobranchus kaupii, assembly GCA_029718625.1. Classification (NCBI taxonomy): domain Eukaryota; kingdom Metazoa; phylum Chordata; class Actinopteri; order Anguilliformes; family Synaphobranchidae; genus Synaphobranchus; species Synaphobranchus kaupii. The sequence continues at coordinate 149,395 of CM056376.1, forward strand.
AGCACTTATCTTATTGATAGCCTGCTTATTTTATTTTAGTGACATGGAATATAGGCTAGGCAATAGCCCAATGTTGGTTTATCACACAGCCCTGTCTAAGGCAAACCGGTGAACGGAAATCTATTGACTCTTACGGCAAGTCCTCCCTGCTGTTAAGGTTAAAGCACAACTGGACTTTGGTAGAACCTTGGGTTGTGCAGTTACCTGGCCATGATGTGAGTCCAAATGGTGGTGAAATATGTTCATTAGTTGCTCTGTGCTCCCCTGGGGTGATAATTAAGAATACGGTTTTTGTCGCTCTCCATTCACTTCTATGGGGAGGCTAAAACGGTCTCAAAATGACACCTAGCACATATGCTTCCATATCAGAGAACCATTTTTGTGTCGACTTTGACGTATGCATTGGAACATTGTCCTGCCGGAAGATCCAACCACAACCCACTTTTAGCCTTCTGGCAGATGCAACCATGCATCCTAACCACAGTCTATGATCCTAACAAGGTCCTTTTCTGCATAACTATGCCTCTTATTACACCAAACCCATCTTTGGGATTTATTGCCAAAAAGCTACATTTTCATATCATCTGACCATTGCACCCGGGTCTAAATTCCAGTAACATTTAGCAAACTCCAGGCGCTTACGTTTGTAGTATGCTGACAGCAGAGGCTTTCTTCTGGCTAGCTTTCCAAATGTATCGTTGGCATAATTGTACTTTTACTCAATACTATTCTAACATGCAGCCTTTAGGTCTACAAATGTTTTACTTGTGTCACAAGGTTTGTTGCATTTATTGAGGCTTGATTGAGCATTTAATAATAATAAAAATAATAATGCATGGCATTTATATAGCGCCTTTCTAGATACTCAAAGCGCTTTACAATGATGAGGGGGAAACTCGCCTCTACCACCACCAATGTGTAGCACCCACCTGGGTGATGCAACGGCAGCCATTTTGCGCCAGTATGCTCACCACACATCAGCTGAGGTGGAGAGGGAGAGAATAATTATTTTTTTTAGCCAATTAAACTGGGGGATGATTAGGTGGCAGATTGAATGAGCCTGGGTTGGGAGTTTAGCCAAGACACCGGGGAAACCCCTACTCTTTACGATAAGTGTCATGGTATCTTTAATGACCACAGTGAGTCAGGACCTCGGTTTAACGTCTCATCCGAAAGACAGCATCTCCTACAGCACAGTGTCCCCATCACTGCACTGGGGCATTGGGGTTTATTTGACCAGAGGGAAGACAGCCCCCTACTGGCCCACCAACACCACTTCCAGCAGCAACTTAGTTTTCCCCAGAGGTCTCCCATCCAAGTACTAACCAAGCCTACAACCTGCTTAGCCATTCAGCAGGCGCAGATTGCATAGTGGTATGGCTTCTGGCCAATGGAATACTGGTAACAAATTTGGCTTCACATGTATCAGATATTATTTGCAACAGCAGTTATATAGGTGTTGGAAAACTGTGATTAACGGAACGATGCAAAGTGTTTAGATCCGAGAATCTTAATGAACAACATGTAGCCACACGACAATTGGAAACCCTCGATTTTCCCAGTATTGTACACATTGGAAAACTTAAGGATGCAGGATGTTCGTTTCTCACTCAGACAAGAAGTGCACAGCACATCATCCATAGTTGACAAAGAAAAACCAAACACTGATGTAAAATGCTGGAAATCAATTTTATGTTATTTTAGCAAAAAAATAATAAAAGGTTTCATACACAGGCATCAAATGTGAAGTATTTTATTTCTGTGTATGCTGGACGGAGTAGCCATAATAAAATGTCAGATTTGAAAGGACATTTTTCTTGTTTTTGAATCGCTAAGAGGGCCTCTTTTTTTTGTTTCTTTTTTTTTGTTAGAGGATGGATGGAAGCAGGAAGCCTTCATGGGCTTGTCAGGACGTAACGAGACACCATGGCAAGGATGGGGGCGCCCGTGGGTACCCCAGGGAAAGGTCCGGAGGAACCAGCGATGTCAATGTGGGAGTAGGGGAGGGGCTGCTCAGAGTCCACACCATGCTGTATAAGGGCGAGGGACAACAAAATATAATGTACACAGGCCTTCAATGTGCACTGATGTGAATGCATGCAAAAAAGGGCTTTCATGAGACAAGTACCACATGGGTACTGTTGGGTCTATAGTGCCTATAATGTGTTTAATACATTATTGTGAGGTGCCATAGGACTGGATAAGCTTGTTCAGGCCTAACACAGTGTTGGAATAGCAGTTTGTTTGGCTGCGTCGGTGTTGGGGTACCTTGTCCAGGCCAGAGGACATGATGAGGAAGGCGGCAGGGGCCTGGTGTCCTCGGGGAGTGGCGCTGGACGGCAGGTTGTTGGACTGCAGAATCTCCTCATACTCGGATTTACCGCGGTGAAACTCGTAGTCCTCCCGACGGATCCTGGACACTTCAAACACGTCGCCCAGCTCCTCCCCAGCTGAACAAAAAGCAGAGTACAATCTCTCTTAATGTGGGGGGGGGGGGGGTGCCATTACACACATCGTTTTGACATCGTCACATTTTCCATTAAAGTGTACAATGTCATTCTTTGTACAACATAGAGAGCTAGTATTCATACTGCTAAAAAAATAAAGAGGCACGTCCATGTCCCAAACCCTACAGATAAAACAATGTCCCTGCAAAGGAAAGCAGCTGGAATGCGGTAATTTCACAAGACAGAAGGTGTTGTTTGGGATTGTGAAATGTCCGAAGAGATGCATGCACACCAGCCCAATATAGCCGAAGGTCAAAAAGCAGAGGCAAAAAAAATAAAATAAAAATAAAAACTGTTAAACTAAAGCAAAATGGTACTCTCACATTTTGTATAGTGCTCCAAAAATAAATATTTACTTCTGCGCAGTGTTAATGTTTCGGCTAGCAAGTTCTGATGGCTTGCTAGCCGAAACGTTAACACTGTGCTGAATGCAAGATTTATTTTTGGAGCACTATCCCAAGAGTGCGAGTCTCATTTTGCCCTCATGTTTGGGCTTCTGCTACTCACCCTTCTGCCACAGGAGGGCATTGCCTTCACGGTGAGCAGCTCCATTGTCCAGGATAATCTGAGAGAGAGAGGAAGACCTGGCTTAATGTAGAAATGCACCAATGCTGTTCACTGCCACTAATACGTCAACACTTCCGCATTACTCCTATGAATACTGGTTAGCCCATATTGTATGAAATGGGGTTCCATATCAGCGTTGGTGTACCCATTATTGATTATTATTTCTCAAGACCGTGTCAGTTCATATGCATGTTGTAGTGCTCACAGAGTAGTTGGGGCCCATGGCTCGGATGGCATGTCCAGTCAGCGTGGCGATGGTAAACAGGTGCGGAGACACCTCCCGCACCGCCTGAAATACACGCAAACACACTTCAGTACCAGCAGGGTGGCTCAACACTGTACACTCCACAAACACAGTTTGGCTTTATTCCTCCAGCTGGAGCAGAGAATGGAGTGAGCGCAGCAGTGCCCAGGAGGGAGGGATAGCAGAGAGGACGAACAGGAAGAGCAGTGAGGAGGAGGGGAAAGAAATAATGCCATAAAATTGAAATTCACTGATTGAACTGAATACATAGCAAATGGAGAATAAAGAGCACCCATGGTGCTACTCAACAGCAGTATACCCACTGAATAGCATCATCCAATAAGTGCTGACTAAGTATACAAACATAAATAAACCCCACCCCACAGTTCTCTGCACTTGCCTCTGCAATCGACTCAGGTTTGTCTGTGACCCAGTTGGTATTCCAGGTCTAGCACAGCTCTTCTAGCCTTGATATATTCAATTGATAAGAGTGCCTGCTAAAATGTGTCTCAACCTAATTTCCCATTCATGGTGCTCTAACTGAATCACTGATAGGCAGAGTGAAAGGGTAAAAGTAATGGGGAGAGAGCGGGCGCACCTTCTCCTTCATCTCACACAGGAGGTCCGTCATCACCATACGACCCTCCGCGTCCGTGTTCCCCACTCGCACCCGCCGCCCGGCCCTAGACACCACCAGCTCATCCGCCACGTAGCAGTCTGAGAGACACACATTATACGCCAGGCTTTAATTCACAATGCAGGCTGTTCACCCGTCACGCACTGGGATAGGGAGGGACATTCTATAAAAACATCAGGAAGTAATTTTGTTACAAGGTGAGACGTCAATGTGTGCAATAGCATGAAAAACCATATAGTAGAGGCAGAGAATGTTGGGGTGTTGAAGTCTATGTTTGATGCAGTGATGGGCATGCTATTCTGTTGGTAGTCTAGATGGGTGGAATGACGTTTATGTATTATTTATTGATGTATTCTTATGGAAAGAAGTTAGCTGAATAACAGAATACATTAGCTATGCCGCTCACCTGACCCAACACTGTTCCGCACCATCGCCATGGCACCAATAACCTTCAGGTGCTTGGGTTTCAGTTCAGCCAGGATCTGCACACGGACACCTTTCATTAAGAGCATCAAACAGTGTGTGTGTGTGTGTGTGTGTGTGTGTGTGTGTACATAAGGACTATGTACATATATGTACCGAATGCGATACAGCTTGCATGAAACACTCATTGCATGAGGAAGAGGAGTGAGGAAGAGTTGGCGCGTACCTGGAAGAAGCCGGCCACAGCCGCGGCGCCACACTTGTCCCTGTGCATCCCAGCCATGAAGCCTCCGGCCTTGATGTCGGCTCCGCCCGTGTCATAGGTTATGCCCTGGGAACCAAGGGGGCGGGGCAAGGCTTTAGGCACAGGTTGCCAGGCCCAATTTAAAATACAGCCAAACTGACATCACCAGTCAGCCAAATGCTAAACCGTGACGCTTCGCAGCCAAAATAAAAGGAAATGCCCCAGACAATATTTATTCAGTAAAAACCCGTTATAAACGCTGCCAACTGGCTCCATGCAGCAAACTAGTCACCAAGGAAACACAAATATGGCTGCTTCTGCTCGGGAATGAGTCAATCCCGCCATTTTGGCTGAAAGTGTGTGCTTTTATTAAGTTGAAACGACTTTAGGAAAAGAGCCAAAATGGCAGTTCAATACCATAAATCAGTGTGAAATCAGTGACAAATCAATGTGGCTGAAGAAGCCAAGGCTGGCAGCCCTGCTTTGGGGATTACACTGCGAGACAGCTTCCGTGCCCGTCTGTCGCCCGTCTCTTACCTTGCCCACCAGCATCAGTGTGCGCTGAATGGGTCCCTCGCCACAGTACACCAGATTGATCACTCTGCCCTGATGACGAGGCACAGCTGGAAGACAAAAAAATGCACACAGGCCTGGTGACCACATCCGCCTCACCTGACCAACCCTCCACTGCCCCCCTGCTTGATCATAGAACACACATATATTCCCTGCTTTGGGTTTCTCTCTCCTTACTCGCACAAAACCTTAAGTGGCAAACTTAAATCTCCATGGTATCTCTCCACAGCAGGATAGTACATAGATGAATGAATCAAAAGGCCAGTCCATGAAGAGGACCGCAGTTCTGCCTACATACCGTTGGCACAGCGGTTAACGGCAGCCAGGCAGGGGTACTCCTTCTCCAGGATGTTGAGGTCACTCACTACACTGACCTGAGAGAGGGAGGTGAGAGTAAGCAGCACTGCCATTTCCCAGCATGCAGGGCACAAACGTCGACATTAACGCACGCGGTAGTAAGACTGCACAGGCGTCGGCTCTGGATTTTACCTGCACAGGGCTTCCCTCGAAAAGGCTTTGCACATATTCGGCCACACGGGGGGCAGCCATGCGCTCAGGGTCAGACCCGCCAATGTCCCGACACACCAGCCTGCGGAGAAGGACAGGGAAACGCCCCGATTAGGAGACGTTCGCACAGCGCCATCTTCAGGAGAGACGGTCTCAGTGCATGCACGTTCTGTGTATTTGTCCCAACAGATGTCAAACTGACCTGCCAGCCTCGAGTGCATTGGCCAGACGAACAAGCTTTTTAGCTTCTTCCTCTTCCTTCGCCCACAAGCCCAACACTGCCACCTTGTGTGGGGACGACTTCAGCGCAGCTTCACGAACCTCAATAGGCTGAAACGGAGAGAAGTAAAATGGTTTTGAGAAACTGTTCCAAAAGTCTTTTCCTTTCTAAATGAACAGGAGAAAGCAGTTCCTCTCACCATGTATAGTGCATGCAATGCACCAAGAGCAGCCACCAGGGGTCCATTTTCATAGCTGCTGTGAGGGGGACACACCAGCAGAGGGCGCTGCATACCAGATTTCATTGCCCTAGGAGGACAATTTTTTTTAATGTAAAATTCAGCATAGAGAGAACTACGGCAAAAGAACACAGTGTTACGCAGCATACCTCTTGATCCCATTGACAGCAGCATCGCTGAACCTCCTGACATCATCGTAGTCGCGGTTGATGGGCCCAGTGGAGGCGTAGACCAGTCTGTTGCCTGGGAGACCTGGCACCTTCAGCAGCACCACCTCATCACTGAGACCACTGTCCACCTGGCACAGAGAGGAAGAGGATGAAGCGGACGAAGAGGAGGGGGGAGAGAGGGCACAAAGACTCCAGATGCACGTATGTGCATATATTTAGCTGTAAATTATGCTGGAACAGTATGGAATACATGGTTGGTAAAATGGCTGTAAGTCATCAAGGGTCTGAGGTATCAAACGAGCCTCAAACCATCACTCTGCTGCCAGATATGCAGTAGATATGGATGGATCACTTTAAGGGTTGTTTCTCCTGACAGATTTTCCTACTGAACACTATGGAAAAAGAAAAGAAACCCTTCAAGTTATCCATCCATATCTACGGTATTTATGGCAGCAGAGTGATGGTTTAAGGCTGGGTTGATACGTCAGACCCTTGATGACTTAGCTAAATCTAGTCCCACCCCCCCCCCCCAAATTCCCATAGAGATCCATTCAAATGCAGAGACGTTATAGTATCGCTTGTAAGAGTACCAGAAAATAAGTAACTTTTGAAGTTGTTGGGTCACAGACATCAGGAAGTCATGGCATGCAAAGGATATGCAACCAAATATAAAAAATGATTTCTTTATTCTATATATAAATGTAGGGGTGCCAATAATTGTGGCACACGTGGTTTTGTTAAAAATAATTATTTCTTGAGGGATTTTTTTTTCCTCATAATAAATTTACTTCAATTAAAGGTTGGATTTTTCTCATTTTTTCAGCGTGAGATTAAGCTAATTCACCAAACAGTGAATTTTTTTATAACACTTTTTACTCATCTTTACCAGGGGTGCGAACAATAGTGGAGGGCACGGAGTATATGTGTGTGTGTGTGTGTGTGTGTGTGTGTGTGTGCGCTGCTCACAGAGCTGAAGTCCTGCAGCGGACCCTGAAGAGATTCCAGCTCACTGGGCAGCTTGTCGAAACCCTGGGCGACCAGAACTACGCCATCAAAGCTGTGTGAATCACAGAGACTGTTATTCAAGCAGAATCTTACATAAAGGGTGAGACTGTGTAAAGTAGTCTATATGGCAGCCAACTCTAAAAACCCATAATCCCCCTTGTGGCCTGGGGCTTGATTCCCTGCCGAGGCAATTTCTGTACCGTTATGCCTTTTCATTCTGTAACCCTCTGTGCCTTTGCCCCCATTGAAATGAAGCAGAAGAAAGTAGGACGGACTGTCCACTCCAGTTTAAATAAGTCCAATTATGGAAAGATACATTCAAATCCACTCCCCCAATACTCACTTCTGATCCTTGAGGCTGGTGGTGTGCACAATCGGCTGGACGCTGGGGAGAGAGGAAGTGAGTCATCAGGACAGGGTTCTAAACCAGCACATTCAAGAATTAAGAGCTGAAGGTGGCATAAAATCCTGAAACGTGTAAAAACAAATGTGCTTCACTTGTCACAAAAAACTTTAAGAGCAACAGTTAAAAACACAACAATCCCATGAAGAAGTGCCAGAAGAAGAATTGTGCAGGAACAAGGTGCCAGGATGGACATAGAAACACTTGGTAAACAAGTGTCAATTTTTTAATAATCGTTTGTGTTTTTTCTCAAAAGTATAACAATGGTCATTACTCCAATATTACATTATGGGCGTCAAATATCAGAAAGATCTGTAGTCAAGTTTAAAAAGGGTCCATTTCCACCCGGAATGACTCAACAACCTTATCTGCAGGGTGCGACCGATCAAATTCTTCACAAAAAGGCTAGGCTTCTAAGCACCTACCCAGTTTCGTTTCCTCGAAATGACTACACACCACAGAACTATACAAGCTACACCCCCACCCACCAAAAAAAATAAAAAAAATAAAAAAGATTATTTCATAAAGGGAGCCACATTGCAACAACCAATGATACGGGCGGTGAATTGAGACAAAAAATAGAAAAAGTAAAATATGTTATAAAATATAAAGATTATACACGAGGTCACTAGATTTTCTTCGAATGCAAAAGGTAATACAATAGCTCCTAGTTCGTTTAATCTACCGTTTTGAATTTACTGAATCATCAGCAAACTACTAAACTAGTTTGTGAATTTTTAGTCGCTTGCACACAAAATAGCACGCTAGCAACAAAGCTGGTTCATTGGAAGCATCCAGTTAGCTAGCGTGCTAGCAAACAATGCCCTTCTGTCATAAAGTTAATCTCAATTCGTTGGATGAATCAAGAAACTGGTTGATAATAGATTAATTCCATCATTTTAGGAGAAACTGCCTGATGTACGCCGTTTCTCTCACCTTACAAGCCCCATTTCTCCCCGTCTTCCAGAAACTCTTCTAAGACAAGACTCTCCGCTTCTCTCCGAGAAGCAAGTCAGCTGACAGCTATTATAACCAGGTTCCGAAAGCTTTTGTTCACATGACCCGGCTGCGATGCTTCTAGGGAATTGAAGTTTACTTCTTAGTAGAATAAGTAGATATTGCCGAGGCTATTTATAAGCAAGACTCGAATGCTGCGCTACGGGTTCGATTTAATCATTTGAAAGGTATAAATGGTAGCCTATTACTCAACACGGTGCACTTATGAAGATAATCACAGAAAATGTAAATCAGTGAGGATATCAGGAAGACTACAAATACCAAACCAGGAACTACGTCTTCATGCAAGGTTATTGGGTGTCTAATCTTTCGTTCAAGGTACACTGACACTGGAGATTTCGCTGAACATACAGTTTTGCGTGACTATCAAATGCCAGATAGCTAGACTAACAGTTACTTAATTTCTAACGCCAGCTAATTTAACATCTGTAATAATTGCTAATGCATACGAAATGAATGGCACACATTACGCTTCATGACCAGTTAGCATTCTTTTAAGGTCGCTATTATACGCAGCAACAGAAACAGGTAGGATAAAACTGAGGTTAAAATTACACAACTGCCTAACTAACTGGTTTGTACAGTAACGTTAATTTGCCAAACCGTCTTTTGCAAATGACTGAATAAACCGGATTGTTGTTGTGATACGTTAGAGCTGTCTGATAATTATTTCTTGACTGCTGTTGGCTTACGTGGTTGAAAGCCATACCCTAGCAGTACGCTCGCATCTTTGAACCTAGTCTGGACCCTCTTCGTTAGATAAATTGCCAGCGTGAAGGTCCCATTATCAGAACGCGATTGTTTTATCTCTCGTTATCAGCCAGATTTTATTCTACTTTATAACGATCATGTAGGCTACTTCGCAACTATTAACACTCATATTAATCGTTTCTATACTGAATAAAAAAACTAACTGATTGGACGTTTTGGATCTGTGGAAGGTTAATGTGCTAGTTTTGTGATCATTTGAATTGGAAGCTGGTTGGGCTCCGTAAATGATCAAAAAACTAGCACATTAACCTTCCACAGATCCAAAACGTCCAATCGATTAGTTTTTTTATTCAGTATGTAGCTATGCTAGTTTTTTATCATTTGAATTGGAAGCTGGTTGGGCTCCGTAAATGAACTTCCATTCATCCGATTAATGTATGCTTTACTCATCTATGCATTTTTGCACATATCTCTCATATCTTTATTTCAGTAGATGAGACTACCAATCCGCTCCTTGTTGTGCTCCTGGAGACTAGGTAACAGCTCGACTGCAGATACGGGGAGACGGCAGCTGAGTGGCCCAGCCATGCGGTTAGTCCAGTTCTGTCGTCGTAGCGAAGAAGGGGCGGTCAGAGTTGGAGTAGAACTGGATGCAGGACAGGGTGTTGTTGACCTAAGAGACTTTGACTCCTCGCTGCCCAACACCATGAGGGAGTTCCTTGAGACGGGGGAGAGGGGCATGGAGCAGGCACACAGGTATTTCGCAGGTTCTCTCATGGCCACGCCGACTCTGAAATGCTGTTAAGACTGGCAGATTGACACACGCTGCCATTCATTAACGCAGACTAGGCTAGACTCACTTCCAAACAGGAGCTGATAAAGCCGAAGAAATCACATTCTCCCAAAAGCTCTATTCAGTGATATGCTTAAACGTCACCAGTTAGGCATTGTCAGTTGACACAGGAACAGAGTGATTAAGAAACGCAGTTAATTTTCCCTCACGTAAATGTTCAATGTGTAATTGTCCTTCTCAGAGCACTGTCCAGTGGCAAAAGTGTGGTTTCCTTGTCTGAGGTGAGGCTACTGCCACCGGTGACTGCCCCAGAAAAGGTGGTGTGTGTGGGCATGAACTACCGCGACCACTGCCTTGAGCAGAACGCCCCCATCCCCAAAGAGCCAATCATCTTCAGCAAGTTCCCCAGCGCCATCACCGGTCCATATGATGACATCACACTACCTGAGGAGAGCAAGGTGAGCTGGGAGAGGTCCAGATTTGCTGAAGCCCTCATAGTGTGCATAGTGTACTATTATAACATGCCGTTCAATGTTACTTATCAACTACCAACTATAAAAATGTACACCCTTTCTTCTGTTGGCCAAATGTATGTTGTTGACTCCTGTAAATTGGTATACAATTATCTTTTTTTTTTTTTAGCAAAGTCGCCCACCCTTTCCCCATGTGATTTTATGCAATACATGCATATGTGCATGCACACTGCTCTACAAATACTTGATGCAAAAATAGGAAGGGAATGACAAGCCGTTTCTGTCCTTCTGATTGGAGGAGGTTGACTGGGAGGTGGAGCTGGCGTTTATAATTGGCCGGAAAGGAAAGCACATCAAGGTGAGTGTAGGTCAGGCAGAAGACTGGCCACAGCATAGCTGATTCTGTACTGATGTGGCGCGCTCTTGTTATAATCTTTTTGACCTACCAGCAGTCCTCAGACATATCTCTTGGTATTCCCCGCCAAGGAGGAAGAGGCTCTTTCCTTTGTGGCAGGATTCACGGTAGCCAATGATGTCAGCGCGCGTGACTGGCAGATGCGTCGTAACGGGAAGCAGTGGCTGCTGGGGAAAACCTTTGACAGCTTCTGCCCGTTAGGCCCCGCCCTGGTCACTACTGCAGCTCTTAAGGGTACGAGGTGTACGAGCAGGCGCCGCGCACTTTTTCTGGGGCGATCACAGACCGGGCGGGAGTGGGGGCGGGGGATTGCAATCGTGGACCAGGGGGGAGTGGAGGCAGGGGATTATGATAGGGGGGACCGTAGGGGGGTGGGTGACATTTTCAGATTCCACTCAAAAGGGCACGTCAGCACTGACAGGGCAAAGGGGCATGGGTTCGAGTCACAGTCGGGCCCTACTGCTGCACGTGCCCGTGTACAAGGACAGGAGGTGGACTCTAGGTGCACACAAAGGGGGTCTGTGCGTGGGAATCATGTGCGATTCATTTCCCAGACCCGCACAACCTGGGGATCCGGTGCCGTGTCAACGGCGACACAGTCCAGGACAGCAACACCAATCAGATGATCTTCAGGACAGAGAAGCTCGTGGCTTGGGTCTCACAGTGAGTGCCTGATGCACAGGGATTTTCAATGTTGTGTGATGCCTTTCTAAGACTCTGTCCATCTCATGATAAAAATGAGGTTGGTGCTGCGCTTATCAATGGCTTTTGGAAATACTGGGTTTTATATTATATTATATATTATATTATTTAATTGACTCATTCATTGAAAGGGGCTTCGCTACTCAAAATTACTCAGAACAAGCAGCGTGCATGTCATGACAGTTGGGTCTGTTGTTTTTCTATTACACTACTACATCTACAAGTAAATTATTTGCCATGCAGAAATATCACTACTACTAATAACAGTGGTTCATCAGGTTACTGATGTTGTACCGCTATTTTTTTGAACACCACTGTACATGACCGAGGCCGTTTGGCTGCATACCAGGGGGTTACCATGGGTTTTTGACACTGTTCCCTTTCTCTGTGGTAGGTTTGTGACGCTGTGTCCAGGTGATGTCTTTCTAACAGGGACGCCCCCTGGGGTGGGCGTGTTCCGGAAACCACCAGTCTTCCTCAAGGTGATCATGTATTTTACTGTCTGTTTTACGTGTCATGTTTTTATGGGAAATTTTTTGTGCTGGCATCCTGCCCAGGACTCCCATGTAAAATAGATTTGAATCTCAATGGCAAATACTCCTGGTAAAATAAAGGTTAATAATAGTAATTAAATGAGGACACAGCACACAGCAGCTCCCTCTTTCACAGAGAAATCTCTTGCTCTTCCACATACTGCTGGCAATCTCAATGCACACATCCTCATAAGTCTCATGCCACAGACTGCTTAATCGCCAAATTAAATCTGTGATTAGGCAAATGACTCATGTAATTACTTCTCGTAAATATATATCCATCTCTGGGATGTGTACACTGTACAGATGTATGTATACTTAGTGTCCCTGTAGGATAAAGGCATCAGCTTACCAAATTAATAATATATATGGAAAAAAAAAAATCAAAGGAGCTTTGACTGGAACCAATTAATTCTTCAGTAATTCAGTAAACTTAGTTCTCTATCGTTAAAGAGAGCCTTAGCTGGGGAAAAAAATATGAACTAAAAATGCAGATAATGACTAATTAAAAAATTGAAAATTTTAATTGTTAAAAGAATTGTTTCAAAATTACTTAACTTTTTTCTTATTTGTATTTTAAATGCTGAGGCCTTTGTTTATAAACACAATTGAGCAATGCGCTATTGGATTGCAAGCTCATTGGCTCTAGTCTCTCCTTTTGAATGGGCAGTTGACAGTTCTTGCACAGTCATCGATTTGATTTTAAACCAAGGCATTCAGGTGAATGCAAATACATTCATGCAAACCAACAACCTTGAGAACCACTCCATTGGATGCCATGAACAGTCAATGCCCTTTCAAACATGAGACTCTGCAGCCAGAGCCAACAATCCCACAGTGCACTGCTTCACTGTGTTTATAAAATGGCCACAGCCTTTTAAAAGAGCAAATCACAAAAAAGTAAGCAATTTTGAAACAAGAAGGAAATTACATTTTTAATCACCTTCTGTATTTTGTGTTTTTTTCTCTTCCAGCCCCTTTATAAAAATGTATTTTTTGTCTCCCTAAACAAAGGCTCTTGTGCTTTTTCCCCCCCAGAAAGGCGATGTGGTGGAGTGTGAAATCGATGAGATTGGAGTCATTCGTAACACAGTAATCTGACTGCCAGAAACGCGCCAAGCGACTCAACTGCTCCCTCTGTCCTCTCAACTTTTTCTGCAAAACGGGGGTCATTACGGTGGTTCTTTTGTTTGTTTGTTTGGATTTGTTTGTTTTATAATACGGTCATACCACTTAAAAGGCATTTAATATAAATTTCAGCACTGCAGAGGCAAGCATCTTATATTGCAACAACACCAGCCCATGGGAGTTGGTATTGAATTCTAAATGTCTCGGGGTGAATTTGTATGTAAATCCAAGTGCCTTATTGAGCGCTAGGTAATTGTTTTTATTTCTTTCAGGCAGCGGCAGAGATTATATTCCAAACCTTTCCCTTCCACTGCAGCGTCAGCACATTTTCTCACTTATCAAGTCGTAGGATTGTAAAGCGCCTGAACCTGAAGGACTGTGGGAGAGACGGCGTGGCGCACTAAAACGCTCGAGTGCAGAGTGCAGTGACAGGTTAATGATTCACAGGGGACCCTTATGGCCATGCCATTTACCGAGGGCTTGTTTTACTGTCAGCAGACAGCTGTCCCCCTGACACACAGTGCCATGGGTTCCAAATGCATCACTTGACGCAGTAACGTGCATCTCAAATGACTCCGTTTGAACTCTTTGAAAGATACAGTATATATAAAAATGGCCGATTTCCTGGTGGAGTGACATGTTTTTGGCACAGCCATGAAGCAAGCATGCTCTAGCGACTATAATGCCCACCCTCAGGCCAGTCTGAACCAGCCACGTCTATCTTGGCATTAGCTTCTAATGCTCATTAGTGATGAACGGGACAGCACACACCTGTCCTTGATTACCTGTCAGCGCTTCTTACAGACACGTCTCTTTCAGTGACACTTAATACGTTTCTCCAGCTCTGTAATGCTTCTAATTCTTAGGCCTAATTCATGGCTTGAATTAACTCGACCGTTTTCCACAAGTGACCTGGCTTTCCCCCCCCCCCATTATTCCTCAGCCTTTTAACATTCATCTGCTTGGTTAGTTCTGCATTTAAAAGGAATCCATGGAAACAGGACATGAACAGAAAGATGCAGAGAATGACACATTAAGAACATCTCTGATTTGGTTACTGTTTCACAATTTCTTACTTTTTGTGTTATATGCAATTATATGCAAAAAGACCGGAGTTCCCCTTTTTAAGGGGCAGATGACTGTTATCCTGGGGTGATAAGCAGTTTTGAAACGGGAACCAAATGAGATATTCTGTATTTCTCATTCTGCATTTTTGTTCGCGCTTTCTCCAGTGTAGGCTGTCTTGCATAAAGCATTTCCTAATGCAATCACTTTAGATTGAGTGATGACATAAAATGTTGAATACAAAATTTACATAATTATGCAAGTATTTGTCTATATTTTCCCCTTGAACAATAATGGCTCTGAAAAGACTCATGTATAAGTAACCCAAGACTAAATCAAACTAAGAAAAAGGTCTTATTCTGCACATTTTTTTTTTAAATTTGAAAATAAAGCAAAAAAAGATTGTTCATAGCAACTTGCATAATCAATGAAAAGAAAACATGTACATGCAAAGTATGTTCCAGAAAGAGCTGGGAGCAGCTGAAGAATACTGCAAAGTGACAAGTCAGTTAACAGTGCACAACTGCCTCAGTTTAACAAGGCTAAGCCTTCGAGGACCTCTAAGGAATGTCACCTTTGAGTTTTGTGTCAACAATAGCTCCCTTCTACACATTGTACCACTAGGTGGCAGAAGTGCTTTTAAATGTGCCAATAAAAAGAATAAAAAGGGCTGGGTTGTACAGGGCTGTGAATGCATTATTTTATTGCTTTAATTCAGCATGGACTACTTGTGACAAAATCTGAAACAGTAATAGATGGAAGACTTTCTGCATAACTGCAGATTTTAGTAGCTCTTGGTTTGGATGGTTTTGCCCTCTGTACACTCTCTACAGTACTCTATTAGTGAACTCAAATATGACCCTGTGAGTCAGTAAAAGCACTTCAGGTTTTGATCACAGAACTGAATTTAGTATATAGTGTGGTTAATAGCAGTAAGATAATACTCATGCTGGTATTGGCACTGTATTTAAGAATAATTATACTATGCTTACAAAGCACCCTTTATATCATTCTGTAGCCCAAATGATAAAATTATTTAAAATAGTTAGAAAAGCTAAAAATTAATATATACATATATACAGTTCCCTCCACAATTATTGGCACCCCTGGTAAAGATGAGTAAAAAGAGTTATAAAAAACTCACCGTTTGGTGAATTAGCTTCATCTCACACTGAAAAAATTTGAAAAATCCAACCTTTAATTGAAGTAAATTTATTCTGAGAAAATTAAATCCCTCATCAAGAAATAATTATTTTTAACAAAACCACGTGCCACAATTACTGGCACCCCTACATTTAATACTTTGTACAACCTCCCTTTGCTAATAAAACAGCACTGAGTCTTCTCCCGCAACATCTAATAAGATGAGACCATTCCTTTCCATACAGAATCTCTCTCCAGATCATCCAGAGTCCTAGGTCCTCTCTTGTGCACTCTCCTCTTCAGCTCAGCCCACAGGTTTTCAATGGGGTTTAGGTCAGGGGACTGAGATGGCCATGGCAGAAGCTTGATTTTGTGTTCAGTTAATCATTTTTGTGTTGATTTGGACCTATGTTTTGGATCATTGTCCTGCTGGAAGATCCAACGACGACCCAGTTTTAGTTTCCTGGCAGAGGCAGCCAGATTTAGATTGAAAATTTCCTGGTATTTCATGGAGTTCATGATGCCATGTACCTTAACAAGGTTCCCAGGGCCTTTGGAGGAAAAACAGCCCCACAACATCACGGAACCTCCACCATACTTAACAGTGGGGATCAGGTTATTTTCGGTATAGCCATCCTTCTTTTTACGCCAAACCCACCTTGAGTGTTGGTTGCCGAAAAGCTCAATTTTCATTTCATCTGACATAGAACACGGTTCCAAAGTTCCAGTAGCGTTTAGCAAACTCCAGGCTCTTACGTTTGTGGTGAAATGACAGGAAAGGCTTTTTTCTGGCATGCCTTCCAAATAATTTGTTGGTATGTAGGTGATAATGGTAGTTTTGGAGACTTGATGACCCTAAGATGCTACTTTCCTATAATTCTCCAACAGTGATCCTTGGGGATTTTTCTTTGCCTCTCTTACGATCCTCCTCACTGTGCGTGGGGGCAAAATAAACTTGGGTCCTCTTCCAGGCAAGTTTGTAACAGTTCCAGTTGCTTTGAACTTTTTAAGTATTGCCCTAATGGTAGATATGGGCATTTTCAGGTAGCTATTTTTTTATAGCCATTCCCTGACTAATGAAGCTCAACACACTTTTCCCTCATTTGATTTGTGTGTTCTCTTATCTTTCCCATGTTGATGCATGAATAAGGGAATATGGCCTCTGTGTCACCTCATATTTATTCCCCAGTCAAACAGGAAGTGATAGATTACTGCTTGAAAGTTCCTAAACACTCTGATCAACTTTAAAAAGTAAATTATAAATGGAAAAAATGCTTCAGTTACATTTTGTTCATAAGAATTTCTAGGGGTGCCAATAATTGTGGCACACATGGTTTTGTTAAAAATAATTATTTCTTGATGAGGGATTTTGTTTTCTCAGAATAGATTTACTTCAATTAAAGGTTGGATTTTTCAAATTTTTTCAGTGTGAGATTAAGCCAATTTACCAAAAGTGAACTATTTTATAACCATTTTTACTCATCTTTACCAGGGGTGCCAATAATTGTGGAGGGCACTGTATATATATATATATATATATATATAAAATAGCACAGTGAACATATAAAAAAACGATGTAATGTAAAGCAATTAAAGTGGCTTAAATGTACTTTGGGTATGGCATTCCAAATGCAGCTCATCCCATTTCTCCTGTAAGATATCCGACAGTTATCAGGAAGGCTAACATCTGCAGACCAGAGGGAATGGTGCGGGTACATTTTAACAAAAAATGCAATTTATGCATTCTGATGTCATTTAATGCTTTAAAAAGTTTACTGGTATGCAAATTTACTTTACTGGTATGCAAATTAAACAAAGAAATAGAATTCTACAAAGTATAAGTAATATATCTTGAATGTGTCGTTGCTATGGAGTCCTATTAACCGAACAATCCAATCTAAAGGGCATATAGTGTAAATATCACACTACACACTGGTGTTCTTACATTTATGTTTGATTAGCTTATGTATACCACAATGGTTAGTTTGTCCTCTAGACTGTGCTTTATTGAAATGGCAACTATCAGCAGTTTCACTTAAGTTTATAAATGATTCTTACATTGAATATCAAAGATAAATTCATATTCAGCTAAGAAGACAGTCTGTGATATGATACAGTACATTCCTGAGCAGATACAAACTGTTAAAAGTATGCATCCAAACTTAGAAATAACTAGTATGCTTGGAATATCCTTTTTAAAGCATAAAATTATATATTTGTAAAATATCTTCAACCCTTATATCTGTATTACTTTGTAGTATCTTTGTAAAGAGAAAGTCAGATCAGAAAACGGATTCTTCCCTTTGCTGCATACAGGCGCTATATATGGCAACTTTGTTTTCCTGAAGATATGAAGTCATAGGCCCATAATAAATATCATTATTTATTATGAGCTATGTTTAGTTATGCTTGCACAACCATAACGTTGAAAACCCATGGGAGAAACAAGCCTATAGTTGGAACAAGTTTTGAAAATCTGCATCACTCCCACCCAAACACAGCTTTTCAAATTAATTCAGAAGTTTTAGCAACTGATGGCTAAGTAGAACACGGAGCTAATTCTTCCCTGCATAAGTGGGCTGTGAGCGCGTGACAGCGTATGCGACAGAAAAAACTAAAATGTCACGTTTCAGAGCGAGCCCCTTTCCTGTAACTCAACCAGGCCCAACTGGGAAAGACGTGGTCGGACTTGCTCTCGTCAGCCAGCTAATCTATGCACTCTGTGCACTGCCACTTTACACTAGGAACCCTGGGATATATCAGTGGAACGTGAGTGTACACGCATATAGGCCTACACTCTTTCTAAGGGGGAAGTGGAGGGCAAGTGAAAATTACTTACTGGTCAGCCCTAGAGGGACCTCTTTCTAGAAGGTTCTCAGCAGACAGCCTATATTTAATGCACTGTGCAGATACTCACATTCAGCACATCGGTTTGTGCAACGTAGACGTACAGAATTATTACAACTAGCTGAATAAGATGAAATTAAGAGAAGCAAGCTACCATAATAAATCAAGTCTTAGCAGAGCCAGTTCTAGGGTAGACAAGGGTGGTGGCTGAAATTAGGGGGGGGGTTAAAAATAAAAAATCCGTTACGCTCATGATGAAAATCACATTTTATTCTAATACTTTTCCCCCAGTTTCATTAGAAATGGGGCAGAATTAGAAATATTTCTTTAGTAGAATGTTTTTTTCCCCCCCAGAAGGTGGCTCAACCTAAAGCAGTTTTAAATAAAAACTCTTCCAAATGTTAAGTGCATAATTCATAATGTAAGTTTGGACTGGAGCCGAAGCAGGGAGGACACTCTTAAATAAGCCAAGCAGGCCAAGGAGCAAAACTGCAGGCAGTCAAATTCATTTTCAGCTCCAGTGTGTGATAAAAAGTTGTGATGCTGGCACCACAAGTCCTCATTTCAAACAGCCTCCTGGAAGCACAGCTTATGAAACATAATTGCCTCAAAAATATCATTTAGAAATTCAAAAATAGTTTGCACTCAATAGTTTGTACTGATTTTTCTCATCCTAAGCTGCACTATTGCTTTGAGGCCTGTGCCTTGCCCGAAAATCCACCGCATACTGCTGAGTGTGACATTTCCACATATAGAAATCGATTCAGAGTCCTCATGGTTCCCGTTTCTGTTCCAAAAGGTAGCTCTTAGTCCCAGGATCTCTAAGCTCTTTTGTATTTAAAAAAAAAAGGCCTTGGCCTTTGGAGACAATGGTTTGGGTGCTTCTGGAATATGCCGGAAGCATATTCAAGGAATATGCCCCTGAGTGTGTATTGATGATGAAATATACTGTGTCCAATTTAAAATTAACTACAGGGCTGACAGTTTTACTGATTGGCCATTAACAGAATTATCCACATGAATATAAATACCCTCATAAAACATCCACAGTGACATTACGCAATGATGTAAAGAAGTTCAAAAAGTTAATTTAAAAATAAAGGTAGAAGTTTTAGAGGCAGGTAGATTAATGCTACACTGATACATAGTGGGCAGTGACATACCAAGAGTACACAGTAGATGCAGATGCATGGCAGGGCACCATTTTGTTTGTGTGATATACAGTACAGTGGATATAGAGGATGAAAACCTGCCGGTTAGTGACACGTGTCATTATAAATTTCAGCTCTCAGGGGCACTGTACCTGTTGACTTTAAAAGTTAAAACATATGCTAAAATCCTTATAATGATGCTTGAATAAAAGAATCACGTGTAATTAATTAAATTCACTTAAAATCCAGACCAAAGGGTAAAGGCAGAGGTAGAGAAATGGCTAACTCCTGTAACACAATAAGCAAACTACACATCAAAATATGTTAAATTAACTCAGAGTTTATATGAGTCCACTATGTCCAGAGTGGACTCATATGAACTCTGCCAGAGTTGAATTAAACTCGACATTTTACTGTGCATCTTCTCTGAAGGATCCCCAATGGCATCACAGACCTGCAGAGAAGTTCAGGACAGAATTTAAATTTAATACTCTCTGAGGAGTAATTGCAGTGGTTCCCAAAACTGAATAAATGTTCACCAAGGGAACTTCAGATTCCTCCAAAATGTATGTACTCAATCATATAACGGCATGCTCATGCAGTTAGAGCTATTTGTACTTCCATATGTAAAAAAAAGGTATTAAAACTTCCCAAAGGTTTATGGTAAGTGTGATGGTGTACATCATTTAACCTAATTGGCCTGTACTAATAACCTCTCAAACAGAGGTGAGCACACAGTTACGCAACACAAGCTCGTATGAAAACCTATCTCCTTTTAATCTATCGACTTGATAAACTACCATGGACACAGCCAGCTTTCCTAAAGGCAGAAGCTTGGAGCATATTTAGCTAAAAATAACGCTTCGGACGGGGGAAAATAAGCAGATGAGCCAACCCAGCTGAAATGCTTTCATTTCCTCGGCTGAGGGTCTCACCACATCTGCCACCCTCCTCACACCCCAGCAGCGCGTATTGATTTTATCTCACTATCCTACAAGGGGTCGTCTTCCCAGGTTGTGTTTTTCCCCCCCCACGTGGGCTCTAGCTCAGTAGCTCCTTTGTAGAATAATCGGCCTTTCTTCCTTGCTCAGTGATTGTATTCTTACGCGGAGATGTACATTCTCGGCGGAGACATGCAGAGCGTGCGGAGCTCTGATTGGCTTACGCTCGCGCCAGCTATAACTCCAGCCTGTGCGCGGGGGAACGTTAACACGTGCACTTGACAAACTGACCCCCCTGCCACATTATTTATAGGCAATTTCAGAATGCGGTTACTTGTGTAGAAATAAGGGATTATTCACAATGTACTTGAAGAACCGAGCACCATGGATCTCCAGCTTGCTGGGAGGCAATGGCGTATTTATTGAGAGGAAAACACAAGAGGGCCACGCAATCACACACGCGCACAAAAAAAACCCCCCATCAACTGAAACAAAAAATACCGCGATGCAAACCAGACTCCTTTTTATGGCTGCTTTCGTTCTTCGAGTCTTGCGACAACGCTTTTCAAACACAACCCACGCAAGCTAATTCACAAGAAAGTAATCTTTGGTTACAAAACGCGCCCCTTTAAAGCCCAGCAAATCAAAAGCAGGCTTTGAACAGCATAGAACCATTCAATTAACAGATACAAACACAAATACAATGAGGGCAGACCCAAAGAAAGAGCATGCACAGCGTGTGTTCGTGCGTGTGTGTGTGAAAAAAAAAAAATTCTTCTGCCCCCACGTTGGAAGCTACTTAACACTTTGTACACCAATACAGCCATTATCCCTTAACGCACAAACTGGCCCCCACTCCTGGGAGCGAAAAGGCCACTGAGTCATCACACTAACACACTCTTACACACTATTATTAAACAAGGGCTGCTTGGGTCAAACAGAACAGTGGTGCTGCTTATGTATTTTAAGCCTGAAAACACGGCGGATTAGCGTAGATGCGCGGGGAAGCTAGGCGGTGTTGGTGTCGGGCTAACTGCAGAGGAACTGGCAGATGAAGCTGTGCAGTTTGTCCCTGTTCTCGGCCTGCTGGAAAAGGGGACTGATCCCCAGGTACACGCCGTCTCTGTCCACCACCTCCTCCAGCACCTGTCGACACGACACAAGTGCTAAAGACGAGCGCACAAAAGCCGCGCTGCAAACACTGTACAAAAATGAACACAAACACAGTCCACATCTTTCATCCTGCTGTCCTCCTCCATCTTCCATTCCTCTCTCTCTCTCTCTGATTTCGATTCTCATCATCACTTCTCCACCACTCTTGCCCACTCGCTTATTTTCTGTCAGCTCAATTCTAATCCAATTTTCTTGACTTTATTTTTATGACAGGAGTGGCTCCAGTGTAGCCCCCCAACCAGTGAAAAGGGAGCTGTCTTCCCGTCTGCTCTTACTGCAACATGCAGCCGATGCTTAAAGGCCTACTCCAGGCAACCTCATCAACCTCTGTCTGATCTCCTCACTCTCTTCCACGATTCCCGCCTGTGGCCTAGAGATCTGTGAAAAACTCACTGCGGACGCATACCCATTCTGAGGGAAGTCTGACATGAGCTTGACAGACAGACAGACAGACAGTGGGAGAGATCACTGCCTCCCGGCAAAGAGCCCCCCTCAAATGCAATTCTCATCCCCCCTCCCCGCACGTGTGCGGATGCGGAGGGGCTGATGGGAAGCACGATCTTGACCAGTAACGTGCACCGACTGTACAATTACACTTCCACCACGCATACGCCATCGCTTCTCCACCGCCGTTCAAACAGAGAGACGCTAAACTGAAGGGACCATTCTCTGGAGCTTTCTTTGGTAATTAAAGTGATTTCTAATGATTTTGAAGTTCCATTCCTCTCGGCGGTAAGAACTGTGTGAATATCGCCTCGTCGGGCGGAAAAATGAGCTCACGCCTGCAGTGGCGGCTCGTGTTCCTCTGACGGCTATCGCTGTCTTACTCACCCTGAGATCGGTGAGGGTGCGAACAGCCTCTCTCGCCATGTCTGCCGATGAGCTCTCTGCGTGAAAAGCACAAAAACATGCAGAACCAATCAATACCCTGGAACGCATAAAAATAAGAAATGACAGAAGAACGTCCAGAAACATTTTAATTGGCATCCATTTGGATTATATCGCCGTAGTTTCGTCTTCCAAACTGACTAATTTTACTGGCAGTTTAATGAAACCTTTGTGCCAAACGCATTATTTCAGTAATTCGTTACATGAAAAATATGAAATACACCAGCGTGCACGGGAACACAAACACATACACCATACACGCAAGCACACGCGCACGCACACACACACCCCTCTCCCTCTATTAGATTTTCAGTATGAATTTGATTAGGTTCATGTAGCAGCCCTCAAATTGTTTTTGTTCCGTGGAGTCTTGGGTAACACTTAATAATACTGTCTTGCAATAGATCATTAGTAAGGCATTTGTTCATTATTTACTTACAATTTATAAATCATTATTCCTACATTCACAAACATCTATAGATGTATTAATTAACCTGAGTTAACTAAAGATCAGAGACTCACTGGTCAACTGGGAGAGAACATGTGAACAATTTACCTTATATATCCTCTCCTGCTTCCAGTGGGTGTGGCTGGAGCTTAGCCCAAGTGCAGGGCCCAGGCTGAGGCTGGTACTAGGCCCCTTAACTGTACTTGCTCTGGGCTCTTATCAGACAGGTCATTTGCATCTGTCACTTCAAATTAATTATTAGATGAGTAGCATGGTCAGGTGGAGTGATGTGTGTGCGTGTGTGTGTGTCTGTAAATCAATCAATCAAATTTTATTTAAAATACATTATCACCAACATGGGTCTCAAAACACTTTTAACTCATGTTAATGAATACATTTATACATGTTTGTAAATGTAGGAATAATGATTTATAAATTGTAAATAAATAATAAACAAATGCCTTACTAATGATCTATTATTATACGATCTATGACATTATTATAAAGTGCTACTGAGTCTTATACTGAATACACATGGCATGGTACAATATTGAATAGGAAACGTTTCCTAGTTCAACCATTGCAAACCTCAGTGAAGTGCGCCTCATGTTATAACTACATATTCCTTCCACAAATTATTATTACTTTGTAGCTTTGCATGGGACCAGCACATCTGTCTGGTGCAGTAAGATCTTACAGTAAGTACTTTATGATGATGGCATACGGAGATAGGCATAATCTCCTAAGAACATTTGCCACAACAGCTTGTATTTATGTAAATGTGCCATTTGAAAAAAAAGGGGGGGAATTACTTATTCTCCTGGTTTTGTTTGGTATCTGAGGAAATGGCTCCGTTTCCTGCTTTTAAAGCTCCGCATCTCATCATTTCCTTGCCTTTTCTTTCTCTCACTTCACTTCTCTCTCTCTCTCTCTCACTTCCTTTGCCCGTCTTTCCACGCAAAGGTCAGCGTGGCTTTGTACTCCACTTGAAAGGGTATGGAGGGCCTCACAGAAAGGGGGATGTGCGATTGATTTGGCAACCACTCATTAAATGCTTAATACACCTTTCGCATGCTAAACGACTCCCCTTCGGTCACTGGTGCAGTGTAATCTAACTCCATCAGGATTTAAGAGCACATGCCTCTTTCGGCTCATAACAGCCGTAACAGTTATAACCAGCCACACTCTGTACAGTTTAGTGTTTGCACGCACGTGTATTATATGATAAAATACACTTGCTGTGTAAAGAACTCCCTTTGCATTTCAAACCAGCCCAGGGTGGCAGATTGAGTGTGGATGAGCATGTGTTTCCATATCATTGGCAATGGGCACACTTGTTCAGGACAGGATCTGTGACGCTGTTTGACATCTTTATTACTCAGCTTGTTGGTAATAAACAGTACTCTCTTCTCTTCGTAGCTCAGTACCAGCCTTAATGGTTACCGTTACAGATGAACGTCTGTGACCACCCAATACAGTATTTTGTATTTAGGATTACAGTTTTCATGTTGACAAGCCTTTTGCTGCAAACTAGCTAGATTCTCTACAGCCGTAGCATTTGCGAAGGTCTCGCCAGGAGGTTAGTAACTAGTAAGAGGGAGTCTCAACTAACATTAGGACGTTTTCATTTTCTGCACATCATCTTGGTAAAATCAAGCAAAACAAAACCAGGATAAATTAACGTGTGATATTTGAGTGTGCAGATTTAGTGTTCAAATACTGATTGGAGGCAGTGTGGCATAGAGGTTAGGGAACTGGACTTGTAACCACGAGGCTGTAGACTTACATTCATGGTAAGTACCTTGGGCAAGGTGCTTAACCTCAATTACTTCAGTAAATATCCAGCTGTATAAATGGTTTGTATGTAAAAAAGAATTGTAAGCCGTACTTAAGTCACACTGGATAAGAGGGCTCTGCTAAATGGCGAAAAATAAAAAGTGCAACTTCAACCTTTAACTATCCACACACTACAGACACAACCCCACCCACATTTCCACTGACACAGCTCCACCCCCACCCACTGACACAGCCCCGCCCCAACCTGCACTGACACAGCCCCGCCCCAACCTGCACTGACACAGCCCCGCCCCAACCTGCACTTACAGTCCCACCCCCAACTCCACTGACACAGCCCTGCCCCCACTGGCACAGCCCCGCCCCTATATTGTGTCAACTCCATTTTCAGAAATGCATACAGAGGTGGGGGCCAAATTTCTTTATTTTGGTTCCTTGCATACTGAAAGAAAAAGTCACTTTTGCCTAAACATTACCATTTTAAGTCAGGTGCTAAGCATGATTATATCATTAAAACATAGACCCAAGTTCAACAGCCAGTTTTCCTATGGACAACTTTGCACAAATTTATTTTTCAGGGAGAACGCACGACGGACAAGGTACAGCTTTGGCCGGGTTTCTTTTCTGACATCAAATTGGATAAATATTTTGTTTTGACATTTATCGAACCGCCGGTTCTTTAGCCACAGTTGCGAGATGCAAGAACAGCAATAAAATCCACTTTGAAGACCAATCGGAATTTTAGATGTGAAACCTTTCCCGGGGTTGGAGCAGCAGCACTATTATTACAATGACACTATTGATTATGCTTCTGGTGTGATATTGGAAGTTTTTTTTTTTGTTGTTGGGAGCTGTGCTCCATTCCTTCATGATGCATTACAATCCGTGTGGAAAAATATAACAGCCCTTTGTGCACAGGCCCAATGTCTCCTCAAAGCGCTGTGACCTTCACGCCAAGCTCTCTCAGCGCTCCCTCCGCAGCCTGACAGGACTCAGTGATTTGAAGACTTTTGGGCGCTGCTGAGGAGACGCATTTTTTATTTATTAATTTAGTTTTGTTGATCGTTTGAAGTTGTGAGTTAGTATTCAGAGTGGTCCGTGGGGGGGGGGGGGGGGGTTGTGTTGAGTGCGTAGGGTGTGAGGGTGGGAAGGTTGTGTTGAGTGCGTAGGGTGTGAGGTGACGGGAGGGTAGGGGCCCTTACCGAAATGCTGCCGGTCCAGTCTGGCTCTGTCACACAGGCAGGCGTGCAGCTCGGACACACACTCAGGCTCTGTGGGGGAGGGGGGGGGGGGGGTGAAGAAAGAACAAAACTGCGTGTCACAGGACAGGGGTGCAGCTGCTTCCCCTCACAACCCCTCCCTCACCAGCGTCTGAAGCTAATCAAGGTGCGTTCAGACAGCTGAGCTCACAACTCTGTGGAATTCTCCGGAATGAGGCATAGACGCATGGAAACCCCCTGCCAGAGTTCAATCAATGGTTATCTTTCCCTGGTTCTGTGCTCAATAAAATCCCGCACAGGCCCAGCACTGTTTCAGCAGTGAGGCTGATTGCTAGATCGATCGAGTTCAACCAAGAGGACATGCTTGCGAACGTTTCCGAGCGGCGATGGTCACTCCGCCTATTTGCGCGCTAACGTGCCTCTAACTGCTAACTGGAGTAGAACATAACTGCATTCATACCAGGCCCTATGGTTATTTTCCTATTGACGTCAATGTCTGGAGCATAAAAATCCAGACTAACACTCGTGGGCCTGACGCAAGATTGAATTTGTCTTATTTATGATTTGTTTTTATGTTTAGCCCCTGGACAAAAGGCCTTATGAAGCCAGGGACCTGTGAGAGAGAGAGACAGAGAGAGAGAAAGAGAAAGAGAAAGAGAGAGAGAGAGAGAGAGAGAGAGAGAGAGAGAGAGAGAGAGAGAGAGAGAGAGAGAGAGAGAGAGAGAGACTGATTGGGTTTGGATGAAGTGTAGCTGTTCTTGACCCCTGACCTGGCAGTGGAGAGAGGATGGACTGCAGGCCCTCAATGGCCCAGGAGAGCGCCCTCAGCTGGACACTCAGCATACTGCACAGGAAGAACAGCAGCTCTGGACACTGGCTGGGCTGGCTGAGCTGAAGGAGACACAGAAGGCAGGAGTCCATTATGGATACGTATCCCAGCTTTCTCACCGCCTGCATGCTAACCGATAGCTCGTCAGAATTAAAGTTAGCATCAGACAGTATTACAAGACAAGGTCTTGAGTACTAGAATACTAGAGTAGGAAACTCACTCTCTGGGGTGTTAAGTGTAAATATCTGTACTGACTATACCAGTCATTTTGTGAACACAAAATCAGTTTTGGCAGCCTGGAAGTCCTACATAGCAACATAGCCAACAAAAAGGAGTCATTTGAACCTAAAAAATGAGAGCTGGGCACACAGGACTTTTGAGCAATTTAGCAAATTTAGAAAACAGAAGACAAGAACGACGTATTGACATCAACGTCGACTTCATGTGACTCACTGAGGAAAATGTTGTAGACCTTGAAACATTAGTCTCGCCTTGACCAGTTCTGTTCCTTAAACGTTCTAAACTGTGTGGTCCATCTCTTTCTGGAAAGAGTCTGTTTGTATATCACTGTCCTGGTTGTTGGTCTTGCACCAATTTATTAATGTTTACAATAGCTAGACTGAAGCCTGAAGTCTGGCACTACTTTTTTGGTTTTTTACATTCCATACACAACGCTATGTGAATTTCTGTAACCATTTAATTCAGAAACAAGAATTTAACACTGATTTACAATTCCCAGATTTAATTGAATTAGAATTAAAAAATTATATATATAAAAAAAATTTTTTTTTTTTTTTACAGTCGCCTCTTCCTGTTCAAGGAAAAAGCAAAAGAGCAGTGCCAACACACTAAGCAGCGCACGTGCCCTCATTGTAAGGTTTTTACACTGTTCTGCTGTGTCAGACTGCGTGTCATAAGATTCCTGCAAAGTGCCGCCACATCACACGCCAGTGACTCAAACCGCATCTCCCTCTTCCCCATTCGACACAGCTGCAGCGTCAGACGCTGTGTGATCAGATTCCTTTGTAGAAACTAGAGCGAAGGAGGTTTCATCACATGGTGGTGGCACTACAGCGAGTCAGACCTCGCTCCTCATCATCTCCGAACCCAACTGCCATGTCACCCGCGTCCGTTTTTCATCCTCGATTCAAGTTCCGCCAGCCCTCATTTCAAGCTTTTCACTTTATCTGTGCCGGTCAGCTGTTGCCGGCATGGCAGTTTGTCGACTGAAATTCTAACACAAATCTTTTGAGGGACTGCAGTGATCAATATGATTTAATTTAATAAAACAAAATAGCATTTTAGTTAATAAAGTCACACTTCTGTATATTTCTTTTTATTTTTTATTTTACTGTATTGGCAGTGCTGTACGGAGCTTTGAGCATGGAAAAAGCACTTTATGAATAAAACGTATTATTAAAAATTGTATTATTAATAAAAAACTGCTGTGATTGCATTCTCCCATGACTGCTGGAAGTGGCATACCGTGTGACCCCCCTGTGTGTAGCTAAAAGAATAGTGAGGGATGGAGAGGGGGCTGAATTTGGAGGGAGTGCATCAGCACCCCAGCTGGCACCGTTACCTTGTAACAGCGCGTGTCCTGCTCCTCGCAGTCTGAGTCGCTGTGCTCCTGGTCGTCCATCGCGCTCCATGTTAGAGTGCCTTGTTTCCTCAGAAAGTCACACACAGGGCGGTCCCTTGGCAGCTACACACACACACACACACACACACACACACACACACACACACACACACACACACACACACACACACATTTTCTGCCTTATTGCACTGGAACGGCAGCTTGTGTCTCTCGGGTCATTGTCACTGAAAATGTGTTTGTATTAGTCCAACACGTACTTCCAGTCTGGAAACTGTTGGGAGAGGTTCTATGGTGCTACAGTATCAACCACACAGTGGCGTTAGCATTTAGCAGATGGACCATGTGCATAATTAGGCCAGGCCACCTGCAACAAGTAATGGTGAGGCATTGTGGGTACTTTTTAGCAGCACTACATTCAAGAGACTGGATCGAAGATCCACGGGTTCAGTGGTGATGCACAGACTGTTTCCTTCTCTGCATATGCCATCACACAATGTGTCAGTCTTTCCTGTCAACACAGCTGTGAAAGACAGCATGATGGCAAAGACTGACAGCACTTATCAATAAGCGGATCAGCTGGCGTTAAGACGCTTGGGCTGAAAGTGTGATGGATGTATTCGTCTGTTATGCTGCTAATCCCCCCCCCCCCCCCCCCCAGACAGCCTGTCTCTGTCTGACACAAACTCTTTGTGTG
The DNA here is from genome assembly GCA_029718625.1 of Synaphobranchus kaupii. Lineage (NCBI taxonomy): Eukaryota > Metazoa > Chordata > Actinopteri > Anguilliformes > Synaphobranchidae > Synaphobranchus > Synaphobranchus kaupii. The sequence goes on from CM056376.1 coordinate 178,701, forward strand.
TGAAAAGCGTCCGTCTGTCTCACCTCCTCCATAACCAGAATACCACATCGCACCAGACTGTCCACTGCGTCCAGCGCAAAGCTGAGAGGTGACTGGCACGGCTGAGAGGGAGAGAGACGAGGGGAGAAAGAGAGAGAGAGAGGGGAGGGAAAGAAACAGGAGCCTCATTTTTTCATTTTTCATACTTCTGTTAATTAATCATTAACATTGTTAATTGTTTTGAGAATATTCATTAAAATTAGTGTTTTACTGTGCAGATGTATTTTAATTGATTTCTGTATGCATTTGGCAATATTTACATATGTATTTCCCCGCCAATAAAGCAACTTGAATTTGAAAGCGAGAGAGCGATCACAGTGTAAATGACAAAGAGTAAGATACACAAAGTAAACGTGCAGACGGGTCGTGATGTGTTTCCATCCCACAAATAGACACAGACCTGAGACTGGGCATGTAGGGAGTGGGCATGTAGGGAGTGGGCATGTAGGGAATGGGCATGTAGGGAATGGGCATGTAGGGAGTGGGCATGTAGGGAGTGGGCATGTAGGGAGTGGGCATGTAGGGAATGGGCATGTAGGGAGTGGGCATGTAGGGAATGGGCATGTAGGGAGTGGGCATGTAGGGAGTGGGCATGTAGGGAGTGGGCATGTAGGGAGTGGGCATGTAGGGAATGGGCATGTAGGGAGTGGGCATGTAGGGAATGGGCATATAGAGAATGGGCATGTAGGGAGTGGGCATGTAGGGAATGGGCATATAGAGAATGGGCATGTAGGGAGTGGGCATGTAGGGAGTGGGCATGTAGGGAATGGGCATGTAGGGAGTGGGCATGTAGGGAATGGGCATATAGAGCATGGGCATGTAGGGAGTGGGCATGTAGGGAATGGGCATATAGAGAATGGGCATGTAGGGAGTGGGCATGTAGGGAATGGGCATATAGAGAATGGGCATGTAGGGAGTGGGCATGTAGGGAGTGGGCATGTAGGGAATGGGCATATAGAGAATGGGCATATAGAGAATGGGCATGTAGGGGAGTGGGCATGTAGGGAGTGGGCATGTAGGGAGTGGGCATGTAGGGAATGGGCATATAGAGAATGGGCATGTAGGGAGTGGGCATGTAGGGAATGGGCATATAGAGAATGGGCATGTAGGGAGTGGGCATGTAGGGAGTGGGCATGTAGGGAATGGGCATATAGAGAATGGGCATATAGAGAATGGGCATGTAGGGAGTGGGCATGTAGGGAGTGGGCATGTAGGGAATGGGCATATAGAGAATGGGCATGTAGGGAGTGGGCATGTAGGGAGTGGGCATGTAGGGAATGGGCATATAGAGAATGGGCATGTAGGGAGCGGGAATACGGCTAAGATGAAGGGAAGCCAATAGCACACAGGGGAATAAGGGAGAGCAATGGGTATAAAAAGAGAGAGAGAGAGAAAAAGCACTGCTGTTAGGGAGCATGAGGGAGAGAGATAGAAAGAGCACGAGAGAGAGAAAGCGAGAGAGAGAGTGAGAGTGAGAGAGAGAGCGAGAGCGAGAGATGGGGGGGATGGTGAAGCAGAGTGAGTATTTATGGCTTTGATTAAAAGACTATGAAGACAGTGGGATATAGAGCATGCCTGACTTGAAGCAGATTTACACACACTGACTGACTCAAGCTGGCTGCCGCATCTTATTCAATGGATGTTTGATGGGGCTGCGCACCCATTTATTTGGCTAAACTGCTTTTACTTTAGCAAAGGGACAACATAGGCAGTTTTCAAGCAAAAAAAATAAATAAATACACCACGCACTTATAGAGCATGAAAACAGTGCTGCACTATGCCAGTGAGCAAGGCCCTGCAGAGGGTCGGCCTGTGAATGTCAGGGTGTGTATGCGTGTGTGTGTGTGTGTGTGTGTGTGTGTGTGTGTGTGTGTGTGTGTGTGTGTGGTGTGTGTGCGTGAATGTGTGTGAGTGTATGTGTCTGTATGTGTGGGGCGTGTGTGTGTGTGTCTGAATGTGTAGGGCGTGTATGTGTGTGTGTGTGTGTCTGAATGTGTGGGGCGTGTATGTGTGTGTGTATATGTGTGTGTACATGCGTGTATAGATGTCTGTGTGTGTGTGTGTGTGTGTGTGTGTGTGTGTATGTGCGTGTATATATGTCTGTGTGTGTGTATATGTGTGTGTGTACGTGCGTGTATATATGTCTGTGTGTGTGTATATGTGTGTGTACGTGTGTGTGTATATGTGTGTGTACGTGCGTGTATATATGTCTGTGTGTGTGTTACTCACAGCACGGTGCCCTAAGGGCAGTAAGTAGCAGAGCTGTAGAGCTTTCTCAGTCAGCTCCTCCTGGCCCAGAGCCACATCAAACTCCATCTCCTCTCCGCCTCCTCCTCCTCCTCCTCCTCCACAGCTGGCCACCTCACTCAGCATGGCTGACACTGCGCACGCTGAGAGACACACACACACAGTCACACACTTCACAGACACTGGATACACACACTGACCCATACACCAGTACACACACCACACATTGAGTCATCAATATACACATGAAATTAGCTATAGGCTAATCTCAGAGTTAGCACATGGGTGAGTAAGGGTGAGGGGAGTTCAGCACCTCCAACGGCCTCCAGGATGAAGACGTGGGTGAGGAGATCACAGCGGTGGGCCAAGCTGAGGACGGCAGCAGGAGATAGCCGGGGGGCGAGGAGGGGGTCCCCCCCCAGGGGCAGCTGGGTAATCACCAGGCTGGGCTGCAGCAGGGACAGGGCGTGGTACACCACGCTCCACAGGGAGCCCCCGAAACCCACGTCCCGATTCCGGAACAGGACCTCCTCCAGGAGCCAAGAGGCGTCCCGGCACAGCTGCGACAGGCGCACCCCCTGAGAGAGAATTTAAAAAATTCACTTCAACTTGAGTTCAAGTGCCCTGAATTTGAGACACTATCAGAGGTAGAGAGGCTGCCATTCCTCTTGGAAAATAAGAGAGAATGTGTAGCTTTGGCAGCACAGTACATTGCCACTTGCCACAAAATGAGGGACAGTGAGTAATGTAAAACAAAATAAAGACCTTTTATGGTCAATGACCAATTTCATGTGCTTGTCTTTTAGAATTTTATTTCTTTCAATAAAGTGCTGTAGTTCAATTTGCTATTGCTTATCTGTTATCTGTTATGTCATGAATGAGGGACAGAGAGAAAATAAGTGAGAAAGTAGGAGAGTGAGAGAGCAAAAAAGGAAGAGAATAAAGAGAGAGAGAGCGAGAGAGAGCAGGTCAGGTGAGAGCGAGCGAGCGAGCGAGAGAGAGCAGGTCGGGTGAGAGCGAGCGAGCGAGAGAGAGCAGGTCGGGTGACAGACAACACCAGCCCTGTTAACCACAGTGAAGTGCTTTACGATCACATTCAACAACGCAGGGACGGGGAGAGAGAGAGAGAGAGAGGCTTGGCAACGCTCCCAAAAAACAAGCTCCCTTCTCAACATACATATCGATTCGCTCTTTCATTTTATGATCAGGACCCACTTGTGCACTATTATATAATGTGATTAATGAGTCATTAGTCATGCCAAAGGGCCCAGCTGCTCTCTCCCTCTTTTTACCGCGTGCCCTGACATCACCTGCCCAAATGGATCCCCAAAGCCAGGGCCAGCACCGGGACCGGGCCTGCGTGCGCTACTGCTGGCCTGCAGCTCGGCACAGAGAGGCCGATGCGCCAAACTGCACCGAGAAGCAGCCACGGGCCAAACTTTAACCTCTTTCACACATGCAATACGGAACATTACCGGAAAAGTTGATCCAGCAATATTCCGTAATGTTCCGTATTGGTAGCGTTTATACAACCAACGCTCTACCCTATGTTGCTAGGATACGTTTGTTTATTTACTACTGAAAAAATGGCGGGTGATGAAGTGACAGAGTGTGCAGTTGTACTACAGTTACTCTTGTTTATTTACACATTTTCGAGGCAAACGCTGGCATTAATAAATCTGTTCCAATCACGAAAAACCATTCGTAAACAAAAACTGGACGAAAAAATCAGGATAAGTCGGGAACAACTCCGCTTTAGCTTGGCTCAAAGCCGGAGACGTCGCCTGTGGCGGCGGGAGGCTGTACGAGTCTTTCATGTGGCTCGGGGCTCGGCGAGATGAATGTGGGTACGGGAGCGACCCCATGGCAAAGTCTTCTGAGTCACTCCAGTTAGACATAACGTTATAATGTTGCTGTTTAGGCTGTCAGTTTAGGGTTGAGGCGATCGAGGTCCTTTGAGGTCAAGAGGTGTGTGATGGGTTCACTCATGTCGCCATGTTTACGTCAGAATGTTGTGCGTGATTGATCCGGTAATGTTCTGGCTTTGTTCACACGTCACATCGATATGGAACTTTCACGGAAACCTCACTAGGTCTTGACACGGCAAATTGCCGGCGCGGATATTCCGGAATTTCGACTTCGGCTCTTATTCACACATGACCCCTATCTGGCAATGTTCTGGAAAATTTACGGATAAGGCTGCATGTGTGAAAGAGGTTCGTGAGAGGTGAGGGCACAGAGCAGCCAAAGAATGCTGGAGAGAGAGAGAGAGAGAGAGAGAGAGAGAGAGAGAGAGAGAGAGAGAGAGAGAGAGAAAGAGAGATAATGAGTGCTTAAGGTGTAGCGGCGTTTACCCTGCGATGTTTGTGGAGCAGCAGGCAGGACACAAGGCTGGTGGACATCACGGCTGTGCAGGAAGTGGCAGCTGAAAACACACACAGCCCAGTCACTCACACCAGAGAGCAGCACTATACTCGAAAATACTCCCAATACTTGAAAAATGCATCCTCCTTTCCTCCACTACCACCTCCTCTCCTCCGTGCCCCGGAAACTGATCTTTGTGTCCTAATCTAATGTTGCTGATTAGGCTACATATTAATTACAAATGGTTACAAATTCATTAATGTCTCGACGCAAACCACAATGTCAGGTACATTGTATACTGCATACGCAACTACTTGTACTCAAAACGTTCAGGCATTTTTGCATACTTCCGGGTAGGAGACGAGTGGTAGCGGGGGAGTGGAGGAAAGGAGAGGAGTGAAGAATATTGGGACACAGCCATAGACTTTACCACACAGCCCAGTGACTCACACCAGAGACACCAGTACACACACTTTACCACACTGAAACACTGGAGCTGACTCACAGTGCAGCAGATGCTGAATGAGGGCGATGGAGAACTCTCTCTCTGCGAGGGGTAGATCGGGGCAAGAGGAGGGGGGTAGGACCCAGGACTCAGACTTCTGCCCAAATACTACACCAGACCTGGGGGAGAGGTTGATACAGCACTCACACCATAAACACTACACAGCCTGAGATAAGACTATAAGCACAACTGCGCACGTGTTACATTACCAACACACTGTACACGGCTGACATACGCAAGTAAACAGACGACTGTGAACACCCCATAACGCAAGGTGACTCTCCATATAACTTCAGCTGGTCACACTACAGACTCAAACCTGTTTTTGAATATTGCAGGGAGCAGCAGTTCCTGCAGGGGGCGCGCTCCTTCCACACGACACCTCCCTGTCTCACTCATCTCCTGCAGCAGCAAGGAGGGGATAATAGCAGACGGACAGGTGAGTGAGACATGCGGGTGAGACTGGTAGGTGAGACAGGTTGGTTTGACAGGTAAGTGAGACAGGTGAGTGAGACCAGTGGGTGAGACAGGTAAGTGAAACAGGTGAGTGAGACAGATGGCGGGAATGCAAAGCAAATACAGTTGAAGTCGGAAGTTTACATACACTTAGGTTGAAGTCATTAAAACTAATTTTTAACCACTCCACAGATTTCATGCTAGCAAACTATAGTGTTGGCAAGTCAGTTAGGACATCTACTTTGTGCATGACACAAATAATTTTTCCAACAATTGTTTACAGACAGATTATTTCACTTTTAATTCACTATATCACAATTCCAGTGGGTCAGAAGTTAGTGTTTACATACACTAAGTTGACTGTGCCTTTAAACAGCTTGGAAAATTCCAGAAAATGACGTCATGGCTTTAGAAACTTCTGATAGGCTAATTGACAGTATTTGAGTCAATTGGAGGTGTACCTGTGGATGTATTTTAAGGCCTACCTTCAAACTCAGTACCTCTTTGCTTGACATCATGGGAAAATCAAAAGAAATCAGCCAAGACCTAATTGTAGACCTCCACAAGTCAGGGTTCATCCTTGGAAGCAATTTCCAAATGCCTGAAGGTACCATGTTCGCCTGTACAAACAATAGTATGCAAGTATAAACACCATGGGACCACGCAGCCGTCATACAGCTCAGGAAGGAGACGCGTTCTGTCTCCTAGAAATTAACGTGCTTTGGTGCGAAAAGTTCAAATCAATCCCAGAACAACAGCAAAGGACTTCGTGAAGATGGTGGAGGGAACAGGTACAAAGGTATATTCCTAGTAAAACGAGTCCTATATCGACATAACCTGAAAGGCTGCTCAGCAAGGAAAAAGCCACTACTCCAAAACTGCCATAAAAAAGCCAGACTACAGTTTGCAACTGTACAGACTACTGTTTGCAAGTTTGCAAAGATCTTACTTTTTGGACAAATGTCCTCTGGTCTGATGAAACAAAAATTGAACTGTTTGGCCATAATGACCATCGTTATGTTTGGGGAAAAAAGGGTGAGGCTTGCAAGCTGAAGAACACCATTCCATTCATGTTGTGGGGGTGCTTTACTGCAGGAGGGACTGGTGCACTTCATAAAATAGATGGCATCATGAGAAAGGAAAATTATGTGGATATATTGAAGCAACATCTCAAGACCTCAGCCAGGAAGTTAAAGCTTGGTTGCAAATGGCTCTTCCAAATGGACAATGACCCAAAGCATACTTCCAAAGTTGTGGCAAAATGGCTTAAGGACAACAAAGAGTGGCCATCACAAAGTCCTGACCTCAATCCAATCAAAAATTTGTGGGCAGAACTGAAAAAGTGTGTGCGAGCAAGGAGGCCTACAAACCTGACTCAATTACACCAGTTCTATCAGAAGGAATGGGCCAAAATTCCAGCAACTTATTGTGAGAAACTTGTGGAAGGCTACCCGAAATGTTTGACCCAAGTTAAACAATTTAAAGGCAATGCTACCAAATACTACACATGAGTGTATGTAAACGTCTGACCCACTGGGAATGTGATGAAAGAAATAAAAGCTGAAATAAATCATTCTTTTGACATTTCACATTCTTAAAATAAAGTTGTGATCCTAACTGACCTAAGACAGGGAATGTTTGCTAGGATTAAATGTCAGGAATTGTGAAACCTGAGTTTAAATGGATTTGGCTATGGTGTATGTAAACTTTCGACTTGAACTGTATATGCAAATGAAAACTATGCATGGATATAGCCGGAGAGAGGGACAGGCAGTCCCCACACAGGCAGACACACACTTATACAGGCAGGGGGTCGGGACGTAGGAGGCCGTAAATACCTTAAGTGAGAAGGCCTGTGCAAAATGGATCCTGATGCTTCCTCTTTGACCGCCTCTGAGCATGGACAACATGTACCGCAGAAAGGACAGGACACTCCCCTGGGAGAATTACCATAGCGATAGCAGTGAAGCAAAGGGGAGGCATTACTTTACACCAGGAGTGAACAACAAGGGCTGATCCATTTCAGGATTTTGTGCCAACTTCTGCTCTTAATTATTATACTGTTTACCACACTATTTTATTGAATAAGTTATCTTCCATTGGATTGGATGAACTTTATCTGAACTGGTTCCATGCATACCTCTTTTGGAGAACTCAATCCATTGTTGCTGATGGTATTAAATCAAGCTCTCTTGAAATTAGTAAAGGTGTGCCACAAGGGTCTATTCTTGGTCCACTTCTATTCACACTTTATATAAACAACACAGTATTCTCAATGTAATTCTCTTGTAATTAAAATTTTTAAGTGGATGATCTTGTATGCCACTGGCTCCACACTTAACCAGGCTATTGCTTATTTACAGTCTTCCCTTGATGCTTTTCAGTTCTTATTAATCACAAGTTTGTGTTAAATTATGATAACACAAAATGTATTTTATTTTCAAGGAATCTATTGGGGAATACTTCTAATGTTGGCAGTCATACACTTCATGGTACCCAAATTGAAACAGTAGAATCTTATAAATATTTAGGAATTTAGCTGTATGGTAGATTGTCCTTTAAGACTCATGTTTTACTCATACCTGATTTTATCACCAGGGATACATTTCTCACTCATCATTATGTTTTGTATAGAAAAGTAGGATGGGCCTCTTTAAGGAGTGGTAATTATTCAATTTTGTTTATCTATAAGGCTATACTTAAGAAACTTCCCCATTATCTCTCATCTTTAATTATGTTTAAATCCAGTAACTATGGCATCAGGTCTCAGGACTTTATAGCCTTAGATACACCACAAATAAGCACTGAGCTGGGCAAAATAGGTTTTCAATACTATGCCCCTCACAGATGGAATGAATTGCAAAAAAACATTGAAATTAGAATCTCTTGTTCCCTTAAAAAATGTTGAAGTCTTATACATGGATTGTGTAAATGTTGTACATACTTGTTTCCTGTGATATATCCCTGTTAGACTGCTGAATGTTAATGTGTGACTGGATTGTACTTGTCTCTCTAAAATTTGGTACATGTTTTTACTTGTTTGCAGGTCTCTTTTCTAAAAGTATCTCAATGATACTACCTGTAAAAATAAAGGATAAATAAGTAAATTGAATTGGCTCAATCACATCTTGAGCTGACATTTGTATAAGCACCAGCTACAGCCACAGACAGCAAGTGTCTCCTAAAGATTTCACTGTGCTCAGGTACAGGAGTTAACCAGTGTAGTTTATAGGGCTGTCAGAAAACTAAAACCAAGGTAACTGGTTGGAACAAAAACCAGCAGGCAGACCGGCCCACCTGGAACGAATTTGTGCGAGAGGGAGAAACGGGACCGACCTGTCCGGGGATGCCAGGGTCGGGGGGGCAGTCGTAAGCGATGCTCACGGGGACCAGATTTACATCCGGTACCGTGCCGTCCAGCACCACTTCCCAAACGCGTGCCAACCACGGCCCTCCTCGCCCGCTTCCAGGAGCAAGCGTTAAACACACACTCTGCCTCTCCCGTAAGAGCTCACCGACAAACTACAAAGAGAGATAGCAGGAAGAGAGAGAGATAGAGAGAGATATGGGAGGGAGAGAGATAGGAAGGAGAGGGAGTGAGAGATAGGAGGGGGAGAGAAAGAGAGATAAATGAATATGGGAGGGAGAGAGAGAGACAGAGGAGGGAGAGGAAGAGAGAAAAAGATGGGAAGAAGAGGGAGAGAGATTGCAGACACAGGGAGGCAGAGGGGAAGAGAGAGAGAAAGAGAGATGACAGAGACAGGGAGGGGGAGAGAAAGAGGTATGGGGGGGGGCGGAGAAAAGGAAAGAGAAATGGGAGGTGAGAAAGAGAGATAATAATGTTGAAAAAGAGAGGACAGGACAGGACAAAATTGGGTTCAGGGACATTAACCCTGATTTACCAAATCTAGCAAATTAGTCTGCAGCTGAATCACATCTCACACATGGTTTACTTACTAACCACCTGTGAGATCTCATTCAATTGCACTCACTCGTTAGATTCTGGCAACTCCTATTACAGGTGGCAAGTAGTAAAATTCTACCTGTCAACATACATGTGAATATCCTGGGGACCCATTTTTTAAGGACGAGAGCAACTAACCGATGCAACCTAATCTGAGCCTGTTTCTGAGGGGGTGTTTATATAATGGGGGAGGGGCACTAAATTGAAGAGAGGAGAAAATGACAGCGAAACAATGGGAATGACGAGACGCAAGCAAACAAAACATCAAAAGAAAACAGGGCATGAACAAGAAGAAGGAGACCTACACAATGCTGTGAAACCAAAAAGGGAAAAACCTCTATCTCAATAATACAAATATTGTATCTCCTGATTTAGCTTATTTCTGCCTGAGCCGAGACAGCAGAGGCGGTAGGAGAACCTGCTTGGAGCAGCCTTTGCAAAAAAGCAGACGTCACTTTCGCAAAGTGCGTAATGTCGACCACAGACCGCCTGGCTGTCTTGGGCAGCGCGATTAGCTCGGCTCGCTCAGTCACTGCGGACCGTCTGCTCTGAGTGTCTAAGCCCATCTATCTGCGAGGTAACAAATACCAGAGCCCTGACCATGTCAAACTCCACCCGTCTCCACATACCAGTGTCCGGCCAATGACACCGCGGTTATGTTCTCTAGTACACGGTGAGGTATTCACCCTTTGTGTCCTTCACGTTAACTGTGTTATGTTTAAGATTATGCAGGGACTTGAGGAGAGCAGGAATTTAGACACTGCGTATCAACGGTTTCTTCCTTGGGAATGTTTTCGAGGTGTAAGATGCACCTTTGGTCCAATCAGGTGTCAGTTCTGGTGCAGTGTGTTTATGGTCCAATCAGGTTTTAGTTCTGGTGCAGTGTGATTACTGATCAGTCATCTGGGGGAGTGCACACTCAGGGATCCATCCATCTATTATCTAACCCGCTTACTCCTGGTCAGGGTTGCTGGGGGGCTGGAGCCTTTCCCAGCATGCACTGGGCGAGAGGCAGGAATACCCCCTGGACAGGTCGCCAATCCATCACAGGGCACACACACACCATTCACTCACACACTCATACCTGAGGGCAATTTAGAGTCTCCAATTAGCCTAAGCTGGTATGTCATTGGATTCTGGGAGGAAACCGGAGTACCCGGAGGGAACCCACACGGTCACGGGAGAACAAGCAAACTTCACACAGAAAGGCCCCTGGCCAGGAACTATACTATACTAGTCATAGGCAATTTTAAAATGGAAGAAGAGCAATTACATTTTTATAATTATTTTTTTTAAATACAATGTCTTTGTTCTGTACTTTACACACCATATATCTTGAAAAAAAAAAAAAAAAAAAAAGCATCACTCAATTAACAGAGCTGATGCAGACTCACTGAGGTCATGATTGGTCCATAGAGGCCGTCGTTCTCTGCGTCCTGCTCGGTGGCAGAACGGACAGGGTATAATACCACACCAAGCCTCTGAAGGACAGACCTGCGTGTGGACAAACAGGAAGTGTCTCAGGCGGGCGATGAGGTGCCAGACTTCTGGAGAGATGCACACGAGTGTTTTCACCCTCTGGCAGCTGTTTCTGTTAAAGGCTTGCAGAGTGGATGACTCAGGCAGGCTGCTTTTTAAACAGCAGGTAAATGCAGCATCAGTTGTGAGAGAGGCGAGAGGGGAGGGGTGTGTACCTTAGCCAAGTGCCGCCCAGCCGGAGGGGGCAGATGGTGTAGGGGACCCGGAGGTTGTGACAGAGGAGCACCAGGGGGACCAGAGCGGAGTCCAGACCGCACTGCTGCACGGATACAAACACCAGGGGGGCCTGCAAGCACGAACACCCGCGCACGCAGGCACGCACGCACGCACGCACGCACGCACAAACACACACAGAAGCACGCGCACGCACACACACAGAAGCGCACGCACGCACGCACACACACATACACACATACACAAAGATTTAACTGCAGATCTAAATTAAATCGCCACTGTGGGAATAAATTAAAAAACAAAGACTGCGCACAAATTGAGTGCGAGCCAGGAGTTTCAGCAAAAGCTAATATTTAATTCTGTAATGCAAATGACTCTGAAATGCTGTGATTGTTTATTGAACAGCGATGCAGTCCAAGGAGCAGCAGTTAAAGACGCTGGCTGGGATAAGGAATTTTAAGGTGCTCCTCCAGGGACCATTTGGGTGATGGAAGGCACACAGTGATCCCCCGCCACAGAATCGGTCATTCAGTTGCAGAGTTTGCAAGAACTTAACCGTTTGGGGTCCAGCGTTTCCAAAACTTAAATCAATGCAGAAATGCACACAAACGGAAGTCAAATAAAAGACAGCTAAACTCTTGAGTCAAAAGGGGACTGGAAATAATTCAATGTTAAGATGGGTACAGAATGACCTCTTTACCCGTGACCTTCTCCTTGGTCCTCTGGGGCAGTTATACTTGCTGAATGAACGGCAGGGGCTGGACGGGGTCAGCCTAGGTGTGTGCATGGGTGTGTGTGGGTGAGAGAGAGAGAGAGAGGAAGTGAGGGGGGGGGGGGGTAGAGGGTGAGAGAGAGCGAAACGGGGCTGAGGCGCTCTACCAGCTCTGAGGCTCTCTGAAGGGCAGCCAGTTGAGAGAGATTGACCTGCACACTGCAGAACACAGCACTCAGGAGCTTCAGTAACATCCAGCCACTCACCCTGCAGAAGAGAGAGAGAGAGGGAGCATGAGAAAGAGAGAGACAGTCAGAACTGCAGAGTCCCTCCCCACCTGTCGGCGTAACCTGAAGACCCATCTATTCCAGAAATACACTACATTGCCAAATGTATATGGACACCTGCTTGTCCAGCATCTCATTCCAAAATTATGGGAATTAATATGGAGTTGTTCCCCCCTTTGCTGCTATAACAACCTCCACTCTCCTGGGAAGGCTTTCCACTAGATGCTGGAACATTGTGGTGGGGATTTGCTTCCATTCAGCCAGAAGAGCAGTAGTGAGGTCGGGTACTGATGTTGGGCGATTAGGCCTGGCTCGCAGTCGGCTTTACAATTGATCCCAATGGTGTTCGGTGGGTTTGAGGTCAGGGCTCTGTGCAGTCAGTCAAGTTCTTCCACCACCAATCTCGACAAACCATTTCTGTATGAACGTTGAATTGCGCACATTGTCATACTGAAACAGGAAAGGGCCTTCCCCCAAACTGTTGCCACAAAGTTGGAAGCCCAGAATCGTCTATAATGTCATTGTATGCCGTATCATTAAGATTTGCCTTCACTGGAAATAAGGGGCCTAGCCCGAACCATGAAAAACAGCCCTTGACCAAGGGTTGTCTGGATACTTCTGGCCATGTTGTGTACCTCTCCTCCCCTTCTCCATCCTGATTCCCACTGCCCTCTTCCACATCTTCTCCTATATATATCTATCCTATAAAATGTTTTTTTAAAAAGAACTCTCTACCTTCCTTCCATCTGTTAATTGTGACCATGGATTACCGATCGCGGGTTCGTTATGGCCCGACCGTTACACTCTCATTAATTGCTACTTGGAATGTTGGGAATTTATCTATCTATTTTCATTGTGCACTTATTGTAGGTCGCTCTGAATAAGAGTGTCAGCTAAACGCCTAAAATATAATGTAAATGTAGAAAGAGAAAAGAGAGCTACACAGAAAGGAGAGAGTGAAAGAACAAGAGAGAGAATTAGATCTTTTATCTTGTATTTTAACAAACTATTTTTTATGACTTATTATTTGTTGGCAATGTTATACAATGTATTGTCACGCTAATAAAGCAGATCTGGATCTGAAACTGTGAGAGAGAGAGATTGTGTACTGGGTGTGGTGAGATTGGTATAGAGCAGCGGTAGGCAATCCTGGTCCTGGAGTTGCTTCATCCCACCCTAACCATTACTTGATTCTTTTTAATGAATCAGGTTTAATGACTGCAGGTGACCATTCAGAATAGCATTTTACCATTCAGGTTCAGGCTTTTAATCATTCATCAAACTCTTGATGAATCATGCGATCAAGCTCAGATAGAACAAAAACCAGAAACGTCACCGGCAAGACCAGGGTTGCCTACATCTGGCGTAGAGTAAAGGAGGTATTAAATAACCGAAAATGTATGAAGCGGGGATGGCAACTCCAGGCCTCACAGACTGGTGTGTATGCAGGTTTTTGCTGCCAGCAGTTACCAATTATTTAATTAGCCCAATCATTTACATGATCTGATATTTTAGCTACATTCCGTGATATGAACAGCAGCTGATGAATGTTCTTGTGCCTATAGGCATGTATTGTAGTGTTTTATTGTGGTCTCATTTACGAGTGAATCTGTGTTGGTATATATGACTAATTAGCTGATTGAGGCAGGGTAATTGGTGGCAGCAAAAACCTGCATACACACCGGCCCACAAGGCCTGGAGTTGCCCATCCCTGGTCTAAAGATTCGGAGTGGCCAAATACAATGATTATCGATGAAGCAGCCCTCATAGGTGCACACGGAAAGACAAACAGACCGGAGAATCAGCGGTGAGATGCAGGTGTCAATGACAGGGAGGATGTGAGCGGCCCGCCCCCTGGTGGTCAGCCTGGGGTGCTGCAGGCCATTCTGTGCCGATACGCCATCTGAAAGGGCGAGCGCCTTCTGCACCCTGGTAGGAAAATAACCAGTCACAGGACGAAATAAAACACTTCACAGAACAGAGACGACCATTGTGAGCTAAGCACACATGCTAACAAAAACAAGCCTGTTTTGCCTTCCTAGTATAACACTGTAACGTACAACAAACAGATTATTCAAAGGTTAGGCACATATTGCATTACCAGCCTACGGCAAAGAGAGGGCCAGGCTTTGGACAGGGGGGAAGTGGAAGAGAGGGAGGGAGACGGGGAACGACTGGGAGAGGAGAGGTCCGTCGCTCCGCCTCAAAGCGATGTGCATTCCCGCAAATCTCTGTCCCTCGCCCCCTCACACAATTCAATTGAGCAGAGACGGCTGTCCTCGGCCGGCTAATTAATTGAACGTTGCGAAAAGATCTTCAGAAGCGTAATCAAAATCATTTTCTCGCTACACCTCTCCTCTCCTCTTTCTCTCTCTCACCTGCTGCTGGCACAGACTCTGTCCACTCTGTCAGAGGCAGGACTGGGGTACACCCTGCACCCCCCGAAAAACAGCACGCAGCACACTCTCCTGACGAGCCAGCCCCGGTACCTGACAAGGACAGGAGGGAGGCACAAGGGCTGGGGTGGTCTACCATGCAGGGATTCAAAGACTTTATGGCAGGCATACTCAAATCTGTCCATTGAGGCCAGTAGCACTGCTGGCTTTCTTTTCCATCTGATAGTTAATTGATTGATTAACATCACCGATTGGCCAGAGATGTACCTCACCTGGTGTCCCAGGTTGAAATCAGTCCTGATTAGAGGGGAAGAATGAAAACCAGCAGTACTACTGGCCTCGAGTCCCAGATTGGAGTATCCCTGCTGTATGTGGACTCTCATTTTGGGCATTATTTAAGCGTGTCCTGCTGTGACCACAGCGATGGGACTATACCTGGTGTGAGTCTCATTGACGGCCAGAAGGTTCTGGAAGCCCAAAGCGGGAGACGTCTTCAGCAGCTTCCAGCCCTGTGAGAGACGCACTGCTGTGAACCTAGATCCATCAAAGCCAGACACCCTCCTTTCTCCTGCTAAAGCACTACCACCTCCTCCCAGCTAAAGCACTGTCACCTCCTCCCCGCTAAAGCACTGTCACCTCCTCCCCACTAAAGCACTGTCACCTCCTCCCCGCTAAAGCACTGCCACCTCCTCCCCGCTAAAGCACTGTCACCTCCTCCCCACTAAAGCACTGTTACCTCCTCCCCGCTAAAGCACTGTCACCTCCTCCCCGCTAAAGCAGTCACCTCCTCCCCGCTAAAGCACTGTCACCTCCTCCCCGCTAAAGCACTGTCACCTCCTCCCCGCTAAAGCACTGTCACCTCCTCCCCACTAAAGCACTGCCACCTCCTCCCCGCTAAAGCACTGCCACCTCCTCCCCGCTAAAGCACTGCCACCTCCTCCCCACTAAAGCACTGTCACCTCCTCCCCGCTAAAGCACTGTCACCTCCTCCCCACTAAAGCACTGTCACCTCCTCCCCGCTAAAGCACTGCCACCTCCTCCCCGCTAAAGCACTGTCACCTCCTCCCCGCTAAAGCACTGCCACCTCCTCCCCACTAAAGCACTGTCACCTCCTCCCCGCTAAAGCACTGTCACCTCCTCCCCGCTAAAGCACTGTCACCTCCTCCCCGCTAAAGCACTGTCATCTCCTCCCCGCTAAAGCACTGCCACCTCCTCCCCGCTAAAGCACTGTCACCTCCTCCCCACTAAAGCACTGTCACCTCCTCCCCGCTAAAGCACTGTCACCTCCTCCCCGCTAAAGCACTGTCATCTCCTCCCTGCTAAAGCACTGCCACCTCCTCCCCGCTAAAGCACTGTCACCTCCTCCCCGCTAAAGCACCGTCACCTCCTCCCCGCTAAAGCACCGTCACCTCCTCCCCGCTAAAGCACCGTCACCTCCTCCCCGCTAAAGCACTGTCACCTCCTCCCCGCTAAAGCACTGCCACCTCCTCCCCGCTAAAGCACTGTCACCTCCTCCCCGCTAAAGCACTGTCACCTCCTCCCCGCTAAAGCACTGTCACCTCCTCCCCGCTAAAGCACTGTCACCTCCTCCCCGCTAAAGCACTGTCACCTCCTCCCCGCTAAAGCACTGTCACCTCCTCCCCGCTAAAGCACTGTCACCTCCTCCCCGCTAAAGCACTGTCACCTCCTCTCCACTAAAGCACTGTCACCTCCTCCCCGCTAAAGCACTGTCACCTCCTCCCCGCTAAAGCACTGTCACCTCCTCCCCGCTAAAGCACTGTCATCTCCTCCCCGCTAAAGCACTGCCACCTCCTCCCCGCTAAAGCACTGTCACCTCCTCCCCGCTAAAGCACCGTCATCTCCTCCCCGCTAAAGCACTGCCACCTCCTCCCCGCTAAAGCACTGCCACCTCCTCCCCACTAAAGCACTGCCACCTCCTCCCCGCTAAAGCACTGTCACCTCCTCCCCGCTAAAGCACTGTCACCTCCTCCCCGCTAAAGCACTGTCACCTCCTCCCCACTAAAGCACTGTCACCTCCTCCCCGCTAAAGCACTGCCACCTCCTCCCCGCTAAAGCACTGTCACCTCCTCCCCACTAAAGCACTGTCACCTCCTCCCCGCTAAAGCACTGTCACCTCCTCCCCGCTAAAGCACTGTCATCTCCTCCCCGCTAAAGCACTGCCACCTCCTCCCCGCTAAAGCACTGTCACCTCCTCCCCGCTAAAGCACTGTCACCTCCTCCCCGCTAAAGCACTGTCACCTCCTCCCCGCTAAAGCACTGTCACCTCCTCCCCGCTAAAGCACTGCCACCTCCTCCCCGCTAAAGCACTGTCACCTCCTCCCCGCTAAAGCACTGTCACCTCCTCCCCGCTAAAGCACTGTCATCTCCTCCCCGCTAAAGCACTGCCACCTCCTCCCCGCTAAAGCACTGCCACCTCCTCCCCACTAAAGCACTGTCACCTCCTCCCCGCTAAAGCACTGTCACCTCCTCCCCGCTAAAGCACTGTCACCTCCTCCCCGCTAAAGCACTGTCACCTCCTCCCCGCTAAAGCACTGTCACCTCCTCCCCACTAAAGCACTGCCACCTCCTCCCCGCTAAAGCACTGCCACCTCCTCCCCGCTAAAGCACTGTCACCTCCTCCCCACTAAAGCACTGTCACCTCCTCCCCGCTAAAGCACTGTCACCTCCTCCCCACTAAAGCACTGTCACCTCCTCCCCGCTAAAGCACTGTCACCTCCTCCCCGCTAAAGCACTGTCACCTCCTCCCCGCTAAAGCACTGTCATCTCCTCCCCGCTAAAGCACTGCCACCTCCTCCCCGCTAAAGCACTGCCACCTCCTCCCCGCTAAAGCACTGTCACCTCCTCCCCGCTAAAGCACTGTCATCTCCTCCCCGCTAAAGCACTGCCACCTCCTCCCCGCTAAAGCACTGCCACCTCCTCCCCACTAAAGCACTGCCACCTCCTCCCCGCTAAAGCACTGTCACCTCCTCCCCACTAAAGCACTGCCACCTCCTCCCCGCTAAAGCACTGTCACCTCCTCCCCACTAAAGCACTGTCATCTCCTCCCCGCTAAAGCACTGTCACCTCCTCCCCACTAAAGCACTGTCACCTCCTCCCCACTAAAGCACTGTCACCTCCTCCCCACTAAAGCACTGTCACCTCCTCCCCACTAAAGCACTGTCACCTCCTCCCCGCTAAAGCACTGTCACCTCCTCCCCACTAAAGCACTGTCACCTCCTCCCCGCTAAAGCACTGCCACCTCCTCCCCGCTAAAGCACTGTCACCTCCTCCCCGCTAAAGCACTGTCACCTCCTCCCCGCTAAAGCACTGTCACCTCCTCCCCACTAAAGCAATGTCACCTCCTCCCCACTAAAGCAATGTCACCTCCTCCCCGCTAAAGCACTGCCACCTCCTCCCCGCTAAAGCACTGTCACCTCCTCCCCACTAAAGCACTGCCACCTCCTCCTCACTAAAGCATTGCTACTGGACATTTGAGCAGTGATGGCAGAGACTCATTCCCGTAATTGCTCCCCTAAGATGAAACGCTGAAATGTTTTCCCCTCCCCACTCCACCTCCCCACCCCTCCTCGACGCCTCCCTCTCTCACCAGGCTCTTGGGGGTACACTGGTGGCAGCACTGCCCCACCACAGGCCTGAATTTCCCCAAAAACGGAGCCACCGGCCTCAGCCTCTTCTTGATCTTGGCTGCCCAGGAGAGCTGTGGAGAGACAGATAGCCCGCTGAACACTGTGTGCATTCTGACACACTGAAACACGGCTTTGAACTGACAGCCTCCCTTCTCCCACTACAGAACAACACACTGGCTCCTTCACACAAACTAACAGAAAGGCCAACACTTGCTTGTCTGCTGGTTTACTGTGCTGAGGGGCTGACAGAACATGTTTGTTTTATTTTTCTTAGTTCCAGCATGAAAGCAGAATGTAAATGAGTTGGCTAACACTTTTAACTGACAAAGTTAAAGGGATAGTTCGGAATTTTGGACATAATGTCTCAATTACGACTTACCCATGATGTAGTTGATTGACGGAAACCATTTTCAGATAATTCCATGCTGTCCCTTCTTTTGGACATACACACATTGCTAATGCTAACGCAACTCTAAGGTAACTGGTAGCATCCGCCATACTTCCACAGAGAATTTAGGTGAGCACAAAGTAAAGGATTCAACGATAGTTTGACTTCAAAAATGACGGTATAATCACTGAAAATAACCCCGATAGACTGTCATCGTGTTTTATTTGCTTTGGGTGCACTGTGGAGTGTTTAAGTGTGTTTGGTAGTGGATGCTACCAGTTACCTTAGAGTTGCGCTAGCATTAGCAATGTGTGTATGTCCAAAAGAAGGGACAGCATGGAATTATCTGAAAATGGTTTCCATCAATCAACTACATCATGGGTAAGTCATAATGAGACATTATGTCCAAAAATTCCGAACTATCCCTTTAAGCTTGCATTTTGGGAGATCTTAGAAATACTTGTCCTCTCTATGAATGTGAATATGTTTTTATGTGGGCTTCCTTTAACGCTAGCAACTGTGCTTACTTCAATGGTTACCACTCCAGCTTCAATTTCAATTACTGAAAGTGTATAATGCCATTTGAGCACTGCAGCTCCATACAATTCTCCTTGAATAAACCCATTTAAAACCATTTAGTTCCATAGAAAGACTGCACTTTCATATGTGGTCAATTACAATGAGCACACTGACCAGTGCTTAGTTTTCTAACAATGTTCTGAGCACCAAATCAATAAGTCAGCGGCAAGACCGAGTGACAGAGCGTGCCTTAGAAATCTCAACAAATATTTCCATCACCTTTAAGTCACTCCCTTGTTAATTTGTGCACCGCTCACACTCAGTAAAAATCCAAGTAATTAAAAAGTTTTAATGAAAACAAGACCAAAAAGAAGAAGAAAGGAAGGAAAAGTCCCATCTTCCTAGCCATTCCACTTGTGAATTGTAATCAGTTAACATCTGCCGTCTGTTTTTGTTGTTTTTTTGTTTTTTTTGTGTCATTTGAAATACAGGTAATTACCACAGCTGGCGTGCGTGCGACTGCATGCTAATCAGCATAGCGGCCCGCTCGTGAGCCCCGTTGGACCGAGCGCCACAGAGCCCCCAACGCCGTTTACTGACACGCCGCATCTCTCCACTGCCAGCAGCTTGGAAGAGCTCCCAATTCAGACTTCAAAGAATAGATGGAAAAATGCTACTAAATCTGATTAGTGGAGGTGAGGAACAAAAAGTGTTTGTGACTAAAAAAATCCCTCAGTGGTGAGACTGTGAGGTGCCGCTCTTAGATAGGGATTCTATGTGAGCCGTACTTGAGGGTAAATTAACTGTCAACTTAACTAATGACCCATTGGTTCACACAGGGGATGGCTCTCCATGGTAACACCACCATTTTATGGACGACTTGAGAGGACATGCTCAGATTAAAAACAGGATATATACTTTATTTCGGCTACATATTCCGGTCGGAATTGTTAATGGGATATCAAAGAAAGATAGCCAAACTGGACGCGCGCACACGCACACACACACACACACACACACACACACACACACGCACACACACATGCACAGGCACACACACGCGCGCGCACACACACACACACACACACTATTTGGAACATTTGTTCCGTTGAGGTCACGCTGAGGTCACAGCTCTGCCAATGTTCAGGCGCTTTGAAGCGGATGACAGCGCTGGCTCCTGGATGGGCGGCGAACTCGCGACACACACTGGGGAGATAAGGCCACCCCACACAGAGTCCATTTCATCCGTTTCACTAAAGCCCTAACACACACAGAGAGCGAATCAGAGGGAGAGGTGCAATTCACTGGGGAAACACACTGTGAGGACCGAATGAGCTGAGATGGCTGTGCTGAAGAGATGTGGGCTTTACCGCGGGGCGTCTAGGCTGGGGGGCGGGAGCGGTCAGCGGGGCGAGGTCCCCTCTCTCGCGCAGCATGTCTGTGGTTGTGTTGGTTGGCATGCCAGACTGTGCCTCTCATTACAGGCTCATCTAAGAGGGCAGAGAAGCAGAAAATCATATTCCTTCAACTTAGAGAGACTATACTGAAGCACGAACAGGCAGGCATATACACACACACACACACACACACACACGCGCGCGCATTAAAATATAACTGCCACACATTCTGAGTTTGTGATCCATATACTGTACTGCAAAGAACATCAAGCAGTTCAGTACAGTGTGATCAATAACTCCCAAACCAACTTAACTGCAGCAAATGATATCAACATCAGTTGGTTTTAACTACATTATTGTCAAAGGAAAAAAAAAAAACATATGAATCATCGTACACTCAATAAAGAGAATAGTTTAATGGTTGCTAAGCTCATCATGGCACACCTAGGTGAAGACCCATACAGTAGCCTACTTAACAGGGAATTTAATGGAGAATCTAAACAAAAACGGCATCCTTATTAAAGGCAGGGAGATAAATAGCCAAGTCTTAACCTTGGCTTGGTTTACGATAATGCAGGAACCATCGCCCCCCACAAACACACCCCCCGCCTCTCACATCCCGCCCCACCCCCCTCCCCCGCAAGAAAAAAATTCCCCAAAAAGACTCCATTATTCTGAAATGAGTATCTGGGGAGCGTTGGCACAATCTTCCTCCTTTTGAGTCATCAATCAGATGGAGCCCATAGCTACAGTTACTGTCTATCGACCCACTCGCTAACCTGCCCTCCAACCTCATAATTCTCACATTAGCCAAATGACATCACGAGGAGAGGGGAGAAAAAAAACCAGGAATTAGCCACAGAAACTAGAAGCACCAAATCATTTATCACCCTCTAATTCTCTCAATTCAATATGAATTATTTAATCTATATTGCTTTTCTTTCTCGTTCGGTTTCTCTCCATCTCTTTATCTGTAATTACAGCACGACCCCCCGTCTTCTTCGCGAGCTGATAATGGGTTCAGTAGATTGTGATACCGATATCTCCTGTTTTCCTCCCAAATTGGTTCTGTAAGGGTGCACTTTTGCCTGCAAATTGCCTCAGAATATCATCACAAGCAATGGGATAACAGTTTAGCTGGTTCCTTCAAGTAGAGCCGTCTCACCAGGGAGCTACGTGACAAAAAAGGCAACCCCAATTTCTTGGTGTAATCCCTGCTGATTTGCCGTCCCCTCATACGTGCTAATATGCGGTTAACTCCTGATAGCTGCATGGCTCGGGACTTGTGTGTTGTGCACTTAACCGGAGTGTGCACATAACAGGGATAATTAAAGTCTGCCGGACTTTAAAAAGGACCAGTTGCAGTCTGTGGAAGAAAATGGAGCATGCAATTATCCCGTGTGGTGTTATGGCAAATCTCTTTCCACCCTCTTTCTCATCCATATCTCTCTCTTTTCTCATCCATATCTCTCTCGGTCATCTCCAATGTCTCTCTTTCCTGCTTATCTCTCGTTTTCTCTTGGAGGCCAGGATAAACAGTTTTAACAGAACAAGAAGAGCAGTGGTGTAGAGAAAAACACCCGCCCACCCCCACCCCAAAAGCATCTGAACAGATGCAAAGATGTGGACAGCGAGCGAGCTGACTGCAGCTGCATCATGGGAAGGGGTGCGGAATACTGGAGTGAGTGGCGTCTCCGTTAGCTCCGCTGCACTACTCTGAATGAGTGCTTGTCATAGCTGCACACTTCAATAAGACCCACCCCCTCGGGGGCGGAGACATGGCATAGGAGGCAAGTCTCTGGCCAATGCTGGAAGTACACACACACACATACACATATATACACACACACACACACACACACACACACACACACACACACACACACACACATACACACAGACACACACATGCACGCACACACACTCACATACACATATATACACATGCACACACACACATATACACACAGACACACACATGCACGCACACACACTCACACATATACATATACACACACACACACACACACACTCTCTCACAATCATGCTTACACACACAACCCCGGAACACACTTTCTTTACTTACTTTACGTTCTTTATTTTGCCCACATGGCAGGAAATACAATTAACTGAAATCCATAGACAATTTACAACAATGAACAATTTTTGCAATAGAGAACACTATTATAAATAGACTAATCATTCAATACTTATTTTGGGTGAGTGCAGTGTCCTTTTCACAAGTCCGTTGAGCAGTTTGCTCAGGTATGGGATTGGAAAGTTTTTATATCTGTCCATTCTTGACGTGAGGATACTCAGTTTGTTCTGATTTCTCGTGAGTCTCCCCGAGACTTCACCCCTGCTCTTGGGGAGCCAGCTTCTAAATCGTGAGTGTATGAGGCTAATCGCAAAGTCTACACATATTTTTTCCCTCCCAGTGCTGAGAGTGGGGAAGGTCTGGAGTGCGCTTGTGTAGCTTGTGATGGGGGTATGATATAATGCGGCAAGCGCGTCTTTGGACGCGCTCCAGCTGATCTGATAGGCTTGCTGTCAGTGAGCTGTGCCATGCTGGAGCTGCGTATTCCAAAGTCGGGCGAATGTAGCCGCTATAGATTGTGGTGAGATCATTCGTAGAGACTCCGAAACGTTTCATCCGGTGAAGAAAGAAAAGTTTGGAGTTCGCTTTGGATACCATTGATTGGATTTGTTCATTCCATTTGAGGTTGCTTTGGATGGAAAGGCCCAAGATTTTGACAGACTGACAGATTTGTAAGTTTTGACCTGCAATGGTTAGTATGTGGGGGGTCGGAGCCGTGTTTGAGAAGGTTATTGACAAGACTTTGCACTTTTTGGGGTTAAGCGACATGTTACTGCCATTGACCCAGTCGTCAAGCTCGTTCAGGTTTGGTTGGAGGGAGGTGATGTCACTTTTGTTGCAGATGTGTACCAAGTTTAGATCATCAACATATTTCCACCGCTTATTGACATTTCGGGCAGAGCTGTCGATGATAGCCAGAAAAATCAGAGGGCCAAGGCCCTGGGCCACGCCCCGTTAGCTCCTGCCATTCCGACCAGTTGTCTTGGTAGAGCACGCGTTGTTTACGTTCTGACACGAAACTGCAAATCCAGGGCACTAAGGCAGGTCTGTCTCCCAGTTCGATCAGAGTCTGTCGTAACTAAGGTAGTGATGTTAGCTGGCGAGTCAGATGCTTTATATAGCGTGTCAAGGAGACTGACCAGAGCGTGGGTGGTCGACCTGCCCGATCTACTCCCAAACTGCTGTGGGTCAAGATTAGGTGTATTGTCATCTTTAACCCACATTGAAGCAAAGCTTTCTGCCATTTTGGAGAGTTGTGGTGTTAATGATATTGGGCGGAGCTGGTCAATGGAGGGGGGGTTGGTTTTGGGGATGGGGACAACGGTAACCTCTTTCCACTGTTGGGGTAAGGTACTTTCCTGGAAGGATGCATTGAGAATGTTGCACACTGGTTCACTTCATTCGCAAGCGAATTCTCTCAGGATTGTTTGGGGGACGCCATCAGGCCCCGGGGCTCTATGGGTTTTAACTAGCCTCAATTTCTCATACACCTCCCTGACATTAATTTCTGTGAGGGGTTGGGCCGCAGGTAGGAAAGCTGGGAGTGCGGTGACGTTGAGTGGTGGAAGTGTCTGGCTGACTCGTGCAAATAGTTTGTTTATGACATTTGCGACTCCTGTTTTATCATCAGAATCACTGCCGGGGATGTGAATTGATAATTGTGATTTCCTAATTCCAGCCATGGACTTAATTTCTTGATGCCATCATCACGGATTTTCTCTCATGCATACGTTCACATGTGTGCATGGAAGCATGCGCACGCGTGTGTATACACACGCTCAGGCACAGACGTAGGCTACCTGCACACGTGCACTCGTTAACCTGCATGCACTTGCATTAACATACTAACGAACACTGGCGGCACATGCCCAAACGCACACTCACAAAAATAGCAAACCCGCACACATGAAGACGAAAACAATAAACAAAAGTATTTTAATATTCATGCAATCGTGAATTCTGCACAATACAGAAGTCAATAGATCAATACAACATTTTTACAATGTTACCATAATATTAATTTAAGGCAATATGGTTTTAGTGCCAATCACTCTGACTGCTCTTGTTAGTCCTGGCATTTGCCACAAAACTATTTCACCACATGAACTGGTAGATTATTCAGAGTGGACTGCGAGTAAAACACAAAGCCGGGGTTTGAGAATGAAATCTGTGACATTTCCTTGTTGAAGGTTAATGTGCAGTACTTTGTTGTGTTTAAAGTGGTGATGCAAACGGAGCACGCTGAACTGCCAGGCAGAAGCAAATGGAGGGAGAGTTAAGTAGCTGAGGGGGAAGGGGTTTCTCTCTAATGCACATCTACATGCTGCTGACCATTCTCGCTTTTCTATGACTGTTTACCACTTGTCACCTGTTAACAATTTAAAAGCAATGAGCGAGAGAGCAGCAATAATACACATTATCCCATTGGGTAAGAATAACACACAACACATTACCCTATGGGGTAAGAATAACACACAACACATTACCCTATGGGGTAAGAATCACACACAACACATTATCCCATGGGGTAAGAATAACACACAACACATTACCCTATGGGGTAAGAATAACACACAACACATTACCCTATGGGGTAAGAATAACACACAACACATTACCCTATGGGGTAAGAATAACACACAACACATTACCCCATGGGGTAAGAATAACACACAACACATTACCCTATGGGGTAAGAATAACACACAACACATTACCCTATGGGGTAAGAATAACACAAAACACATTACCCTATGGGGTAAGAATAACACACAACACATTACCCTATGGGGTAAGAATAACACACAACACATTACCCTATGGGGTAAGAATAACACACAACACATTACCCTATGGGGTAAGAATAACACACAACACATTACCCTATGGGGTAAGAATAACACACAACACATTACCCTATGGGGTAAGAATAACACACAACACATTACCCTATGGGGTAAGAATAACACACAACACATTACCCTATGGGGTAAGAATAACACACAACACATTACCCTATGGGGTAAGAATAACACACAACACATTATCCTATGGGGTAAGAATAACACACAACACATTATCCTATGGGGTAAGAATCACACACAACACATTATGCCATGGGGTAAGGTATAGAATAACAGCATTTGAGGGGCCAATAACGAAAGTGGAGTAACGGTTTATGTGTTTATACTTGCGTACTATTGTTTGTACAGACGAACGTGGTACCTTCAGGCGTTTGGAAATTGCTCCCAAGGATGAACCAGACTTGCAGAGGTCCACAATTTTCTTTCTGTGGTCTTGGCTGATTTCTTTTGATTTTCCCATGATTACCCAAGCAAAGAGGCACTGAGTTTGAAGGTAGGCCTTAAAATACATCCACAGGTACACCTCCAATTGACTCAAATAATGTCAATTAGCCTATCAGAAGTTTCTAAAGCCATGACATAATTTTCTGGAATTTTCCAAGCTGTTTAAAGGCACAGTCAACTTAGTGTATGTAAACTTCTGACCCACTGGAATTGTGATATAGTGAATTAAAAGTGAAATAATCTGTCTGTAAACAATTGTTGGAATAAATACTTGTGTCATGCACAAAGTAGATGTCCTAACTGACTTGCCAACACTATAGTTTGCTAACATGAAATCTGTGGAGTGGTTAAAAATGAGTTTTAATGGCTTCAAGTGTATGTAAACTTCCGACTTCAACTGCAAGTCTTTAATGACATGTTGGCATTTTGGAAAAGCGTGTCCAGATAACTTACTGGCTAGCTATATCTCCATAATCAGTTTGTGTCTCCATAATAGAAACGGCTCCCACAAATCGACAGATTTTTCAAAAGGAATTCAGTTTCGATTAGCTCAGAAGGCACCTAAAATAAATCCTATTAAAATACATGTACAGAATATGATTGTTATCAGTCAGTGATCGATAAGCCAACACTGTTCCCATGTCCTGCTTCATTATCATGCCTTTTCACTTATCTCTTATCCATACATGCTATGCATGCTATGCATATTATACATGCTATGCAGGGTAAATGCCTTTATATGTATTTATATATGTATATGATTAATATCAGTCTGCAGCAGATAAGCCTGAAACTGTTCTTTCACCCATTTCCTTCTTTGACCAACATGACGAGTTGAAATGTCAGCAGATGAAGCACGTCATGACTCTCTCATCGGGTTTGACAAATCAGGTCCATTATTTAAGCAGCATACCATTTCCATCCCAAAAACTACTCTCCTCCAACCATCAGACCCAGAATTATACACGCGACGCTAAACTCGAGGACATCGATTACATTATGCATTCAGCTTTGGGGGGGGGAAGTATTTATGGACTGTGACAGCAACAGAGATTTACTGATGTTCAAAAAGTTGGACCACTCAATGTGCTGGATGGGCTGAGGTTCAGACTGTTAAGAAACAGGGAGACAACGGCGTCAAAAACACGTTACGCAACCGCACCGTAATGAAACCCAGAGATGAATGTCATAATGCATTTCACCGGGGTTCAGGAACACTGCTACTTTATAAAGTGCCTAGGGTTCATTCCAGGCCAACATGCTAATTGGTTACGAGTGACTGGCTTCATGAAATAATGAAAAACAGAAAGAAAAGAACAGAAAAGACAGGGGAGGAGAGAGAGAGGTGAGAGAAAGTGAAAGAGAGGGGGAGTGGGAGAATGGGCCCCAGCAGAAGAGGAGAGGAGAGCATGAATACAGATCAGACAGGGAACGCACGGAGACAGAGGCACTCAGGAGCTAAGCGGTGATGCTGCTATTGCGTACAGCATTAGTCACCTCTAGGTGTGTGTGTGTGTGTGTGTGAGAGCATACGTGCGTGTGCCTGTTTATGTATGTGTGTGTGTGTGTGTGTGTGTGTGTGTATGTGTGTGAGGGGTTGCGTGTGCGTATACACGCCTGTGTGTTTATGCGTGTGTTTATGTCATGTGAGTGTAGGTGCACGTGTATGATCTGACATGTTAGAATGTGAGTCCCTGTGCGTACGTTTGTGTGAGAGCATGCTAATGCATGCGGGTGTCTGTGTCTGCGAGTATGCGCATTTGAGTGTGCTCATGAGTATGTGTGTGTCTGAGTATGCGCATTTGAGTGTGCTCATGAGTATGTGTGTGTCTGTGTGTGCTTGTATGCATTTGTGTGTTTGAATATGCATGTTGCGTGCGTGTGCGTGTATGTTTATACACTTCAATGAACGCATGTACGCATATGTATCTTTCCAGACAGCAGGCAGCGTGTAAGTGTTCTGGGTTCTCTTGCTCCAGCAATCTTTACCAGCCAGTTCAGCACATTTACACACCCATTCAGGGTTAATTAGACTCCATGAGTGCACATGTAAGCAAATCAAAGACAGGGGTGCATACAGGAGAAATGCTTAGTGTAGATTGTAGCACGTTAAGGCATCAGAGTGTAAACGCGACGGGCAGCTCGCAGCAGGTGCACACACACACACACACACACACACACACACACACACACACACACACACACACACACACACACACACACACACACACACACACACACACACACACACACACACACACACACACACACACACACACACACACACACACACACACACACACACACGCGCCCGCAGACCGAAACTGAAGCCGAGGCGGGCATGGTCAAGTGCCGCGGCGGACAGGCTCGACCGCGCCTCACGTGTCAGCGTTCCGCGCGCGGACCTTCCCGCTAGCCAAGGTGGCAGACTGCGAGGGCAGAGTGGTGGGTGGCTGAGAGGTTGGAGGGGACCCAACTGTACACTGTAAAAATAGCACAGCACCCTTTCCAGCGCCGTTCACTCACACCAAGCACATCGCAGCGGTGAAGCGATAACCACCGCAACAAGCCAGGCCGGCACGGCATCAGCCTCGGTCTAGCCTCCTGGTTATAGAATAGAATAACTTTAATTTTCCCTTTCGGGAACTTCAGTTGTAGCCACCAGCAACAACAAAAAAGACATAGACAGTGGGGCAGACCCACAACACACAAACAAACACACCAAATAAAGACATACAATATCAAATTAAGTGAATTCAATTGGAATACAGCCATGATTAAAAATAGCCCCCGCTGTCCCGAGATGTCCAGTGTCATAAAGAGAATATTCTTTATTCACTGGTCCTTCTGTTGAGCACCTATAGTTCCTTGTCTATATAGCCGGTTTGTAGCGCGTTTGGGATCACCCCCTTTTTACTTTATGTCCAGTGTCATTTTAGCAGTCCAACACACAAACTCCGCCTCCACGACTTTGCGGTCTCTGTACTGTTGAAACGGACTACAAACAAAATTATCCAGGCGAGACAATTCGCCAATATCATCAAAACAAGCGGCAAGAGTGCCCTGAAAAATCTCCAGCCCGCCTCCCCGCACCACAAGATACACAGCGCATGAAAAAACAAAAGACAAGGGTCCGACACAACAAAATACATTCAAATTAGCAAACACGAACACAAGAGACAGCTGGACTACATGTCGCCATTACAGCGCCATGTGACGTGAGTTACGGACGGCTCTCGCGCGCTATTGGGCCGAATGTTTCGCGATATCCAGTTTTCCCCAATGGCGAAACACAATTGTCGTCAATAACCTCTAAAATACTGCATTTGCAAATCCGACAAAGCACAACTTTCTCACAGCGTAGGAGCTATCCCTAGTAATAAACATGAGTAGTACACACAGTCAGCTATACATTCTGAACTATAAAATAACCAAAAACACAAGTTAAATAGAAAACAAGCAAAAAAAACAAAAAAAAACATATATAGCCGGCCTGTAGCGCGTTTGGGATTACCCCCTTTTTACACTGCATTTGGTCACATTTGCAGACAAATGAAGCGGAGGGCCGGAGCGCCGGAGGGCATGGAGTTCATCGACGTGTGTCACCAGTGCAATGTGAAGACGACAACATTACAGAGCACCATTAAAAAGAGTGTCAGCACCATGCCTAGATCCCTAATCCACAGTTAACACCCCTCTTCCCAGTCGTCCTGCCATTCCTTTAATCTCCCCCATCTCCTTGGAGCCGGGTCATTGGCATTGGGCTCTGTATTGATGGGGGGGGGGGGGGCGCTCAATAAAATAATTAATGTGGGAACCGGAGCCCCTGTTAAGACAGATAAACTAGGACACATCCCCAATGGGAACGTCTCGGCTTTTAACGAGCTCCGTTAAAGTGTCAGTAAAGCAGCCAGAGGCTTATACACCACGAGGGCCAAACAGCGTATGGATCAGGAGAACACGTCAAGCTGAGATGCACGCGTGCGCCAGCGGGAATGTAATGTAGAAGCCGTGTCGCGTACACGTGCCTCACGCGCTTCCTCAGAGCATCGACTACGGGGGGTTTCTTATATTTCCAAGTCCTAAATTACAAAAGACAACTGATGGCAAGAAATGTTGCCCAGTGGCTAATGCACACGACTGAATCATTACGAGTCATGCAGACTGTAATAGCTAGTGATAGCTAATAGCTTCACATCTACATCAGCCCTAAGAAAACAAGGATTGTGCCCTGTTATTCTGTCCTTTTTAGGTTTGTTTGGGCTTTCACGAGAACCAACAAGCTTTGAAACTTTTACTTTGTTATTCAGACAGCAAATCGTGGCAATCTGCATAGCCCAAATTCAGCTTATCTGGAGTGTCCAATCTGATAAAAATAAACGGTATTTCTGTCTCATTATCTGAGCAGCATCAATAGGAATAACGCCTATTGTCACGCCGCTATTATGTCACCGATGAATTGCATAAGCTTTAGATAAAGCCCGACGCCTCTTTTAACATTGCGAGATTGCTTGAATGATTCATCTAATTAAACCTCTTCCACCTAAATGCAGCTTGAAAGGGCAAAAACACAGGCAGGAAAATACCGTTTCCCACTCAATTAGCTATATAGGAAAAACACTGGATGCTTTTGAGCACCTGAAAAAAAAAGACCATTCCATGCAAAACTCCCCACTTCACTTGGCTATGAATTAGGAGAATGAGAACGTCTGGTGCAGCGTTGAGAATCTTTGACACCACATAACTGTCGTTTTCTATGCGTCTTTCACAAGATCTTAAATTAATCTGAAAAATTTAAATTAAAAAGGAAACAAAGTTAAACATATTGGGATGCCAGGTATGCCACACACAAAGTTGCGGCTTGGCGGGGCATGCCCCATATTGTGATATTCTCATCAGAGGCACAGGAACCAGCCAGGCGTCAAGAGAACAAGCTCGTCTCGTTTAAGAAACAGGGTTTGGCCGACCGAAAAGGGGAGTCCTATAATTTACATTCATTTATTTTTCCTAACTGCTAATTATTCATTGGTACGGATGTTGGATCATGGAAACCTGCATTTACATCTGTGCAAAGCTAGCCAGTGTGGGCTGTGGACAGATCGCTCGCTTCACAAGAATATGCAGATCCACAGATTCCCTCTAAACTGTCAGCGAGAGATTACATGGGAAAATCTCTTCAAGCTAACGAGCCAGAGTAAGTATTTGTGTTTTGGATGTGAAAAAGTTTACCTGGATCAGCTTCCCTTGTAGAATGAAGTTTGCCAGACGCTGTGCGACACCCTTACACAGGTTTCTATTCCACACACCTACTGAGCACGCCACAGGTACGCCACGACACACCTACTGAGCACGCCACAGGTACGGTACGATACACCTACTGAGCACGCCACAGGTACGCCACGACACACCTACTGAGCACGCCACAGGTACGCCACGACACACCTACTGAGCACGCCACAGGTACACCTACTGAGCACGCCACAGATACGGCACGATACACCTACTGAGCACACCACAGGTACGCCACGACACACCTACTGAGCACACCACAGGTACGCCACGACACACCTACTGAGCACGCCACAGGTACACCTACTGAGCACGCCACAGGTACGGCACGACACACCTACTGAGCACGCCACAGGTACGGTACGATACACCTACTGAGCACGCCACAGGTACGGTACGATACACCTACTGAGCACGCCACAGGTACGCCACGACACACCTACTGAGCACGCCACAGGTACGGCACGACACACCTACTGAGCACGCCACAGGTACGCCACGATACACCTACTGAGCACGCCACAGGTACGGCACGATACACCTACTGAGCACGCCACAGGTACGGCACGATACACCTACTGAGCACGCCACAGGTACGCCACGATACACCGACTGAGCACGCCACAGGTACACCTACTGAGCACGCCACAGGTACGCCACGATACACCTACTGAGCACGCCACAGGTACGGCACGATACACCTACTGAGCACGCCACAGGTATGGCACGATACACCTACTGAGCACGCCACAGGTACGCCACGATACACCGACTGAGCACGCCACAGGTACACCTACTGAGCACGCCACAGGTACACCTACTGAGCACGCCACAGGTACGGCACGACACACCTACTGAGCACGCCACAGGTACGCCTACTGAGCACGCCACAGGTACAGCACGATACACCTACTGAGCACGCCACAGGTACGCCACGACACACCTACTGAGCACGCCACAGGTACAGCACGATACACCTACTGAGCACGCCACAGGTACGGCACGACACACCTACTGAGCACGCCACAGGTACGCCACGATACACCTACTGAGCATGCCACAGGTACGCCACGATACACCTACTGAGCACGCCACAGGTACGGCACGACACACCTACTGAGCACGCCACAGGTACAGCACGATACACCTACTGAGCACGCCACAGGTACAGCACGACACACCTACTGAGCACGCCACAGGTACGGCACGACACACCTACTGAGCACGCCACAGGTACGCCTACTGAGCACGCCACAGGTACGGCACGACACACCTACTGAGCACGCCACAGGTACAGCACGATACACCTACTGAGCACGCCACAGGTACAGCACGACACACCTACTGAGCACGCCACAGGTAACAGCACGACACACCGACTGAGCACGCCACAGGTACGCCACGACACACCTACTGAGCACGCCACAGGTACAGCACGATACACCTACTGAGCACGCCACAGGTACACCTACTCTGTCAGAGAAAATGTGATAAACCGAATAGCAGCTTACTTACAGTATGCCAGGAATTTGTTTGCTTATCAGTGTTTTTAACAACCCCCCCCCCCCCCCCCCTCATTTGGATAAGTTCTTGGCAGTGTCACTCCATAAAAAGTAAAAGAATGATGAGCTTGGTGAACATGTGGGTGAGATGGGAATCAAGCAACTGAGCCAGTTAATCTCAAGTCCTGGGGCCTAACGTATAAAATGGCCGTATGCACGGATTTGATCTTAAATTCACTAGATTTGCGTGGAAATCGACGCATAAATTTTGATTTATAAGACTTGAAACTGACGTGAAAACGTCCTTATGCGTAAGCCAACTCTAGAGGAGGTGAATGTCCATTTCCTTGTGGCTATGCAGCTGTACTGCAGGACAAACACATTTTTTTCCAGAGGTGAGAATATTTTACCAATCCCTTCACAAATGGACATATTAGACACGCGCATGCATAATATTTATTTATGTGATAAGCACTGTGAGACGCAATATTGTCGGCCGTTAACTAGGCTACACATGTAGGTTTGGGAGCACGCCACAGGTACGGCACGATACACCTACTGAGCACGCCACAGGTACACCTACTGAGCACGCCACAGGTACACCTACTGAGCACGCCACAGGTACGCCACGATACACCGACTGAGCACGCCACAGGTACACCTACTGAGCACGCCACAGGTACGCCACGATACACCTACTGAGCACGCCACAGGTACGGCACGATACACCTACTGAGCACGCCACAGGTACGGCACGATACACCTACTGAGCACGCCACAGGTAC
This sequence comes from Synaphobranchus kaupii, assembly GCA_029718625.1. Lineage (NCBI taxonomy): Eukaryota > Metazoa > Chordata > Actinopteri > Anguilliformes > Synaphobranchidae > Synaphobranchus > Synaphobranchus kaupii. The sequence continues at coordinate 212,317 of CM056376.1, forward strand.
GCCACGATACACCGACTGAGCACGCCACAGGTACACCTACTGAGCACGCCACAGGTACACCTACTGAGCACGCCACAGGTACGGCACGACACACCTACTGAGCACGCCACAGGTACGCCTACTGAGCACGCCACAGGTACAGCACGATACACCTACTGAGCACGCCACAGGTACGCCACGACACACCTACTGAGCACGCCACAGGTACAGCACGATACACCTACTGAGCACGCCACAGGTACGGCACGACACACCTACTGAGCACGCCACAGGTACGCCACGATACACCTACTGAGCACGCCACAGGTACGGTACGATACACCTACTGAGCACGCCACAGGTACGGCACGACACACCTACTGAGCACGCCACAGGTACAGCACGATACACCTACTGAGCACGCCACAGGTACAGCACGATACACCTACTGAGCACGCCACAGGTACAGCACGATACACCTACTGAGCACGCCACAGGTACAGCACGACACACCTACTGAGCACGCCACAGGTACGGCACGACACACCTACTGAGCACGCCACAGGTACGCCTACTGAGCACGCCACAGGTACAGCACGATACACCGACTGAGCACGCCACAGGTACGCCACGACACACCTACTGAGCACGCCACAGGTACAGCACGATACACCTACTGAGCACGCCACAGGTACGCCACGACACACCTACTGAGCACGCCACAGGTACGGCACGACACACCTACTGAGCACGCCACAGGTACGCCACGATACACCTACTGAGCACGCCACAGGTACAGCACGATACACCTACTGAGCACGCCACAGGTACGCCACGACACACCTACTGAGCACGCCACAGGTACAGCACGATACACCTACTGAGCACGCCACAGGTACGGCACGACACACCTACTGAGCACGCCACAGGTACAGCACGATACACCTACTGAGCACGCCACAGGTACAGCACGACACACCTACTGAGCACGCCACAGGTACGGCACGACACACCTACTGAGCACGCCACAGGTACGCCTACTGAGCACGCCACAGGTACAGCATGATACACCGACTGAGCACGCCACAGGTACGCCACGACACACCTACTGAGCACGCCACAGGTACAGCACGATACACCTACTGAGCACGCCACAGGTATGCCACGACACACCTACTGAGCACGCCACAGGTACGGCACGACACACCTACTGAGCACGCCACAGGTACGCCACGATACACCTACTGAGCACGCCACAGGTACGCCACGATACACCTACTGAGCACGCCACAGGTACGGCACGACACACCTACTGAGCACGCCACAGGTACAGCACGATACACCTACTGAGCACGCCACAGGTACAGCACGACACACCTACTGAGCACGCCACAGGTACGGCACGACACACCTACTGAGCACGCCACAGGTACAGCACGATACACCTACTGAGCACGCCACAGGTACGGCACGACACACCTACTGAGCACGCCACAGATACAGCACGATACACCTACTGAGCACGCCACAGGTACACCTACTGAGCACGCCACAGGTACAGCACGATACACCTACTGAGCACGCCACAGGTACGCCACGACACACCTACAGAGCACGCCACAGGTACGGCATGACACACCTACTGAGCACACCACAGGTACGGCACGATACACCTACTGAGCACGCCACAGGTACAGCACGATACACCTACTGAGCACGCCACAGGTACGCCACGATACTTCTCCTTCCCTTGCCTTTGATAATAACAGCAAACGTACCTCTACATCAAGAAACATCCCCTACAGGTAATAATGCTAATGTCTTTACAACTTTGATAAATCGTTTGCGAGTTCCCTTGTGGCGCTGGCATAATTCTGCTGAACCATGCATAAAAGTGTTATGAGCACCCTCATGTAATCATTAACGCCATAATTCTCTGTCAGAGAAATGTGATAAACCGAATAGCAGCTTACTTACAGTATGCCAGGAATTTGTTTGCTTATCAGTGTTTTTAACAACCCCCCCCCCCCCCCCCCCCTCCCCTCCCCCCCTCATTTGGATAAGTTCTTGGCAGTGTCACTCCATAAAAAGTAAAAGAATGATGAGCTTGGTGAACATGTGGGTGAGATGGGAATCAAGCAACTGAGCCAGTTAATCTCAAGTCCTGGGGCCTAACGTATAAAATGGCCGTATGCACGGATTTGATCTTAAATTCACTAGATTTGCGTGGAAATCGACGCATAAATTTTGATTTATAAGACTTGAAACTGACGTGAAAACGTCCTTATGCGTAAGCCAACTCTAGAGGAGGTGAATGTCCATTTCCTTGTGGCTATGCAGCTGTACTGCAGGACGAACACATTTTTTTCCAGAGGTGAGAATATTTTACCAATCCCTTCACAAATGGACATATTAGACACGCGCATGCATAATATTTATTTATGTGATAAGCACTGTGAGACGCAATATTGTCGGCCGTTAACTAGGCTACACATGTAGGTTTGGGAGGAGAGAGGAAGACATGTCACCGCCAATATTTTCATATGAAACATCATGTGGCTAATACTAATTGATACACAACAGGCAGGAGTACTGACGGCTGTCAGTGACAACTCCATTGAAATAAAAACAATAAAACAAATATTAAGCTATGCAATGCTGAAATTATAACATTAACATTTCTGTAAACTATTAAAACTGAAAGAAAAAGATGTGAAATGGCTATAGGCCAATTTTATATCTCGTGACAATGGTCACGTAGGGAGTTTAAATACGTTTGTAGAAAAAAACCAGACCAGATAAGAATATTTGTATATTGCGTTCACTGGGTGGAGCTGACAAGCTCGTTCACGTGCGGATGATTTTTAGGATGATTTCTGATTTATAAATAGGTCATGCGTAGGAACATTTATTCGTGTGTATGGACATTTTATAAATCGGTCGTAGGAACATTTTAGGAAACGACCATACGCTCACATTTAGGATAAATTCCAAGATGAATTTATAAATGAGGCCCCTGGGCCCTATTCCTCGTAGCAGGCTAACTGCGCTCAGTAAAACCCGGAACCGTCCAATATCTGGAACATGGACTGAAGCAAAAAGAGCTGTGCCAGGTTTTACTCAGTGCAGTTATCCAGCTAACTCTTTGATCCTACTTCGTGGTACAGGCCCTGGGGCCCTATTCCTCGTATCTGGCTAACTGTGCAGAGAAAACCCGGAGCAGTGTTTTTGCTGGTTCATATGTTCCAGTTTTCCAGCTAACCCAGTTATCCATGTATGTTGACACAAAACAGCCTTTTCTGGATTCCTTCCGGTAAATACCTGGGATTTCTTCAGAACCCGTCCTCAACGCGCCTTTGGGGGCTGTCGGGAGATATAATATGGCACGCCCCTCCTTTGGAAAGACCTTAACCAACATCAAAAAACTACTGGTGATAGAATTTACATGATATACCCATTTATTTTATTTTTTTATGTACAATGCAGGACAAAGAGTCAGTGTGAAACAGACTAGAGCTCAATTTAGTTTAATTTATTACCAATCAATAACCATCATCAGTCCTCACCTACACCAGTACTGCAGTGAATTTAGCTGCACACTTCCAGATGTAACCAAAGTAATATAACCTACAGCATTTAATTTATGATGACAAATTTAAAATGAATGCTGACGTTAGTTCCTCTTAATTTGCCAGTAAATGATCCATACTTCCAGATGACCCTGTTTACATTGTCACACGGGGAAAAGTAAGTGGTCGTATGCTGAGAGTGGTCGTGCCACTGCGGTCATTATTTCTGCCGACTGAGTCTCACGGTCCCTGGAGCGAGAGGCAGCCACGGGAAGCGGTGCCGCCACTGCTATTCCATTTCAATTTTTCATAGTCCAGACCTGCTGAGTTGCACAAATAAGGTTGAGCCTGACTCAAATGTAATTTTTTTTCATAGCGGGTTTTTCATGAAAGCGTATCGCTTTTATTAATTTGAGTGGTATCGGCAAGGGCCGAGCACAAAGGGACATTTCAGACCTTGCGAAATTACTGCCGTTCCCTTGAGTGCTTCCATTTTACATGCAGTAAAAAATAAATAAATCAACTATAAAAACAGGCTTGGATATGCTTGCAACTGTGAACTTGTAATTTATGGACATTTTCTTTTAAATGAGCACACCAGACAGGTCTTTCTTTCATAAGGTCTGAAAATAATCCCTTTATATACAGCAGCAAACAACACGCAGTATTAGGCTACAAAACCCCATCTCAGCTCTTTTGTTTTATTCCAGGCAAATTGTTTGGTAATTAGAAAATTTCCAACCTTCATTTTTACAAGCGATTTTGCATCCTTTTTAAGACATTTACCAGGATCTTAGAGCAACTTACATAGCTTACTTTTTTACAGTTGAAGTCGGAAGTTTACATACACTTAGGCTGATGTCATTAAAACTAATTTTTAACCACTCCACAGATTTCATGTTAGCAAACTATAGTGTTGGCAAGTCAGTTAGGACATCTACTTTGTGCATGACACAAGGAATTATTCCAACAATTGTTTACAGACAGATTATTTCACTTTTAATTCACTATATCACAATTCCAGTGGGTCAGAAGTTTACATACACTAAGTTGACTGTGCCTTTAAATTTTTAATATTTGTTCACATATCCTTTGCATGCCATGACTTCCTGATGTCTGTGACCCAACTAGGGATGGGAATCGTTAGATTTTATTGATACCGATGTCATTATCGATTCCGCTTATCGATCCGATTCTTTATCGATTCCTTAAATATTAATTGTTCCCAGGCTATTAAAAGACCAACTATTACTATCATCTAAAATGGATTCAATGACACAATAAGTATAAAGCATTCGTTTTTCATTCATATTTCTTAGTCATATCATGGAAAATATTTATCTGCTATATTTATGCCTGCACAAGTGGCAGAGCATCCAATAAAAGTCTAAATTGTATAAATATCAGACGTCAAATAAAATAAGAGACACCGGAAAATAATGAAAAAGGACGCGAGAAGAGAGGATAAATTATCAGTTTAACGCTATGTCAAAAAAGATGGCTAAAATATTGTTGTTTAACCGCTGCTCTGTGATTGGGATATTTAGTAGTTTCAGTCTCTAACGAAGATCGCAAACTTTACTTATGAGTTAGTTACGCTCCTAGGCGTGTTTCATAAAGCTGCACCATAATGTTTGCGTTGGTTTCTGTATTATCAGAACAGTTTCAACTGTCACCATCCTCCCCTATCTCATTTAGCCTATACATTTACATGGAAGAAAGATGAGATCTTTTAAGTTACCTGAGGCAAGCTGGCTTCTCTTATTAGCTGAAGATGACGAAGATTGTCATTTAGCTAATTTAGGTTAGTTCTTCGCTTTCCAAATCTAGGCTACTCATCTGTGCGCCGCCAAGCAGGCAATCGTTGTCAGATTAGTCTACCGCCAATCAAAACACAGTAGTTTTACACTTGTAGTTGGTTACAGACACCCGAGGGAAGTCCACACACTCCACAAATCTGTTATAGGCTAGTTCTGAATAGTTGATCATTTCCAAAGACGGATCACAAAATGGAGCTTACACGAACACATTTTCTATTGATTTTTAAATAATAGTAGCAGTAGTATTAGTTTTTAAAAAATGACGTTTACATTTTATATTTTTAGACGGGGCGCCAAACTCTGCCTGCCATCTTGTGCTGACTGAATGAAAAACGACGGCGCGCATGACGTGACGTTGTTTTGCTGTGCGTAGCTGTCGGGAATACATGCTGGAATCGATAAGAGAATCGATAAGCTCGAAGGCGTACGATTCCGAGGAATCGGACAATTTGGAACCGGTTCCTATCGATTCCCACCCCTAGACCCAACAACATCAAAATAGTCTTGATATCTTATTTTCTGGTACTCTTACAAGCGATACTATAACGTCTCTGCATTTGAATGGATCGCTATGGGAATTGGGGGGTGGGACAAGATTTAGCTGTAAATTACACTGGAACCGTATGGAAACAATGGTAAGTCATCACAAGGGTCTGACGTATCAAACAAGCCTTAAATCATCACTCTGCTGCCAGAAATACAGTAGATATGGATGGATAACTTGAAAGGTTTCTTCTCCTGACTTATTTTTCCATAGAGTTTAATAGGAAAATTTGTCAGGAGAAACCACCCTTAAAGTGATCCATCCATATCTACTGCATATCTGTCTATCAAGTCTGCAACTTGCAAATGCACTGGTTGGTCGGGCAACTCTGGGAAATACCAGTGTAGAGATCCTGTAGAGCAAACCAACATGAAGTACTGTAAACAACGTGCAAAAAATCTACTGATGTAAAGTACGCTTCATTCAAAGCTTTCTTTCATAACCCTCTCACTTAGAAAGAAACGCTAATACGCTAATATGCTAATCACTAATCCTTACAGAATTGTGAAACATCTACGGCTACAGGTACACTTTGAATACTGCTAACATAAATAGCTGTCGCAGGGCACTTTTACCCAGAAAAGTGCTAAAGTGACCAAAACAGTTATGCAATGTAACTCCCACCCTTACGGTCTCCTCTTTTCATGCTTTATAAATGTTTCTGATTGGATGCATGGAGCGGATGAACCCCCTCGCTTCTTGTGTAACAAGGGCAGCGCGTATTATTAGCAACGTATGCTTCGTTTTCCATTCTGTGTGATTACAAATCTCAAACAGGGCTTCACGGACCAGGGAAACATTTCCAGTTCGATCTCAACTAATAAGTGCTAAAATAAGTACCCCTCTATGCACGCACCTGCCCCCTTCTGCAGGGGACATCTTTATTATAATTCTGGAACAAACAATCAGTATGTACATTTTTCAATGTTCCATACATCCATTTTTCACAAACAAAGATAGGCTTTCGCTTCATTTAATTTATGTCCTTCGGTTAGCCCACGCCCACCGGATACACATTTTTATAATAATGTACTTACGAAAAGCTGCTTGAGCACGACCTATACCACTATGGGTATAATATTTTGCATGTTGCTGGTGAAATTGCTGTGTGTGTGTGTTTGTGTGGGCATGTTGTGTGTGTGTGTGTGCATTTGTGCATGCGTACAGTATATGTGTGTGCATGTGCGTTCGTGTGTGCATGCATGCTGTGCGTGTGTGTGTGTGTGTGCACACGTTGTGTGTGTGTGTGCACACGTTGTGTGTGTGTGTGTGTGCATTTGTGCATGCGTACAGTATATGTGTGTGCATGTGCGTTCGTGTGTGCATGCATGCTGTGCGTGCGTACAGTATATATGTGTGTGTGCGTGTGTCACATCACTCTATGGCCTGTGTGACACCTGTGCACTTTTGACTGTGAGAGAGGCACTCGCTGTGCACTTTTGACTGTGAGAGAGGCACTCGCTGTGCACTTTTGACTGTGAGAGAGGCACTCGCTGTGCACTTTTGACTGTGAGAGAGGCACTCGCTGTGCACTTTTGACTGTGTGAGAGGCACTCGCTGTGCACTTTTGACTGTGAGAGGCACTCGCTGTGCACTTTTGACTGTGAAAGAGGCACTCGCTGTGCACTTTTGACTGTGAGAGAGGCACTTGCTGTGCACTTTTGACTGTGAGAGAGGCACTCGCTGTGCACTTTTGACTGTGTGAGAGGCACTCGCTGTGCACTTTTGACTGTGAGAGGCACTCGCTGTGCACTTTTGACTGTGAGAGAGGCACTCGCTGTGCACTTTTGACTGTGAGAGGCACTCGCTGTGCACTTTTGACTGTGAGAGGCACTCGCTGTGCACTTTTGACTGTGAAAGAGGCACTCGCTGTGCACTTTTGACTGTGAGAGAGGCACTTGCTGTGCACTTTTGACTGTGTGAGAGGCACTTGCTGTGCACTTTTGACTGTGTGAGAGGCACTTGCTGTGCACTTTTGACTGTGAGAGAGGCACTCGCTGTGCACTTTTGACTGTGTGAGAGGCACTTGCTGTGCACTTTTGACTGTGTGAGAGGCACTTCCTGTGCCTTGGGCATAGTTAATTCAGGGTGGTGGTTAATGTCGTGGGTGAAAACCAAATTACCTGGAAAATGACAGACTGCAGTCTCAGAAAGAATCATTGAATCTCAATGTCTTCCAGTTGCATAATGCGTCCTTACAAGAGAAAAGAATTCATGCTGAAACACACAGCACATGCACACTAACACATATGCACACACAATGCACACGCACGCTCACACACAGGACTGACACACACACACACACACAGCACAGACCTGCACACACACACACACACACACACACACACACACACACACACACACACACACATGGCATACACACAGCACACACACACACGGCATACACACAGCACACACACAGCACACACACACGCGTGGGGCCGTGCACGCACACATTCCATCTCAGCAGGATGGAAATACTCCCACCAGGATGGAAATACTCCCACGAGGACGGAAATACTCCCCACCAGGACGGAAATACTCCCACCAGGACGGAAATACTCCCACCAGGACGGAAATACTCCCCACCAGGATGGAAATACTCCCACCAGCTGAGCAGAAAAATGCCCTCAGAAAGCCACGTAAGGGAGTTTCCATGCAGAAATTCAGATTTATAAAATAACGTGCTCTGAGAATCTGCGTACCTCTGCACACTGGACACCACATGTACGCAATATTTGGCATCAATGTGATATGGTGACATAGTGACCGAAAGGCAGAGGTAGAAAATGCGAAACTTTTTTTTTTTTGTGTAGATTTCCGACTTTCACCCTGAGCGTTCTTTTACGCATTCTTTTACTCAAAGTTTTATACATGTGGCCCCAGGACGGGAATACTCGTAGCACCACCCAGGGAGGGGTGGTCTCACCACGCGACCCCACGACACAGTGACCGTGCAGCTCAGATGGTGGGCCAGGCAGTGAGAAGAAGCCGCGGCTTCGGAGGAGAGAGCGTGCGCTCATCCAAACTCATCCAACAGAGGGCGCTGCAGAGATGGAATGGGCCAGGGAATACGAACCGAAGGCACGGATACGATTTGGCGGTCCAAATTGGGGAACGTGGGTAAAACAAACGAATGCACCAGAGGATCAGGGGTTCGATCCGCGGTCCTGCCAGATCCCAGTATGGCCGGTGCCTGAAGGGAGCGTCAATTGGCGGCCGATCCAAAGTTAGGGGGAGGGACTCGCATACAATCGACCCCGGGCGAGCTAGATTCACGATTAGGGCTTGGAGGGGTTGTGCTCTGAAGAGGGGCGTGGCGGCCTCTTTCCTACTGCCGGCTGACGGGGTTGTTGCTGCAAATTCTAGGCGGTTGCTACACGAGGAATTTAATTACTTAGGGGTTCAATTGGCTACCAAATTGGGAGAAAAAGGGGAAAAAAATCAGAAACAAAATTAAAAAAATTATAATAATAATTTTAAAAAAAACAAATGCAGATGTGGGGGTTGATGTGTGATTGACGCACTATGTGTGGTATTACACTGACACTGCATAGCTCTGATCAAACAGGCACACTGCTGTCCACAGCTGCAGAGAAGCACCGATTTAAATCCCTGCTCAAGTCCCTTCAACTCCGGAGAACAGCTACAGTTCAGGGACGGGTCGCTCTCACTTCCTGTTGGCCCGGGAACACCGAGTCTTTTGAGGGAGTTTTTGAACTAAAGCAAGAGTTCTGCAGAATGGAAACACAAGCGAGGCTGGCAGATGAAAGCGTCTTAGCTTGTGGCTCCCGGTTGTACTTGTGCGGACGACACTATCTCTACACACAATCCCGGCACGCTCGCTCTCTTCAGTGCGCCAACCTTACTCAGATAGCGGCCGCTTACTCATATTCAAGGTGTGCTCAAAGATAAAGGGTTTTAAAGGGGGGGGGGGGGGAGGTCCATCTCCGACGCGCGGCGTCTGCATCGTCAGACCTTTTTCTTGAGCGCGGGGAGAAAGCTTACAGGGCCAGGCGAGGTACGGAATGGGATCACGTTCACCCGCAGAGCCTGGCCCCCAGATAAGCACACAGTAAAATTCTCATCTTAGCATGCCGATAAGCATGCCGATAAGCATGTCCGCTCGCTGTCGGACATTAGAATGGACTTTTCTTAACCGGACGGAGAAGGAGGTCACAGACACTCAAACATGAGCAGCCTAAAAGAGGCAAACAAACCACAAGGGCAATGGGAGGAGAAGGAGAAGAAGTTTGGCAGTGAACCTCTAAGGGGTATCGGGGTTAAACAGAACCACAGTAAAATCTACTTTGAGGATTACTTTTACTCTCCGAAAAAAAGGTACGAAAAGTACCTTAGAAAGGTACAAACGCCCGTCACTGGGGTGGTACGCTATAGGTACATAAAATTGTACTCCTAACCAGCAATGCAAAATTCATTTGTACCGCAATTGCATTTGATTGCAAAAGTACTTGTATTAGTACCCAAACATTATTGTACTTCGAGAACAAAAATGTATCTTTGCTGTACCTCTATTTCTGAGAGAGTTGAGGCCTGCAATGTACTGTGTATTATTTACAAAAATATCTGGATGCGACACAGACAACTAAAATGTTACAGACCAATGTTTTTTATTAAATTTTTTATTCAATAGTAACATGCCTCCGTTGGTTTGCAGGGGGTGTTTTCCTTTTGCCTTTTAAATGATTAAGCGATATTAATAATATACGAGACGCTTTCAGATGTCCCTGAACTGCTGAATCATGTTTTTTAGTTATAATTATGATTATACTTAAAGTATTCTAAAGCATAGTATACAGGCATTATACTTCAAAGCATATGTCAGAAAACTATTTTTTTTAAAGTTTTGGGACATATTGGAAAGGTACTGAAAGTCAATAGATGAAGATTACAGTGCTATAATTACATTTTCCCTCACCAAATTTTGTTTGTTTTGAGAATAAAAAGCAGGATTAGGCCAAACAAGATGTTAGTGGACCTGACTAAGGATAATCCCATGTTCCACAATGCACAAACAACTTAATCAAGGAGAACTGTGAAGTCCAATATTTGGCAAGAGAATTAAAAAATGGCTCAGAATTAAGTTAATTAGATTTCTTTGTTTACAAGTCAAAATTGTGAACCGTTTCTAGAAACTTACCCGACGATACTGTTCCAGAACTTTACAGACTGTGGGCAGGAAGTGAAAGTAATGTCAGCATTATGGGTAATTTGGGTGGCTGTAATTTGTTCACCTTAACAGATGCTGAGAACATTACAAGTGATACAAGTCAACCTCATGTAAGCTTATGATTTCTGGGAAAAGTCAATACATAACCCCCAGGATACTGCTGCTTATTTGAATATCCTTATGCTAAAAAGTCCAGAGATGGGAGGGCGAGGCTTCACAAAACACAAAATTGGAGTTTCCATATGCTAACCTGGACCAATCATTGCGCTCTGCTGTGGAAGCATTGTTTTTGTTTGGATCAAACATGTCCGTGATCAGCAGCACACGCTAAAAGAGACCAGTTTACGAAATCTTAGGGCAGCGAAACTAACCCCTTGTTTTTTGCCTGGGTTCTGACGTTGGTTTGTGGCACAGCCCAGTCGATGCGTATCATTTTGGGTGCATCTCCATCACACTTTTTAAAGTTCATGCAGTAAACAGGCTTTGGTTTCGCCGGATTTAGCCCAGCTCCAGTCCGATTGCGGTCACATTTTTATTTATTTTTATTTTTTTCTTTAAGATCTCGGGAAGCTAAATCAACATTTCTGGCGAGGCTCAGGCTTTCCTTGTTCTGTCCCCAGGGGAAGTATGTACTGCAGGGGGGGGGGGGGGCGAACTGAAGAACAATGAACAAACAGGACTCTCTGAGGTGCGGTAACACATCAACACAAAATGGAGCCGAGGGGAGATGGCAAACACTTACTCTTACAAAAAAAAGCCGAAGATAATTTATTACCGTCTTATGATCGATGCTATAACATGCAGCTGGGACGCCTAATAATATGAGAGATTAAATTTTAGCAGTGAGGGGGCGTGAGAAGGTCATTAGAGCCTCAGCAAAGCACCCGCAATCCATGGTTGAAGAGCCTCAGTAATATCCAGCCGACTAAGAGCGCTAAAATGGTGTAAAAGGACACAACAACACAAGGGAACCTCCAGCAAAAGAAGGTGGTTAAAGGAGGAAAGCAGGGGGAGAGATTGGAAGGGTGTGAGAAGGTAAGAGACACACAGAAAGTGATGAGAACAAACAGACAAAGCAAGCGACCGTTGGCGTGATCGAGATGGAGTAAACGACTTCCAAATGTTCTTCCAAACAACCGCGGCGCTCACATCAAATCTTTCTGAGACAAAGCCAAAATTGCACCATGTACATTTGTAAAAGCGAATTAGTTGATATCCTACAATCAAATCAGAGACACTTTCAGAAAACAAGCAACAACCTGAGCGACAGTGCAGTGTTTACTGCAGGTACTAGTCGTTGGAATGACGAATTACGATCAGTTGTATGGCAAGTAAATGGCAAAGGCATCAATAAGCCATAAAAACTCACTGACTCTTAATCGACTCAAAGCACATTCCTACTGGTTCACAGTGTAGTCAAAGGACAGCGAGTTGTAAACAAATAAATACTTTGGTTGAACCCATGAACAAAGAGAAATATGCTCGCAAGAAGACGTCTAAACATACTGCAAGCCTACGCAATAAGCCAGTGGTGATGGTGAAGTACAAGGGGTTTCATCAGCCAATATCCATGCCATCGTTGTGAATTAATGATGGACACATGCGCTATAAGCATTTCTTTCGTTTGAGCAACAGTTGATCTACAGGGTCATTTTATTCCTGTGAACGGCATCATTGGTATTGATCATTGGCAATGATCTTCCCTGCTTTTACTTTGCTTAATACAACTTCAAGATACTGTTGTCATTATTGTCTGTTCGCAGGAATAACAGGCCATTTAAAATTAAAGCTCCGTTTCAACGTGTAGATTAGCAATGCTTGTCTTCTGCTTCTCCTCAGTCCCTCATGTAATCAGGCAATCAGATCCAAAATGGCAACACTTGCACAAGTGCTAACACATCAAAGGTGACTTCAGATTTCTGTATAAGAAATGTTGCATAGCAGCAAACTGGGCTGGCAACTGTGAGGGAGTAGGTTCAATTCACAGGTGGGGATGATGTGGTACCCCCTGAGTAAGGTATTTCACCCAAATTTCTTCAGTAAATATCCAGCGGTAGAAATGGATATGTAAAAGAAAGAATGTGATCTCTGTAAGCTCTTCACATGAGCATCTGTTAAATGCATTAATTATAATTCACACTGTTTGCCCATTTTTGTGTGAAAACAATACCAGTGAGAACTTTTCTCACAGCATAAAACATTGATAAAGAACTTTACTGCCTGGATTTAAAAAAATGTTTCTACTCAAATGGTAAACACTCGACACTAACACTTCACACCAGACCGCTAACAGCTATTCTGTTCATCTCCCTCATCTACAGCACTTCTCCCTTCCTCCTCCTCCTCTTCAGTTCATATCCTCAGCGACCTGCTCGTCTCTGTTTCCCTCTCTTTTTGTTTATCCTCACTCGTCCGTTCCTCCCCCTCCTCCTCCTCCTCCTCCTCCTCCTCCTCCTCCTCACTCCAGTCTCTTTCTCTGTTCACCTCAAGTAATCTACAGACTTCCTCTCGAGCTTTGGCAATAAACCTTCAAGGCTTTTCAAGAATGTAGAGACTCGAGTTTTTCAGTGGAAAAAGTTAGTAACGAAAGTGGAGAGGTGCCGTGCCTCTGCTCTTTTCCTCCACCGGACCACTCGTTCTTTTCCCTCCTGATCAGACAAAAGGCAATGCACTTCTGTTCTTATCTCTACTTCTCTTCAAGCCCTCCATTCTTCTGCACTTTCAGAAAGAATATGGGTTGGAAATTGATTAAAGGGATAGTTCTTTAGTCCCCCCAGACACAGCCCTTGTATGCAGTGAAGGCCATTTTTAAATCAGGGCTGGCCAACTCTATTCCTGGAGATCTACCGTCCAGTAGGTTTTCACTCCAAACCTAACAAAGCGCACCTCATTTAACAGCTAGAGATCTAGTTGAGCTGCTAATTAGTAGAATCAAGTGTGCCAAATTAGGGTTGAAATGAAAACCTACAGGAAGGTAGACCTCCAGGAACAGAGTTGGGCAGCCCTGCATTACGTTTCTAACAACCTGCGGACTTTAAAGAGGCTGGTGCATAGGCATTTGCAGGCTTGTGGATTAAAAAAAAAAAAAAACACTTCATTTAAGGTGGTATGAAACCTCCGTAAGCATTTAAAAATATCCTTCACATCACACACACAAAAATTGTCTCGGCCAATCAAATAAAAACAAAAAACTGAAATAATGCCAACAAAAATCAAGTGAACTCTGTGAAAGATCAAGTGAACTCAGGTGAACTCAGGTGAACCCCCCCAAAAAAAACAGTTTCATCAGCAATTTTCTGAATATTCCTGAAGTAACAGAAAAAGATGCAAGTTGATAACTAAACATACAATAAGCTTCATTTTCTGGTTTGAAAAGCAGCCAAGTTAGCAATAAAAGGCAGAGAGTGAGCACAGCTCTGAAAGTCATCAGCACTGAGTGGTCGCCCTGGGACAAAGCGCACAGCCAATCAGAGCCCTGGGAAACAGCGCGCAGCCAATCAAAGCCCTGGGACACAGTGCACAGCCAATCAAAGCCCTGGGACACAGCGCACAGCCAATCAAAGCAGTGGTTAGCTTGATTAAAGCACTGTTACAAAGCTCTTAATCTCATCTGCTCAGCATTATTTCTTCATTACGGGCGCAGTATGCATATCAGGCATTATAAGTCATTAAAGTTGCATTTTGTTTTTTATCAAAGGGGGAATTTACTTTGGATTGACCCACGTACACTCTCACACACATATGTAGGCACGCATGCCACACACACACACACACACACACACACACACACACACACACACACACACACACACACACACACACACACACACACACACACACACACACACACACACACACACACACGCTTCATTATAAAAATGAAGACTTATTCTGTAATCTGAACACCCTGTATCTGCGCCTAATGAGATAAAGCCTCATGTTGTCACGAGATGATTACAGAGAATTTTTCCCTCATGACCCAGCCAAAGCCTTTTCACTGAGCGAGCCCCATATGGACCAGGAAAATGCCAGTCTGGGTAATATAACCAGTGGCTATGGTCTATTCCCTGGGGACATTAGAACAGAGCAAGTGGAAGACCCACAATGCAGCAAACGCACTGGCAGAAGATGACCACGCCCAGGAAGATGACCACGCCCACATCTGTGTGTATCATACGGGTGTCCATCCCCCTGCTTCCCATTCGTTCGTACCCTCTTATTTTATAATGGGGGCTCCAGGTTTACTGAAGTGTGTGTTAAATGCACCTAAATAAAACACACACGCACACGCACACGCGCACACACACACACACACACACACACACACACACACACACACACACACACACACACACACACACACACACACACACACACACACACACACACACACACACACACACACACACACTCTTCCTGGCCTACTTTGCTTATTACGACTGACAGTCACAAGGGGAGTTTAGATAGACGGACAGACACCTCAGGCAGGCAAAACCTCAGAGATGAATTCTCAGTTTTACCCCCTTTGAAGACTTTCGCCCATGAAAGGGGGTCATAAATGTTCCTTCTGATTAAAGGGCAGTATTGTCTAGCCTAGCGAGACACAGTAACAGACTGTACGCGTAAACACCCAGAATAAATAAAACTGCTAATTTTTGGAGATTTATTTGCTTATTTATCGTAATGTGTCCTGCAACAGATGTTTTTTTTTAGGGCATTTGTTCCATTTTGTGTACCCAAGCATTCAGGGGCTCCAGCCCTACAGACAAGCCAATAAATACAGAGCAAACCGCTTCAATAAAGTTTTACCGCTGGAAATGTTGTTTTGATATGCCTTTTCAGCTGCGCCAAGTGAAAGCCACTATATTACTAAGGGAATGACCTGTAATAATCTCCAGAATCTTTCCTTTATACCGTATGATTTATTTATTTTTCTGCCAGTTTTTACAACAGGATCAAAACTGCTTCAAAAAAATAAAAAAAAGTTCACGTAGCCCAGCTCGTCACGAGCACAGACTCACGCTCGCCACGAGCACAGACTCACGCTCGCCATGAGCACAGACTCACGCTCGTCACGAGCACAGACTCACGCTTGCCACGAGCAGACTCACGCTCGCCACGAGCACAGACTCACGCTCGCCACAAGCACAGACTCACACTCGCCACGAGCACAGACTCACGCTCGCCACAAGCACAGACTCACGCTCGCCACGAGCACAGACTCACGCTCGCCACGAGCACAGACTCACGCTCGCCACGAGCAGACTCACGCTCGCCACGAGCACAGACTCACGCTCGCCACGAGCACAGACTCACGCTCGTCACGAGCACAGACTCACGCTCGCCACGAGCACAGACTCACGCTCGCCACGAGCACAGACTCACGCTCGCCACGAGCACAGACTCATGCTCGCCACGAGCACAGACTCACGCTCGCCACGAGCACAGACTCACGCTCACCACCTTAGCGCAAGCGTCACCTTTACCTCAACAAAGGCGCCGTCGCCGTTACTGAGGAAGAGGGCCTGAGACACTGCTAATCTCTGTGGGAATTATGGCCTGTCACTGGAACCACTGAACAAGCAGCAACTCGCCACAGCTTGACGGACAGGAGAATAATGGTGTGTGTCAGCGGCGTCGACGGCGACGCCCGTGGCACAGAGAGAAAGCACCAGGGGAACGGTGCCACTGGGGGGGAAACCCACCCATACACACAGAATTGGAATTCGCATGATTTCACAGGTGGAAATGGGGCGGAAAAAAACTTCTGTGCCATTAACCAGACGCTGCTAACATGTTTGCGGCCGGACTGGTTAAGTGAAAGTGTGCATGGCTATAGCTATATCGGGCCATGCATTCTAAAGGCAGAGGATTGTACATAGCTACTATTAACAATATATAAAAATAGATAATTTATCATACCAAAGCTGGATTTATTTTATGTCATAATTTACTTTAAAAAACTGATGAAAAAGTTTAAAAACTTTAAAAAGTATGTTTTTTTTATTTAATTTTTAAAATATTGGCACTGCATATATCCACTTCCCACCCTAATTTGGATCACTAATCCCACCCTAAATGTCCAACTATGTGCGAGCACAGCCGCGTTCATGCACAAAATTCACTGCCGATTCAGGAGGGTGTAGACATCCATAGACCACCAAGCAGCCCAACCCGGTACAATTAACATGTTTTAATACTACAATTAAAAATGCAATGCAGGCAAAACTGCACAATACTCTCAGAAGAGTCTGTGTTTTCCGCTCTTCTCTCCAGCTTTCCTCGCTCGCATTTCGGCGGCTTGCATTAACTCTGCTCAAATGAACGCAACTGCGAGTTGTTTTTGCCCAGCTTGCAATTCTGGGATCTCCTGAAGCAAAATCAATTAGCCTTCTCACAGCCTCTATTTCACATGTGCACAAAAATTAATTACAAGGGAAACCTTGAAACAGAGCTGTGTCACCCCAGAGTACCACAGGAGAGAGGGGGGGGGGGGGGGGGTGATAATCTCCACAATGCAAGTCAAAAGTAATTACCAGTCATTTTGAAAGCAATTTAAGTAGCTAGCAAATGAGGATTCCACTTTCCAGGGGGTTCTAGTGTTTTGTCATGGCTTTTCTTTTGCCAAAATGGCATGTTGAAATGTTGCCCCAGCTTAAAAAACAATTACTGAAATATCAGTAAAATGCTAACTGGAGTTGGGGGGGGGGGGGGGGGGGGTGTGAGGTATTAACATGGTCATCAGAGGCCGGCTTACATTCAATGTGTACAAAGACCGACTCCCCAAGGCTTGTGCTGAAATTTTCCATCCATCGGCTGCCTGGAAGCATGCTAACACACAGTAAGATGACAGCCATGTTTTTCTATGTACTTATACTTTCAGAATACTTTCGTCTTTATTCAAGGTGCTAGGAACCTAACAGAACTTCTTGTAACTTGAAGTCAGTCACTAAAGGACAACACTAACATCAAATACGCTGCTCCGGTACACCGCCGTGAAGCAGCCCTTCCATTACGGAGCTCTTAAACCCCTCACTCAAAACAAGACGTTAGTTCAGACATTGAGGGCGCCACCTCAAGATTTAAACCGCATTAAATGATTCACTCAAGAATGAACAAGATCTACGTTCCTGCGAGACCAGCCATTACTCAACAAACTGGAGTACAGCGCATCTTTCCTGAGGAGACAGTCGCGATGTTTCATACAATATTCATATTGCCATGACACAAGCCAGTCCCTTTACTTAGGAACGGTTTTGAAATATGTGTGTCCTGACACTCCATGAACAGATAAAAAGAAATGAGATAAAGGTTCTGGAACAAACCACATTGGCGTTTTTGATATTATCCAGCACTATTGAGGCCCTGCGGCCAGCTAAAGTCAGGAAAGACATGGGAGGGTACAGCGAAACACTCGCCGCCTAGAAACGCCACAAACAAACTCGAGCGCTTCTGGTAATGCGCGGCCGATGTACAAGCTTTCATTATCTCTCCCTCCCTCTATTCCTCCGCCGAGCTGGACGGGTGTAATCCCACCTTCGTCTATCTCTAATAACCACTCTGTCAAGACCAAGCACTGCAAACACTAGATGGAAGAGACAGATATGGCTGGCCGGCCTTCTCTTAATCTCACTTTTCGATCTTTTGTAGAGACGAGAGTGACATGGTAGGCTCATCCGCGGAGGCCAGCTGCAGTAAATATTACCATATTTGCCCCAGATAAGTCACCAGGTGCCTGTAAAGAAAGGAGGTAATTGCAAGTGCAACGGCAATGGAAGCCCAAAGGCTGCAGCTCCAATAGGCACATTGGGGACCGTTTGACTGTTGTGAAGTGCGGCTTAAGTACCGAGTCTGAAATATAAACGTCGTCTTTAATCTGACTTCTTGTTCGCTCTCTTTTTTGCCCCCGTCTTTCAGAAGAACAAATTCACAGACATCAAGGCACTTCACATAAACAACGTTCAATCATAAACATAAACAACGTTCAATCAACGTTATTAAGGCGCCCCGGCTCAAAAATTTCCAAGGAATTTGTTTACTCACTTGAAAAACTGAATCGGCCGTATTGATGCTACTTTTTGTGTACTAAAGGCTCACTTGGCACTCCTTCAGGCTAGCATTTGTGAACGACAGAAGCGGCCGACTGACATTTTTGTTCACCGTTTAGGCCTTACACTAGTGACTGACAAAAGTGTGGCCTCTCATTCATCCATTTGTCATGAACTTTGGGGAATCAGACTTGCTTCTTGTTGCTAAAAATAAGGTTCAAATATATTAGAAACTAAAAATAAGAAAGCTTGGTCTGCTTTCTGCTTTTCAGTTCAGGACAAACAGATGGATTAGACGCCGCAGTTCTGCCAGCCAGCAATGTCAAACTGCCAAAAAAAATGGCTTAAATTGATGACGCAAGACACAAGCGGGTGTGTTTGTGTGTCCCTGTGTGCGTGTGTTTGTGTGTCTCTATATGTGTATTTGTGTGTCCCTGTGTGTGTGCGTGTGTGTGTGTGTGTGTGTGTGCGCGTGCTGCGTGTCCCTGTGTGTGTGCATGCACGTGTGTGTGCGTGCGTGTGTCCCTGTGTGTGTGCGTGCGCGTGTGTGTGTGTGCGTGCGCGTGTGTGTGTGTGTGTGTGTGTGTGTGTGCGTGTGTCCGTGTGTGTGCGCGCGCGCCGCGTGTGTGTGTGTGTGTGTGTGTGCGCGTGTGTGTGTGTCCCTGTGTGTGTGTGCGCATGTGTGTGTGTGTGCGCGTGTGTGTGTGCGTGTGTGTGTTTGTGTGTGTATGTGAGACCAAAGGAACCTGCATTCATTCTCATTGGCTGCATAAATCACACTCAGTCAAACTGTTTCCACTGTACTCCTGCATAAAGTCAGCATGGGGTTCACTAGTGGCTAATAGGCCCAGTTAAGCTTTCAGGGACCTCCTGCTGATTGGCTTAAGAGAAGAAGCTGCACTGAAAAGCGACGAATAAAGGTGCTCCTTACAGAGGCACTGAATACAAGCTGGCAGTTAGAGCGGTTGAGTTGAATGCGTCCATACAGCGGAATGGCATTACACAGTCGTCCGCTCTCAATGGCACACAGAATTATTAAGTTATATGCTACTATTCCCGTTTCGAGGGTAGACCGCTAAGAAACTGAACACAATGAGACCATCAGTGTCCAATGACGTTAGCAAAAAAAAAAAACTAAAAGAAACAACACATACAGTGCACACACATATGGGCACGTCATGCATTTGGGCTCTTATCTGCAACTTCACATCACCCCAGTGATATCAATGGCATTTGTGCCACAGAACGCAAGGGCTCCTCTCCAAATGCAGAATGTGTCCATATTAGAGGCAGAGTAACACACTGTGTAATGCGAACAGGCCTTTGGTCTCCCAGACTTCAAACACAGCTAAAAGCATCCTTCCTCCCCTCTCTGTCCATCTCGCCCATTTTCACACCCCCGCCCCCCCACCCCCCACCCCCCCACCCCAACCTCCCAACACCACACTCTCTCTCTCTCTCTCTCTCTCTCTCTCTCTCTCTCTCTCTCTCTCTCTCGCTCTCTCTCGCTCTCTCTCGCTCTCTCACTCCATCTCTCTCCTTTTCATTATTACACTTGTTCTCTTTCTGTACCTCAGTGAGAAGAAGGTGTACAATTCTCAAAACAGGCCATTTATTTCTTTCCGCGGCTAACCCACCTCCAGGACGCAATCTCCCTTTGATTTATTTCCTCATTTCTTTCGCATTAGCAGGGCTCTTCCTGGGAATCATAATATGGAATAACTAGATAATAATAACAATAATGATCACGCTGATGATGGTAATAAAGAAGGAAAATGCAATTATCCAGGCTTATCTGCCCGTTATAAGATTAAATTATATATTTTTTCTATGAATTACATTTTAAAAATTTGGCACTCATTTGCACTGAGCCAAATGACGATAGCTTACGCTACTTTTGCGCCTGTGCAAAATAAAGATGCCATGTAAATATAAACTTTCCTTTTCTTCCGGATTATTTTACACCTTTTTTACAGTAGAAAAATGAGGCGTCGTGAAAAAGGCGGTGACTAACAATGGAATGTGCGGCAATATTCTCATTAACATACAAAATCAATGAGCCGCTTCATGGAAAAGGCAAAAACATTCATTACCAATCCTTGCAGGATGAGACGGAAGACTGAGACATACGCTAACGTTCAGCGCTGCTGGGAGCAGAATGCACAGGAAAAACATCAAATCCATCAAATGGCAAATAACATTTTCATAAATCTACTGATCTCACGATCACCCAAAACTCATCCCTCTTTCACATAACAGTTGGTTCATGCGATTAGACACAGTTGTGGGCTGTGCAATTCCTATATGTGCCTTCATGCAAAAACTGTTCTGTAGTCTTAAAAAATGAGAAACTGTTACCGTTCCAATTCATATTTTTATGCACACAGACACACACGCACACGCGCCCACACACACTCTCTCTCTCACACACGCACACACACACGCACACAGACACTGAGGACTACACGCTCGCACTTCAGATACCCAACTCCAGAGCAGCTCTGCAGTTCAGCGCCCTGATGGGTATTTCCCGGCTCCCAGGGGGGTGTGGGGGTGAGGGCCAGGTGAAGAGCTGGACAGGTGTAATCTGTAGGGTCAAATCGGGTGTAGAGCTGGACAGGTGTAATCTGTAGGGTCCGGCCGGGTGTAGAGCTGGACAGGTGTAATCTCTAGGGTCAGGATGGGTGTAGAGCTGGACGGGTGTAATCTGTAGGGTCAAGTCGGGTGTCGAGCTGGACAGGTGTAATCTGTAATCTGTAGGGCCAGGCTGGTGTAATCTGTAAGGCCAGGCTGGGTGTAGAGCTGGTCTGGTGTAATCTGTAAGGCCAGGCTGGGTGTAGAGCTGGTCTGGTGTAATCTGTAAGGCCAGGCTGGATGTAGAGCTGGTCTGGTGTAATCTGTAAAGCCAGGCCAGGCGTAGAGCTGGTCTGGTGTAATCTGTAGGGCCAGGCTGGGTGTAGAGCTGGTCTGGTGTAATCTGTAAGGCCAGGCTGGGTGTAGATTTCTGGAACTGCCCTCTCTTGGTTTGTATCGTACCTCACTGATAGATCCTACCAAGTCTCCTGGAAGGGTTCCGTCTCTGCTCCCCGTCCCCTGTCTACAGGAGTCCCGCAGGGATCTGTACTGGGTCCCTCTGCTGTTCTCTATGTATACTAAGTCTCTTGGCTCAGTAATCCATTCACATGGCTTCTCATACCATAGCTATGCTGACCGATAATCAACTCTTCCTCTCTTTCCCTCCCTCTACCCCACAGGTTAAGGAGAGGATATCTGCTTGTCTGACTGACATCTCTGAGTGGATGGCTACCCATCACCTGAAGCTCAACCTTGACAAGACAGAGCTCCTCTTCATGCCGTACAAGACCTCCCCACTACATGACCTCCTCCATCACCGTTGATGGGACCCGTGGTGGCTGCCTCCCCCCCGCTCTGCAAGGAACCTGGGGGTGGTCCTGGACGACCGGCTGGACTTCAAAGAGCACATCAGGGCGACGGCACGGTCCTGCAGGTTCCTCCTGTACAACATCAGGAGGATATCGACCGTACCTGACCACCTACTCCACCCAGCTTCTTGTCCAGACCATGGTCACCTCACGCCTGGACTACTGCAACTCCCTGCTCGCAAGCCTACCGGCCTGCGCCATTCTGCCTCTTCAACTCATCCAGAATGCAGCTGCCCGGCTTGTGTTCAACCTCCCGAAATTTTCCCACGTAACCCCCCTGCTGAGGTCTCTCCACTGGCTGCCAGTTGCAGCCAGGATCAGGTTCAAAGTTCTGACCCTGGCCTACACTGCAGCAAATAGGACAGGCCCCGGCCTACCTGCAGGACTTAATCCAGAACTATGTTCACTGCTCGACCACTTCGCTCTTCTACAGCAGGGCGACTGGCACTTCCCCCCCTCCGTGTCAAAGGCTCTCGCTTGTCCCGACTGCGGAGTTTTTCCACATTAACACCTCAGTGGTGGAATGAACTTCCCATTCCCCTACGTTCTACTCCAACCCTGCCTGCATTCCGTCGAGGCCTGAAGACACACCTCTTCAGACTCCACCTTGACTGATATCCTCACCTAGGAATATCAGTTCCCTGTTCCCCTGTGTTTTCCTGTCTGTTTATTATAGTTTATAATAGTATTTGGAATGGTTTATAATAGCAGTTTATAATGGTATTTGGAATGATTTATAATAGTATAGTTTATAATAGTATTTGGAATGTTTTATAATAGCATAGTTTATAATAGTATTTGGAATGGTTTATAATAGTATAGTATTTGGAATGAAAGTGTGGTGTTGCTGATTTGCCCACAGCTTACTGTGAACTACAGTCAACGTTCATTGCTAGGGATAGCTGCTACATTATGCAAAGGATGTGCCTTGCCTTGTCTGTTCTGTAATGATGATGATGTCTCTGTACGCACTTATCTGTACGTCGCTTTGGATAAAGCGTCTGCTAAATAAATGTAATGTAATGTAATGTAGAGCTGGGTCTGGTGTAATCTGTAAGGCCAGGCTGGGTGTAGAGCTGGTCTGGTGTAATCTGTAAAGTGTTTACACTGGGTGTAGAGCTGGTCTGGTGTAATCTGTAGGGCCAGGCCTGGGTGTAGAGCTGGTCTGGTGTAATCTGTAAGGCCAGGCTGGGTGTAGAGCTGGTCTGGTGTCCACCTGTAAGGCCAGGCTTGGGTGTAGAGCTGGTCTGGTGTAATCTGTAAGGCCAGGCTGGGTGTAGAGCTGGTCTGGTGTAATCTGTAAGGCCAGGCTGGGTGTAGAGGCTGGTCTGGTGTATATGTAAGGCCAGGCTGGGTGTAGAGCTGGTCTGGGTGTAAGAGCTGGTCTGGTGTAGAGCCGCTCCCCAGGGTGCTGTCCCGCGCATGCAGCCTAATCGGAGACACGTTCAGCCACTCAGCTGCTGATGTAATCATTTCCTCCCCCAAGGTCTTAGGATACAGGTCACACTCCCGGTTTCTTCAGCCCCCCTCTGCCCCATACTACACACGCGGAATTCAATTTGCCTCTTTCCCGCTTCCCAAGTCCCCTGGGGTCCTCATTAGCCCGGTGAATATTGCACCTGTGTAGAGGGGGATATCCTTCCACCGAAACTCCAGCGGGTACAGCACCAGTGCTCATCGCTAACGGCCTGTCACAGCTAAACCTCCCAGGAGGAAAGTACAAATGAACACCGTGCATCTAAAAAATCACAGAAAGTGAAGAAGTATCGGTGTGGCACTGGATGTGTTTGGGCCCGTGTCCCACTCGGTTATGAATATTATGGGTATGGAGAGCCAGCTGGTGCGCCGGGGGATTCGGCTGGGGGGGGGGGGGGGGGGGGCGTTGGGGGGGGGTGGGTCCACGGGGAGCTTTCACAGAACGCTCCTCTCCCCACTTCATTCTGCCCGCCTGGGCTCCAAGGCCATCCTTCAACCGCATCTCTCGCTGGAAGACGCGCGACATAGATCAATACCATAAAACTCCCACCAGCGGACGAGCGTCCAAATACCCCGCGCGGGCGCACAGATTGATTCCGTTAATAATATCGCCAGAGCTTCATTCGCGCGGAAGCGTCCATTTTAACTCTTTTATGTCCGATAGCCTTTTTGCCCCAGCTACTCCAGTTGGTTTAAGCCCTGGAGCGCAAGTCAGGGAGGAAAAGCGTGTGTCTGCCGCGCGTCTCCCCATAAAGCGGACCGGCAAGACCACCGCTGCCCTATCCGGTCTCATTTATCCCCTCAAAGGGCACTCCCAGCGCTTCCTGCGGGCCGCGTTGTCATGGCGAGGGCACAGATCTCAGTGGGAGAGGAAGTGATGCGCCTCGGCGCATGGCGGGAGAAAGATTATGAGCGGAAGGAATGCGAGAGAAACTCATCCTCACGACCTTTTCTGCTCTAATTCCAATGCACAGCAATCACTGACCTGCTTCTTCAGCGAGTAAATAAGTCCCAAGGAAAGGCAATAAGCAGCAAACACTGATCCATGGCCAGGCTACATCACATGGAGAAACGCACGACGTACTCAGGAACAAACTCTACTGTGAGTCATGTCGGACAGCCCAGCCATATTAAAGCGGGAAACTACTCAATTCTATAATCAGTACATATATTTGCATAAAGGTCAGGTCTCTCAAAATAACAAAAAAAAATACAATACTCCAGGGCATTCTGAAGCTGAACGCAGGCACGCTGCTTGGCACCACAAACAGGAGGCGGTAACATCAATACCGCGATCACCACTCACCTTAGCACAGTACCTTATATTGCCATTATTGTGAATTCAAAAGCTTTACTTTAAATGTTAAATTGTGTTTGTTTTTTCCCCCCCTCAGAACAGTCGGTTTAAAAGACTGGTTCCCTTGAAGGGTGCTGCTATATTACTTTGGCTTCGTACCCGCTCCTGATAGAGATATATCGGTTTATAACAGACAGGGAACTGATCCCATTTTGAGAGAGTGCACTCCTTTTACGTGGCCTCTTCCTTTATCTCCGTCTCATTGTTTTTAGCTGGGAAAAAAAGGTTTTTTTTATTCACAATTCAAACTCTACTTTTTCCAATACATCTTAAAGGCTATCTTCAATACAAACTGAAAATGAAATATTTTGTTATCAAACATTACTATAGCAAACTGTACTACTATTTACAATAGTTTACTACAGTAAATTTACTGCATATACACTCAGTGTTCTGGGAATGTTGTTTGCCAGATCTGACATTATTGCTCGTATAAAGTAGATGAATGCTTGTATGATCTCATATAAGTCCCTCAGGATAAGAGTGCATGCTAAATTAATGTAATATAATGTAAATCTTCAACCATAAAACATACAATTGACTATGGAACATACTAACCACATAACTAAGCCTAAACATTTATCTTGTATTTATCCATTTTATAAATGTGCTAGGTCCATACTACCTGGGAGGGGGGACAGATGGACTTCACCATTGCATTCTGGGTTAATGAAGACTCAATACTGAAGACTGAGGAATCAGGTTTCATTGTGCCCTCTCAGCTTCAAATAAAAGCCTTAATAATTCAATAGATGGTCAATATTTTAGGATGATCACAGCCCAAAAAAAAATCCAAATTGCTGGTAGCAGGGAGTTCTCAAGCCTCTGCTCTTTCATTTCCTTGTGGATTACTGGGGGGCAAATGGATAACGGATATTCATCCGGAAAGAATCTAATTCCTAGGTTTTCAATGTGCCCAAAAGTGCCCACAAACTGCAAAGTAGGGATATGCTCAATTCTAGATTGTGTGGGGCTGTCCAAACGGCTCGTCCTGGTAACACACTGGTTCTTATGCTGCCTTCGCACATCGAGCTCACATCACTTCGGTCGCCCAGTTGCCGGAAGTCCATTCATTTTCTGGGCAACTGAGCGACCAAAATGAGCCGATAAATGTTGCCTGCATGTTAACTTTTCGCGGCCATCGGCCGTAACAGCCAATCAGAATTCCGCGCTTCCTAGTTCTCCAACCGATATGATACCATTTTGTGAATAATTGTTCCGCCCAGCTCCACTCATTGCAGCAATGGAAGATCATCTAAAAAATATGGTCCAAGCCTACCCCTGTGCTGTTCAACCCTAACAAGATGTATTATAGTTTTATACACTACTAGAGATATGGCATATGTCTGTCTGTCTGTCTATCTATCTATCTATCTATAATGTTATCTATCTAGGGAAAGGGATAGAGGATCGCTAGCTGGCTAGCTAGCTAGCGAGGAAGACAGATATATCGCTAGCAAGCTAGCTAGAACAAATTATAATTATCAGTTATCAATCAGTTAATTATAGTTATCTTTGATATATTGTGCATTGTTGTTGTTTCTCTTCATAAGAAATTGTAGCAGCACGAGCTGACTCTCGTGAAGCTCTTACCCCGCCCTCAGTGTTAGTGGACTTGAGCGACCCAGCAAACCGTCGTTCGCTGTGGAGAACACGGCGTTAATGACCCACTATGGCAGTGGTGCCCAGTGGTGCCACAGAGGGGCAGAGAGTATGCAGGTTTTCATTCCAACCAGCTCATTTCACTAATTAACACACCTTCAACCAGAGAGGACAGAACTAATTAGTGAAATCAGCAGGTGTAGTGATTGGTTGGAAGGAGAACCTGCATACTCTTGGCCCTCAGCGGTGCCTAATCGTGGGCCACTATGGTCTGGTGTCGAACCCTGCGGCTGATGCGATGCAGACTGGAAGGTACAGGTCGCCCGTGGAGGGAGGGTTTTAAGCCTTCAGGGTGGTCCCTGTCCCACTGTGCAAACCGCATTTGGTGCACATGAAGGGTACAGCTGTGGACCGTATGAGGGAAAGAAGCATCGGCTGACAGAGCGCTTTTGGGAGGACTGTCGACTTTCCTGCACACTCCCCAATTTACAAAGGCAGTGGCAGTGATAGAACAGGTCTACAGATTCTATCAGGCACACAGAACTGAGAAATAATAAAAGAATATATACATTTATTCACTTTTTGAAAAAAAACATTACTGTAAAGTTACACTACACTGGTGGCCAGGCATCAGATCCCTCTTGGGTCTCCGATAAGAAATCTCTCAGTTTCCTCCCTCGCTTCCTCTCCCTCCATTTCCCGAGACGGATACTGATACTGAAGTACTGATGCACTGGAGGAGAAGAGAGCTGAAGGAGGAGGAAACTAAGCAGAGCAGACTGCTAAAAACACAGAGTGCAGGGTGAGAAAGAGATGGGAGATTGGAATATCTACGATATACCTCAACAGGACTGGACGTTTAACAGGAAAAAATACGGCTGACCTGCTTTGCCAGTCCAATCTGAGCAGTCCGCAGCACACAGCCATGGAAATAAAGCACAGTTAAGGACACGTAGCCCAGGACTTGATCAATAGGGCAGCAAATAAATTAATTCCCAGTAGGGGATTCAAAAAGGTTGTGAAGGCAACAGCTGGTCGTTCGTTAGGCTCAATAGGTTTGTCGTTTTTTTCAGCTGTTTATTGGCCGAGTTGCTTGAAAGCTGAAAGAGTCCAACTGAATGAACAGACTTAAGAACAAGAGACCATGTACACAAGTACACAGACACGGTGGGAACACTAATTCTTGGTAAAGATTGATGGAAAGGAGGTCAAATTTACACAACCTTCGCTCACCTCAGCTCTATGAATATTCTATACAGAAAATGTCATATGGACTGAAAGGGCCTCAAATTAATCAATTATAAGGGGATTAATTCACAATACTAGTGAAAAAGGCACAGCCGGCATTTTACAGAGATTTAAATCAAAGACTGGGGTACATTGCTATTGCACTCAAAGCACTGATGCGTATACTTTCTATGCCTTCACTCCGAATGACCACCTTCCACATCATGCCTTCACTCCGAATTATCACCTTCCACATCAATGCCTTCACTCCGAATTATCACCTTCCACATCATGCCTTCACTCCGAACTATCACCTTCCACATCATGCCTTCACTCCGAATGACCACCTTCCACAACACGCCTTCACTCCGAATGATCACCTTTTATAACACGCCTTCACTACGAATGACCACCTTCCACAACACACCTTCATTACGAATGACCACCTTCCACAACACGCCTTCACTCCGAATGATACACCTTTTATAACACGCCTTCATTACGAATGACCACCTTCCACAACACGCCTTCACTCCGAATGACCACCTTCCACAACACACCTTCACTCCAAATGGACCACCTTCCACAACACGCCTTCACTCCGAATGATCACCTTTTATAACACGCCTTCATTACGAATGACCACCTTCCACAACACGCCTTCACTCCGAATGATCACCTTTTATAACACGCCTTCACTACGAATGATCACCTTCCACAACACACCTTCACTCCAAATGACCACCTTCCACAACACGCCTTCACTCCGAATGATCATCTTTTATAACACGCCTTCACTCCAAATGACCACCTTCTGCAAGCATTTGAAGGTTCAAAACTGCATCAGGTATGATTACAGAAAATCCAGGTGAAAAGAATCCAATACGCCACATGGTGGTGATGACTGTTACCACACTCAAAATATATTTGACATCGGTTAGGTCCCAAGCCACACCCAATATGAACACAGAACACATTGTTCAAATGACAGTGTAATTTAAAAAAAGTCAGGGATCACTATGACATTGATGTTTGACCTTTGAGATCGGTGGGGAACTTCATATGTTCTGTTGAGGCATCTGTTCCGTTAAATTAATGCACATATTTAGGTATTCAGACAACAAGGATGACATTTAGACAATGTTACTTTCAACCCCTGTATAATGGGGCATGTTTCTAAAAACCAATTCTGTGGCATCC
>CM056376.1:243301-671733 GCA_029718625.1 Synaphobranchus kaupii
TTAAATCTAAGGGCAAAACCACAGCCAGATTTCTTAATGTATTTTTTGGGAAAGGAGCGAAACGGAACAGTCACAAGAAGTTGGGGGGGGGGGGGGGGGGGGGGGGGGGGGGGTCACTGGCAGTAAATCACTAGGACTTAATCTGCTCAATAAAGAACCCAAAAATGTGTGTTGTGTGTGTGTTTGTGCATGCGTGCGTGCGTGCGTATGTATGCGTGCGTGTGTGTGTGTGTGTGCGAGTGTGTGTGTGCGAGTGTGTGTGTGTATGCGTGCGTGCGTGTGTGCGTGTGTGTGTGCGAGTGTGTGTGTGTATGCGTGCGTGCGTGCGTGTGTGTGCGTGTGTATGTGTGTATGCGTGCGTGTGTGAGTGTGCGTGCATGTGGAGTGCAGAGATCTCTACACTGGCTAAGCCTCTCTCCCTGAATTACTGATGCAGTGGAGTGCATCAATCCCAGCGCATCTAAACAGCAGCAGCCTATGCAGAAAAGAGCAGTCTCTTCACCCGGAGTCCCTCCAGGCTCCCGCCGTCAGGCCTGGTCCCGACACGTCCCAGACGGAGCCGCATTCGCACTCCCCGGCCCTAATGCCAGTCTGAGGGCTCTGTTCCACACCAACCCGCAATTCAACCTCAAGAGCCGAAATGGAGGCCGGCCGATTCTCTCACAGCCGTTCCCAATCTTCACTTTCGCTCCAAGCACCTCTTTGCGCTTCACTTTATTTCTTTCCCAACCGCTCCGACTGCAACTCGCAGCTGCCGATTCTTCACAAGCGCACGTGCTCCGCGCGCGGTATCCCCCATGGAAGCAGCTCGCGGGGAAAGTAAAAAAATAAATGCGCATAAACCATTCGGGCTGCGCAGCCGCCGGGCCGCGGTACAGCTGGCGCAGCAGCGTGAGCCGTGCAGCAGCGGACGGCTCGCTATCATCCGCCGCGCTAACAGAGCCGCATGTATAATTCTGACGGGCAGGCGGCGGAAGAGGGGAGGAAGAGGTGGCAGCGGTTTGAGAAAATAGACACAAATGGTCAGGCCAGCCAAATGAAACCTGACTTCCTCCAGCTCCCCACCATCAGTACAGCTCGCAGCGCTGCTCATAAACTGTGTTTTACCTCATTATCAGAACGGAGAGACACACACATCATTATACCTTCCTCAAACTATCCCTGTGTGTATAATATATATGCGAAAGCTCTCAATCACGTAATAAGCATATTAAAATGATATGATCTGATATGTCAGCAGGTCTGAATATCCAATAGCCATTCAGCCTAAAGCGGACTAGCGGCCCCTGGCCTGTAAGAGGCCAATTCTCACCACTCAGTACTTCTGCATCTGCTCCTGCAGCTAAGGTGCTGTTCTAGTGCACACACGCACGCACACGCAAACAAACATACACACACACACACACACACACGCACACGCACACACAAACACACACACGCAAACAAACATACATACACACACACACACAAACACGCACGCGCACGCATGCGCGCACACGCACGCACAAACACGCATGCGCACACACGCAAACAAACATACACACGCGCACACACGCAAACAAACATACATACACACACACTCACACACACATGCGCACACACACAAACATACACACACACACACACTCACACACGCAAACAAACATACACACATACACCCACACACGCTTGCACAAACGCAAACATACACACACCCACACACGCTTGCACACACGCACGCACGCACGCGCACACGCAAACAAACATACACACACACACACACACACCCACCCACACACGCTCGCGCACACATACACAAACAAACACACACAAACCCATATACACAAGCAAATGTCATGACTGGCAGCCACTGTCTTTGGCCCTGCAATCTGTACGGAATGTGGACCGTTCCAGTGCCGACTGTGGCCAGCAGCCCTACAGGGCAACGCTCCATTGGCTCTAGCATCGCGCAGGGAAGGTTTTGGGGCCGGGAAAACCGCCGCTGGTCAATTGGGCGCCCATAAATCCACCTGTTAAGCCACGCATGGAGTGTCTTCTGCCAATTAATGTCTGTGCGAGCCCGACCCGGCAACTGCCGTGTGATAAGAGACAGCGTGTGGCATCACTGTCTTTGGAGGCCAGCGCATGCTCCTCTGCGTTCTCCCAAATCCATAGCAGCGGCTCATGCAATGAGCGCTGATACAGTAAGGTCGGGTATTCCCAAATTGGGGAGAAAAAGGGGGTAAAATTTTTTTTTTTTTAAATCATCCGATTCATAACAGCTGCTGGTATTTTACTGGCCATCGTGGGCATCTGGGGTAACGATGTCCGTCCCGCCCTAATGTGAGAGCCGTGTGAAACGCTGCCAAACTGACTCACAAAAACCTGCTCTGTTAATTTGTAAATTTGTAAATGACAGCGTCTCTGAGAGCGGGTTGGCTGGTTTGACCCCAGGCAGAGAGGGCGTTTAGCAGGCCAGAGTGCACCAGCATGGAGGCACCGGGCACCAGCTCGCCAATACAGCAGCGCACAGCTTTTTTTTGGCAGGGGCTGAGTGCGCGAGCGTGTGTGCGCGTGTGCGTGTGTGTGTTCGCGAGGCCCTTGTGCGGGGGCGGTTTGGCCGCTGCCAGCGTGGAGTGGAGACAGGTGTTTATCTGTCCTCCGCACACTCTGGGAACCTGTCCCAGTAACCAATCTGACCAGAGTTAATGAGCCCCAAACTCTCTGCCTCGTCAGAAAACAGACCAATAAGGACAAACGGGCCGCTCTGCGCTCCGGGATACGGTTTGAGTATTCAGCGAGTGCTTCACTCAGACACAACAGCAGTACGTGCACACAAACACACACACACACACACACACACGCAAGCCTGCATGTAAACTTTTACCCAACCAACCCTATCCTCAAGCCTTTATGCTGAAGTTACCTTTAAAAAAAGAGTATATGCTCCAGTATGCAATTTCTTACTTTAGTTTGCTAGTTCTGATAAACCCCTTTACAGGATTACACAGTCTGTGTAAGTACTATATACTGCCAACAGGGTTAGAGAAATTGCATTCATTCTTCTGGTTTTACTCAAGTCCTCCAACATGGCCTGAGAGTAAGAAAAAAAAGACTGTATCGTCATATTACTTTTCTGTGAGGAAGTTCAACCGCACTGTGGATCCCTCAACTTTACAGCTAAAAGGGACGGCAGTGTACTCGAACCCGTCGCCTTGCTACCGCGGCGGCACTCGTCCCACGTTCATCGACAGAACAAAAGGCTTGTTTGTTTCTTTTCACCGGTGTGGACGGTCCGCAGCATTATTACCCTTGGACTGATCCCATTAGCTCCCACATTCACCCGAACAATGCGCCGCGCTGCTGCGCCTCTCTCCGCTCCGCTAACGCCCAGCGGAACACGCGCGGCTCGTTCTTATTTAAACGCGTGTAAAGCGCAACGGATGGGCTCCGGCTGCATGGCGCTTCATATCAAGGCTTCACAAGGGCTTGTGTGCCGGGCGCAGGTTAATGCGGTACAACGGTAAACTCACCCACCCCTTCATTATAGTCTGTATGACTCAGCTCGCATTAATCTCGCTTGGAGGGAGGGGGGCGGAGAGAGCGCTGAAAATAATTTGTCAAACAACCACTTAATCCAAAGCCCACTCTGTTAATGGTGGGGCTGGTGAAAGGAAAACACGGAATTATGGAGTCACCAGCAAGGGGGACGCTACCAAAGAATTCACTTCTTTCAAAATAAAAAGAAAGCAGCCTGCAAAGATCAGTCCCGGTCACATGACCTTCACATCACTTATATTGTTGTGAAGGAAGGGGTTCAAGAAGAACTTCCCGCTGACATAACTGCTAGGCAGCAATCGTCAGAGAAGCTGGACTAACATGTTTACAGCGGTGCCGACGAGCACAATTACACATCATTGGACATTAGGGCAGGTGTGATTTAAGGAGCCAATCAGCTTGGCACTGGAGTGATGACACCTTACGCTGGATTTTCTTTATGCGGGGAATAGTAAATTCTGGAGAAATTAGTGAGCAATAACCCGGGCAGTGTTCACAAACGCATTCACCTGTAAAATCTCCTGCACTTATGCGCCACATTTAATCAATTCAACGCGGCGTCGAGTTCCAGAGAACTATAAAAGACTGATTCGCAACATTTATTTGAGAATGTTGTGTTATTACCAATAAAACGGCACACGCATTGCTGAACTTAATAATATAATCCATTTTAATGGCGCTGTGAAAATCCACTTCATTTAGAAATGTTCGTCATCTGTGTGTACGGACAGGTAATCTTGGATTTTTTGGAGTTGGGGGGGGGGCTTGATGAATGACTGACACAGGAGGACTGCATGCTTTGGGGAATGTGCAAAGCGACAGGACCGCGACTCAGGGCACAGCCAAGGACCCCACTTCCAGAGGTAACACATGAAGTACGGGAATATAGAGGGGAGAGAGATGGGGCCGCACTGTATACATAAGCAGGACTGAACAGGGAGAAGCACAGAGGAATATAGAGGGGAGAGAGATGGGGCCGCACTGTATACATAAGCAGGACTGAACAGGGAGAAACACAGAGGAATATAGAGGGGAGAGAGATGGGGCCGCACTGTATACATAAGCAGGACTGAACAGGGAGAAACACAGAGGAATATAGAGGGGAGAGAGATGGGGCCGCACTGTCGGGAATATAGAGGGGAGAGAGATGGGGCCGCACTGTCGGGAATATAGAGGGGAGAGAGATGGGGGCCGCACTGTATACATAAGCAGGACTGAACTGGGAGAAGCACGGGAATATAGAGGGGAGAGAGATGGGGCCGCACTGTATACATAAGCAGGACTGAACTGGGGAGAAGCACGGGAATATAGAGGGGAGAGAGATGGGGCCGCACTGTATACATAAGCAGGACTGAACAGGGAGAAACACAGAGGAAAGACATCTGTGAGAAACTTGTGGAGAGGCAGGTCACTCAGTGACTGAACACACTTTATAAACAGTTAGACAGCTTCCCATATGCTTTCAACACAACTACAGACACATCAGCTCCAGCAATGCAGTAAGGCCGGCGCTCAAAATGTCTTCCTTACATCTGCTGTTCTTTTTGGGTGGCTCAAAGACAATGGCTGCCTGGAACAGCATTTGTGTGTGTGTGTGTGTGTGTGTGTGTGTGTGTGTGTGTGTGTGTGTGTGTGTGTGTGTGTGTGTGTGTGTGTGTGTGTGTGTGTGTGTGTGTGTGTGTGTGTGTGTGTGTGTGTGTGTGTGTGTGTGTGTGTGTGTGTGTGTGTGTGTGTGTGTGTGTGTGTGTGTGCGTGCGCGCATCTACTCATGCGTATGTGTACAAAGGTTGCATTCAGGATGTCATTAGCACAGTCCACCAACCCCACCGACACACACACACATTGTGACCTCTGACCCCTGACTCCGACGGCAGGTCTGCGTCAGCATCTGCCAAGGAGCAGCGGTGCACTTTATAGCAGGGGCGGGCAGCCGGACCGGTACCGCGGCTCGGCCCAAATGTCACCGCGCTGATGAAAGAGGGGTGCTGGAGCGCGTCTCCGCCGCGAGGGCCAGCACTCGCCCCCCGCTTCCGTTGTGCCCTAAAAACCCTCGGGCGAAAAGGGCCAAAACGATGCTTCACACCGCACTCCCCCGTCTGCCCACGAACCACCGTCCTTCACTCTGAGCGCAACCGCTGATTTCACAACTTCCATAGATCTTCAGAGTAATTAAAGCCGCCTGCTGAGGAAGGTCAGCCAACAGGCTTCAGGGCTAAACTGATGCAAGCTCTAATTAAAAAATTAATCTAATAACTGTGCGTACTGGCGAGACGCGCCGCACAGTCCGTAGGACGGCCCACTATCGGTCATATGCAAATGACCCGCGCGGGTCGGGTGGGGGTTCGATCGCCCGCCGTGGCACTCTCTCAGCTGCGATCCCTGCCGTCCGTTACCCTCTCCGCTTTCTATCCCTCACAGTAAAGCAAAAGAAAATGAAAACAGAAGGAGGGCGGGCTGTCCAGCTCTCTTCAAAAACAAACAAATGAAGTGTAGTTTTCAAGCCTGAATTTTTCCCTTCTGTTTACAGCTTGCACACCTCAATAGGTGAAAGAGAGTTGAATCAAATTAGCCTCTGAGCATTTTATTCAATTTTAACAATTAAGCCAGGCATTCCATGGCGACTAACCTACAGTGGGGGAGGGGCAGTGGGGGAGGGGCGGTGGGGGGGGGGGGGGGGGGGGGGGGGGGGGGCGGAAAGAAACAAAAACATACATTTGTTTTGGAGTATGATTTTACAATTTGTTCCTTTTATCATTTCGACAACCAATTAGTAGATTTAGGACATTTTGCCACCTAGCATCTGCCTGAATAGAACACACAAACTGAGGTGAGCGAGCCAGAATGACATCACGTTGATGATGACACGGCTACTTTTCTTTCAGAAAAAACAAAAAACACCCGCGGGCTGGAAACGAAACGAGCGCCTGCCACAGAGCCACGGACAGCTGAGGGGGAACTGCTCCGCGGCCAAATTTAGTTCAGCCAAGTGGGAGGGAGGGCGGGCGGAGCGCACGACTGCACAAATACACATCTTTCAATTTCCTTTGTTTTAAGAGACTTTTTTTCGGTTTGTGAAATGGGCAAACATGGAGAAGCGCCGTCAGGTGAAGAAATCTGAGCACACAAGGAAGAATGGAAGCCTAAAAGCTGCTTAGCAGAGAACGGGGCTCAGCGCTTCATGTTGACAGAGGAAAGATTGGAGTATAACCAGCAGAATAATTACTGCCTGGAATTTACACTCCACCACATCTCCAGCGGTTCACCAATTCCCCGCAGCTCTGAGATAGTGTAATTACTCCTGTGGAGCCGTGCTACTCAACCCAACACCCTGTTCGCCTCGCTCAATGTTACTCCGTAATAATCAATTGACCAGCCTGGAGATTTGATAAACAGTGACTAGCCAATCACAGCTGAGGAAACGTAACAAGTCTACACATGAGCGTGTCGGCCATTATCTTTAGACGAACAAAGCCACCGGACGCAAATGAAATCAATGCATGGCGCAGAAGCCGCTGTTAACGAAGGTTGGAAAACGGGGCCATGGCGGGTGGCGTTTCGCGGCTTGCCTTAAGCCACGGCGAGTAATTCTGAGGAACAATAGCACTTTTCTGCTTCATAAGAGCAAATTGATAAACACCAGAAAGAAAAAAAAGGGCCGACAACAATAGGGTTTCAACATAAAATATGCCCTTTATGAAGCCGGTATGAAATTCAAAAGGTCAAAAATGTCCACTGTGCGGTTCCCCATTGTTGCTGGCCAAGGAAAGTAAAACATAAAATACTGTTCAGGTTGCTGGACTATTCTTATTCTAGTTACCAGTCACAAAGCGCAAGGAGATCATGGGAGAAAAGCTCTGTGATATGGCACCTGGACGCATGTCCAATCACAGGGAGTGGGAGGCCTACGTCTTTTTTAATAGTATTTCCAAATAACTTATGCTTGGTATCTAATACAACGCAGCAGCCAGCAGATAGCTGTTCATATCACATTCACTATCAGGAGTCTGTTAAGGTTCCAAAGGGCCATGCCGGTTTTTGGATCTTTTTTGTTTTGCTTATGTTTGTTATGTTTGCTCCTCCCTCACCCGCCATGTGATGTGGGATAGCCCGACATGGTCAAATCGCGCAGAACCACACAGGCTTTACATACAAACAAAACAAGGTCAAAGGTGAAGACTCCTGGTTGGAAGGTGGAGCGTTATGCTTATTTCTGTGTCTGAAACATACCCCAGTACCCCTCATACAGGTCCCTATCCATACCGCCAACATACACCTGCAGTCCAGAACCCCTCATACAGGGCCCTCTCCATACCGCCAACATACACCTGCAATCCAGAACCCCTCATACAAAACCCTAACCATACCACCAACATACACCTGTAGTCCAGTACCCCGCATACAGGACCCTCTCCATTACCGCTAACATACACCTGCAGTCTCCCTCATAAGCCCACTTTCTATACCGCCAACATAGCGCATACCTGGAGTAGCAGTGCTGTCAGTACCATTTCCTGTCATACAGTGAATGAGCCCAGTCCCCCCCCCCCCCACCCCTTTTCTCAGGCAGCAGATTCAGTAACTCTGGAAAATAGATTTACACATATATTAGATGTCAGTGCTGTGGCTCTGAGGCCTAACTTAACTTAACGCAATCAAGGTGGGAGTACGCCACATTATGCATCGATGTACGCCATGTAATGTAGTCGGTTGATTTAATAAAAGGCAGTGACTGCATAAATAAAACGGCACATTTCCTGCCTGGGTTTGAGGGGGATGGAAGCGTTCGGCCGAACGCCACGCGTGAGGTGCTGAAAGGCACACAAAAGCCCCCGTCGGCGGAGAGACATGCACAGCGAGGAATTCCTGCCACTCGCGCGTAACATTCCACATCTCCGCTCGACACTTTGTGATCACGGTTTCCCTCCGTTAGACGGTACAAACCTTTCCCCGAATGATCGGAAGGATCCTTGCATGACAGCGTTCCTTGCATCTTCAGGCTCGCGCAAATAAGTGGAAGAGGGAAAGGCCTCCGACACGCGCTTCCGAATTCAGCGGGACGTGAGCCGTACCGGTGCACCGCCCTCCTCATCCGCCCGCTGCCACAGCCGCCACTCAACACCACCCGCGGCGAAAAATGAGTAGCGTCACGCACCGGCGTAAAAATCAGTCGAGCAGCTTCGTTAATTTGCAGGTGAGCGCAGGCTAATAGCAGGGTTGATTACAGCTTCGTTGTGAAGAGTCGGAACAAACAGATTTGCATAAGTCCTGGGGCCGCGCCTCTCGCGGTACGCATTGTACTCCCCCTCGCCTCCCCTGCCTCGCGGGTCAGCGCAATGCGGGACCACGCCGGATGTCTCCACAGCTATTTATAGGATGAAAGCAATGCAAAATGGCATCGAGTACATGAGTGGATGTGGTTTTTAAAAATCCAAAAAAAGACAATGAACATCGAAAATGGCTGAGATCAAAAGAGGAAGAATGAGAGTTTTTAATAGAATGCATAATTAAGAGCCTGTAAAGCAAATGACATCAGGTAGGAACAAACGCTCGAAGAGGGATGATAAGGGGCCTTTTAAAAACGTCCAGCGAAAAGGCCTGGGGACAAGGAGGAGGAGGAGGAGGTGAAGTGGGGATGAAAGTCACGACAGCAAAACCATTAACTTTTTTTAAAATATACATTCACTTTTTTTTTTTTTTTTTTTTTAACAAACAACACTTCCATCCCCATTAGCGCATTAAAAAAAATTACCACACGTGCAATTTAGCCACGCAGCATCTGACCAGCCGCGACTGGTTTGTCTATTTCAGGCAGAGCGAGACGCTAAGCTGAATTTAAGCGAATGGCCTCCCCTGTTTGTTTTTCAGTATGTCGATGGACACGCCGTTTCAGTATTAAGCCTAGAATCACTGCCTGACATTAGTGTCACTCCCGGGGTGGATTTGGGTGTGTGTGTGTGTGTGTGTGTGTGTGTGGGTGTGTGGGCAGGGTCTGCTGGGATAGGACTTCCTGTCCCAGACCAGTTAGACACACGCACCCCCCGCCGCCCGTACTCTCAGAAGCTCTGACAACCGACCAGCTACCGTCGGTTAAATAAAAGAGAATATATTCAGTCCACAGTGAGCCACCAGCAGTTCCTGTATCTGCTGTATCAGATTTGCTCAAAGCAATCCTGACAACTCCCCAGCGCTGATGAAGTCTATGTGGAAGAATGCACTGAGGAAACGGGTAAAACAGTGGAAGGCAGAGGAGCCAACAGACAACAATGCTTCATACAGTTTCGTAGAAATTTCTGCACCTGTCCGTCAGCTCAAAGGATAAGCGTCTCGGCTGTCCAAAAGGCGGTGCGCTACTCCTCAAATGCCTCGCTTCGTTTATAGGTTCTGTATTGCTCTTTTAGAGGAACAAAACAGAGCAGTGAAGTACATAATATATCCTCTCAAGCAGAATATTGGCTTGAGCAGGTGAGCTAAGCGCAATGTCATGCAAGAGTGTTTCGAACCCTTCCCAACTCTAAAAATGGTAGTTTTCCAAAAAAGAAAATTGATATTGTTCCAACAATCTTCTAAATGGCAATTTTAAGCAAGAGAGAGAGATAAATTGATTAGGCAGAGAGCGAGGGTAAAAGGTGCTTTCTGAGGGGAATGGAGAGTGAAGAGAAATGGGCTGAATGTGGCTGAAATCAAAATGAGCAAGAGAGAGAGAGAGAGAGAGAGGAGAGAGCCAGAGAGAAAGAGGGAGAGAGGAGAGAGCCAGAGAGAAAGAGAGAGAGAGAGGAGAGAGCCAGAGAGAAAGAGAGAGAGGAGAGAGCCAGAGAGAAAGAGCGAGAGAGATAGAGAGGAGAGAGCCAGAGAGAGAGAGAGAGATAGAGCCAGAGAGAAAGAGAGAGAGGAGAGAGCGAGAGAGCGAGTTTGAGTTTTAACAGAACCTTTATTGTACATTACATACACAAGCCAATGTTATACTGGCAATAGTCCCTAATTCCCCCAATAATCCCCCAAGACTAGCCAAGAGAAGGAAAAAAACAATCCAAAAAAGAACAAAGCAATGCAAAGCAAACAATTTCAAAAAGAACGTAATTGTCCTCACAACAGCAACTTAGTGTGCTGACAAATACTAGCTCTCCTCCCACCAGACTACACACAGCCTCCCCATGGCACCACTTATCCTTAAACACCCCTAGGTCCTGCATTCTAATATAATACTCATAATTTTAAGAGACTCTTGATCTTACCAGTGATTTAAACATATCCATAACGGTAACAGTTACCCCAACATCTACCTTTTTCTTTCTGCTGAGGTACACAGCCATCTTAGCCTGTCCCAGCAAGAAGTTGACAAGGCAGCCAATTTATGCGGTTTTTTACCTGACTTAGTACCAAAAATAAAACCCGGAACTGTGAAGACTACCCCAAGAGCAGCCACCAGCAAACTAACCATGTTAGAAAGAGGAGGAAGTATCACACAGTCTTTGAAACAATGAAAAATTGTCTCTCTAACCCCACAAAAAGGACAACCACTGTCCACCCTGGGATTCACGAGAGACACAAAGGCATTTACAGGTACTACCCCATGGAGTATTCGCCACTGCAAATTGCCTGCATATTTAGGCAAAGGCAGTCGATGCAAGTCCCTCCATACAGGCTGCGTCTCTGCCCCCATGCCCAGATTTGCCCTCCAGGGTGTATCCGCCCTATTGACATTTTATTGAGCACCTCAACAGAGAGTCTATATAACGCCTTGCCCCCTATAGTGTCGAGAAGACCCCTCCGCTCCCTCAACAGTAGGGGGGGTCCCAGCAGCAGCCTTGGAAACTGTTTGCCAGTATCTGTATCCCCTCTGTCCCCCTGCTGCAGTGCCCTCCAATCTTCCTTAGTCAAGGCACTCTTGTACTGCTCCAGCATCTGGCCAGCCACCCTTGTAGATCTCATACCCAGCCATTCAGCCAATTTTCCCGCCTCTGCAAGGTTGTTCCCTGCCAAGTTGACCAGTTGTCCGAAGGTGACAAGATTAGCCGCTTTTTGAGTGTCTGATAGCCATGGAGTGGCAGCCGTGGTGATATCTAGCCGAGCCCCATATACTATTGGCTCCTCTTGGAGCCACTTCACTGTCACCGATGATGCTGATCTTTCCACATCCATCTGCCCCCACACTCTTAGCAGACCTTTATAAAATGGCAGCACATCATTAAGTGACATCCTTTTAAGGTTCACAAGGAACAGAGGAAAACCCAGATCTAAACCTCCCACTTGTCTCAAGATGAACTCCGCAAACTGCCTCCATACATTCCTTTCCCTTGCATATAAAAGCCTCTTAATCCACTGCAGTCTAAAAGCTGCCGTTCTACTGGCCAGATGTACCAACCCTTGACCTCCTGCCTCCCTAGGTAAAAACAACACACTCTGTGGAACCCAGTGATAGCCTCCCCAGATGAAGTCAACAAGGATTTCCTGAATCTTAGCCAACAGGCCAGAAGGTGGTTCTAAAACTTCTAATCTATGCCATAATGCTGAAGCCACAAGATTGTTAACAATGAGGGCACACCCTCTATATGAGAGGCGTGGAAGTAGCCATTTCCACCTATTTAAGCGACCCTGGACAGCCTCCAGGACACCCTCCCAGATCCTCTGCATTACAGTCTCATTCCCCAAGTACACCCCAAGGTACTTGAAACCGTCCCTTTTCCACTTTAAGCCACCCGGAAGTAAAGGTTCTGCCCATGTCCCCCTTATAAATGCTTCGCTTTTTGCCCAGTTTACTCTTGCTGAGGAAATCTCCTCAAACTGTCGCACAATAAAAGTCAGTGTATTAAGATCCCTCTGACTATCAGTCATGATAAGAAGATCATCAGCATATGCTGATAAACAAACCTTATCTAGCCCTGGTGCCACTGTCAGTCCCTGCAACCTGGACCTTACCTGATTTAAAAAAGGTTCAATAGCTAACAATATAGCATTACAGAGAGGGAGCACCCTTGCCTAATACCTCTGAGAACCTTAAAAGGAGCACTTAACCCCCCATTTACCTTCAGTACACTCTCAATGCCCCCATAGAGTGCCTTGATCAAGGCCACATAGCCAGGGCTGATACCAAAATCCTCAAACGTCTGCCACGGATATTGGTGCTCAACCCAGTCAAAGGCCTTCTCCTGGTAAATAGAAATAAACCCAGTGTTTACGCCCAATAACCCAGAGACCTCAATGACATCACAAATTAAAGAAATGTTATCCATTATTGACCTGCCGGGGACACAATAGGACTGGTCCGTGTGTATGGTCTGCTCCATCACCTCCCTTAGCCTGTTAGCCAGCACCTTGGGAAGAATTTTATAATCTGTGCACAACAACGCCACTGGTCTCCAGTTCTAGATGTCCTGCAAGTCTCCCTTCTTTGGTAGTAGGGTGACGACAGCCCGCCTGCAACTCATTGGCAACAGTCCACCAGCCAGACTGTGATTGAATACTGCCAAGAGATCTGCGCCCATCACCCCCCAGAAGGACTTGAAAAAAATCCACAGCCAGTCCATCTATGCCAGGAGCATGGCCATTTGCCATACCCTACAGTGCGGTATAGAGCTCTGTCAACGGCAGTGGTTGCTCCAGCCCTCTATTAGCCTCCACAGACACCTGCGGTAGGCCCTCATAAAACAGTTGTGCCACCTCTTCAACCTCCTTATGCTCACATGCATATAATTCAGTATAGAACTCCACAGCCCTTCTCCGGATGTCAGTGGAGTTAGTGAACTCTTGACCAGTAACTGAACGAAGGCTGTGAATGATCCTACTCTGGCCATTTTTTTTTTCCAGGCTAAAGAAATATCTGGTTGGAGCATCCATTTCAGAGATACTCTGAAACCTTTATCTCACCAATGCCCCCTGTGCCTTAATGTCCAGCAGGTCTGCCAATGCGGCCCTTTTAGATTTGAGAGCCTGAATGCACTCTCCATCTCCAGTGGCTCCACTACGAGCCTGGAGCTCCACAATGTCCGTCTCTAGGGACTTAATAGACCTGGCAATCTCTCTAGAGACATTAAAAGTGTACTGATTACAAAATTGTTGGATCTGTACCTTCCCCACATCCCAACACTGCTGGAGGGAGACAAACTGGGC
This sequence comes from Synaphobranchus kaupii, assembly GCA_029718625.1. Classification (NCBI taxonomy): domain Eukaryota; kingdom Metazoa; phylum Chordata; class Actinopteri; order Anguilliformes; family Synaphobranchidae; genus Synaphobranchus; species Synaphobranchus kaupii. Next base: position 256,946 of record CM056376.1, read on the forward strand.
CTTCTGAGATCTCCATATCTCCCAAAAATAATAAAAACATTTCCTAAAATGAGCATCATCTAACAATGTGTTGTTAAAATGCCAATAAGCACTTTTAGGTTTTAGATTATTAATAAATGCATCAGCTAAGACAAGACAATGGTCAGAAAAAGCCACAGGTACAATAGCACATGCTTTAATTATCTGTAAATGATGCTCAAACACGTAAATCCTGTCTAACCTGGCCAGAGAGATGGAGCCATCTTTTATATGTGCCCATGTGTATTGTCTGGAGCAACCATGTAAATTGCGCCATACATACAAAGTTCATGAGTTTCCAACAACTTTGAAGATATACAACGTGACATAACATTTGGCTCTACGTGATTCCTATCTAAGTCACTGGCTGTACAATTAAAATCTCCCCCAATTAACAAGTATTCCTCTTTTGTACATTTCCCCATCACCTCTGAAAGTTTATCAAAAAAAAGGTTTCTTTCCATTGCTACCACAGGGGCATAAACATTGATAAACACAATCACCTTGTTTTCAAACTTTGCCCGTACTTTAAGGAGCCTCCCCTCGACTACCTTTTCTACCTCATAAGAAGAAGGCTTGAAACCTTTAGAAAACATTATTGCTACTCCTGCACTAGTAGAACTCTTGTGGCTGAGGATAATAGTCCCTTCCCACTCCCTCTGCCACTCTACAGCATTGGCTAATGGCTGCATTACTATGCGTTTCTTGTGCAAAACATACATATATGTGCTTAAGCCGAAGCAGCTCGTATAGACAAGCCCTTTTCTTACCATCCCTGGAACCATTTAAATTAAGGGAGGATATTTTAAAACCACTGTTATGAACGCCTTTCCTCCTAGATTAGCTATAGATGAATTGGCGGTAATTTCCGTTATGTCTAAAGTCGGTAGTTCTAATTCTAATTATGTTAAGAGTATTACATCCATCATTATTGGCAATGGGCGGAAGGGGGTGTGTGTGTGGTCAGGTGGTCTCACCTGTGGCGGCCGATGAGAGTATATTAAGGTGGCTGCCGGGATGTTCGCGAGAGTGGATTTGTGCGAGGAACACCCAAAAGAGGCCGAGAAGAGGATTGACACACACACAGCTGCGGCGCTGATTGTCTTAAGAAAAATAACTAAAACTTGAACAAATAACAGAAACAAGAAGGAGCTGGTCGCTATCCGGAGCGAAGATTGCGCTGGTCCTGTCTGGGTGGGAATTATCGAAAGGAGATCATACTGTCCTACAGCCGCACTCTTCAGCCCATTGCCTGCGAGCTGAGTTTGTGAGCCGTGAGTGAGAAGGGAAGCGATTATCTGGGTGAGTCTGTTGGTAATAAAACCCCTAGACATTCGAGTACCTTGACTTTTATATACGGGAAGACTCGCCCATGATAAGGTGGAGGGCTCGCGTCCGGGATCTGAACGTTTGATTCGCTATATAGTTATGCTTTTGGTAGCATGGTAGATAGTGAGTTTTGGGTAGTTTGATGGTGAATTTATAATTCCTTTGTTATTGTCATTTAGCTATTTTCCAATCAAGCAATTCCTTGCGTGAATTAAGGGACGCCTAGGTGTTTTCACCTGCTAAACGGCCGGTGCGTGCCAGTGTAGTTAAGACAACGTTAGTATAGGGCGCACTCGGATCCGAAGAACACGATTAGCGTGTAGGCGTTCGGATTCGCAATAAGGAATTGATTGTGTGGTTGGAGTGAAATAGATAAACTTCATAGCCAGAGAGCAGTGAAGTGGGTAGCCTATCGGGTTACACGGTTCCCGCATATAGTATTGGTTAATCTGTAGTGACACGCCGCATTGTAGTAAGCCCTTTTGAAGGGGTAGCTTCTGTCATTTGGTTAAAATAAAAAAAATAAAAGTTTTGACTAGTGAGTGCGCGGTGCGCTGTGTCATGCAGGATTCCAATCGTGCGGAAATCAGCTGAAAAACTAGGTAGCTTGGTAGGCTATGCATAAACTTGGCAGTTCTGTTAAGGTTATTGTTGTAGTATAGCCTATCGCTATCGCGTGTGGTAATGTTGGTATTGCACCATTTTCTCCCTCTTTTGGCCTGTAGCCATTGTACCATTGTCAGTAGCTTTAGTAGTTTGGGACCTTTTGTGGTTTGCCTAGAGTGTGCTTATAATTCCCATTGCTAGGGAAGAGCTGTGTATTGGTGGAGCTGACACGGGCTACATCTTAGGCAGTGGTTATTTATTTGGTCTATTCAGCAAACAATTTGAGGTCCCTACGCATTCTGTGGTCTCTGTCCTTGGTGTGCTGGTGGGGAATAATTTCCATAATATTTTTGAGATGCCGGGCCAGGACGAGTTAGAGTCTGTAGAGGAGGCGGTTAGCCTGTTTCCTGCACGCCGTCAGTTCCGACATCTCACTAAAGAGCAGCTGGAAGGTTTAGCTGAGGAGCATGAGGTGACGGTGCCGGATAATACTAAAAAGCCTGCTCTGATAAAACTCCTCATGGCCGAGTTAGAGTTAGAGGATATTTGGGCAGGTGAGGAGAAGAGAGAGGCCCGTGAGGCAGAACAGGCAGAGCGTGAGGCAGAACAGGCAGAGCGTGAGGCAGAACGGTCATCTAGGATACAGCTAGCTAAGTTGGAGGTGGAGCGTGCTAAGGCTGTCCACGGACCAGCCCCGACCTCCCGTTTTGATGTGAGCCAGGCACGCCATTTTATGCCTAAGTTTCGCGAGGAAGATGCAGATACCTTCTTTGAGGCTTTTGAAATTGTGGCTAGGGAAATGGAATGGCCGGACGCCAAATGGGCTCTGCTCGTCCAAAGTAGCCTTGCGGGCAAAGCACAGGTTGCTTTTGCCGCGTTGGACCCTCGTGTGGGACTTAACTATGAAGAACTTAAAAAAGCTGTATTAGCAGCCTATGGGGGCGTGCCTGAGTCCTACCGCCAGAGGTTTCGAAACCTGAAGCGGAGGAATGGTGAGTCATACCTTGATGTGGGTCGGCGGTTGAGCATCGCTTTTGACCGATGGCTAGCCGCTGGTAAGGTTTTTGACTACTCTGAGCTTAGGGAGCTCATGTTGGTTGAGCAATTTAAGAACAGTGTTCCCCGCGAAGTGGAGGTTTATCTTAGTGAGCGCCAGGTAAACAAGCTGGTTGAGGCATCACAAATGGCAGATGCTTTTGAGGTCATTCATGCTGAGCCCTCAGGGAAAAGCCGCCCCAACGGTGGGCGCCATGATGGGCATCGGAACCAGGAGGTCTCGGGGGGAGGTAGACCCCCTCCTAATGAGGCTAATTTAGGGGAGCGACCCCCGTCACGGTGGTCTGCTCCTGATAGAAGGTCTGGCCCTGGCTTTGACTCTCGTTCTGACATAGTGTGTCATTATTGTCATGAGCGCGGGCATGTGAAGTCGCGTTGTCCAGTATTGGCTAAGAAGGAGGGCCGAGACAAGGCTGTAGCACTGGTAATGTCTAGTACTGGTGGTTCTGTAGTCCCTCCCCCAGTTTATGATGCTTTTACCTCGGCGGGAACAGTGTCAGTGTGTCAGGGGACGGTGGAAGTGCCAGTTACCATCTTGAGGGATACTGGGGCTGCCCAGTCCCTGCTTTTGCAAGGGGTTTTGGGTTTGCCAGCATCTACCTACCAGCAGGCCTCAGCCTTGATTGAGGGCCTAGGAGGCGAATATGGGGTGGTCCCTTTGCATACTGTATATTTAAGGTCTAATGTGGTTAGTGGCCTGGTGACTGTGGGAGTGGTCATGTCCTTGCCAGTGAAAGGAATTAGTTTGTTGTTGGGAAATGATTTAGCCGGGTCCCAAGTTTGTGTGACTCCGGTGGTCTCATCAGTGCCTCGGGAGACCCCTGAAACTCAGGCATTGGAGAAGGAATACCCGGAGGTATTTACCGCTTGCGTTGTGACGCGCTCTCAGACTCGTGCGTGGAAGAGTTCCCCTGCTATCTCTGAGGAGGTGGTGGTATGCCCTGACTCTGTGACTCCCCCTGCTGGGGTGCCGGAGCCGGAGGCGCCCCCTGTAGACTTGGAGGAGTCGGTGGAGTTAGCTGACACGGTTTTCGCCCGCGCGGTTGGGATGTCTGAGCCCTCCCATTTCACTCGGGAGGCCCTTGTGCGGGAGCAGCATCAGGATGGCACGCTGGCCGCTTTGTGGAAGGAGGCTGTCACAGAAGAGGAGAGTCAAGATGTAGCGGCAGGAGTTTATGTGCAGGATGATGTGCTGATGCGTAAGTGGCGGCCAGTTGACCGCCCCGCCAATGAGGATTGGTGGGTGCGAAGTCAAGTGGTGGTGCCACTTAAATTTCGGGAGGAGGTAATGCAGCTGGCTCATGCGACCCCCATGGCTGGGCACCTGGGGGTCCGCAAAACTCTTGAGCGGATATTGCGTCATTTTTACTGGCCCCAGGTCCGCAAGGACGTGGTCCATTTTTGTAGGTCCTGCCATGATTGTCAGGTAGCGGGCAAGGCAGGGCACCGAATTCCCGTTGCCCCACTTCAACCACTTCCGGTGGTGGAGGAACCATTTACCCGTGTCATGATCGACTGTGTGGGACCTTTGCCTCGAACAAGAAAAGGCAATGAATATTTGTTAACATTGATGGATGTGGCTACCCGGTTTCCTGAGGCGGTGCCCTTGCGGAATATTAAGGCCCGCACCATTATTGAGGCATTAGTTATCTTCTTTTCTAGAGTAGGTCTGCCAGTGGAGGTCCAGTCTGACCGAGGTACTAATTTCACGTCTGGTGTATTCCAAGAAGTTATGTGTGAGTTAGGTATTAAGCAGGTGGTGTCCTCCGCTTACCACCCCCAGTCTCAGGGTGCCATTGAGCGGTGTCATCAAACCCTGAAGTCCATGGTGCGCACATACTGTGGGGACTGCCCTCATGATTGGGATGTGGCAATGCCCTTTTTGTTGTTTGCGATTTGTGATGCAGTAAATGAGTCAACAGGGTTTAGCCCCTTTGAGTTGGTGTATGGGCACGAGGTCCGTAGTCCATTGCGGATGGTTAAGGAACGGCTGGTGACGTGTCAGGAAAAAGGGGATGTCCTTCAATATGTGGCAACCTTCAAAGCTCGGCTAGGAGCTGCATGGCAGGTGGCTTGTAACAAATTAGCCGGTGCTAAGGAGCGCATGAAGAGACAGTTTGATAGGAAAGCTGTCTCACGGTCTTTTGCTGTGGGAGACAGGGTGCTGATGTTGCTGCCGGTAGGCGGTGAGAAACTGAGCACTCGCTTTTGTGGCCCGTATGCTGTTTTAAGGAAAGTGGGGGAGAACAACTATGTTCTTAGTACACCTGAGCGGCGGCAAAAGACTCGGTTGTGTCACATTAATTTGCTAAAGGCGTATGTAGACCGTGTGTTAACTCCTGCGGTCTGTTGTGTGGCAGTGGTGTCGCCACAATCAGAGGATGAGGGTGAGAATTTGTACACCCCGCCAGAACCGGTCAGTGCCCGGGTAGAGAACACCCGTGCACTAGAGCAGCTGGGGAAGCAGTTGTCACATCTTACTACGGTTCAAAGGCAGGATGTGCTGGAATTGGTGGCTTCTCACCCAGTGCTGTTTAAGGATAGGCCAGGGCTTACCCCATTAGCCATTCACGATGTGGAGACGGCGAGTGCGGAGGCTATAAAACAGCATCCCTACCGTTTTCCTCCCCGTAAGAAAAAGCAGGTGGCTGAGGAAGCCTTCAGGTGTCCAATGCCCGAGTGTTTCGCTGGAGCCTAATACTTCAGCCATATAGCCTGACGATTAACTATATTGCCGGCAAAGATAACGTCATTGCAGACGCTTTGTCGCGGGGTTGATGCGTATAATTTCCCTCCATGAATTGAGTTGCCGCTCGTCTAGGAGAGGCCTATTTACATGTGCTCTGGGTAGTTAGGGTTTAGAGTTCATCTCCCCTGCTATTTTGGTTTCTGGGAAAACACAGAGTGGGACTAAAGGTGCTGTAGTATTTGGCGGTTTTTGTAAATATTTTATTATAGATGTGCAGTGTGCATGAGATGCAACTGTAAAATAAGAAGAGCCTCCCTACATGTGTTTAGAGGGAAGGGTAGGAGGAAAGTCTCCTAGAAAATAAAAAAAAATAAAAAAATATAAAAATTAATTAAAACTTTGGTGGGTGTAATTTTTGGTTAGTTTAGGAGTTGTGGGTTTTGTTTAGTTTGATTTCCTAGCTAAGGAGGGGGGAGTGTTATGAACGCCTTTCCTCCTAGATTAGCTATAGATGAATTGGCGGTAATTTCCGTTATGTCTAAAGTCGGTAGTTCTAATTCTAATTATGTTAAGAGTATTACATCCATCATTATTGGCAATGGGCGGAAGGGGGTGTGTGTGTGGTCAGGTGGTCTCACCTGTGGCGGCCGATGAGAGTATATTAAGGTGGCTGCCGGGATGTTCGCGAGAGTGGATTTGTGCGAGGAACACCCAAAAGAGGCCGAGAAGAGGATTGACACACACACAGCTGCGGCGCTGATTGTCTTAAGAAAAATAACTAAAACTTGAACAAATAACAGAAACAAGAAGGAGCTGGTCGCTATCCGGAGCGAAGATTGCGCTGGTCCTGTCTGGGTGGGAATTATCGAAAGGAGATCATACTGTCCTACAGCCGCACTCTTCAGCCCATTGCCTGCGAGCTGAGTTTGTGAGCCGTGAGTGAGAAGGGAAGCGATTATCTGGGTGAGTCTGTTGGTAATAAAACCCCTAGACATTCGAGTACCTTGACTTTTATATACGGGAAGACTCGCCCATGATACCACTCATTAAAAAATAAAATAGCTAAACAAATTAATAAACAGAAAAATAATTGCCCTCTACCAACAATCATGTCCCTATGACTGTGACAGTGGTATTTCATTGGAAAAAGGTGTGGATTTTACTTAAATTTACTTAGACTAATTTTCTTTAGTCTATAAATTTCCTGACTACTTAAACATTCCCCCTCTGTTGGCATAAGAAGCTTGGCAGACTGTAAAAAAACAATTCTTTCTGGAAAAAAATCTTCCACATGCACATTTTTCTCCCTTTAGTCTCCATCAAAAACTTCCTCACTTGATCAACCGTGTATTCATCCTCAACATCCATAACACCCTGTAAGGATGCATCAGACAGTTCACTATCAGAGTCTGAAGACACCCTACCAGACTCCTCATTGCTATCAGACAGAAAAGAGGGAGCCAAAGCCCTTTTGGTCTTACTAGCCCTACCACGGCAGCTGCCTCTACGTCTTTTCACTGCAGGTACTTTAAAAAGCGCGTTGTCATTTTCGATGCTCACATTGCTTTCGTCTATAACATGCCCACCCACCGCAATCGCGGTTTCCTCAGTCACACGCTCTGCCTCCTCCACACCCGTTTCAGCTGCTGATACTGAGGCCACCGGCTAGTCCCTGCCCTCTTCCCTCATCTCCGGAGCCTTCTCTCCGCTGGCCTCCCCCCCGGTTAACCTCCCCTGAGCACGGCAACTTTGTCTCGTTAATCACCGAAGTGTTTTCCTTCTCTCTGATTGCTATTCTGTTCCGGAAATGCCCGCACCAAATGCGCCTCCTTCCCACAGCGAAAGCACTTCATTGACTTAGTGGTTACGTGAATTGTGTAATCATAGTTATCTTTCCTAAACACAAGTCTAAGATTTAAATCTCCCCCACCCTGCAGAATCGTCTCCTAAACGAGACAACATGTTTCATTCTCCAGTCTTTTGCACCAATTTTTATTTTATTATCTTAAACCCTGAAATTATCTGCCCATGACAAGACAGCTCTCTCGCCAGCGCCTCATCTCTTGAAAACGGAGGGGCATTTGAAACGACGACTCGCTTGGCTGGATTGACCAGGGGAAAAACCGGAATGTGCGTGTCATTTATCACAATACCCTACTCAACGAACGTATTAACTTTTTCTACCTGGTCGAGAAAAAGTACTATGGCAGTATTCACTCTTGACGCTGACTTAATACTCGCATGGCCTACTACATCTCCAACAGCCATGCCACACTCTTCCACCGAGCATGCCAGCGCTGGCGCAATTCTCACACCGTGCCGTCTAGTGAGCTGCTGAAACCCTGTATATGCTCCCTGAGCCATCTCAGCCAGCGAGAACCGCTGGAGAATGCCCAATTACCACCCAAACCTCCTATCAGTCTATCACTAAAGAAACAGTGAATTTAAATAGCAGAAAAAAGAGCCCTTACCCGATCATGCAGGAAAAAACATAAAGGGGAAAAAAAGAACGAGACCAGTAAAACAGAAACCAAAATCGGCGCCACTAACACACACTCCACACCGCACTCTCACCCATGCTCCCAGCATGCACCAGAGAGAGAGAGAGAGAGAGAGCCAGAGATAAAGAGAGTGAGAGAGAGAGCGAGAGAGAGAAAAAGTGAGAGAGGGAGAGAGAAAGACAGAGGAAGAGGCAGAAAGAGGAAGAGAGAGTATAAGAGGGAGAGGGAGAGAGGGAGAGGGAGAGAGAGAGAGGAAGAATCAGAAAGAGGAAGAGAGAGTATAAGAGGGAGAGGGAGAGAGGGAGAGGGAGGGAGAGAGAAAGACAGAGGAAGAATCAGAAAGAGGAAGAGAGAGTATAAGAGGGAGAGGGAGAGAGGGAGAGGGAGAGAGAGAGAAAGACAGAGTGTAAAGGCAGTGTGAGTGTAAGAGGGCAGGGTAAGTGTAAACACCATCAGTCCCTGGCGCTCCGATCCCATCCGCCCTCATCTGACCGCTAATAAACACAGACCCTCAAAAGTTATCACACTCGCGTATGAACTATAAACGCATTCTCTCTCACAAAAACACAAACACACACACACACACACACACACAAAAACACACACACACCAAATTTCTCAGCCGTATTATGGTTGGTTACTGGTTCCCATGGTTGGAGTGTTTACTCTGAGGCCAGCAAGCGATCGTGACCCCAACCGGGTTCACACGGAAGGCTCTGTGTATGGCGCCCGCTCCTCTCTGCTTTAAAGAGATGGACTGAGGGCACATGCAACCGAACAAACTGCCACCCTTTCCACAGAGGTACATTCATACATGCATACATACATACAACGGACTGGCACCATTTCCACAGACAGACATACATAGATACATACACACTGTACATACAATGGTCTGCCACCCTTTCCACAGACGTACAAACATAGATACATACACACTGTACATACAACGGACTGCTACCCTTTCCACAGACAGACATACATAGATACATACACGACTGTACATACGACGGACTGCCACCCTTTCCACAGACAGACATACATAGATACATACACGACTGTACATACGACGGACTGCCACCCTTTCCACAGACGTACATACATACATACTGCAGCTGGCCCGCACCACAAACTGAGATAAGCTCTCACTGTTCCCCCAGCCTCAAACACGTTTCCTAGCTTATTACTCTCTTACAGCCACAGAAACTGCTAATGAAATCCACGACTGGTTCAGCCAAGTCCAGTCTCTGAAGTGAACCATTAGAAGCTCTATATTACTGCTGCTCCAACTTCAATATACACATACTCTATGCATAACCACCATCTAAGCACCAACCTCAAACCACACACATAAAAACAAAGATTTCAACAGACTGACGCAAACAAAAACACACGCACACACAAACATACACAGACACATGCACTCACACACACTCCATTCTGCTCCATTAGGTCACTCACAAACCCAACAGGCTTGTTTACTCCTGCCTTTCATCTCCACACAACCTGAGGCAGGACCTGGAGGAGCTCTGTAACTAACAGCAGAGAGGCTGAGAAACACAACAAGCTCTGGAAACGGCAGGCTGGGTCAGGCTAAGCAGTGTAAAGCACTGGAAACAGCAGGCTGGGTCAGGCTAAGCAGTGTCTAGCACTGGAAACAGCAGGCTGGGTCAGGCTAAGCAGTGTCTAGCACTGGAAACAGCAGGCTGGGTCAGGCTAAGCAGTGTAAAGCACTGGAAACAGCAGGCTGGGTCAGGCTAAGCAGTGTAAAGCACTGGAAACAGCAGGCTGGGTCAGGCTAAGCAGTGTAAATCACTGGAAACGGCAGGCTGGGTCAGGCTAAGCAGTGTAAAGCACTGGAAACGGCAGGCTGGGTCAGGCTAAGCAGTGTAAAGCACTGGAAACAGCAGGCTGGGTCAGGCTAAGCAGTGTAAAGCACTGGAAACAGCAGGCTGGGTCAGGCTAAGCAGTGTACAGCACTGGAAACAGCAGGCTGGGTCAGGCTAAGCAGTGTCTAGCACTGGAAATGGCAGGCTGGGTCAGGCTAAGCAGTGTAAAGCACTGGAAACGGCAGGCTGGGTCAGGCTAAGCAGTGTCTAGCGCTGGAAACGGCAGGCTGGGTCAGGCTAAGCAGTGTACAGTACTGGAAACAGCAGGCTGGGTCAGGCTAAGCAGTGTAAAGCACTGGAAACAGCAGGCTGGGTCAGGCTAAGCAGTGTAAAGCACTGGAAATGGCAGGCTGGGTCAGGCTAAGCAGTGTAAAGCACTGGAAACAGCAGGCTGGGTCAGGCTAAGCAGTGTCTAGCACTGGAAACGGCAGGCTGGGTCAGGCTAAGCAGTGTAAAGCACTGGAAACAGCAGGTTGGGTCAGGCTAAGCAGTGTAAAGCACTGGAAACAGCAGGCTGGGTCAGGCTTATCAGTATAAAGCACTGGAAACAGCAGGCTGGGTCAGGCTAAGCAGTGTAAATCACTGGAAACAGCAGGCTGGGTCAGGCTAAGCAGTGTCTAGCACTGGAAACGGCAGGCTGGGTTAGGCTAAGCAGTGTAAAGCACTGCAAACAGCAGGCTGGGTCAGGCTTAGCAGTGTAATGCACATATAAAGCACAATGTCAGCATTTTTCACCTGGTGTAATACATAAATATGCCATATTTAATTTGACACCAAAAAGCAATAACCAGCTTAAGCAGACATGCATTACATCACTGACCACATTTTACATCCCCATTACGGATGTCTTAAGAACAATTCACAAAGACACATACATACACGCACACACAGTCTCATACATGCGCACACACACACACACACACACACAGTCTCGCACGCACACAAACGCACGCACACACACAGCTCGCTACACTAAAACCTGTTCCAGATGGAGTTTGTTCCATTGGTGTGTCCCTGAGCATATTAATTAAAGCAAACGAAGCTTGCATTACAATGCAGGCACTGTATTAGACTCCATGCAATCCAATTTCCAAAAGACCTGCAAGGCAGCACAGAATGAAGCACAGACTGTATTTATACATTTTATAGATCTGTAAAGTACTCGCTCGCCAGTGTAGCGCCCACGTGTGTGGTGGACTGCAGCCATCTTGCAGTACATCACTGGCTCACCGCCTATTAGCTGAGGGCCACAGGGGGACCTCTTTCAACCAAATACACTGGGGGCCAGGACCTCAGTGAACTCCCTCTTACCATCTGCAACAAGAGCCACATCCACAATAAACTCCATACAGTATTTATGTTTCTGATTCAGCCAATGGTATTTTTATTTTTTTTTAAAGTACAGGGATTGATACAATGTGCTGTAGAGCATCTTAAGAAGCAGTAAACACTATAAGATCAAGTCTCCGGCACAATTGATTTTACCAGAAATTCCCCGCAGTGTGCATCCTCTGTAGTGACTTGATAAATTCACTCAGTGAAAACAGACTCGGGTGAGAGCCAGGCATTGGGGGAAAAAAAGTTTCTAAACCAATCCTCGATAAGATCAAAAAGTCCTCAAATAAAACATGTACTGTACACTATCACTGCAGCAGAAATGTACTGAACAAAAAAATAGGCTACATCATCTTGGCCTAATGATTTTTTTTTCCTGCCTCAAGTGATTCTAATTTGTCTTAGTTCTTACCAATTAAAACCAGAGCATTCATTTCAGCTGTGTCATATCCACTTTACTCTTAGCAGCCACATACATTTATATTCAGTGTTACGGAGCGTTTTTATGTACTAATCCCTTTGCATGCATTTTATTCCACTTTAAAATTTCTGTGCTTACTGAATTTTCCACTTAAATTTAAATACATTTCCAGATTTAAAAAAACATACGAACATGGTATCTTGTCTGACACCGTTATGTTCTTTAAGCGTTTCCTAAAGGCCTCTGAGCTTTTTAGTAACAGCTTCATGGCTTCTCTTGGTACACACAATAACCATATAAAATGTTTAATAGTGATTATCTGCTTCAAACTACTGTCTAATTAGGTTAACTATCAGGAGACTAGTTGCTAAGCAGCCTTTTTATAACTTAACACTTTACAGCAATAAACCACGTTGTGGAATCACCTCCTATCATAACGTCTGACCTAAAGGATATTCCTTCAATACTAAAGAAATATAACAGCAGTGAAAAGCACGACTGAAAACTTAACACAGAGCTACCAAAAATATTATAGCAGTGCATTACTGAACATGACACCCCTAACAATGGAGGCAAATCATACCTTATGTATATACAGTATATATATACACATTATAGGCCTATGTACCCATAGTATGTACTTATGTATGTATTTACATACACGTTTTGTTTAGACTTCACTAAGCAATAGAACTAATGTTCGATACATGAACCAATGAAGTTGTTGTTTTTTATTAGCTGCCATTAACCTTGTGTTGAACCGCGGTAGGTTGACAACGAACAATTGCTAACAGGTTAATGGATTGTGCTTTAGAGAGGGTGTGCACGTGCTGCTTTACACAGCTCTTACATTTTAATGGAAGGTGCCAGAATGTCAAGGGCGGCAAAACAATATCAATGCAAGAAAAATTTTAATGAAAACAAATCTCCATAGGAGCACAAGAGCAGGGAAATAATCAGCAAACTGCCGCATGGCGCTTATCTTTCGACTGCCAGCTAATAGCAAATTAAAAGTTTGCAACATGACAGAATTTTAGAAGGAGAAAAAAATAATAAAAAACCCAGTAAACCCAAAAATCCCTTTATAATTAAATCTTCACCCTATGCTGCACCAATTAAACAAAACAGAAATGAGTGTTCTACACGAGTACCTCTACTCACAGCACCTGCAACCTCTTTTAGTGTGAAATTAGCATCTCTTTAAGCCCCAAGATCTGCTCAGTACAGCCATAGGGTCCTGAACAGAACAATATTGGTTATTATCGCAAAGAAAATTGTACAGCAGCGTCTGCCCACGTCAGCACATCAGATGCAAATGTAACATGGAGGCACACAGTGCAGGTTCATTTCGGACTAGATGGAGGCCTGCAAACCTATACTGCATTGGCAAAATCATCCCAGGGTCTACAGATTCCCTACTAACACAAAACACCAACATTGGCCAATATGATAGCACTTTAGGGGGGTTAATCATTTACATATTAGGCTGTATGCTCAAGTGATAAGGATTTAAGTGATAATCATTTTGTAAACACATTTTTGTTTGTGTGTTTTTTTAGGCATACTGGCAAAACCGCCAAAGGAAATGCTAGCATTCCTTTCAATTGGTTTTAAAGGGGTTCACTCTGTCATACACATAAGATGTGCTTCCTTTAAAAAAAGACCCTTTGTAAACATTTAGTGCTCTGCCTCGGCAGTAAGGGAAACAGCCCCTATTAATGAGCCACAAAGTGGATCACTTTATCAGTTAATTAGAGACTGGAAACCAAACTAGCATTTTATCCTGCTACCATAGCTAGCCAGTCAGACGACTGACCTGGGGCTAATTGGCATACTGTAGCTAGCTTGGCGATAGTATGCAAATTCACAACCTCAATCGACTACGATTGGCTCACTGGTGGCCAGGTTGAGCCAATTGGCATTGCAGATCAAACAAGCTGAACTCCAGGGGAAAGTGTACCATATCATACCTTTTTGTCACAGAGGAACGTTTGCATGTTATGCATAAGGAAATATGGTTCACTTGCGATGATTTAATTGGGAAAAGGAAGAAGTTATTGGAAGAGGAAGAGACAGAGGAAGAGGAGCAGGTAAGAGATAGTAAAGCCTAATAAGCTATTTATGTTGTGGCCTTTCAAAGCTGCATTCAAACCGCGTGCATCTCAACAAGGAGGGATGCTAATACCATAATAATAATCTCAGTATCTGAACAGCTGGATGGCATACAATGACAACAATAATAATAACTTCAGATTCACGCACACTTTGCCAGCACCCTCTGCTCCTTCCAACTGAGGATACCGTAGCATGTAAAATAGTTGCAGTGTGCAGTCCTGCAGGGCTCCATCATGCCCGTACGAAAGCACACGCAACAGCGGCAGGACCACAAACCTTCCCTCAGCTCAGCACCGCCTGCAGCACACAGCTCTCCTAATGTGAGCACTAAACATTGGTGAGAGATGAGCATTTCTGAGGGCTTTAGGTAGACTCGTGGTCCATGCAATGCACAAGACAGGTAAACCGTACAAATCTTAGATTAGATTGCATTGTGTAGATTTTGACAATATGAAAATTATCCATAAAACCTATTATATATAAATGGGGGGGGGGGGGGGGGGGGTACTTTGTATAAAAACGGCTGTAATTCCTACACAGATCACCCTCAAATTAAAGCTGGCAGTCACTTTAACCCCATAGAGTAAAGCCAAAAACAACAGAAATTGTGTCACTGTCCCAATACTTTTGCATTTATCTGTGTGTGCATGTGTATATATATACAGTCAAGCCGGAAAGTCTCCCCACCCTTTCACCTTCTCCACGTTTTATTACGTTACAGACTTATACTACAATAGATTGAGTTAATTTTTTGCCTCAAACATCTACACACAACACCCCATAATGACAATGTGAAAAAAGTTTTTTTGAGATTTTTGCAAATTTATTAAAAATAAAAAAATAAAATTTCTCATTTACATAAGTATTCATACCCTTTGCTTTAACGTATTTTTAAAGTATCATATTTCATATTTGGTCGCATATCCTTTACATGCTGTTACTTCCTGAAGTCTGTGACCATCAACATCAAAAAACTGTCGATATCTTATTTTCAGGTACTGTTACAAGCGATACTATAACCTCTCTGCATTTGAATGGATCTCTATGGAAATTGGGGGGTGAGACTAGATTCAGCTGTAAATTACACTGGTACAGTATGGAACACATGGCTGGCTAAATGGCTGTAAGTTATCAAGGGTCTGAGCTATCAAACGAGCCCCAAACCATCACTCTGTTGCCAGATATGGAGTAGATGTGGATGGATCACTTTAAGGGTTGTTTCTCCTGACTTTTTTCCCCATAGAGTTCTATAGGAAAATGAGTCCGGAGAAATAACCCTTGCAGTGATCCATCCACATCTACTCCATATCTGGCAACAGAGTGATGGTTTGGGGGCTCGTTTGATAGCTCAGACCCTTGATAACTTACAGCCATTTAGCCAGCCATGTGTTCCATACTGTACCAGTGTAATTTACAGCTGAATCTAGTCTCACCCCCCCAATTTCCATAGAGATCCATTCAAATGCAGAGAGGTTATAGTATCGCTTGTAACAGTACCTGAAAATAAGATATCGACAGTTTTTTTATGTTGATGGTCACAGACTTCAGGAAGTAACAGCATGTAAAGGATATGCGACCAAATATGAAATATGATACTTTAAAAATATGTTAAAGCAAAGGGTATGAATACTTATGTAAATGAGAAATTTTATTTTTTTATTTTTAATAAATTTGCAAAAATCTCAAAAAAACTTTTTTCACATTGTCATTATGGGGTTGTTGTGTGTAGAATTTTGAGGGAAAAAATTAATTTAATCAATTTTGGAATATGTCTGTAACGTAATAAAACGTGGAGAAGGTGAAAGGGGTGGGGAGACTTTCCGGCTTGACTGTATATATATATATATATATATATATCAGTGGCGGCTGCTGACCAAACTTTTTGGTGAAGCAAACCCCAAACACACCCACCCCCCCCCCACCCCCCCCACCACTGTAAAAATACACACTGTAAAATAGTTCACTTTAAATTTACAGTACATTTCTGGCTACTAATTGCATTACTTTCACAGTAATTTCCGTATCGTATTATCAGTAAATCTTTATGAAATGATAACTGTGTGCTGCAATTTCAGTCAACCTGACCATGGAATTACTGTGATATGCTGCTGTAGAATTACAGTAATCACCTGTATTTTGACATATCAACTGTAATAGTGCAACTCAGTAGTCAGCAATTTACTGTAGATTTACACTTTTTTTATTTTAAGTGCAAATATTGGGCAAAAACATTTCATAGGCAGTTTAAATGTTATTTAATTAAAATTTAAATATCAACTAGTGTACAATTTGTACTGCTTGTGAGTTTCTGCTTGTAGTCATAACCAGCTATCTCTAAATCCACAAACTTAAAAACCGACTCTGCATCCCTGCCTGATGACACGTCGAAGAACCCAATGAAACGCTCTTGAATTATTCCCGCAGCATCGACATAACGCAGAATTATGGACAACTGAGCTTTGCAAGAGATGTCGGTCTATTTGCCACGCAAACAAAGGAGCAGCGGTTACTTCACTCCTGATCTCCTCCTGCATCGTAGCTGCAATAGCTTCGATCAGATCATTTTGAATAGTCTTAGACATGCCAGAGAACACAGTGGACGATTTCAAGTGTGCAGCCAGAACGTCATCATAGCGAGAAAGCATTTCAGTCAACTCCCTGTAGTTTCCTCTGTTATCAGAATTTTCACTCTCGTCATGCCCCCTAAATGCCAGCTCCTGACGACCCAAGAATGCAATCGCATCAACCAATGTCACGATTTTTCCGCACCATTTCATTGTGCTTTGCTAATTGGATACGTGCACCTTCATCAATTAAATGCTCGATTCTCACATTTCCCAAAAGACTCAACTGCACGGTTGCACTGACATGCTCCTTCGATTTCGCATGAATCTTAACAGACCTGTCGAAATTACGTAAATCCTCAAAGCCATCTCTCGCAAACTTTGAACATACATCTCCTGCAGCAGCGCACTTGAACAAGACATGGCCAGCAATACAGGCGGTTCGTTAGCAAGCTACCAGTTAGCCACTCCACCTTGTCATACCGTGGTACTTTAAAACTCCGACTCACCGAGCCCACTCGCTGGACCAAATTGATAGGAGGCTTCGGTCTTCCCTCGGCCTTCACTCGCAGTTTTTCTTCGTAATTTAACGACTGAAAAGAATCCCGCAGAATCCGATCCAGGATGTTTGACGTTACATTCGCATTCGCAGATTCCATTTTCTTCCAACTGGAGCCAAATTAAATTGAAAAAGCTACCTTTTCAAAAAAGTGAGCTAGTTCTGGCTAACGTCAGCTAGCTAAATCACGTTAGCAATTAGCTAGCTAGCTAGCTAAAATATTGAGATCGCTTAATGACAAAAAAGATAACGCTACAACACCGATACAATTTTTTTTACTATTTACAATATATACAAATCACCGCCGACAACGCCACAACCATAAAAATTGAATAAATTGAATAAATCGCTCTCTCTCTCCAATACAGTAACACACTAACGTCTCTACTACCAACAGGGAAAATTGGCGGGTAGGATGATTATATCTTGCTGGACAAATGAACTCCTGTTCTGTATGGTTAGACATTATGTCAATCATCAGGACGAGAACGCGCACAAGAACACGCATGATTGAAATACATTAGCGAGGCAGTGCTTCACGGGTGGGCTAAAAAAATGCGTCATAATCCACAATTATCCAATCATATTTTATAAAGTCCCCCATTGATTTCCAATGGTCTAGTAAGCAGTGCTTCACTGAAGTTCCTTTTAAAAGTCTAGGGGTGGCGCTGTTTTTCACGATACAAGGCACATTTTTGAATCGAGGCACTTTTTTTTTTAGCTTCACAAGGGAAATGGTAGTTGTGATGATAATTCAATATTAAATAAAGATGTGTTGTGTGTGCTATGCATGTTCTTTTATTTATTTTTTTTTTATTTTTTTTGGGTGAAGCACTGCTTCACCTGTTGTCTTAGAGAAACCTCCTCTGATATATATATAGGGTAACTACACTGAATGCATCTACTTGCAGTAAAAAGGTCACTAAATAAAAATTATTTTTAAAAAGTGACTTACTAAAAAAAATTGCTTTAAAAACAAGGTGAAATATTTAATTTAGTCCTTTCTGTGACAGATCTCACAGGGGTTGGTGAAATTGCTGAAACGTTGTGAGACATCAAGGAGATCTTCAGGGGGATTTTCAGACAGATCAGTGGTTTGGAAGAAACCGCTATCTGCAAATGTTTGTCTGGTTCACACTGTAGCAGCTCAATATTATGCAGAGAAGGAGGAATTAATTGCAAGCTAATGCCACCTGAAAAAAAAATCAGCAGGCAAATTTCCCCCAGAGAATTTCTTTCTCTATAGCTTTTTGCATTAAAAGTATATACGGTGGTTATACAATAGTATTATTCAATAGTTAGTATATAGTAATTCAATCTATGGGCAGTAATCTCCACCCTTGAACTAATGGGAAATGAACTAATTAACTAATGAACTGCCATTCATTCAGTCAACCTCATTATTCTGGCTGACTGTGCAACAACAATCTCCGTATTGAGTGGTGTTTTCGCTCACTCCACCTGACTGTGTAATGGGCCGTTTCCTCATTTGGTATTTTAAAGACGGGCACTTTAATCGCAGGGGTGGTGCTCCAAATGCGAGTCAATGCTCGTTTGACTCCTCATTCTTAACAACTTCACTTAAGCCACTTAATAAAGAATGAGAAATGACAAGATCACGCTCCACACTAGAGAACTGGAGTAGTCAGTGTGTTGACTTGAGACCTCTGTGAATTGCACTTTAAATAAATGATGACTTCACGGGAACATTGACGTTTTAGGAATTTAGGAGACACTCTTATACAGTGCGACTTACACATCTTACGCTCTTTGTACGCGATCCGCTAATAACGCTGGATATTTACTGAAGCCATTCAGGTTATGTACCTTGCTCAAGGGTACAAGAGCAGTGGCCCACCTGGGGCTCAACCTTACAGTCAAAGGGCGAGCAGCAGGGACGCTGCTGTTTACTCTCGCTGAGGGGAAAGGCATTCCCTCTGTCTCTCCCTCCCTCTCTGCCTCTCTCCCTCTGCTATCAGGTCCATATCAACACTAACTGCCAGCTGCTCCACTGCCGATAGATCTTGTAACAATTTGATCTGCTTTAACAGAAGATGCATTTGCCTTTCAGTTCCCATATTTCTCTCTCTCTCTCTCTATATATATATATATATATATATACAGTGCCCTCCACTATTATTGGCACCCCTAGTAAAGATGAGTAAAAGGGGTTAGCTTAATCTCACACTGAAAAAATGAGAAAAATCCAACCTTTAATTGAAGTAAATTTATTATGAGAAAAAAAATCCCTCTTCAAGAAATAATTATTTTTAACAAAACCACGTGTGCCACAATTATTGGCACCCCTGCATTTATATATAGTATATAGATATATATACATATATATATACACATACACAGACAGGTGACAAATTAAAGAAAAAACCAACATAAAGTGTCTTAGTAAGGTGTTGGGCCACCAGAAGCTGCTAGAACAGCGTCAATGCACCTTGGCATAGATTCTACCTCTCGTCTAGCATAGATTCTAGTCTCTGGAACTCTACTGGAGGGATGGAACACCATTCTTCCAAAAGATATTCCTTCAGTTGGTGTTTTGATGATGGTGGTGGAGAGCGTTGTCTAACACGTCGGCCCAAAATCTTCCATAGGTGTTCAATTGGGTTGAGATCTGGTGACTGTGAAGGCCATAGCATATGATTCACATGATCAACTCACATTCACATTACTATTCAGGTGACCCCTCGTGCCCTGTGGATGGGGGCATTGTCATCCTGGAAGAGACCACTTCCATCAGGATAGAAAATTGAATTAGTCATCTTTCTAATGGCTTTAGCATTAGCTACTCGGCAAGCCATGCAGAGGTCCCATATTACACAGCATCCATTCCCCCTTTTTTCCTGCAAAAATAAAGCCCTTCAGCTTTTATATGTGGGAGACAGGAAGGTGTCACTTGACAGAGTAATCAAAGGCTGCTTTCCCCCGTCCTACACTGCTGACACACACCAACGTTTACAGGCACAAAAATACATTCTAAAAATCTACGGGTTGTTCACACTCACCTCCCTCACACCCCTCAAACAGGCAGCACACTCAGCACACTCCTCTGTAACTCAGAGATTAAATGAACTGGGGGAAAAAAACTGAATTAGATCGTAAAGGGTCCATAAGGCTGCACAAAGATTCTGCTGTGTTTCGGCCCCTCACTCCCCTAGCAAGGTAAAAACGGGCTCATCTGTGAGAAGGATCTGCTTCAGAGGAGACCCAAAGCCCTAAATCCTCCCAAAAGCAACTCCTCCAGTGAGCTCCCCTCCTAAATTTCCACAGGGGTCTTCCCTCTACCCTTGCATACTATTACTGTTCGCCTGGCAGACTGCCGGACACTCTAGGTCAGGGGTGTCAAAGTTCAGCACGGCTTCAGCGTCAGCAGGCATTGGTGGTTTCCTGTCAATCAGCAGCCAATTAAGGCCTTGAGTTTTTTTTTGTGCCAATCAATGACTGAATTGAATGTATCAGAAACAGACCTAAAATAAACCATCAGGCTCTGCGGCCGTCCAGGACTGGAGTCTGACATCGGCGGCCTACGCTGAGTCTTTGTAAGCACCTTGTAGCCACAGCAGCTCTTTCCCTCGTGGCAATGTTGAGTTTGTAGCTTGAGTCATGAGAAAACTGCGTGGGGCAAGGAACCTATAGTACTGTACAAGCTCAGACAAAAGCACTGACTGGTTACTCAAAGATTGCGTTCTCAAGAAAGGTCATGCATCACAACCCACCAAGGCTCATTCCGCATAATTATCAGCCTTCATGTAATTACACTAATTATCCGAGCCGGTCTCTGGCTTTCATTACTGCAATGGATGAGTATAGAGGACCAGATGCACTCCACTGTTATCTTCACTACTTATAAGGGCCAGGTTTATTACTATTCAATGTGCTTTTTGAAATGTATTCAGCGTGATAACACACCTAGGATGTCACCTTATTTTTCACCCCATCTTCAACCCTGAAGACAACTGGTGCTGTGAATTGACAGCTCAGCCATTGTAAATTAAGATGATTTACGAGTCGTTTACACGGTTGCATGCGTGTTCTCTGTTGCTATTGACCCTGCTGCCCTCAGAATCACCCCTCTGGTGGTCAGATGCAGGAAGTGAAGGTTTGATGCTGTGGACACGTCCTGTGAGCCAAAGCTTCCCACACAGGACCGATCTAACTACCATACGGGGTGGAATATCACCAATTATATGACATAAACGGTTAAGTTAAAGTTTCCCCTAAAGGGAGATCACATCTCTGTTCCAGGAGCTAAAATGTAAGTAGTATGCAGAGCCTGACAATCAATCTTTCTCTTTTATTCTTATTTTCACTCTCTTACTGCATGTCTCTACCTCAATCCATTTCCTCCCTCTTAGCTCTCTGACCCATACTATATCTGTCCATCAATCATGCCCCACCCCCCCTTCAAACGGTCACTGTCTTACACTCAATCTCATCAACCCACGTGCTGGATTTTACTTTTCCTCAGTCTCTCTCTCTTGCTGACAGAATCCGCTCCCTCGCTCTAAAACCATTTATGTTTCTCGGCAGCATGGTGGTACAGTGGTCGCCTCGAAAAGAAATAGGTCCTGGGTTTGAGTCCTGGTCCGTCCCCCCCCCTCTGTGTGGCGTTTGCCTGTTCTCCCCCGTGTTTGCGTGGGTTTCACCCGGGTACGCACTCCAGGGTTTCCTCCCACACTAAAGACATACATGTCAGGTTATGCATACTCCAGGGCACTGGCCACAATACTGCAGTTGGTCCACGGATGCTGCACTGTGGCTGCCCATTGCTCCTACGTACTTAGGATGGGTCAAATGCAGAGGTCAAATTACCCCACGGGGTCAAAAGGTACAGTATATCTTATGATTAAAAGCCTCCGTTTCTGATATCTGTTCTCTCTTATACTGGCGCAGGTGGAGCTATGTCATACGCTTCCCCTTCCTCCCCTTTCTTCACTGAAAGCAATCAATTTCAAATTGGAAAAAATTTTCTAAACAACAAGCACAAGTTTTTATAGACAAATGATAATAAAGACGACTGGATCATGCATATTTCTTGAGCCTTTGAAGAGTGAAATATCCAAATCTGACACATCACTTGTCTGCCTCCTTCACCTGGACCTAATCACGCCTGAAAAAGATCCAATATTTGTTGGAGGACCGAGCATACACTTATATTGATATGTACACAGGATAAAAATGCAGGCAAAAGGAGGAGACAAATTAAAGACATACAGACGTGCTCAAATGTGTTGGTACCCCTGGTAAAGATGGGTAAAAAGGGTTATAAAAAATTCACTGTTTGGTGAATTAGCTTAATCTCACACTGAAAAAATGAGAAAAATCCAACCTTTAATTGACGTTCATTTATTATGAGAAAAAAAAAATCCCTCATCAAGAAATAATTATTTTTAACAAAACCAGGTCGGCCACAATTATTGGCACCCCTGCATTTATATATTGAATGAAGTAATAATTTTTTATATTTGGATGCCATGACTTCCTGATGTCTGTGACCCAACAACATCAAAAGACCAGAAAATAAGATATCAAGAGTGTGGGTCAGAGACATCAGGAAGTCATGGCATGCAAAGATATGCGACCAAATATTAAAAATTATTACTTTATTCAATATATAAATGCATGGGTACCAATAATTGTGGCCAACGTGGTTTTGGTAAAAATTATTATTTCTTGATGAGGGATTTTTTTTTTCACCTGTTCATCACCTGGAGAAAATAGGCCCTGTCCTTGCCTTCCACCTGTTCTTCACCTGGAGAAAATAGGCCCTGTCCTTGCCTTCCACCTGTTCTTCACCTGGAGAAAATAGGCCCTGTCCTTGCCTTCCACCTGTTCTTCACCTGGAGAAAATAGGCCCTGTCCTTGCCTTCCACCTGTTCTTCACCTGGAGAAAATAGGCCCTGTCCTTGCCTTCCACCAGTTCTTCACCTGGAGAAAATAGGCCCTGTCCTTGCCTTCCACCTGTTCTTCACCTGGAGAAAATAGGCCCTGTCCTTGCCTTCCACCTGTTCTTCACCTGGAGAAAATAGGCCCTGTCCTTGCCTTCCACCTGTTCTTCACCTGGAGAAAATAGGCCCTGTCCTTGCCTTCCACCTGTTCTTCACCTGGAGAAAATAGGCCCTGTCCTTGCCTTCCACCTGTTCTTCACCTGGAGAAAATAGGCCCTGTCCTTGCCTTCCACCTGTTCTTCACCTGGAGAAAATAGGCCCTGTCCTTGCCTTCCACCTGTTCTTCACCTGGAGAAAATAGGCCCTGTCCTTGCCGGAGAAACTCTGCCGTTATTGCTTTGCATCTCCCACAGAAATAATCCCTCCAGGTGCGGCCGTATGTTTCTGTGGATGGCCCGTCCTATTAATCCATGGTTTCCGTTCCTGGTGCTTTTCAACTTTTATGCATCACAGGATTTAAAAAAGGGCAAAATCCCTTTGATTGGTCTTTGAAGAAGCAAAAAAAAAAAAAGCATATTTGAATTTCAATCAATAGAGCTTATATTTACTGGTCTTTTTCCCCTTTTGAGTAGGCCAACCAGAAGCCTGTGTGTGGTCGATTAAACTTTAGAACCCCAGGGTAGAATGTGGGGATGAAGGAAGCAGAGCAACTCAACGGCAGCCTGTGAACTTTGTGTCATGAGATGGCCGAGATATTAAAGCAAACTAATTTATTAGACCTAAATTATATAATTATATTCAACATTGGTCAGTTTCCCTTCCCCCTTTCATTCTGGTTTACATCAAAGCTTCAGCTTAAATAGATCCAAACAGTCTGCTCAATGGTTTACAGTGCTGAGGCAAAACAAAGAGTATTCCCACACTTCTATGACATTTTGTTTCAAGTATAAGTAGGGCACATGATGAGGGTGGGGTCTTGGGGAGTGGAATTCAGGCAGATGTCATCCTTCTAATAAAGCTTGCAGTACTCAGTACTTTAGTCACAAATTGCAGTCTCTCTCTGTGACTTTATTCTCCAGTTCTCCATCTGCATGTAACCATGATAATTTTCCCAGACTGGGGAGCAGAGTCTCTCATATGATGTGGTGTTTGCCTGGGTCAAAAATATTAACAAATTCCGGGAACCCCCGCAGGGTTGCTATCAAAAGCTAATCGAAGAGAAATAACGAACCCAGGTGCCTGCTTTAGCTAATTAGCGGAGTTAGCCATCAGGGCTATCGTGTCCAAGACGAACTTCAGAGCGTCGGACGGTTAGGATTTCCTTAAGAACGAACGAGCCAAACAAAGTGTTCCCGGATAAATGAGCGACGGGAGGAGCAGGATGCCTGGAACGCCGCTGGAACATCGAGACCCAAGGGGCAACAAGATTAACGCTCTGGGAATTGAGCTGCAGAAACGTACACAAAACTGCAAAACGTCACATCAAACATGGCCTTGGCAGAAGTCAGCGAGTGTCTTCCCCCCCCCCCCCCCTAATGTATAAATAGAGTGGATGGGACTCAACACTCGCTCAGCCAGTCACTGACACACATGATAAACTGTCCCTTGCAACCCTTACTAAGCAGACTGCGCTCCACAAACTAATGCCAAAGATTTCACTTGGCATCATGTCTGACGGCTTTTTCCCCCCCCATATCGTTGCCTTTAAAATTACATAATTAACTAGCAGTCTGGAGGTGACTAATCCAACAGCTATTTGGCTTTGTTTGGGGGTTAAAAAAAAGAACAAGTTGCATTAATGATGTGCGGGGGAAGGGGTAAAGTAAAGGACATAAATCTATATTATTTATATAATAAAGAAATGTTTAGAATTTTAAAAAATTCTAAACAAGTGTAGAGTTATAATCGAGATGCAGATCCTGGAAGTATTAGAGTCTTCTCTCAGTTTTTTCCCCCGTTTTGTCAGTTTTTTTCCCCAGCTCCTGGTCCACCACTCTCTCCCTGTAATGATGTTATATAGGCCTACAGCACTTTATGCTTTATAAGGCTTGTAAGGAACATTGATTTGCTATGAGCTCTGTATATCCAACTAATCCAACCCGATTCCCTGCGGTCTTTTTTCAAATACTTCCCATAAGAATTACAAACAAAATCATCTGAACAATAATTGTAAGGTGGTAGGTAAAGTAGCCATGATTTCCCATGAGAATGGCTCTGTAAACACACAGTGCTCCTTCTCTCTGTGATATAGGAAATGATTCGGAGAGTATATAGGAGTTTGTTTTACATTCTCCAGGCTACGTCAATTTATGTAATTCTAAAATCAGTATCAGCACATAGTGCAAGACCTTGCCATCGCAATAATATATTTTAGTTGACAGGCCCAGCATGGGAACTGACAGCATGAACCCATAAAGAAACCTTATTAGTAAATGATTGTTTGCATTTTTATTTTTAATGTGACACTATCGGAATAGGGTGCTGGAAGCCTTTTTTTCCTAAGACATCTGAAATGAACTTGCCCACAAAGATTCCGACACCTCTGATTTATAGCAAAGCTCCCTATAATTGCAAGTCAGATTGCATATTCCTCATTAATGAATAGCTTGTGGCCACTCCCTTTTAACTGACTTTGCTTGCTGCAGTTATAAGCATACCCTGGTTAAGTGCACAATGTGAAAAAAGCTCCAAGCATAAGCAGTAATTTTTGCCTATACAAGACTATCACTATACAGTCACAAACTGTCTACTCCACAACCTGAGCCTGATCCCAAGGCAAACTTTAACAGCACTAACTTTTTCGGAGGGTGGAAAAAGCATGAATATTTTTGCCCCAGTAATTTATTTTCTGAGGGCAATCTTTGGCATTTTGGGGTCACTGGCCCTTGACATACCATGAAAATTCAAGAAGCTATTAGCAAATATCAGGTCTACACACATTTCATGCATTTTTGGATTTAATTGCTCAACTCCAATTTCTCGAACTGTTTTCACTCAATCTCACAACAATCTTATTAGAGTGTGTTCACAGTTCTTTGACCCCCAATGTCGTCTTTAAAGATAATAATTATATATATTTAAATATATATATTGTCATATTGTTACGGCACACACTAAAGGCCTGGTTTACTAAGCATGTGAAAAACCTTTAAACACACGCAAAACCGATGGTTTTACATTACAATGGTGTTACATGGTTTTCCACCAATCACTGGTTGTGTTATTAGTTTTGCCTGCGCTAAAAGGTTGGGCACATGCTAAATGTCTTAGTAAATCAGGTCCTAAGCCTTTTAGTTTAATGTTGAAATAGACATACAGATTGTATACTTAGAGCAGTCATGCCCACAACATTATCTGTCCTTTATAGATATCTTAACTAATAATTTTGGAGTGTTGATAAAACGTTTAACTGCAGTATTACATCAATCTACATTTTTTCTGTAGGTAATATGCTAAACCTAAATGCTAACCAGACAGCAGTTTTCATCATATTGTGTGTGTGTGTGTGTACGTCAGGGGCGGCTGGTGAGGTCAAAAATAGGGGAGGCTGCATTTATTATGAGTGTAGTAGGTTGCTGTAAATTAGGGGGGTCCAAGAGGCATGGCTCCCTGTAGAAAAGTTTGATAAAAATAACCCTTAAATGGTGATACAGAATCACTATTAAATGGTTCATCCAGGTGATTTTGTCAGTTCCAACCAATCAGCTGTCAAATGGCTCACTATTCATTTCTCACTCATCATTTGAATACCAACTTCAGTGTTGTTCCAAGTGTATTGACAGCAAAAATATTACCATTAATGAGTGTAATGGTGCAGTTCTCTGAACATCCCTGTCTGTAGAATTCCCTCTGCTGATATGGGTAACTGTCTGTCTCAGGATCCTACACTTTCTCTCTCCTGAAATGAATGTTGTTCTCTCTCTGCAAACTGCCTGCTGCTATTGATCAAAAAGGTATGGGGATATTTGCAGAGGTCTAAAATCCAGATTCAGAAAGTAAAAGCCCTTCCCAGTATTATTGATCGGAAAGGTATAGGGATATTTGCAAAGTTCTAAAATCCAGGTTCAGAAAGTATAAGTCCTTCCCAGTATTTTCTTCCAATCACTTGGATTTGCTAATTATCACATTTCTTCAGCCAGGAGCTAGAACTAATTGGTGAAATCAGCTGGTTGAGTTAAAGGGTGGAAGAAACCCATGACTTTTACTTTCTGACCCCCTGGACTTTAGACCTCTGGATATTAGCAATAGTGAAGAAAACATGACAAACTTAATCTTGCACATAACTTACAATAGGGGTCCTAATTAACAGCAACACGAGCAAAAACACAATAGCTAACGCACACACATTTGCTATTGCACAAATGTAATTAAATTCTATCAAGCTTCTCCAGCTAGATAGCGAGCACATAGCAAACGTATCAGATAAGCTATCTAGCTAACGTTAGGTAAATTAGCAAACAATTCCTCAAGCTGATATAACTATTTAACCAACTAAAATGATCAATCATTAATTTATTTAAAATTAAATCAAGGTAAAAATACCAATGGCCCGGTGATTGCTTTCCATTTTCTCCTACCTTCTCTCTACTCTCTCTTTGCACGTTATCTGGCTTTAGTTGTAGGAAGGTGAGGGGACACGTTCGCATAAACGCTATAAAATAAAAGTTGTTTGCATAAAATGTTTTAGCGCCTGTTAGTTAACTAGCTAGTCAACCAGCTAATTATCAGATGAAATAGATGTTTTGCTTGGTTCTTCTAACACTACTGCAAGAATATACATTCTTCCGCCGGAATGCGGTGGCTTTAAGTGACTAGCGAGTTCGCCAGTCGGAAAAAGAACGGACCTCGTTTGTTTATTAAAAAAGAAGGGTAGCGCAAATGGTGGGCGGAGTCAGAACATTTCGCAAATCAGAGTGCAATATGCAAATGAGATGCAATTTCTGTAGGCTACTCACCCTGTCACAGGATGGGGATGTGGCTGAGGCTAACCTCACAGACAAGTATTTTCAATGGGCTCTGCTCGTACCATCTCATTCTACATGAGCCGCTTAGAGCAGGGGTGGGCAATTCGAGTCCTGGAGGGCCGGTGTGTATGCAGGCTTTTGTTCCCACCAATTACCCCAGCTAAATGAGCTAATTGGCTGTTTACACCAACACTGGTACACTGTTAAAAATTATTTGTTGACTCAACTTGACTAAGTCAAGTCATCTTGTTGCTTTGACTGAGTTGAGTCAAGTTCAGTCAACATATAGTGTCAAGGTTATTACACTTCAATAAATTAGTTGATACAACATGTAATCTGTTGACTCAACTTAACTCAGTCAAAGCAACAAGATGACTTGACTTAGTCACGTTGAGTCAACAAATCATTTTTAACAGTGTAGATTAGATCACATTAAAATGTTTCATATAGGGACACAAGAAGTCTTCGGCTGTCAATCATGCGCTTATTAAGAATTGAAGCTAAAATGTCAGATGGCGTAAATATTAGCGCTAATTAGGTAATTAAGGCCAGAGGTTGGCATGAAAACCAGAAACAGATACGGCCCTCGTTGCCCACCACTGGCTTAGAGGGACTGCAAAGAGAAATGCTTCTGAGTGAGGCTGAACGTCACCCTAGGCAAAATAGCCTCACAAGCGTAATGCGCATGTGCACAGACCTGTATAAGCAGAAATTAGACTCACATGCGCTCTCGCAATAGCCTAAATATGGACCGAATTCTTATTAAAAAATTATATATTTTTGCAGACGATTTTGTTTATTTTATTTTTAATCCCTTTAGGAGGCTCAGCCTCCGTTAGCCTCAATGACAATCCTCTAGCCTCAATGAAGTCGAAAGTTTACATACACCGTAGCCAAATCCATTTAAACTCAGTTTTTCACAATTCCAGACATTTAATCCAAGTAAACATTCCCTGTCTTAGGTCAGTTAGGATCACAACTTTATTTTAAGAATGTGAAATGTCAGAATAATAGTAGAGAGAATGATTAATTTCAGCTTTTATTTCTTTCATCACATTCCCAGTGGGTCAGAAGTTTACCTACACTCTGTTACTATTTGGTAGCATTGCCTTTAAATTGTTTAACTTGACGTTTCGGGTAGCCTTCCACAAGCTTCTTACAATCCTGACAGAATTGGTGTAACTCAGTCAGGTTTGTTTCTCCTGACAAATCTTCCTATTGAAGTCTATGGAAAAATAAGTCAGGAGAAGAAACCCTTCAAGTTATCCATCCATATCTACTGTATTTCTGAAAGCAGAGTGATTGTTTAAGGCTTGTTTGATACAGCAGACCCTTGAGGACCTAGAGCCATTTAGCCAACCATGTGTTCCATACTGTTCCAGTGTAATTTACAGCTAAATCTAGTCCCACCCCCAAATTCTCATAGAGATCCATTCAAATGCAGAGGCATTATAGTATCGCTTGTAAGAGTACCATAAAATAAGATATCAAGAGTCTTTTGATATTGTTGGGTCACAGACATCAGGAAGTTATGGCATGCAAAGGATAAGTGACAAAATATAAAAAATTATTACTTTATTCTATATATAAATGCAGGGGTGCCAATAATTGTGGTACACGTGGTTTTGTTAAAAATAATTATTTTTGATGAGGGATTTTTTTTTTTTCTCTGGTTGGATTTTTCTCATTTTTTCCTTGCATTAACCTAATTAAAACCCCTTTTTCCTCATCTTTACCAGGGGTGCAAATAATAGTGGAGGGCACTGTATATTGTGTGTGTCCTATGCAGGACAGATACATACAATAAGTAAAAAATTTTAGGAGCAAGTGAATTTGGGAGGCGTTTCACACACTGACAAACAAGGCCTCTCGTGTCTCAAAGCTGTGTATTAGCTGCTCACTGTAGCAGTGACAGAATTCGCTGATGACAGCCCCTGGCAGCAGATTAATTTTGCTTGTGCTAAATTAATGTTTTGCTTTTCTCCGTCTTTTCCGCACACAGCCTGTCGATCATCCGTCTTTTCGCCGACGTTCAGCGGAATGTTTGATGGATCTTTAGAGGCACGCTACATCATTTTGCAAGGCCACCATTACCGCGATGCCTGCCACATATCTAGAGCTCACAGCAAGCTGCATGTACAAGGGCAATCCCAACGGGAGGTGGGCTCTGCAGACAGACTGTGCCTGTGCAACAGAATGCACATTAGCTGGGATTCGCAATCCCCCCCGCCCCCCCCCATCACCACACAATCTACCCCAGCAACAACATTCAATACAAAGTGGACTCCAGTACACCTGCATGTGCGCCAGCCCCGAAAACCTTATTAATAAAAATTAATGACAGTAATCGCTGTCCTCGTTATTATATAATTAACACAGATTTCACTGACGCCCACCTATGTTCAGCGACTGATTTTTAATTCAGTTTCATAAATACAAAATTTTACGCACAAACAGAACAGATGCACAAACATCAGGGGTGGTCTCCCGCCTCATTTAGCCAACAATAATCTCAACAGAAAACAAAGCCCAATATAATGATTCCATCACTTTCCACAAACACTTTACATAACTTAGGCTGTTGTTCAAAGGCTCTGCAACAGCTAGATTTAATAGTGTTGCAAATGTTCCTGAATCTTGGCTCAAAAAGGTATTGAGACAGACAACACTCAGAGGGAATGACTCTTAATTATTTAAAAAAATAAATAATGGCAAACTCATTTCCTCAGGCACTGAATTTCAAAAATAAATATAAACAAATCCCAATTCCGCTCAAGCAGACAGGCAATGATCTGCATACACATTAACTGTGAGTGTCCTGATTCCCAGTTGTACACTATCGTGATTGCAGGGAATAGTACAAGTTACGATGTGTGAACCAACTCATCAACGCGTCTCTTCGAACCATTCTCAGCCTGGCTGTGAAGAGCCACAGTGGGAGATGGGGAAGAGAGAGATGGGAGGGAGGGAGATTGGGGGAGATGGGAAGAGAGATTACAAAAACATCCATTAAAACGTTAATTTGTTGCAAAGATGGAGCTGCCCATGCGCTACTTAAGAGCCTTTTTACAAAGACACTTGCATGAACAAACACTCAAAAAACCTCTTAACATTATGCAAATGACTGTTGCATTATAACATGAAGTGGCGAAAAATAATGTGTTGGCTAATGGGGGGGCCCATGGAGTGGAGAAATGCTACATGCATACCCTTTCTGGGTTGTGTTTCTCTGTAGTGCGTTACCTCTGTTTGTGTGTTGGGAGTCGGGACGAGTGCAGCGTTCCTCTTCCCCCAACAGGAACATGCGCGCGCGCGCGCACGCACGCACGCACGCACACACACACACACACACACACACGTAGGATCAACTCCACTTCAGAGACTCAGGCTGGGTGCGCTTTGTCATTCATCTTACTTGCTACGTTTAGTTGGGCTTTCTTTATTTTGTCGTCGCATCGTTTTTTTAAGTGAACGCGTGTGCACGTGTGCTTGTGTGTGTGCGCGTACGCGGTTGTGTTCCTGCCCACTGACCCCCCCCGCCCAATGGCTTTCCATGTTGCCAACTCATCCACTTTGCGGTTATTTCGCCATTGTGCTGGCTATAGGACAGTTTCTTCATAAATCACAATGGCAGATTCATCATGGCCATGTATGAGACAGAATGGCCTGTTGTCACAGTTCAGAGCGGTCCATTTCACGGTTCTGAAAGGTCCCCGCACAGTCCGCCCCGGCTAAACACCTCCCATTGGCTCTTAGACATCGGTCTTTCACAGGGAGAAAGTGCAGACGGAGAAGTCGCAAGAGAACGAGGTCTCAGAGTTATTAAAAAAAAAAGAAAAGAAAAGATGGTTTTAATGAAGTTCATGAAGGAGAGACACTCTCACGTGAACTGCAGCATGTGATGTGACTAACGAGGCGGAAAGGCATAATGGCTTCCTGGTGAAGGCTGACATCTTTTTCAGACTCATCTCTCTATTATCTCCCTCATTAAAAAAATGCTCCTTTCGAGTAGAACACAGGAAATCTAACAGCAGGGGTGGCAACTGTGGGCTGCGTGCACACTTCAACACTGTCACTTACAGATCCGACAACGTCTGCACGTTTTCTTTCCTTTTATACAGGCACTGAAATAGAAAACTGTTGTACTGAGAAATGCAAAACGGAAGTAGAGTTGAGGTTAAATGTGTTTCTACTTAGCCCAAAGCATTCAGTGATTACGTTACAGACTACAGCATCGACTTATACCGTTATATAGCACTAGCCACAGGATGAAGGGACAGACAGAGATGAATGACTTCCGTAGGTAAATAAAATAAAGGCAACGGATGCAGTTTAAAACTGAAACATGTAGATATGTGAGCCTCAACAAGTCAATCATTTGCTGAATAATGTTAGAGAAAGTAGTGTGTGCTCCTCGTTCATTTAATCATTTTTCAGAGTCAATCACCCCCCCAGACAGAGGAGAGAGGAGGAGGAGGAGGAAGAGGAGGAGGAGGATGAATGTCCGTCACTGTCTGATGGGTTCAAGGACTTCCAACAACAAAGTGAACCCAGAAACCAGGGCTGCATTCAGATCCAAAATGTATGCCGTCTTCCTGTCGTTCCCTCCACTTGCTTCAAGGGGGGAATCCCCAGAATGCCAGGGTGAAATAGGTAGCCATGAAATATGGCACCAAGCTGGGATTCGGCTCCAATTTAAGAAAGGGGAGGGAGTAATTACATTTCCTCACTCCCTCGTTTATCCTCCCTTCCACCAAGGGTATAAAATGCAAGCTCTGGCAAAAAGGGAATCCCACAATGCAATGCTCCACACTGAAAAAGTGGACGGTCACGTTTCAACTCTACGGGGTAGCGCTTCCTATATCGGTTACGAAGGGCCATTCAGTTCCGTTTTGGTTTGTTTCTCGTCTATCCTCCCTTGCAGAGCACTGGTTAAGTTTGCTTGCTGTACGTCACAAATTTCGTCACAAAATAGCTCCCTCGAGGGAAGAGAGCAAGGGAAGGTGTTAAATTGGGTCCGAATGCAGCCCCGGTCTCTTCTAAGTGGGAAAGGCAGGGCCCCTCTCCTGTTCCATTCAGAAAGAATCTACCTATCAATCATGTGTGACATCATGAACAATCATGGCAATCGTGAACAGCCGTCCAATCGCAATCTCTCGTCTCTCCTGCGTGTTGTGCTCCCTGCTCTTTTTCTGCTCCTTTGTGAGAGCAGATGTTGAAAGCCTGAAGGCCTACACACTTCAAAACCGCCGTCTACCTCAAGCAAATATTACTGCAGTGGGCCGTGCGGCTCTGCCTTAGCAACAAAGCCAATTTATTTATCCCTTTTCCCAGATGAGACTCTGAGGAAGACTGGGGTCTGGCCCTTCATCAGACCTCCCTCAGCCCCTCCAGCCAAGCCACGTGGGACAAAGAGCTGGCTCCAGCAGACGACCAAATGGAGACTCAAGACAGTCCTCAAAAACCACCTAGATAAAGACAGAGTGCAATGGCTCATATCACTTCAGAACTAACAGCATAAAGCAACCTTTGATTAACCAATATAGATAACACCTCCTTCAATTAATAAATTGAATTCCAGCAATAGTTTTTTCCCCCACAAATACATAATAATTTTTCCCACATATAATTATACATTTTCCAGTTAAAATAATTGTAAAGGAATGTTATGTTAATATTATTTAAAACCGTGTTGTCTCCTTAGTCTAATACACTGGGCTCATTAAAGAAATTGATACTGAAGGGATCGGCATCCCGAATTAGCCCAATTGTTAATGTTTTCATTAAAATGAAATGAATGATTTCATTAATTGTTAATGTTTTAGTCGTTAATGTGTTCATTAACTCATGTGATAGGAGGAAACCCTGAGCCTCTTAGGCAGGTAATACAGAACTGCAGAATCTCACTTAACAAGCGCCAGGCCGTTTTCTGGTTTCGTTTATTTGCATTCATTGTGGGTTTTTTTATGGTGAAATTTTCAATAAATGTGGTCACACAATATACCGTTTGAAAGTGATAAAACTCATGATTCTATCTCTATAAACTATTTTATGATCCCAAGGTTATTGCGACTATGGTTCCTTATTTTGTTACACAACATAAAACAGGCTAGATCAAAACAACGACTCCAGACTTTCTATGTGTTCTGGAAATCCAGACGATACAAAGTCGGTATCCTTATCCCGGCAAAAAAATACAAAAAGTAAAAAAATTATTAGGCAAGAAGAAAAACTTCCACTTCCACTGTGTTTGAGCTTATGATACTTTGTTTCAGTAATACTTCTTAGAGTAATTCTAACTCTTGGAAAACAAACTCCTAAGGGTTAGCTTACAGAAGAGACCAGGATTATGCCAGTATTTTATTAACCATTTTATTTGCGGGCTTGCGTTCAAAAAAGGTGGCACTTGGGAAAGGGTTAAAGGCCAGGACCACTGCATAACATTGCATTACATTAGAACATTTAGCAGATGTGCTTATCCACAGCGACTTCTGTCAGCAATACTCAGCGAGCTCGAATGAGCAAATGTACCAGGACAGTTCTCTGAGCTTAATGGTCAACATTTCATGACAAAAGAGCGAGTCAATGACACCGACACAAAGCAATGATTTGTTCCGCCATTAAGTGCTAATGTCATATCGGCACTCCCAAGCCAAGCCACCCCCACCACCATTCAGAGAAAAACAGCACAGTAATCAAGACTGCTGAAAATACGCGGAATGAAACTAGATCCAAAATTAAAATTACTTCTTACTTTAACCATTTTATCCAGCTCCTACCCTACGCATTTTCCGGATTTTGCGGTCGATCGGCCAATTTATTTTTCTAAAACAATTCATTTGGCATGTTAACGGAGAACATGCCAAATGGCTTGTTTTAGCACTCTGTAATCGTAAAAGTAGCCATATCCATAATGAATTGTTGATTTCTCTCGTGTGTTCTAGGAATGCCCTGTAATCTCTTTTCGGGCGTTTGCTGAGGAAGCGCTTTCTCGGTTACTGTAGGAGGGTGAGACTGTATGCCCGAAGCTACTACTTACACAACCGACATCTTTTATTGGCTGGCTTAACAACTAAGAAATTATACCTGAAGGGCCAGGCAGAGCCTATCATGGTTCTGATTTCCTTACATATACATTTTATTTTAGTTATGGATGATGTCGATGGGGAAGTTTCATCCAGCCAGTTGTTCCGTGTTGACTAGTTGGTCAGGTGCTATGTGTTTCACCTTTGACCTCTCTCACAGCATGTAGTGTAGAAGTTCCTCATTAGAAGCCCGTCTGAACACCTTATCCTTGGTGCCACGCCTTTCCCACCGAAACTCACACAAAAACGTGGCTCACAAATTCCTCTGGTCTTATTGTGAATATAACAGGTTGCAGTGACTAGGTACATTAACTGTTGCATGGTCTGAGCTCCCCATCTAAAGTCCCCTCCCTTCCACTGAGCGAATTGGGACTCTATTAACAGTGTTGTGCTTACCTTATAGTCACGTATCGTTATATCTGAGGCAACACTTTCCTCCATTAAATATTAAACTGCTCAACAGAGATTCGGGATATGAATATTAAAACTCAATAAGACAATGCTATTAGATTTGTCATTAGCGTCAGTCGGCTTCATCGGGGTTCCCAGGGATTCGAGCCCTTTTATTGTGCTTTATTAGAAAGGTAAAACAGACAGAGATAAATAGAATTAGCTGAGGGCGATGTGTTTTAAGCGTGCCCCGTTGTTTCATTATTGCGTCTAAGGATCAGATTTTAAATATTCATAATTTATTTTTATGAGCAGGCTTCCTTTAAAGCAAGACTAAGCCTTTTCACAAGAGAGAATCAATCCAGAGAGACCCAGCTGAGGCTTCCACCTCCACAATATTCTACAGATGTAGAGAAGTTGATCTTTTGGGCTTTTGAAGGTCCAGTAAAAATTAAACTTAAGAACTATTGTGTTTATAATTGCTGCAGTTAACTAAAAAAAACAACAAAAAAAAACATCATTGTATAGATTTCTCTTCTGCCTGTGCCACTGGGGAAAAGTGCACAACTTCAGAAACAGGAAAGAAATAAACCAAAAAAAACCTTAGGCCCTTTATCTTACACCTGACAAGACATCAACAGGAACCAAAATCTTAACTAAAGATGTGATTGTAATCAAACATGCGGTCAACATCCTGTCTGTAATACCAAGATATTTTCCAATTCAGACAACCTTTAATTTTTTCTGAACTTTACCTCAGATTGATGAGATGGGAAAAGACAGCCTTGAAATTGGAAGCGGTCGGCATGCAAGAAATCCACTTTGTGACTCCACGGGGTGACCCAACGTGTCAAATTATCCCCAGTAAACATCCTTAAAGCACAGGCATATATAGAAACTCAGAGATTTTCACCTGGCAAACAGCATTTTGCAAGCATGTGTCTCACTCAAGACTCTAAAATTCCACCAGAACACCAGAGAACAGCTTGCAGAAGAATGACCGTAATAATCAGGACACACGCCAAATCACTGGACCTCAGTAGACCACCCGATTCTGTTACCATCACCGATAACAATGGAGAAAGTCCAAGGTTCATCACGCGAGATTTATGGGCACAGATTATAATCTTGTACTCTAGAGTATTACCATCAACGAGCACTATTGACTGATGGGGAATTCCCCCATAATGCAACGTCCCACAGCCTATGACGATTAATGCATTTTACTATCTTAACAGTTCGGGCATGAGCCCGAGTTACATGAACTCCTGTGAGGTTATGTTTAGGGGTTGGGGGTGGGGTACGGGAATCACGAACTGTCATAAAATGTCTTATTTTACCGTAAAAAATCTCCGACTTGATTAAAAACACAAAAAGTCGCGGGAAATTTTATGACAACGTTACGTAAATCAGTTGCATGATGGGGGAATTCCCCATCAGTCAATAGTGCTCGTTGATGGTAATACTCTAGAGTACAAGATTATAATCTGTGCCCATAAGTCTCGCATGATGGACCTTGGACTTTCTCCATTGTTATCGGTGATGGTAACAGAATCGGCTCAGTAGACTCAGCATATTCAATATGACAAGGCCTGATGGGTACCCACAGTTGCGAAACACAAGGCCTGATGGGTACCCACAGGTGTGAAATACAAGGCCTGATGGGTACCCACAGGTGTGAAATACAAGGCATGATGGGTACCCACAGGTGAAAATACGAGGCCAGATGGGTACTCACAGGTGTGAAATACAAGGCATGATGGGTACCCACAGGTGTGAAATATGAGGCTTGATAGGTACCCACAGGTGTGAAACACAAGGCCTGATGGGTACCCACAGGTGTGAAATACAAGGCATGATGGGTACCCACAGG
Organism: Synaphobranchus kaupii; assembly: GCA_029718625.1. NCBI lineage: Eukaryota > Metazoa > Chordata > Actinopteri > Anguilliformes > Synaphobranchidae > Synaphobranchus > Synaphobranchus kaupii. The sequence continues at coordinate 294,243 of CM056376.1, forward strand.
TAAAAATACGAGGCCTGATGGGTACCCACAGGTGTGAAATACAAGGCATGATGGGTACCCACAATTGTGAAATACAAGGCATGATGGGTACCCACAGGTGTGAAATATGAGGCCTGATGGGTACCCACAGGTGTGAAATACAAGGCATGATGGGTACCCACAGGTGTGAAATACGAGGCCTGATGGGTACCCACAGGTGTGAAATACCAGGCCTGATGGGTACCCACAGGTGTGAAACACTAGGGCCGTGTCCGAATCAGCACTCTTCCACACTGTTGAGTAGCCTTGGTGAGTAGATAGGGCGAGAAAGTCGTAGAGTACAGAAACATTTTTCAAATTGCATCATACTTCAAACACCCGGATGACACACTTACTTCCGGGGTTTCGCTGAGTACATTCGGGAGCACACTTTTCAAGTACATGAACATTTTGGTCACATAAATATGACGTGAGCTTCGTTTTAAAAAAATGAGGCGCATCTTCGCTGACGTTTTCCTTCAAATACAACAAAACCAACATGTGACATGGCAGCGCAAGAGTGGGGCGCAGGGTTGCCAGATCTTATAAGACTTTCCAGCCAAATGGCAACTCAAAACTAGCCCAAATTATAGGCTATTTCTAACCGAAACCAACGTATTTTCAATAGAAATCATCATGTTTTTACTTTTTAAAATAAGTGCGTGCTTTGCGACTTTTCATTTTTTCAGTTGGAAAATAGAATGCCGGATATTTTTCGCAGACCGCTAAACAGTGCACATTAAACAGCACACTTCTGCCAGTGCACTGTATGCAGGAGACAGGACGCAGTAGATAGGGCTCTGATTCGGACACCGCCAAGGTCTGATGGGTACCCACAGGTGTGAAATACAGTGTAGTCTTAAAGAATTTTTAAAAAATCCATTGTCAACAACTCTTAAACCAATACTGTATAATTATACAATGAATGAATGTAATGCCAAGAGATTAAGGTTAAATAGCAGGATATGTACTACACTGAGGTATAATGAAAAAATGTGTTTTAGTCCAGTTTCAACCTTCAAAAAACTGGCAAAAATCAAGTCACAGTTCCCTTGATGATATGTCTGCAGGAAATGTAAATGTGGTTGGATTCACAAAGGACTAACTCAAACTTAGAGGAATAAATCTTTTTTTAAAAAGCCATGTTTGCAGGCAGAATGTAAAAACAAAAAGGTATTTGAAGAATTTTAACACTTAGAGCTCATGTGAGAACACATCAAGAACCGAGACAAGTAGGCCAGTGGCTTCAAGGGAGGCCTCTCGCCCACAAAACACTGCACGCATTATACAAGCGATTGAGAGAGAGAGGGAGGGAAGAAGAGAGAAAGAAAGAGAGCGGGAAGGAGGGAGAGAGAGAGGAAGAAAGTTATAGAGGCAGGGGGAGAGAGGGAAAGAGAGAGATGGTGACCAAGGGAGAGAGAGGAAGACAGTGAGAGAGAGGCAGGGAGAGAGAGAGAGAGGTAGGAAGAGCAAGTGAGAGACCGAAGGAGAAGACGTGAGAGTGAGAGAGTCAGGGAGAGAGAAAGAGCAGTAAGGAATTAACTCAGACCTTAACAGCGGTGCAGGATTTAAGAGCGTAGTGGAGGAAACTGTATTTCAATAATTCAAATGAGTTAAGTTTGCCAAGACAGAGTCACTTCTAATACCTCAAAGAAAAGCCAAACCAATTACAGTAGAGACTAAAGGCAGAAGCGCTCATAAAACACACAAAGAGATAAAAAAAAAAAGAAGCGACAATGTTATTGATTCAGTGAGGAAACGGCACCACAAAGTGCGATTCAGAGAAACTCCGCTTCCTCGCATCACGTCCCTACCGAAGTCAGTAAGCTGGAACAACTCAAATGGACACACACACACACACACACACACACACACACACACACACACACACACACACACACACACACACACACACACACACACACACACACACACACACACACACACACACACACACACACACACACACACACACACACACACACACACACACACACACACACACACACACACCACCAGAGCATCCACTATCTAAACCACTTGTGTTTGGTGCACCCCACAGCCCAAAATCTAATCCTAACTGAAATCGGCACTGACTGCAGTTCACAAACTCGCGATCCAACGTAGCTCTGCTCACTGCGTCGACTTGAGGAGGAGGGAGGATCGACGGGACGCTCACAAAAGCCTCCTGACACAGCTGCGCACGAACAGTTGCCCGGGAGACAGCGGGAGAGTAAGTGCGCGAATTGCCCCCACTCCCGAATCGGCGGGGAGCATGGCGGCGACGAGACAGGCCTACGAACACAACCGGAGACATTTCAAACTGAGGAAAAAAAAAATTTATAAAAAAAATTAAATGGACGGTGAAGGAAACGCCGCATGAAAAAGCCGTCGTTTCACAGGCCCTCGCTGTAATAATGGTGCGGCATGGAGCGGGACCTTTGTTCAGATTAATCCAGGTCATTATCCTCAGGTGAATGAGAGGCAAGGTGATAAGCGGGACAATAGCCGCCGTGTCCACCGCTCTGTCCCAGGAGAGGGAGGGGAGACAGACACACTGCCGCTCCCCTCCACTCCAGCGCCTAGCCTCGTTCCTCCCACTGGCTATACTTATGAGGACCAGGACAAACACAACGGGTCAGGCCTCGCCTTGTTCCTCCTGCCGGCTATACTTATGAGGACCGGGAGAACAAGGGCCATTGAGCCTTTATAAATAAAAGTATGTCACCCCCCCGAGGCCCCCCCCATGTCTTGAGTTGAACACTTCTGGGATAAAGAAAGGGACTGTGCAGACACTGAGGTTCTGTGCTTTTTTAAATGCAGCTTAATTTTCCGCTGGAAAAACTTGGCACCCCCTGACCCCACGATCCCAAGACATTTGAGTAAGTGTGTGTGTGTGTGTGTGTGTGTGTGTGTGTGTGTGTGTGTGTGTGTGTGTGTGTGTGTGTTTTCAGGGAGGTGGGGTGAGAGCATCTTATGACATCACTCTCTGGTCCTAAAGCCCTGCCTATCCAAAGACTGCAGGATTTCTTATGTGTGTGCGTGTGTGTATTTGTTTGTGTGTTTGTGTGTGCTAGCATGTACGTGCGCATTTGTGTGTGTGTGAGCTAGCATGTACATATTTGTGTGTGTGTGTGTGTGTGTGTGTGTGTCTGTCTGTCTGTAATAGCTCAGGACCCTTCATGTAGGCATTAAACCAACATTCCCCTATGCACTGTAGGGATGGGGTCGTGTACACGTTTAACCGTGTACACGAACATTTATCACTATCCGTTTAGGACCGATTAACCGAAATCTTAAAATAATTTTTCAAATATTTTTTTAATCATATTAATTATTTAAATGTTGCGTAGGCTATAATTGTTCCTCGTACAATATTATGTATATATCTAAAGCATTTAAATATATCTAGATCGGAAATCACGTCAACATAACTAACGTTGATGGAAAAAATGCGGGAGTGAGTCAGTGAATTTGAGTGAAAGCATCAAAATGAGCGGCGGAAAAGCTAAAGCCCGGAATTATTTTACAAGTCGACGGCAACTCAGTAACATGTACACTCTGGTGTCGTTTTAAGTGTGAAAGGGGGGAGTACCAGCTCAATGAACAATCATCTGCGATTAAAACACGCGAACGTAGATTTTGAACAAGATGCCGCGGTGGGTAATGCTAGCAACCCCGAATAGGCTCCGTCTTCTACAAGTGCACTCCACAGAGAGCTGCGAAAAACACCCAGCTGATCGCGGATATGATTGTGAAAGACACAAGACCGTTAAGCGAAGTGGATGCGCCAGGCTTTCGGTCTCTGATGGAGTACGTTGAGCCATCTTACTCAGTCCCAAGCCGGTGGACAATAACAAAAACACTCCGTGATTGGACTGTTTTATTTGAATTTCATGACACTAGTTTATTTTATGAAAACATTTTGAAACAGTAAAGTATATTCTATTATATTCTAACCTATATTTACCTCCTAACGTTAATCTTTCATAACTGCTTGCTTACTTATTAGCAGCTACCCGAGTTTCCGACCAGTATCGTTGGCCTCTATGGCTATGATGTCATCGCTTACGCTATGACGTCATGTTACGGTTAACCGCGGATACACGCCAACATTCTAAGTGTAAACGTGTACAAAAAAAAGCCAAAACCTCCATCCCTAATGCACTGGTGTGTGAAGGAGTGGATAGGAACTTTCTAGCCTAACGGCCTCATTGAACTGCAGCCGACTGCCAGTCCAGACTGTGACACGAGCTGCTCTGTACCTACAGCCTCACTCAATTTCATGACCAGCATTTCAGACCAGTGCATTAATTCAAAGGAGAGATTCAGCTTACCTACAATGGTGACGTCCAACTGTGGTTGCTATGGCTCCAAGCACCGTAGCAACTGCACGCATCATAAATAGCGAGCGCTGAATTTGAATCAAATTCGCACATCCTTCCACAATCATCATAACTAGCTCCTCCACCACCCACCGTCCCCATCATTTTCTCCATTCCCCATCAAAAAAAGGAATAATCTGTATCATTACAATGCATAAGGACTGGTCCTTGTTTGCGGGGTACAAACCTTAAAGTAGGGTGTCAGAACCGATGCAGATCACAAAGACAATATGACAGCAGCAGTGCCCTAAAGATGGGAACAAAAGCAAACCTTGAACTGTGCTCTGAGCTGCAAAACGCTGTTGAATTTTGCAGAAATTGATGGTGTGTGTGTGTGTGTGTGTGTGTGGGTATTTCCATAATATATCGAGCATCTCCATAAGGAAAACATCGAGAACATTTATACATAACAGAGATGGCGGCTTAAAGCAGATGTTTAAGGATTAACACGCTGGTCACCAGCTGCACTCGTGAAAAAAAGAGAGGTGTAGGTGTAACGCTGCACCTCAGCGGCACACGGCGGGCGGAAACGCCCTCCAGCCACGAATGCTTATTCAGGCTCGTGCTCAGTCAGGGATAATGGGGCTTGTGTACACGAGAGCCGAGGGGGAGACTCAGGGTATCAGCGCTCGTCTGAATTTAACATGAAGAACACAAATCACCGACACCCCTTTGGGGGGGTGGGGAATAAAAGACGGAATGCAGTTACGTCAGGAGCCTCACGCAACCCTGCCGTGGCGAAAAGAATAAATACGTCAAAAATAGGCTTCAAATCTTATTAGGTGTGTTTACATATTTTATTAAGCTTAATAAAATATCTACTCTTCCTCCTAAAAACTCCTGTCCTCCCTCCCACTCACTCTCTCTGAGTGCTTGTTTAAATCCCTGATAAGCAAAGTGTTTACTGTAGAATTAGGGCGACGGCGTGAGCATAGCCAGGGAATGAGATTAGCGGGGGGTCTCCTGTTCTGCCTTTTACCCAATTCGACCTCCATTGACTTTTTAACATCTTTAGCACTTGAACAGCAGGCCTGTCTCAAACTAAATTTTGCGGAGATTGCTCCAAATTTGAAAGGGTTGCGCACATGAACAATTTGCTGGTGAAGCATCAAGAGAGACGGCGAGGATATTACAGTAAAATGCACCATGGAGGGCCGGGGGAGGGGGTTGCGTGTGTCCATTTGTGTGTGTCCGTATGCGCGTGTATCCATTTGTGTGTCCGTGTGTGTGTGTAGGGCGCTACGCAAAAAAAAATTTCAAAGGAGCACACCAATGCATCTCAATTAGTAGATATTATGTGCTATGTGTAAATCATTTTTACAGTTAGCATAGATGAAATGCTCCTAAAATGGGAGCACTGTAGAGCCCTGTGTGTGTTTGGTGTGAGTGTGAGTGTCCGTGTGTGCGCGCGTGTGTCTAACAACAATGACGGTGAAGTACAGTTCATCCATCTTCTCTTCTGACGACATGAAACATTCCTTCAACAGGCCATTCCCCCCACCGTGCTCTCCTCAAGTGGTGAAGTGGCCTCTTGACTTTACCGAGCAGCTTATTATGAGCGATCAGGACCCGCCGTCCATTCGGAGCCCTTTCACTCTGATTGGCGGCTCGCTTAGGCGGTTGAGCCTCAGACGCTCTCATCTGTTTTCATCTGTTTTCATGAAGGCTGCGTACTATCCCTGACTATCCCCGGCGGGGGGGGGGGGGGGGGGTAATTACAATGGAAGATTCCAGCAACAGCAGCACAACAGGCTTGTAATCATCCAAAACACTGGTTCAATTCAATTTATTCAATTAAAAGCTCCCCAAGAACTGTCAGTCTTCCAAATGGTCATCATCAAATGAAAGCTCTCAGAACTGCTGGACACAGAAAGCAATGTGCATTCCTCTCTCACTCAAAAACCAACACAGAAAAAAACTGTGCTTTTCTAAATCGATCCACAGGGCCAAAATTGCACACAATCTCTCCCCACCCTTGCCATAAACAATTTTTGATACAAGGGGTATGTTCTACAGTAAAGCACTTTGCGAATTAACCTTTATAGGCATAAACTTCTGGTGATGTAAATAAGCTTCACTGCAAGGCACCTCACAATCACATGGCCACATCCAGGAAGCGCCTGTATATCTGTATATCTATGGAATAAAAACTGAACAGTGCACAAAAATACATGAGAAAACAATATCATACCAGCCCCAATATAATACCAACCCTATAAATTTCATCATAGGTTTATATCCAATCGATCCCACCCAAAATATTGCACAATTGAAACGGATGAGTGACCAACGTACAGTAATAACAATTTGAGCTTTAAAATTGTATTGCCGTTATCTGGAGGTGAGCGAGTCATCGGTGGATTTATTCCAGATGAAAATGACTGAACTCAAGTGAAGTACGGCTCCGATTTCCCTGGCAAGGCCATAATTGACAATAAATTGTGCTGGTGGTTCCTCAACAGGCATTTAATTGCCCCGAGTAAGAGATGCGTTTGCAGTGAGGCTTAATGGGCCGGGGGGGAGGGGGCATGCACACACTGACCTGGAACTCCTTCCATGCGTTTGGCTGCTGTGATCCCAGCACTACGTATCCGAGTACAGGGGAAAGAGCCAGAGAAAAAACACACCTGAGCGACTGTCTTCCGCTTACCTTCACCCTCCTGAGAGAACGGCCGGCCAGGTAAGTGACGCACCGAACACGGCCTCCTTTGTGGATCCTGCAGTTCAATTCTTGACCCGAGGATTCTGCAGGTCAATTCTGCAGGTTTGAGGATCCCACCAAGTCAAATGTGCCCGTCTTTCCTTAGGACATTACTGCAGGCTAGAAAAACCAACCAAAAAAAAAAAAAAAAAAACATTTATCCAGGAAGGTTATGTTCTTCGGAAAGTGTACTTCATCTCCAATCAAGTCCTGCTTTACTGAACCTATAGTGCGTAGTGTGACTGTGCATTACTAACCACTCGGAGGGTTAACAGTTTTGCTCCGACTAGCTGCAGTGTGGCATGACGGGTTATTCCTCTTCCTGATTCCCCTCCTCAGTAACTTACCTTCCCTAGTTTTCAGCCCGATTTTCACCCGTCATTCTCCCTTCTCTTATTACTTTTCTCTCCCTTCCTTCCTTTGCTAGTATCCATCCATCTCCTGCTATCACCCCCCCCCCCCCCCCCCTCTCACCACCGTCCCACAATGCCCGTTCCCTCTCCCTCCCAGATTAGTTCAGGTAACTCTCGGAAGTCCCCCGGCTGCTTCAAGACTGCACACAAAGACCTAGCTCACTGTGGCCTGTCACTCATCCCCATGCTGCAGTTCCACCTCCTGGACAGACTAATAACGAGCAGCAAAGATACAATTCCCTTTTAAAAGCACCGAATTAGAAATTATGGAGCAACAGTTAATGCTTTGAGATCACCATTTGGAGGCCATATGGTCGATGCTAAGTGATGCAGTCAGCCGCAAAACTGCAACATTTCCAATACGACGCACGGAAAAAACAGACCATAAACGATTACGATTATTACCGTTAGCCTTAATATTGAATCAGGCTGGGAATCAAAAGTCTATTATCTGCCCTGCTTGGCCAGCAAATAAATGCAAACGAAGACAAATGAATTGCGCGCTTGGCTGTGACAAGAGGAATTGTGCGTCTACGGGATAATGGCACGCTGGCTTATGAGTGTATTCATTCACAGGCTCATGAAAGCTGTAATATTCTCAGATAAAATATTAGAAGGAAACCTCCCGAGGTACAGTCATAATGTCACCAAAAAGAGAGAACGCACACCCCCCTTGATAGAGGACATATCCATCACAACCTACAGAAATCGCACATTATAATACATGTAATCATGAATCCGTCTGCTAGTCCAATTTTTGGGCTTGGCTACCAGATTTGGCTCCAGCCCAGGTATATACTGATATCCCGGAATATAGATGTGAATGTCTGTACTGTACCATTGGTACATAAAATGATGTAACAAACTTACCACGTCTATTATTTGCTGAGCACTGTACTGTAGAAAAAAAGTAATTTATCAGCAGCTTTATTTCAGAACATTAGGAGAAATTAAATGGCCATTCACTTCGTCAGCAAAATGACATCACAAACTTGTCCAACTTTCTGTTGAACACCATTAAAAACAAACATCAATTGTAAAGAAGTGAGCCTAACTTTTTCACTGCTCTGAACTGTTCATAATGCATAATTGGCATCTCTTGTAAATGAGCAGTCAGCTGGGCCGCAGATTTCTCTGCAAGAATTACCTTCAATTTGAATGTACATCCTACATGGCAAGAAAGCCTGCTAGTGTGTTTGCTATCACAAGAGCAATTCCACCAGCTATTGGCAAAGGAGGCCTGTACAGAAAATAGCATTACCTAACTTGTCTAGCTTGCAGTACAGGCTGTACTTTAGTAAGTTAGATACTTCTATTTTTTTTAAAGTAAGGGTTTGGAGCTAAGTAACAGGTTATCCATCCATCCATTATCAAACCCGCTTATTCCTGGTCAGGGTCGTTTACTACTGGAGTCTATCCCAGCATGCATTGGCCGAGAGGCAGGAATATACCCTGGACAGGTCGCCAATCCATCGCAGGGCACACGCAACATGTTATGTTATTTGTTTTCTAAAAACAATAGCCAATATTATCATAAATACACCGTATACTTATCTAGCTTGCATTAGCTAAGATATTCCCCTTAGTCTGGGAAAATGGCACATTCACAAATATAAATGTATGGTGTCTCTTTCCTTAAAGGCCCACTCGCATCGGCATTCTCGTCCTGGTTTTAGTATCTGAAACGCCCACAAAACTTAGGTGATGGGCAGTGACGTAGGTTTTTGAATAATTTGAGTCGCAATCCGAATGTGTACAGCCAAAACCCCGTCCCCTTTGAGTCGCATTTAAACCCTTAAAATATGCATACTTCAACCACAATTGCAATTTTTTGACTTGAACCAGTATGGAACACATTTGAAAAGCTCCAGGATGATGTGAAAAGCTCAAAAACACAAACAAATATGCGAGTGGGCCTTTAATTCCAACAATGATCAGTTTATAAAACAGAAATAAATATAGCTCCTCCTCCTCTAATGTCTGTTTTATCTGCTGGTCATCAGTGTCCCTTTGAAAACCTACGCATACAAAACAAGTGAAAGTAAAATAATAAAAAATATAAAAAATATAAGCGGAAATCTCATTTGTACCACACCTGGTATGGACATATGGTCCTGGAGTGTTTAAGTGCAAGCTCATATAAGTGTGTACACGTGCTGAAACACGTCCGCTCGCGCACGTGCGGTCCTTCCATGGACAATAACAAGGCCAAATATGTGCCAAATTCTCTGTCTGTGTGGAGCTTAGCTGCACAACATCATTAAGGTCCGCTTGTACCTCATTTCCTGTCAGTGTCACTTGTACTTCGTAATGAAGAGGACCAATTTAATGTTTATTTGATACACCCCAGACAGCCGTTTGAGTCACTTCAGAGCTATTGCAAAAGAAGCCAGCCAGGACTTCCAGCCAGCGACAATAAGATATACAAACTACCCGCCGCACAAATCTACCTAGATTTATTTCTGCTAAAACTGGAATGCAAAGCCATGAAATTTAATATTGTTCTGCCTCGTGCAGAAGGCCGGCCGATTGCGGCTGGAACTGGCTGCATTTCATTGAGGTTTTAAAAAAACTCTCCTCTTTCTCTTGATGATACGTTTCTTTACTTGCAACCAGCATGAACCAAATACAGACATTCATACATTAATAATCCTGCAAGGAGAGCTCAAGCAGGACAATATCACATAAACACCTTTTTACGAGGATGGAGCTCGACAGCATCGCATTGCAATTCACGAGTCAGTGACACAAGCAATATGCCTGACATCTGTTCATTATTGTTCAGTATGTGAACTATGGTCTAGAGATGGAAATAAACATCAAAACAAAAAAATATATAGAAATAAAGATATATATCCCTTTTAAAAATAATTAGTTAATCAAGTAGAGCATACAATGCCCTGCATTAAAAGATACAATACAAAAAAGATATGACGATAATATGACAGATTTGATTTAAACTAAAAGGCACTTAAAAATATACTGGCCCCTACAGAGAAAGCAAAACACTTTGCTTTGATGTACAGAAATTGTCAATATAGACACCAAAGTAGGAACATTTTTAGTAGGATAACTTAAGTCATTTATAATTTAAATGAAACTATTTTTAACGACTGAAATAAAAAATAAATAAGTACTCAAAAGGAGTACCCATGTCTGTTGCTATGCGTTGCTTGAATGGGAAATTAGTTCTTTAATGACAAAATAGCCTAAGTAATGTAAGAGAGACAAATATTGTCCTGTTATCAAAATAAATGGTGCTTCACTGAATTTGCGGTAATTTAATTTCAGGTCTGTTGGTGCATGTGAATTAATCATAATTAAATTTATTTTGGACATTTATATGCAACAATATTGGTGTTACTGGCAGTTCATGCAATATACAAACTAATCTAAATGCATTCAGGCCGTATCCAAAATAATTGCAATCCAAATGATAACTTGTTGCTAAATTGGCACTCAAACCAAAATGTAAAAAAAAAAAACAGTCCATTACAGACTTTTTTTTTTGCTCTCATCTAGCAGTGCTGGGAGCCACAACAACAGAGGAAGATGTCGGCCACATGTCAATCACCACTATTAACTCAATTCAAATGGAAGACCCTGGTGCTAAAAGTACTGAAGTCACATTTTTAGACAATTCAAGTTGAGCAAAGAAACATGTTGTATTTGTTTAGCTAAGCCCACCCTATAAATATTGTTAACAGAAAAGGTGCCTAAGCAATGCATAAAAACAGCAAAACTTTTAATGGCTGATTTTATGGATCAATGATATTTTCAGATTTGATTTTCTCAAAATAGACATTTTGTGACTTCAGTACTTTTAGCACCAGGGTCTTCAATTGGTCATTCTCTACTATCCCTCATCATGGTCAGTATTTACCCTCCTATTTACAATACATTTGCAAACATGGACTTCACTGAATGCTTTACACTGAAGAGCCTGACTGTTTGTGTGGGCATCTTGACTCATAATGTATTAACACATGAAGGCATGCCTCAGGATGTATAAAAACAGAATGTAATATTCTGCTATAAGTTTTCAGTCAAATCTCTACCTATCTGACTACATTTACATCTTGGCATGCACACGGCGTAGTGTCTGTAATTGAGTGTGAGCTATAGTACCTACTGAGCCTGGCCCCCAATCCCCCTTCACCTCCAATCGTCTGACCTCAAGCCCTCACTTTGCACCTACCTGTCAATCACCCACCCTTGAAGCCCAGGAAACATACCAATCAGGCTGTTTCTATTAATATGGATTTAAAACCCCATGCCTTTGCAATGGGAGTCATTTCATACCCAATGTAGCACAGTACAGTACAGTCCCTTCTGTCACTGCTTTGCTCCCTGCTTCCATTGCAATTTCAGTTTAATCACTGGGGCCTGAGACTGCAAAAGCAAGGACACACACACAGACTGAGCTACAGTACACCACTGTTGCCTTGCACTTAGTCACACTGAAAGGCCACAGGGACTTCACAGGCTTTGAAGGGACAAAAAAAACCGTCCTCACCTCAATAACATGTTTTTTTTCTTTCTGGTTGTTGTTGTGACTTTAAATAACAATAGCCATTATCTGATTTTGGTCCCAACGCAACTCTAGTGAAGGAGTGCATTTGAAGTGCCCTGTGTCAATCTCACCTCCGGCAGAACAAAGACTTGACAATACACATCAATACCATTGATGTTAACCTTCTGACCACCCCTTGACTTTAAATACACCGATCCCCCCCAAGGAAAAATAATATTTACTGTTGTAAAGAACTTACAGCAGTTTATAAGTTCACAAACTGCTGCATAAACAGAAATACTTTCAGAAATGCTCACACAGGGCAAAAAACTAAGAATCTCCCCATAAATGTTAGAAACATTGTCAGCGGAAAACTAAGCAGGTGACACAAGACTCACTGGTGAGACAATGCAACTGTAGATATAAACATGAAACATACTCTGCCACCCTCCATAAACTTTTCTCCATTGTTCCATTTTAAAGCTACCATATACCATTTTTAGGGGGGGAAAATCAGCATAATTAATGCAATTATTTAAAAAAACAAAAAAGTGCTAGACAATGCAGCCTTCAGCACAAATCGGAGGCTGACAAAATTAAGAAATATGTAATTATTTTATACTCAACCGGATTGTCTCTGTATACTGTAGGTAGGTGTTCTTTAAACGTTTAAGGCACAATAATGGGAATACAATAAGAACTAGGCCTCCACTTTTTATCTTTATACTTCCAAGCATCAGACGTTCAGTTCATTAGCACCCACAGCGCAGAAAGCCCAAACTACATGAAAGATTCACAAATCAGGACTGCACAGTAACGGCAACTTGAAGAGTTGAATATATATGGCCCTTAATTATGAAACAGTTCTAAAGGCAGTCTCCAAGGCTGTGTAAATTTTAGGCTTCAACCACAATGAAGCAACATACAGTAAGTGTTGACACTGCATGAAGGTAGCCACAATGCATTCAATGCTACCCCTGAATTGTCAAGCAGAAATTTAAGATTTTTTTTGTTCGTTTTTTTGCTGAATATAACGGTTGCGCGCTTTCTTCTTAATTTATTTATTTATTTATTTTTTACAAATAATAGCCAAGTGAATTAAACTATAATTTTAACCATGTACAGTTGAAGTCAGAAGTTTACATACACTTAGGTTGAAGTCATTAAAACTAATTTTTAACCACTCCACAGATTTCATGTTAGCAAACTCTAGTGTTGGCAAGTCAGTTAGGAGATCTACTTTGTGCATGACGCAAGTAATTTTTCCAACAATTGTTTACAGACAGATTAATTCACTTTTAATTCACTATATCACAATTCCAGTGGGTCAGAAGTTTACATACACTAAGGTGACTGTGCCTTTTTAACTTTTAATATTTGGTCGCATATCCTTTGCATGCCATGACTTCCTGATGTCTGTGACCCAAGCTTGTAAGAGTACCAGAAAATAAGATATCAAGAGTCTTTTCATGTTGTTGGGTCACAGACATCAGGAAGTCATAGCATGCAAAGGATATGCGACCAAATATTAAAAATTTAAAGGCACAGTCAACTTAGTGTATGTTAACCTCTGACACACTGGAATTGTGATATAGTGAATTAAAAGTGAAATAATCTGTCTGTAAACAATTGTTGGAAAAATGACTTGTGTCACGCATAAAGTAGATGTCCTAACTGACTTGCCAACACTATAGTTGGCTAACATGAAATCTGTGGAGTGTTTAAAAATAAGTTTTAATGACTTCAACCTAAGTGTATGTAAACTTCCGACTTCAACTGTATATGTGTACCAAGCAGGCTATGTCCACAGTGCATAAATGAGCTAGATGTTAAGGGTTTTACAGTTGTCATTTTGCAAAATACTTTCCAAAAATATACAGCAAGCTAGCTAAAATATTTTGATGCGGGATATTGACATTTTTACCTGTTTAAGAAGGTTCCCTGCACCTGGTTGCACTAGTTTAGTCATTCATTCCAGGTAGGTGCTCCAGTTTTCTGACCACTTTTTGAGCACGTGCTCTTGATCTTCTCTCGGGGGAAGACGTCGCTGAATTAGCTTTCTAGAACAATTGCCTCGTTGTAGTTCTTAAAATGTTTAAAATCTGTTTTTTACAGACCATAAAATCAATTGATTATTGTGACACTTTAAAGTGAGTTTTGAAAGTTTTGCTGGCAAGTGAATTAAAACGCAGAAAAACAAGACATAGTTTGTCCTGAACTGATATGCTACATGCAATTTACTAGTTTAGCTAGTCGACGTTAGCTACTGATTTCTCTTGGTAACCAACGCCAGCGAAACTATTTGTGAGATGACGGTGTACATATTATATTCACTTCAATAACAACATACTTTTTCCAACTACATAAGTTAATTCAATTTCCTAACTCTAGCTACAGTCAAAGTATTTTTACGACAAAGCAACACTACTCTGACTCTAACGTTAGACCTGAAATACAGCACGTTCTTGCAAACCACTCAAAAGTGGCGAGCTACAGCAGCCTGGCACTGGATCAAGCCTGTCAAATTTATGAATAGATACGTTACTTAGCGAGCCAAGTTACATAAAGGAGACTGTAAAAAGTAAAAAATAAAAAATACCTGCATTTACCAGCGAATCCCTGAAAGACACCGGCCTGCTCACGAAACGGTTGAACACAGTGGAGTCTGGAGATCGATTTTGCGCCTGTGTGTCCTCAAAATCGACGTCAGGGCATCCTTGAAATTGGCAGCCGAACGTTACTACATCATTTTGAATACATTTATTTTGGTTCCACCTGAGGTTGTTAAGGTTCTAGGTTAGGTTTAAATTTTGCTTAGATTTAAGTGCCTACTGAAAATAAATTAATCATGTCTTAGGGCACATTGTACATGTAAAACATTACAGCTTTAAATTGAACAAAAGTGTCTTTTTTAATATATTCAGATACAATTAAAATGGCAGCCATAGCCTATTCTATTTTACATTAATGTAACCATATCACCTTGGGTGCTGCCAGGTCCAATCCTGAAATTCCAAGTGACTTAATATAATGTCACTTGAGAGGCTCAGACATTTAAAACAGTAAAATTATGCTCTAAGTGGCTCAGCCAAGGCGCTTAAAGTGCAGGTTGAATTGTGTAACTGCGACCCATTCTGAAGTGTCATTAGTTCACTGTGACCCAGTGTCTGCAGTAGTGGATCTACTAGGGGATGAGTTAAAAACACATTATGTCAGAAATAGCTATGTGTCATGAGAAAATAAACAAACACACTGAAAAATTATTGGCGTAACTAAGGTGCAAAGGTCAAAATGTCACAATATTCACATCCCAGGCCTTTAATCAGTCAGTAAGTCATACTTTCATTTTCTGCAATGTGCTATATAACAAATAAGAAGAAGTTACTTTTTTAAGGAGAGTAGACAGTCCTCCCAACTTTAGTTTTTGTTTTTTTAAATCAGAAAGGTAGAAAACAGATAAGGTAACAGATCAGTGGTTGCCATGGCAGGGGATCAAACCATTTTTGCACAATTTGTGGAAAGTTCAAAGACAACACTCAACCCTTTTTTGTCCCGTTTTTTTTTGCACAGGATGAATCACCGATCCCAGCAATCATACTAATTAAACATAATTTCCAGTGCATCCTTTGGCCACCAAAAGCTCCCTTTTCATGCTGATATGGCCTAAAAGAAATAAACAAGTAAAATGATATTCATGTCCAAAGATTCATATTTCTAAGGCAAGTTTTTTCAAATGTGATCCACGAGAAACAGAATGTATGTTGCTTTTAATCTCCAATCCTAATTGCAACCTATTATTAAGTGCAACCAATTTGCAGTTAATAACATAACTTTGGAAAAAAAGAAAAAGGCACACAATCTTTATGCTCCCCTGAGTTTTCTCCAGCTCTTATATTTTAATCTCTTAGATACTTTTAACATCTTTTGAAGGATTTTCCCTCTAAAGGCCACATTAGACCAGAAATAGCAATGCAAACAATGAAGAATACATCATATGCCCATATTCAGGGCAAGGGAACAGACAGTTATATACACCATGCTTATGAGAAAAAGGCTGACGCCTTTTGTAAATCAACTAAATCTCTAAGTCCTGACTTGTTCCTTGGTGGTCTTGATGGCTCTCTGGGCAAATTGTTCGCACTGTTTTTCTCAGATTCCCCAGTGTCTGATGTGATATTTCAATGTGCTAGAGAGGACCTCCTTACCAATATAAGAAGGTTCTAACTTTGAGCAAAGCCCCTGGTGCACCATCACAACTCAATAATGAAGGAAACAAACCAAACGTGTGCAGTCTTGATAGTTAGCTCACTTTTCACCCACCCACAAGAAAGCGGTTTACTGCATGTTTGTTAAGCCCAGTTAACCAATTAAACTTCCATCTCCCCATGCATTATCATTGTTATCAGCATTAACACTGTTATCTGCAGATAAATATCACTTCAGTTGCTTCGTGGGAAACACAGCCATTTATGCCACCATAGTTGCTGCAGTTTTGTGATACGTGATAAGCGGTTTATGTTTTCAGAGGCACTGTTAAGACTGATGATTGTGCATTTCCTGTTACAGATAGCAAGTGGCCTGTTTTTCTGCCTGTTACTATATTGAAGGCACACAGAAAATGTGTTATACATCAAGGTTATCCATTGCAATTCAGTCAGTTCAAGAAATGAAGTGAAATTCAATTCATTAATAGAAAAAATGCCCATAATGGTTCAGCTTCAATGATAAGGCGGCCGCACACATTCACTTGGCTGTAGCCCAATCAATTAATCAATACAAACTGTGACCTCTTTCAAATGGAATGATTTTCCACAGCATATTACAGAATAAAATTATTAGTTGTCTGAGACCAGATCTGACTGATTATTGAAGTCCTTCAATGAATATGAAATATCGTCACTAACATCATTCTGATATGTGGCATTAAGAGGGTAAATGTTCCTCATTAGACATTATATACAGTGCCCTCCACTATTATTGGCACCCCTGGTAAAGACGAGTAAAAAGGGTTATAAAAAATTCGCCGTTTGGTGAATTAGCTTAATGTCACAATGAAAAAATCCAACCTTTAATTGACGTAAATTTATTATGAGAAAACAAATCCCTCATCAAGAAATAATTATTTTTAACACAACTATGTGTGCCACAATTATTGGCACCCCTGCATTTATATATAGAATAAAATAATCATTTTTAATATTTGGACACAACTTTTCCTATTGAACTCTATGGAAAAATATGTCAGGAGAAGAAACCCTTCAAGTTATCCATCCATATATACTGTATTTCTGGCAGCAGAGTGATGGTTTAAGGCTTGTTTGATACATCTGACC
Organism: Synaphobranchus kaupii; assembly: GCA_029718625.1. Taxonomy (NCBI): domain Eukaryota; kingdom Metazoa; phylum Chordata; class Actinopteri; order Anguilliformes; family Synaphobranchidae; genus Synaphobranchus; species Synaphobranchus kaupii. The sequence goes on from CM056376.1 coordinate 311,606, forward strand.
CTTGATGACTTAGAGCCATTTAGGCAACCATATGTTTCATACTGTTCCAGTGTAATTTACAGCTAAATCTAGTCCCACCCCCCAATTCCCATAGAGATCCATTCAAATGCAGAGATATTATAGTATCGCTTGTAAGAGTACCAGAAAATAAGATATTGAGTCTTTTGATGTTGTTGGCTCATAGACATCAGGAAGTCATGGCATGCAAAGGATATGCGACCAAATATTTAAAATGATTACTTTATTCTATATATAAATGCAGGGGTGCCAATAATTGTGGCACATGTGGTTTTGTTAAAAATAATTATTTCTTGATGTGATTTTTTTTTCTCAATCAATTTACTTCAATTAAAGGTTGGATTTTTCTCATGTTTTCAGTGTGACATTAAGCTAATTCACCAAACAGTGAATTTTTTATAACCATTTTTACTCATCTTCACCAGGGGTGCCAATAATAGTGGAGGACGCTGTACATGTCTAATTAGACACAATAATATAGATCCTAACAAGCTGTGCACACAGTGATAATCGGTTATTTCTGTGGCCTTCCCTATCATAGGATCTATATTATCATATCTAGTTAGACATTATATATACTATGTCTAATTAGATATAATATAGATCCTATGATAAGGAATGCCACAGAATATAACTGATTCTCACTGTTTATATACACAGCTTCATATTTCTGAACAGGTTGAGCCTTAGCCTTTTTATTATTTGAGAAAATGTAGCATTTTATTTTTATTTGAAAGTCACTAAAATTTACTGTCCGGTGAGGAAAATGAGGTCACTCGTTTAAGACTGAAATCCACTACCTAGAGGCAATAGATTGATTTAAAGAAAACCGATAACCACATCTTCTGAAGATGGAGAACACATGGTAATTTCTGTAGGTATTTGTGTGTATCAATGTTGGTGTCACAACCCTGAACAGGGGGGCTGGACCTAAGTGCACGACAAGGAGGCAGAGGTACAGGAAAAGGGAGTTTATTATAGCTTGGGGTAGTCCCAAGCTGTACACAGATAATAAACAATAACAATAAAGTCAGGAGTTTCTCCGGGACTTGAATCTGCTCCAAGCCGGGAAACTGGAACGGATTAACAGGAACAAGGAGTTGTTCCAAACCGGAACAGGACCTGGTACGAGACACTGGAAGTTCCAAACCGGAACTGGACTTGGTACGGGACACAGGATGTTCCAAACCGGAACTGGACTTTACTGGAACACTGGGTGTTCCACACCGGAACTGGACTTGGTACAGGACACAGGATGTTCCAAACCGGAACTGGACTTTACTGGAACACAATCAGGGAATCACAAACAGCTACAGACTGGCAGAAACAGTAGAATGTTGGTTAACGAGACAGGCAATCTTTAGGCAGGAAGAACCGCAAACAGACAGGACTGGATAGCAAACAACAGCAGGCAGTGAGCATTTAAGCACCGAGACAAAACCAAACTGAAGTTTAGAAGCACAGGACAGGAATTGAAAGACCAGGATACAAACGAACAACGTTACAGAGTCGAAACAAGGGTAATGAACTAGCACTGGATAGCAGACAGCAGGTGGGTTAAATAGGGAAGTGTAATTGGTAACAATCAGGAAAAGCATGCGAATGTGTGAGTGGGTAATTAACAAAGCGGAGTGAGAGGAATGCATGCTGCAATGGAGAAAGGAGATAGGCTGAGACAGGAGTGGGGAAAAGGAGTGAAACAAACGGAGGGAACACGCCCAGTCTGCAGCAATGGGGAAAACACGGACAAAGGGAATCAAACATGACACGGAGGGAAAGGGCAAAACACGGAAAACGGACAAGATGGGAACGGAACGTTACAGTTGGCTGCTTTCTTTTTTTTAAAGGAGCAGAGGAACAGGCACAAATGTAAAATTTTTGTATGTGATTTCACTGAACTTAATTTGACCAGGCTTTCAATCTGTTTATAAATCTGTAAGAAATACAAATAAAATAAGATGAATCTCAATTGCCCCTTGGTTGTGGAATAAGACTTTTAGAGGACATTGTGGCCATTGGTGCATCCAGCACATGGTTACATGGTTACATTAAACGACGAAGTACTGCACATGTTCTGCACATACATTTTTCATACTGTCAATCATTTATAATTAAATACAGTTAATAATATACAATTTTAACTCATGACACTTACATTCCCACCCTTCAAAACTTCCACAAATCACGCGTCCTAACATACTTCAATAAAAGGAAGTGCATGAATGTATATTGCTTTATTGTGCACCAAATGTTGTGTTAGAATAGAAAATGGCCATAGTAAAAGATAATCACAGCAATCTGGGCGTCTGGCACGTCTTCAGCCTTAGGGAATGTATAAGGCTGCTCTTTCTGGTTGTCTAAGAGACTCTGCTAAAAACCCGTAACCAACACATCTGCATTTTATATTTCAGTTTGTGTTGCCTTTATACATATATTTAAAGGGATTGTAAAGGTAAATCTGTAATTTGCTTCATACTACATTATATGGGGTTGTTATGGTATGTATTAAGCAACAGCAACAGTATTAGATTTCATTTTCATTGCAATCTCGATCTATATCCATCTATTCATTTTCATCTATTCCGATGTGGGGATTAAATGGGTGGAGTTCAAATTATTACTGGGCTCAGTCCTATTGGGCACAGGTCCTCATGGCGTCATGAAGGACCTAATGGCCAATAAATGTTTTAATATCATTGCATATCTCCTCCCATAGTTGGAGGCAAATAAAACTATTCTGCCCCACTAACGTTAAACAGCCTATTTGAGTCTGAGCAAAACAATCGTTTGCTATAGAAAACCTTTGTCTGTGTTATCGATAGTTTTGTAATCCTTAGCTGTAGATATTTAGATATTTTTCGGTTCTAAATCCCTCTCCCAATCTCTCCTTCAACCCACTATTTCATTTCTCCCACCTTCTCTATCCCTTTGTGGTGGTGCTACCTAGCTGTCTTGCTAGCAAGGCTACTTTAGCCCTACTAGAGCTAAGTTAAGAGTTATAACTTAGTTGTTGTTATCGCCTCCGTTTGCATTGCAAGCATGCCGCATATACCCCGTGTATGTGCCCTCCCTGGATGCACAAACAGAGGATGAGGTCGAGGGTAATGCTACGTGAAATTCGTAAGAAATGGGCGGCCTTTTTGGAAAGCTAACATTATTGCTACAATGGCAAGCTCAGCGCAAACACCTGCTTGTGCAGCGACCATTTTACAAAACCGAACAGCTTTCAGAATTATAACAATTTGGCTTGCCCAAATTCCTCAAACTTGTTGCTGGGTTGTGCCCTCTCTAACCCCTTTTCCCCGATGACATCGGTGGCCATCGTCGGGAAGATGAACCTGCTGCAACTGGTAAGTTGCTAGCTTGGACTGCTGCTAACTTACTGAAGTTGGTAGGCATAATGTTAGCTATATTCTTGATAAATAATAGAGTAGTCTGCTGCTGTAATAATATATGTTTGATATAGTTGCCATTGTAATGTAGCCCATTGCTTTTCATCACATTTTATGGACAACCTGACGAGCTAGCTTAGTTTTGGCGGGTGGGCACAGGTGGTTACACTGGGGTAGCATCAGTCAACAACACCATAGTTATAACCGTAGTTAACGTTATAGCCAGCTTGTAACCAGTCACACAATATGTTGCTTTTGCGGCAACAAGCTAATGAAAGTTATTCGGTTTCATCCCATTTTACTCGAAAAATGTCTTGGCTTTCATTTTCTGCGTGTCTTGATGTCAAATCCAATATGAAACTATAGTTTTGAAGCATTTAAACGTAATATGACAAGCTAACACCGGAGTTTCATTTTTTCGGTTATGAGACCCAGCCAAGTTTTTCTCCAGTAACGTTAACGCAACTTTCGCGCCTGGACTTTGAAGGGGTTTTTCTCAAAAACATGGTTTGATTGCATTACAAATATAATGGGACATAACTCGCTTGATATTTGGATTAGAGGGATCATTTGGTATCATTAGAAAGCTTACATCCTCCTTCAGGTAGTATATAAGCCCAACATGTTACATATTTAGTGCGGATTCGCAAACTTTGCTACATGTGGCCCCAGGTCCGGTAAATCTGTTATGCTCAGTAGCTATTATACTAGCTAGCTATTTTTAGTTATCTGATACGCTTCCTGAGCTTTTCACAGTAGCCTACCCAATTGGATCAACCATGGATGCAGAATGGCAGTGTGATCCATTCCATATGCCTGTAAGCGGGAGGCGGGTGACGGCACGGTCCTGACCACGCCCAGACAACCCTGAGGTTTTTTCAATCCAGATTTTATGTCTGACTTGAGATGTGTGTTTATTATAGATATTGACATTACTTTGAATATATATTTGGTGGATATGTAGTGGATACATCCCTCTGTGATAATTTATAGTTATTTTAACTACTTTTCAGCCCCTTTACAATCCCTTTAATTCTCATTAAAAATATAGTGAAATGCCACTTCGAACATATGCAGATAGATAATATCTTGATGTTATCTAAGATATGTCAACACTTTTAAAGCAGTAGTTTACAGCAAAGGTACAATTTATTTGAGTTTGTGTATGCTATTCTGATGGTGAATTGAGATTCTTGAGTAAATTAATTAGCGTAGGCTTTGCATGGAATTCTTTTTTGGTTGTGAATCACGTTTTGTGAAATGTTTAATATTTATTTCTTCATTTATAGTTTAAATTATTAAATGGAAATGCTACAGGTGGAAACTTGGTGTTATTAGTAAGGAATCAATAGAGACTTTAATTTAACGTGTTTTATATGCTAAATCTTCCTGGCGGCTCAGGGACAATCCATAAGTAATGAGGCAATATTGAGCTATCATGCTGTGAATATGATAATGTTCCGTATGTATTTGGTGTTAATGAAACCATGATTATTGCAATTATATTTACAGTACAGAGAAAGCCGACAGCAAACTAAAAGGTACTGCATCATGTTTCACCAATAAAAGTGGCTTGATTGTCCCAACTGTGACTCAAATGATGGCAAATAACACGCCAAAATGCAAGCAACTGACAGCTATAATATTCATGTCATACTGTTTGCTATAATGCAGAATCTTGAGATGGAGGTCATCAATTCCCAGATTATTCACTCACTAACACAACAATGTTTCACAGCTAGCATTTTTTTTATTAAAAAAAAGATAATTACAGTCTTTCCCACTGTACAGTAAAAAATTACATTGACATATCAACTGGGAGCCTGGGATCGGATTGGAAAAAAATAACCGTGGTTTACAATACCATTCCCTCAGCCAGTAACTCTTGGAGATTGGGATCAATCAAGTATGAGGATGCATTTCCGTCTACAACTAAACAAAATATGAAGCATGTCCTGGCCTTGCAAGTAAGCTTGTTTAGAACATCCTGTTCCCATATTTTTGCCAAAACTTCATCAGACATCCCCTTTCAATAATCGGAAGAAAACCCCTCTTCTGTCCCTCTATGTTAGAGTTGCAAACGTGAATACTAAAACAGTTTATAATAACTAAAATAAGTGATATTCCTTAAAAGAAAAACACCACTTGTGCAGCTCTGGTTGGAAGCTATCAATTGGAATTTTGTTGTTGGATGGATTCTGTCAGTGAATTTCTACAGTGGGATCAGCACCCATTCTGAAAGCATCACCAAGTACAGTACCAGTCAAACGTTTGGACACACCTACTCATAGAAGGTTTTTTTTCCGTTATTTTTACTGTTTTCCACATTTTGGAATAGTAAAGACATCAAAACTATGAGATAACACAAATTAAATTATGCAAAGACCAAAAAAGTGTTAAACAAATAAAAAATATATGCTTATAATAACATATATTTTTGATTCTTCAAAGTAGCCACCCTTTGCCTTGATAACGGCCTTGCAAATTATTGCCATTCTCTCAAACAACTTCTGTGGTAAACAGGTATTCCACAGGTAAACAGGTGATGCCATCATGACTCTATATAAAAGGATATCAAAAGGTTCCTGATATCTTATTTCCAGGTACTCTTAGAAGCGATACTATAACCTCTGCATTTGAATGGATCTCTATGGGGATTGGGGGGTGGGACTAGATTTAGCTTTAAATTACACTGGAACAGTGTGGAACACATGGTTGGCTAAATGGCTCTAAGTCATCAAGGGTCTGACGTATCAAACAAGCCTTAAACCATCACTATGCTGCCAGAAATACAGTAGATATGGATGGATAACTTGAAGGGTTTCTTCTCCTGACTTATTTTTCCATAGAGTTCAATAGGAAAATTTGTCAGGAGAAACAACCCTTAAAGTGATCCATCCATATCTACTGCATATCTGGCAGCAGAGTGATGGTTTGAGGCTCATTTGATACCTCAGACCCTTGATGACTTACAGCCATTTAGCCAACCATGGGTTACATACTTATAGTATCGCTTCTAAGAGTACCTGAAAATAAGATATCAGGAGCCTTTTGATATCCTTTTATATACAGTCATGATAGCCTCACCTGTTTATCTGTGGAATACCTGTTTACCACAGAAGTTGTTTGAGAGAATGGCAAGAATGTGCAAGGCCGTTATCAAGGCAAAGGGTGGCTACTTTGAAGAATCTAAAATATATTACTTTTTTTTTATTTGTTTAAAACTTTTTTGGTCTTTGCATAATTTAATTTGTGTTATCTCATAGTTCTGATGTCTTTACTATTCCAAAATGTGGAAAACACTAAAAATAACGGAAAAAAAAATAAAACTGTAAATACTCTGCAGAGAATGGCTTTGTCCATTGGTTCCAATTCAAGGTCCCAGCACTTGTCCTGTGAACAGAACATAAAAAATATTGGCTCCAATGAATAAATGACGGAGGTGGACCACTAGCTTTACTAGATCTTAATTCAGTGGAAGCAGGCAGCCAGACAAAGTGAACTCGGGGGACAGGGAAGGGACTTGAACAACTGCTGTTAATCTCTCCCTGCTGACTGTTCTAAGCATAGGGCTATACCACATACTCTACATTTCTCAATCTTTATGATCCACATGAGCTATACTTTTGGCAGCGCAGATCATAAGTAAATCAGTTTCTTCTTGAAAAACTGGAGTTTGATATTTTGTGGATCAGACCTGGGTCAATTTGGTCAACCAGATTGCCGATTTTAAAAGCAAGATAATTTTTCATCAATATTCATATTCAGAACAAAATTCTTCTTGCATATGATTGTACCTTTTAGACAGAAACATGTTTTGTTGAACATTCTCAGGGGTCTGCAGCTGTTGTAAAACTGACAAGCATTTAACAAGCTAAAGTATTTCAATTGATTTTTTATTTGGTTTGGATTAGTATCCCTATGCGGTGTGAACAAGGTATCCTAATGCGAAGGTGAGCCATCTTCACTTTGGTTCACGAGATTCCTGCCAATTCCATTGGCATTAATGATATGCAGCCAGGACAGGGCTCACTATTTCTCACTATTTCACCAGTTGTGTTTTACATAATTTGCACAATTGACATAATTTGCGATAAACGAAGGCACCAGTCTAAAGCCCTCCACAGAAGACTATGAGGAAAGGAGCTGGTTGTTGTTCGGGAGGTGTTTAAACACAGCACAACAAGCAAAATAGGGCCATAACAAATGAAACAAGGCCATGATATACTATGCAACTCCAGAGAGAAGCTTTAACTGTATAAAGCAGTCGAAGAAGCCATCAACTCACCAGGTAAGAGCTTTGCAAAGTTAGAAGATTATCATAGGAACAGAAAATATGTAGGCGCAGAACTTTAGACTCAGTATATTTAAAGGAATTTTGTGTTCAGGTCCAGAGAAAACATTTCTAAAGGCCAAACACGAAGGGCTGGAATCCTACCCCGAGGAACAATGAGAAAACATGAAAAAACAAACAATGAGACTTCCAGGTGGAATGAAAAGAACAAGACTCCCATTATAATGCGTCCATATTTGTAAATTAATTTCGATAACCCAATTTCACAGTCAGTCACGGATACGGAATTAAATGCACAGTTATGCCAACACCCCAGAACAACTTGTGCCCTTCCTCAGGTTGGCTTTGAAGGCATACCAAAAACTTTAGAACTTTGTCCTGCTTATACAATCACTAACTTTAATGAATAAATTAAGTCCTTTCAGTTATCATCCAGTGTTACATACAGTTGCAGTTATATACCTTTGCCGGCCCATTCTATGCTCAAACCATATGAAAAGTTGTTTCCGATTATAAAATGTTACATATATAACATACACTGCCTGGCCAAAAAAAAAGTCGCCATTGCACCCGTCATGAATAGTTCCCACTGTACAAGCCTCTGGAGGCAGTGTTATGATCTGGGGTTGCTTCAATTGGTCAGGTCTAGGCTCAGCAACGTTATGCAGCAAAAATATGAAGTCAGCTGAGTACCTGAATGTACTGAATGACCAGGTTATCCCATCAATGAGCATATTACAGGACGACAATGCCAAGATTCATCGGGCTCAAATTGTGAAAGAGTGGTTCAGGGAGCATGAAGAATCATTTTCACAAATGAATTGGCCACCAGAGTCCTGACCTTAACCCCATTGAAAGTCTTTGGGATGTGCTGGAGAAGACTTTACGGAGTGGTTCGACTCTCCCGTCGTCAATACAAGATCTTGGCCAAAAATGAATGCAACCCTGGACGAAAATAAATGTTGTGATGTTGCATGAGGTTGTCGAAACAATGCAATGATGAATGCGCGCCGTAATCAAAGCTAAAGGCGGTCCAACGAAATATTAGAGTGTGCGACTTTTTTTTTTGGCCAGGCAGTGTATATCCTTGCTTATGTCAGACAAATAGTTTTAAAATATAAAAAATAAAGCATGAGCCTTATCACCAACGTGACCTGTTCTGGTTTCAGGGATCACTTAAAAGTGCCGTATCCCTCTGACGGAATACCCAGAACACAGCAGCCTTTTTATGACATGAGGGTGCCAGTGTTAACCTATGCTTCTTCAACCTGTGGCAACACCACCTCAAGGGGTGGCTAGCGTTGCTGCCCACTGAGAATTAACTCCCTTATACTTTAATAGCCCTGGAACTGCAATAATATAAAAAGAGAATGCTATGACTTGCAACTGAAGAGTCATTTACATTACTTAATCCCATGTGAATAATGGCTACAGAGACTTCCCAGTTTGGCTAAACTACATGAAAGTGAAGGTTCATATGTTTGGAATACGTTTGGTCTCTCTTCATATAGTAGCAATACTGTTTGCTTTAAAGAGAGGGAGGGGTGCCACTACAGAATCAAATGAATAATTCTTTAGAAGCATCACTTCTCATGTAGAAAACGAGTAAATTTCCAATTTTTTTAGTTTAAGGGCTATTCAGTTTCTAAGCTGAATCATCTCGTAACATATTCATGTTCGTCCTCTTTCAGAAGAGCCCTACACAATCAACATTTTAATAACAATGTTGCGCTGCTTAGCCCTGCTGTTGACAACATAAGAGTCTACTTAAACAGAAAAGAAAAAAAAAAACTGTGACTGACCTTAGGTAAGCCAGTCTTTGCCATAAATGAAACTGATTCCCCCTTGTCATCTGGCTGAGACTTATCCAGTCAGGGTCAGTATCTTTATAGGGTAGTGTTTATTGGTGCCTGGGCCCTGAAGGGGAGGGGGGGAGGGTGGTGCTGCTTTTTTTCTTGTTTCTCACCACAAAGGCTTGTGTGTAACCTATTTAATAGACACATTTAATCTTAAATCTGATTTTGAGTCGCTGGTCGATTTAACCAGTTTGCAGGATGAATTTGGAGGCTTAAATTTAATGTGTTTTCTCACAAATTGTGTTTATCTTTCAAATCTATCTAATATTGCAGTACATGTATAGCAATTTGGGGTTTTATTTTCCTTGCACTTATGTGTTATCATTCAGATAGAAAACCTAGAAACTGGAATCAGAGCAGCTACACCTTAAATATACCTTAAAGATAATTATGCTACACCGTAATCCTGCTTGCCTGCCACGATGCAGCTGCTCAGAAGTAGTTCTGTATATATAATGTATGTGAATGAGCAAAATATGTGTTTTGTTTTTTTTACTTTTTAAACTTAGAAACACATAAATAAGAAAAGTAGTTAATTCCTTCTTACGATTGCAGGGCAATAAAAATGTTTATATAATTAGCCGCGGGCCCACACACACACATGCTGAATAAAATCTTTTTCAGGCCAGGTCACCTTTGTATTTCCTTTGCCTTGACTTTTCTATGCCTTATCAGCAGTGGTCGATTTGTAAAAAAATATTTCAAGGGGGATGGTGGCATCTGTAATATCACAAAGCACCATTAACCCAAAGGGGATGGAAAGGGTCGATGGCAGTTTTACAAAGGGGATGGTTTTTGTCATTTTTATTAACAGGGGGATGGCATCCCCTTGCTTCCCCCCTCAAATCAACCCCTGCTTATAACTAGAGTCTCCAGTCCTGGAGGGCCACAGATTCCAAAGGTTTTTGTGGTTCCCTTTGAGTCAGCAGTCAGTTTAGGACTTGGAAACCAGGTGTGTGGAATTTTTAGCCAATCAATAAATTCAGCATTTAAGTTCCGGAAAACACCAAAAACCAGCAGACAGTGTGGCCCTCTGGGATTTTGAGTTTGAAATCCCTGCCTTTGAATGTTTGTGAAAATCTCAAAATGGTAAAAAACTGGATTATATAGTAGGTGTGGGGAAGTATTATTGTTTTTATGTATTTTAAAAAAACAATAAGATACCTATTGAATTTCTATCCTGAAATTCCAAAAATCTGAAGGCCAATATTTCCGGAGGTGAAACCTGTACATGTCCACATCAGAAAAAAAACCAATGTAGTGCAAAAATGTACACTCACACACTAAAGCACTAAAACACAACCTGAAATAAACATGGGTAGTAGAGACATTGATCCTTATCCAACTGAAAAAGATCCTCTTTAAACAGGAGGTTTATATGTTTAGACCGTAATGTCAGACTTTTGTCTCCCATCTGCAAAGATTCCTCATGTTGTTTAGTTTTTTCTGGCACAAGGCAACGAGGAGTCACCTTGAATACAGACTGTAAATTATACATCCTAACCTCATTCTGAGTTGTCATATCCCTTGATGTCAATCAGGCATTTTTTTTCACTCATAAAACAATACATAGACACACACAATATGTAGAATGTGTAAATTAATATGGAATTGAATAAAAATTCAGGTTGGAAATGACAGAATATGTGACAAAAGCCCAAACCTATTGCGTAAATCACAGCACATACAATTTAATGCAGGTACATCAGGCTGTACTGTGACTTATCTGACACGCACGCAAAAAACCATGTTGGTGCAAGAAATGTATGGCATTTGGAATAGGCTGTAATTTGCACTGAAATAGGAAAATTCTACATATAGAATTCCATATGGACTGTAAGACTCTCTCATCCTGTTTTCATGGGCACCCCCCCCCCCCCCCCCCCCGTTTTCCTTCTGTTCTCGTGATTATTCCCAGTCCTATAAGTGAATGCAATTTCATATTTTCTCATTTTATTCACATTATTGTCCACCTCCCACACCCTCCTGCTTATGTTAAATAATAAGGATTACGTTCTGCACTTAGTTTAATTGCTTTATTTGCGAGCAGTGGAAACAAACCAGCAGCTTTACACACTCTAGAGAAATTAAAGGGAAAACGAACAGCAGTGATGACGCAGAGCGTATGTCAGAATGTGGATCCTCAACTCACTCCCTCCCATTAAGCACAAACACTTCACTAAAGGCAAGAAAACCCCAGAAAACAACAGAAACTGATGTTCACCTCTTATATTTGCTCTTTTACAATCATCCCTGCCCTCCCAAATTTTTTATTATTTTTTATACAGTCATTCAGTCCATTTTTTATTTTTTTTACTTTGCTTGGGCTGTAAAAAGAAGCACGTTTTTTGTGAGGGGATGAGGAGGTAATAAATATGGAACCTGGAAAGAGGACAGAATAGCAAAATAAATAGATTGTACAAATGTTATTTACCTTAGCCCTCGGTTAAAAACATTTCAGTGTCACTGCATCCTGCCATTCAGGAGGAATCAGGCTTGGTCTTCCACACTGTTCCGTTCTGCACAAAGCATTTCTTCACTAGAGCATGAGGGATTCCATAAAGACTCACACGTCCCCACTATTTTCTCTTCCCACTAGTTCCAACTGAGATATCTGCAGGGCAGCCACACACACACACACACACACACACACACACACACTGCAGAGAAATTGGCAATGTCTTGGGGTATGCCAGTCAGTTTAATTAACAGCACGCTTATTGTGGGTTCTGGCAGGTTTGGAAGGATAAACTCTCGCTCAAACATTCACGACTCACTAGGCTTCACTGTCTTGCACGAGAAAAGAACAGCCAGAAAAATTCAACAACGACCTGGTTATACAGAGCATAAATAAGTCGGGGCAAAGTATCCACCTGACTAATTTCACAGTAATGTCTGTACGGGAGCAATGCAAAATGTAGCCGTACCTTATTGTAGTTCAGGAGAGTGCCGAAAAAAAACTGTCCTTTGTGTTAGGGCAGAATTATCTCCCCCACTCCAACAAAACACAGGCAAAACAAAGCAAGTCTAGAAATAAGGAAATACCTCCAGATTGCACAAACACACTCTCTCTCTCTTCTCTCTCTCTTATGCAGACTCACACACAAACACACAAACACACACATACACGCACGCAATTATGTTACATGATTGTGTTTTTAAAGACAGCCTGTCAGCTTCAGAGCTGGGAAGGCTGTGTCCACCATTTAGGGTAAAATTGTGCTCATTAGCAACCTGCCCTGCCATGGCTGAATAATAACATTGCAATGAATGTTTCAGGCAATATTGTCAGATATGGCATCCAGTCAGTCAGTGAAACACTGGTACATTCAAGAGTTCAGATCCAGCGTTATATATGGGAATATTCCACTTTTTTGGGATGGGGTGTAAAGATTGGCAGTCCCATGCATATCCAGAACAAAAGACACTATCTAAAGGAAACTATCTATCTTGGCTAGTTCTAAAGGAAAGTGTTGTTTTGGATCTGGTAATCTGTTTGTTAAGAATCTTTTTTTACAACATGTCTACATTGCCCTACTAAAATGTTGTGCTCAAGGCGAATAGTAAGACAAAGGCCTTTTTGCGAAACTGTTCCACAAAAATCAACGTGAGGAACCTGATTCAGCTGGGCGTCTGTGTTGTTTTGTGCAAGGAAAAGCTTCAAAGCAAAGCATTGTCTCTTGTTTTGATCAACTCTCCATAGAGTCCCATGCTCCAAACATCCCTGAGGCCAGAATTTCTAAAAGAAATGCAAGAAATAAGAATGGTCCCATGCATTTCTACCGCTCATAGTCCTTGTCTCTCAGAAGGTTTGCAGAATGTCCTGCAGGTTTCCTATGTATATCTTCAATAGCAGTGTGCAGCTTACTTGTTCTGAGGACATTGTCTTGTCCACTAACATTCTACACGTGCTTCTTTAGCAATCTGAGGGAAAACAAAGCCTTGAATCTGTTCCTTGGGCAAGTTGTGCTTGTCCCGCTCTTTGCAATGAGCCTGGATTCCAGGTTGGCCTTCTGAGTAGAGAATTCCCGCCTTTTCAAAAGAAGGTGCCCTTGGTGTTCTTGCAGAGGATTTTCTTGAAGGCCCTGCGGAAGTCCTTGTTGAAGATGGTGTAGATGACGGGGTTCAGGCAGCTGTTGCAGTAGCCGATCCAGAAGAAGAACTTGAAGAGGGGGTCTGGGAGGGCACAGGCCTCTGGGCAGATCGCCTGCAGGCTGTAGGAGAAGAAGAAAGGGAACCAGCAGACCACAAACACCCCGATCACCACCGCCAGCACGAAGGTGAAGCGCTTCTCGCGGTTTACCATGGCCTTGCGCCGAGCCATGTTGGGTGTGCCCTCTGGCTTGGCCTTCCGCCCGGCTAGTATGGCTCCCTTTGAGGTGGCAATCATGTCCCTGTACTTCTGCACTGAGGCCGGCGATGCCGGAAAACCCGGTGACCCAGCGATGCTGGAGGCCCCGTGGCCACCCGGCCCTACCCCCTCCATGTCTGACCCAGAGCTGGTGCTGTCGTCATTGTTATTGTCTGCCCTCTTTCCAAATCGCCTTGTTTTCTTGCCCTCCTTGGTTTTAGGGGTCACCTCAGGGTGATGAGCAGAGGTGGGGGACGGCGTCAAAGAGAGGGCGGGGGCCTAGCGGCGAGCACGGAGTAGTGGGAGTAGGGGCCGGCGAAGGGGACGGGGGCTGCAGCAAGTTGGCGGACCTCCTTGCCTGCTGTGCGCACGGCGACAGGGGCACGGCAAGGTTGGGGGGCCTATGGGCGCTGCTTTTCTTCGGGGCGGCCGGGGTGCTGTCTGCGCCCCCGTTAAGTTGGGTTTTATCGTGGCCTTTCTGAGGGATGGCGGCAGCGGCGGCGGCGGCACCTTCTTTCCTGGGCTCCCCCGGGGGACAGCGAGTGCGTTGCTTGGCGATCTGGTAAATGCGTATGTAGACCAGGATCATGATGAGGCAGGGGGCGAAGAAAGAGCCGATGGTGGAGTACAGGATGTACCAGCGCTCGTCGTTGAGCTGGCACTGTGGCAAGCCCGCCCCGCCCCCCCCACTCTGGCTCTTGTTCATGGACAGCAGCGGGGGGGAAGGAGATGACGGCCGAGATGAGCCAGACCACCAGGATGGCGGTCTTGATCCGTTTCGCCGTGCGCTGGGCGCCGTAAGTCACGGCCCGTGATATGGACAGGTAGCGGTCCAAGCTGATGGCGCACAGGTGCACGATGGACGAGGTGCAGAACAGCACGTCCAGCGCCAGGTATATCTCGCACCACACAGAGCGGAAATACCAGTAGCCCATCAGCTCGTTAGCCAGGGAGAAGGGGATGATGAGGGTGGCCACCAGGATGTCTGCTGCGGCCAGGGAGACGAGGAAGAGGTTCTGCGGGCCCCTGAGAGAGCGGCTGGTCAGCACGGCGATGATGACCAGGATATTTCCCACAATGGTGAAGAGCACCATGAGGGTGATGGCAGTGGCAAAGGCAGCGGTGGCCTCGGGGGAGTAGGGCTTCACACTCTGGTTGCATGTGGGAGATGCGCCACTCGTTCCACCACCGATGCTGCTGTTCCTGCCGCCGAGCCCGGAACCTGCCAGGCAAGCACTTTCGACAGCCACTGACATGACGAAACTGTGCGAGAGGCAGCGACAGAGCTGGTTTATGTTTCAATGCAGAGCGCTCAAACTGAAAACGCGCACAAATAATATCAAATGTACTTTAAAAATCCAATTGTGCCCCTTGAGATGATTTCTTTTGGATAAAATAATAATAATACAAATAAACTAAGTGAAAACACGCTGCCGGTCACTCACCCTCTCACTGACAAGATTGTAAATAGCATACTTCAGTTTCTTCTTAGAATTTTGTTAATTTCCAGTTCATCGTAACTGACATTGTCGCAGTCGAGTCCCTTATCTTTCTTTTTTGCTTGCTGTTTTAAGTCTTCTCAAAACATGCTGAAATATTGACAAGCAGTCGGGGTAAACGGTGTTTTATTAACTGAATGCCTCTGCTTAATTAAGAGCATATATGGTATCCATTGTTCCGGCGACTATTCTGCTAATAAAATACTTTTTTTGCTAAGCAGTACATGAAATAATGAAATAGTGTTAATCAAAATCACTGTGTACATCCCTAAGTAACAAATTCGCGGTTTTCGGATGGACAGAAACATGACTAAGATTTATTTAAGGTTGCAAGATTGGAAGTTATATGCAATTACAAGGCATATCCTACATTTTGTTTTATAGTTCACGTTCCTGGCCAAGCCATGCTCAGATTTCACATTCAAGCGGCTATCTCTGTTCTCAAGTACCGGAGGATGCACCGCGACTCTCCAACGCACGTAGGGGCAAGGAGTTCATTAAATTCTGTTTACATTTGCAAACATGCGTTTATCAAGGCTGGGTGAAAAATTATAACGGATGGGAAAATATTCCCTGACAATAATATAGTTCTTGGCTAGTTCTGAATTCCATTTCTCAAAGTGTTCTCCCGTCCTTTTTGATCGATGCAGTGTGCCAGTCTAAATCCCTCACTAAATCTACGAGTGCTGCTATGAAGAAAATAACTTTGCCATCAGTTAAAGCTTCATAATTAAAATGTTTGTGTTGGAAAATGTGTCATCGATTGTAGAACAGCTCTTCATCTGCTTTAAAAAAAATTAATTTAATAACCAGTCCGCTCCTTATTAGAAAATGAGATAATTCTGCATTCCCATTGCGATGTCATTTTCCAGAATATTCACCAGTCGTCTTGAAGCTTCAAAAAGATTGAAATTTTTTTACGACTAGCTACTTAATAAAACTGTTGGATATCTCCGAGTGCTGTTATCGCCAATTACGCGTACTCCAGCTCGGTTTGCCGTTTTCCCAATTCGCTTTGCTCTTTCTTTGTAGCCCAGCTCTCAGTGCGGTTCAGTGGCTCGTGCGCTCTGCTTCGCCCATTCGGACCAGTCGCTCGCGCAGTTATAGCTTACGGGACCCAGCCCAGCTAAATATCGGCGCGCGCGTTTCCCCTCCTCACTTCAACAGCTGG
The DNA here is from genome assembly GCA_029718625.1 of Synaphobranchus kaupii. Taxonomy (NCBI): domain Eukaryota; kingdom Metazoa; phylum Chordata; class Actinopteri; order Anguilliformes; family Synaphobranchidae; genus Synaphobranchus; species Synaphobranchus kaupii. The sequence continues at coordinate 328,187 of CM056376.1, forward strand.
AATGATGTCAGGACGGGCGTCACTGAACGAAGTGCCTCTCCTCCTACTCTCTCGGTAGCCTACGACACATCTCTAAACCACATGAAATGCAAACGCTCAGGGTTAGGCTACAGTATTGATTCGGCGGAGCGTGTGAGTTATTTACTTACGGTACACCCAATCAGGTTTAATTTACAGATAACATGATGAATTGATTAATTAACCGACACACATGAGTCTCACCAGATATTGTGATGTCAATTATATCCTTCCTCACAGGCAATAAACAAGTAGGCTAGGCCTATAACTACTGCTAACATTACTGTTTCAACATTCTGTTTGTATCCATCACGGGTACCTGCCAAACAAATATAAACGTGCATTAATCACAATAATTATCAACATGTCCTAGTAGCCAGATTGTGAATAAACGGGTAATGTCCACATGAATACCAGCAGGTTCACAAATAGCTTAGTTTTTAAATAAGGTAACCTAAAAGGCGTCAAATTCAGCATTACAATAAACAAATGCTTTGTCGTCATTTACTTTCGTTTAATTCAACCTGTACGGTTTAACCAATCATAAGTTAACTATATTTGTCTTCATAGTACCTGAGGGAGGGGGAGGGGGGGGGTTAAAGCGACTAATGTTCACTCAAATAAATGTACATCTACTCCACAATAATTAGACGTAGGTTGGCATAAACAGCACGCAGGGAGAATGCATTATTTATAATGGAAGGCAAAGGTTTGGCGTTATCTGTTACTCACGCGCCACCAAGAGTTTATGTGTCAGTCAAGGTGAAGGGTAAAGAGAATGATGTCACGTCAGTAAACCATAAGCTCATGTTCAAAATATTCAGACACGTTTTATAAATAGCTCGGGGGCTGTAATTATGTGTAGGTTGAAGCGTGAACAGTTAGAAAAATGTTGTAAATGGATAAGAAAAAAAACAGAATATTTCTCAGAGGGCTACATTATTAATGCCACAGGACTACCAGAAATGCACATGTTAATCAAGCTTGCATGAAGATAACTAAAGTCAAGTGTGCCTGTATTATGGGTTTTATCTAACCGTTCTCCAGCGCCCTCTGAGAGGTAGAGGTGTCCTCATATGATGCGTAGTAATTATTAGTCGTTATCTGAAATTATGGTCCAAATAAAATATCACCATTACTAAATAGCATTGCTACCCCACAAATATTTCCAACCTGACTCAAGTTGCTGCAGTTGGGCTACGTCACATTACTGCAAAAATTGCCTATACGCTGCTAAATTTGTAGGCTATAGACTACCAGGATGATGAACTCGACTGTTTGAAGTTATATGCTGCGAAGCCATCTGATTGGCAATGGTGAAGGTGGCATTGTGCAGTAGCTAGACCTATTTCAATATCCAATATCACTATCGCTACGTCAATAAACCTACAATAGGCCTACTGATAGTAACTTAATATACTACTGTTGAAGGCCACACCATGTAACTAGACGTCATAAGGGCCCATTGTTAGTTTCCCCTTTAAAGGCAATTATGCTAGGAAGATAGTCATATCGAAATCAGAATTCCCTAAAATACATTTATACAGATGGGCACTTGCATGTAGTTACACATAGCCTACCTTAGTCAAGCATACACGGGTGTGTTCCTGATCTTTAAGCCTTCTGTTTAGGATTTCCAGATCATCTGCCATGCTGCACCATATCATCTCTCAGCTAATGCCAAACAATAGTGCCTGGGGAGGCAAACGGTTAGAACTCTGGTCTAGCGCTGCTTGTGATGCCCCTCCAAAATTTCTAAAAGCCCCCAACACTTGTACTGCGGCTGCAGTATAAACTCTCAAAAGCACGGTCTAGATTTCTAGCAGTGTTTGTGTCATTTGGAGTCTTTTCAGTATCCTGTGGGTCTTAACTACTGTCGCCACATGAAAAATATGCTAATCCACAAATAATCTTAAATGACACATTTTTTGTACGTTTTTTTTTAGTTCTAATTATTTTATCTCAGATGCTGTTCCATGCAGACTGCATAGTCATCTTCTTCGGAAAGCGGTCGATAACACATCGCAGCACAAAAACTCTGCCACCGTGTGGACATATTTATTTACTGTAAAATAACACCATATGCACCTTATTGTTTAACGTGCTATTAACAAAGACACAATCTGCCTATTTCTTTTAATGAACTTGCTGAATTGAGAATAATTAATTCTTAGGTAAGTGAAAATAACAGTGAAATCCATGATTATGAATTCATTTAGAAATGAAATCACCTGGTTATTTTCAGCAGTTTTCCTCAACTCATGTCACCATGCCAACACTATTCTACTAGTCAGCTTCTGCAGATTGTCCAGTCTTGCATTTGCATTTTCATCACACTGAGACCTGGCTTTGTCTGTGCGTGTGTGTGTGTGTGTGTGTGTGTGTGTGTGTGTGTGTGTGTGTGGGTGTCTTTGTGTGTGTGTGTTAAAGAGAGAGAGAGTGAGAAAGAAAGAGAGAGAAATAAAGAATGCATTCTCCTGCATACCCCTGTGTCTTCTCTTACCTGATGATACAGGTACAGTATATCTAGATTTTGGGATTAAATGTAGGATCTACATTATCAAATGTGAATTTTATTTTATTGCAGACAAATAATTCCCTACAAATATTTGCTTTACTAAGCATTTCCAAGTACATCACCAATATTATACAATATTATGAAAGTTCATTTATAAAACCTTTGTTTAAACTGTAGCTACAGAATCTCAGGGGAACAGTTCAACAGTGTAGAGTATTGTGTAGCCACCGACCTTGTGCATGTTTCATCTGGTGTGGGCTGAACACCAAACATGAACACATGAATGTACCTAAGAACACTGTGTGGTATGCTGTTTGTTTGGTATATACCTGTATATACCTTTTTAAAATTATTTGCAGAGCTTTAAAATGGTTGACAAAAGTGATAAGTGATTCATTTGTGTTTTTATTTCCCCATCCTGTATTTATTTTTCCAGTTTTGCCACCACTGTACCGTTTAACACTCAGAACCTAACTACCCCTCACCCACCCACCCACAACTCCCCCACCCCACCCCAAGAAGTTAACACATGACCTCACTTCTCTTTCATATTCAGGTTGTCATTTTTTTTTCTGCTTTCTCTCACGTCACCTGAGATCAATGTTCCCTGGCAAGACTGTTTCATCCATCTGCTCCCTCCCGCAAATCTTTAATTCCGATCTCTCTCCTCTTTAGCGCGCAGGAGGTGTTACAGATGAGCCTGGATAGATACCCGAGTCTGTGGTGTCCCCAGACTACGCATCGCTGTAAACAATTTAATCTCCGTTCAATATCTGTTCTCTTTTTTGTTTTTTTTGTTCACTTGGAATTTAGTTTTCATACAATACAGATTTAATCTAATGTGATGCTTTTGTGATACAATAATAAATCTGTGTCTTTTAAAAACAAAGCTGTCGTTAATCTTAGTCATTGTCATCACCATTGCTAGGTGAACCTTGATGAACAAATATAATGTATCGTTATGCAGTATTTCAAATCAGTGGCAATCATTGTCCATGGGTCATTTTTTCCCAAGCAACGCATTCACTGTGTAAGTAATAAAGACTTGTGGCAACCATTACTGACACTCTAAACTAATCCTAATTATTTCCTAATCTGTTCAGATCCCATGAGGTAGTCACATCCCACCTTCACTCTGGAGTAGCCTATACTCAAAATGACTGTTACAAACACAAAAAACGCCAATCTGCTGCAACAATGGCAGCAATCCTCCAGGGAATAGAATGTCCGCTTAAAGCCATTTAGAACTGCCAAGGAAAAGAACAACTAAGGGTGAAATACATGATATGTTAAATAAATAAAAAAACTCCTCTAAGAAGAGAGAGAGCAACAGTACAGGTGCACAAGCTGGCTGTTTGTTAATGGATAGCAAGTGCCTCTGTACAATCCAGTCCAGGGGGACTTGTTGGTACCCAAAGGTAATAAATACTGATAAGGAACTCCGTATCCTGGTGCTACTTTGATCGTGACAGAGAGGAGATTAATCCTCTATATTAGTAACGCCGTCTGTCTTCATAAAGACTATCCTCACAGGGGTTTCGGGGGGGATACAGAACATAGCAATTAATCATTCACTGACACTTGTCAGGATCTCTCAGGTAAAGTATCTAACAAGAAGCACAATACCCCGCTGCTCATTTGGGCTGCGTACACCTGCCCGCGTGCGGACGCTTGCCGCTGCCGTATTTACTGAAACACCACGGCCTCCAAGACATCTAACGCCCCTCCGACAGCGCACTGAAACACCTGACAGCGGCATGGCAAGGGCGTACTGACGTACCCAGGTGTCTCTTGGTAGTCGGCGAGGCTGTAAAATAAATTGCAGGACATTAAATCGGGAAGCTGAAATGGCTCGGTTTTTCACGATGCGGCCGCTCTTCTCATTACAAGGGTTCCTCCAGAATCGACCTTGGCTTGCAGCTGCTGGACTACCCCGACACTGAGGGTGTTTGGTTTGTCTTTTTTTTTTTTCAGACGGCCCACTTTTACCAATTTTGAGAAAATCAACATCTTTGTTTATTATAAATTGTTTTATTTTTGCATTCAAAAAATCACATTTTTATACTCAAATCCTTAGTAATAGTGTAAAATTAAAACTGTAAATCTAACAATTTACCAGAAAAATTAGAACCATCTTGAAAACTATTGTTTATCAAAACTGGACTTAGTGAGGTTTGGAAAAACACTCTTCAATTAAGGCCGTCAGTCACACAGTCCTGAGTATAAGCCACAAGTGTCAGGGGATTCGGTACTTTGTGACTGTGACCACCACCTCACCACCTTTATTTGAGGGGAATCATAATGCATTTGTGTTGTGCCTTTTTTCTTGTCTAAGAATCATAGAGCGTTTTACAGTAGCAGCCACCATGTTCATCATTCACAAGGGGCTTGCATGGCAGCAATTAGTGCCAGGGTGCTCACATCAGCTGAGGTTGAGAGGGAGGGATGCATTTAACCCAGAGGTGGGCAACGAGGGCCGTATCCGTTTCTGGTTTTCATGCCAACTTCTGCCTTAATTACCTAATTAGCCCTAATATTTACGCCATCTGACATTTTAGTTACAATTCTTAATAAGCGCATGAATGACAGCCGAACACTTCTTGTGTCCCTATATGAAACATTTCAATGTGATCTAATGTACCAGTGTTGGTGTTAACAGCCAATTAGCTCATTTAGCTGGGGTAATTGGCGGGAACAAAAACCTGCATACACACCGGCCCTCCAGGACTGGAATTGCCCACCCCTGATTTAGCCTATTAACTTTGGGATGATGAGATGGGAGAGGCATTCTGGGAATTTGGCCAGGACAGTAGGGAAGCCCTGATACTCTGGGTGCGACTGCGTCCCAATACTCAAAAAATGCACCCTCCTTTTCTCCACTACCACCTCCTCTCCTCCATGCTACATATTAATTACAAATGGTTACAAATTGATTAATGTCTCGATGCAAACCGCAATGTCAGGTACATTGTATACTGTAAATGCAACTATTCGTACTCAAAACGTTCCGGCGGTTTTGCATACTTCAGGGTAGGAGATCAGTGGTAGTGGGGGAGTGGAGCAAAGGAGGAAAGGAGTGAAGAATATTGGGACGCAGCCTCTATGTCACCTCAGTAACTCAGTACTATGAATTTCTCATCCTGCAGACAGCAGTGAAAGGGGACATTGGTTTGACACGAGGGCCACGTCCCAATATTCTTCACCCCCCACCTCCCTTCCTCCACTCCCCCACTACCACTCCTCTCCTACCCGGAAATATGCAAAACTGTCTGAACGTTTCGAGTACAAGTATTTGCATGTACAGTATACAATGTACCTGACATTGCGGTTTGCGTCGAGACATTCATTAATATGTAACCATTAATAGGTAATTAAGATGTAATCAGCTACATTAGATTAAAACACAAAGATCCGTTTCCGGGGCACAGAGTAGAGGAGGTGGTAGTGGAAGAAGGGAGGGTGCATTTTTTGAGTATTGGGACGCACCCAAAGAGTAAGCAGCCAGGCCACATAGTGGGTCCAGGGTTGAGAGGCCCTGAGTTTAACCCGTGTGTTGCCCTCGGGTCAAAAATTACCCTTTTCTGAGTTTAACAGCAGTGAAAACTTCCTAAATTAAATTCTTTCAGAATGAAGATTCATGACTTTTCCTGGAGTGACCTTCCTGGAGTTCTTTTTTAGTTATTTACACCATCAAGGTGCAAATATTTTTTTGCACCTTGACTCATATTGTATTATGAGCCTTTTTTAATCTTGCAGTTATGAAATCAGAGGTCACACAAAAAATGAAGTGCCACACATCAATTACAGCAACAAGAACAACAACAAACCATTATAGTAAAAAATGAATGGTAACTTTAGACTGAAGAAATACAGTGTGTCTGGACTGTGATGTAGGAAAGCACCGTTATTCACCAATTTATTGATGAATGACAGGTTATTTTTATATGACAAATAGATTTAGGGTTTAAAATTCAATGAAGATGCTTTATTACAAGGGGTCTGTGAGGGTGAGTCATTTTTGACCCTATGGACATATGGGTGCATACATATAGTTGAAGTTTACATACACTTAGGTTGAAGTAATTAAAACTAATTTTTAATCACTCCACAGATTTCATGTTAGCAAATTGTAGTGTTGGCAAGTCAGTTAGGACATCTACTTCGTGCATGACACAAGTAATTTTTCCAACAATAGTTTACAGACAGATTTTTAATTCATTATATCACAATTCCAGTGGGTCAGAAGTTTACCAAGTTAACTGTGCCTTTAAACAGCTTGGAAAATTCCAGAAAATGATAATGCTAATCATTGATAGGCTAATTGACATTATTTGAGTCAATTGGAGGTATACCTGTGGATGTATTTTAAGGCCTACCTTCAAACTCAGTGCCTCTTTGCTTGACATAATGGGAAAATCAAAAGGAACCAGCCAAGACCTCAGAAAGAAAATTGTGGACCTCCACAAGTCTGGTTCATCCTTGGGAGCAATTTCCAAATGCCTGAAGGTACCACGTTCGTCTGTACAAACAATAATACGTAAGTATAAACACCATGGGACCACGCAGCCGTCATACCGCTCAGGAAGGAGCTCCTAGAGATGAACGTGCTTTGGTGCGAAAAGTGCAAATCAATCCCAGAACAACAGCAAAGGACCTTGTGAAAATGCTGGAGGGAACAGGTACAAAAATATCTATATCCACAGTAAAATGAGTCCTATATCAACATAACCTGAAAGGCTACTCAGCAAGGAAGAAGCCATTATTCCAAAACCGCTATAAAAAAGCCAGACTGCTGTTTGCAACTGCACATGGGGACAAAGATAATACTTTTTGGAGAAATGTCCTCTGGACTGATCTGCCATAATGACCATTGTTATGTTTGGAGGAAAAAGGGTGAGGCTTGCAAGCCGAAGAACACCATCTCAACTGTGAAGCACGGGGTGGCAGCATCATATTGTGGGGGTGCTTTGCTGCAGGAGGGACTGGTGCACCTCATAAAATAGATGGCATCATGTGGAAAGAAAATTATGTGGATATATTGAAGCAACATCTCAAGACATCAGCCAGGAAATTGAATCTTGGTCGCAAATGGCTCTTCCAACTGGACAATGACCCAAAGCATACTTCCAAGTTGTAGCAAAATGGCTTAAGGACAAGTCAAGGTATTGAAGTGGCCATCACAAAGTCCTGACCTCCATCCAATCGAAAATATGTGGGCAGAACTGAAAAAGCGTGTGCTAGCAAGGAGGCCTACAAACTTGACTCAGATACAACAGTTCTGTCAGGAGGAATGGGCCAAAAATCCAGCAACTTTTTGTAAGAAACTTGTGGAAGGCTACCCGAAACGTTTGACCCAAGTTAAACAATTTAAAGGCAATGCTACCAAATAGTAACAGAGTGTATGTAAACTTCTGACCCACTGGGAATGTGATGAAAGCAATAAAAGCTGAAATAAATCATTCTCTCTACTATTATTCTGACATTTCACATTCATAAAATAAAGTTGTGATCCTAACCCTAAAACAGGTAATTTCAGGAATTGTGAAAAACTGAGTTTAAGTGGATTTGGCTAAGGTGTATGTAACCATTCGACTTCAACTGTAAATATGAAGACAAAACCAGGCTTAAGGGAGATAAATGTGTTATAATGGGAGGTGTGAGGAAGTAAACAAGGCCTTGCCAAGCTCATGTCAACTATCTCAGGTTAATAATGTTCAAACACTGCCATCTCGTGGACTTTTGAGATACATGTAAAGAAAAAATATATATAAAACCATATCTGATATACCTGATAATCAAATCAAATGAAATATGGAGTGAGATTTAATCACATTAATTTATGGTTAATGGTTTGCGTCAGCAACGCTGTGAAAAATATACTTGCCATCCATCCTCGTATGATTCATTTATTTTTAGAATCCTTTATGCAATATTTATTCACTGTTCACAGGGTTCAAAAGGGTGACACTTGTTTGGTTGGTTATTTTCAAATGTTTGTCCTCAGCATGCAGACAGGTGAAATGTATTGAAAGTAGCATCAATTTCACTTATCAAGTTTTCAAAAAAGAATGAAGGAAAGATTGTTTTTTTCCTGTCAAGTCACATTTAGTTGACGGACAGGACCAAGTTAAAGTACGTGCCATCCACAGTAATGAGAGTGGCTGTGTAATCTGGCAGAGGATATATTAAATAGGTATCAGACCAACACAAAGAAAAATTGTGTCAGTGTCTTCTTTTGGTCATGGTATTTTGATATACTTTATTTTCCACTGGACACATGGGAACATGTAATCTGCACTCTATATACACAATGTCATATGTATCTCTAACACAGATGACCTGCCTGGGCTTCAGTTTTGAAATGACTGTAATCTCTTTGGGGGGCTCTTTACCCATCTCATCAAGATGCATGGCACGGCCACCTGACGGAAAATATTGCTAGTAATGCCCCGCTTTTGTTAACCACCTCATTAATCCAGACAAGTAGCAAAATTGTTAACACCAGGGTGTGAAATTAACACCAGCCATCAGCAAAATGCTGGAAAGATTTTGATTGCAGCTAGTAAATGTTTTATTCTAGAAGCCACTTTGGCTGGTATTGGGTTATATTGTAAAAGGTAAAATGTAGTGATTTTTACAATCCACAAGCCACACTGGTCAGTGAGTGAAAAGATTAATTTCATTCTCACCTGCATTAAATCATGGTGATATGTTGCTTTATATCATAGGTGACGAGAACAAAGTACTTTCTTTGTGCACAGGCATATTACTCAGGCATTAAATATGCAGAGTTTAAGCTCTGTGACCCTGCAGTGAAATAAGACCTCGGGACAGACCTCTGTTGACTTGTAACAATCATATCTGCTCATGAGGATTATTTTACAACAGATGGTGCTCAAATATGAAATCTTTATACCTTGTGATATGAATGAGATTTGTCCAGTATCAGCCCATCCAGATGATATAGGCAACGGTGCATCTGCAGTGTTTCCCGTAAAAGTGTTGACAGACTGCAATTTGGGATATTGGAGCACTGTATGACTATAAAAGTGGGGCATCCCTCACAGGTGATACCAATTAAACTATTACACCTGTATAACAGCTGGGTATTCAGATGCTGTCGTTCCTGACGAGTGATTCGCTGCCCTGTGGCCAAAATGCACTCAATCAATATACCTATCAGGGTTCTCCCCGAAGAATGTAACAGCGGCGGTGTGCCACTCTGTTCCCCCACTTGCGCCACTGTGTAACCAAAATAATAGTCGGTGTCTTTTTTGTCCCATGTCTTTTTTCACCGTTTACTTTCTCAAGGCTGGAAAAAAGTGTCCCCTTTCCTTCGTACGAGACTTTCAGTTTGGCGCATACTGTAAACCGAACAATTGCAGTCTCGCTTTAATGCGGGTGCAGAACTTTTTTTTATACACCCCACCCCCAACTGGGAGGCCTTTGCAGCCATTATCCATCCATTATCTAACCCGCTTATTCCTGGTCAGGGTCGCAGGGGGTGCTGGAGCCTATCCCAGCATGCATTGGGCGAGAGGCAGGAATACACCCTGGACAAGCCGCCAATTCATCACAGGGCACACACACCATTCACTCACACACTCATACCTATGGGCAATTTAGAGTGTCTAATTAGCCTAACCTGCATGTCTTTGGACTGTGGGAGGAAACCGGAGTACCCGGAGGAAACCCACGCAGACACGGGGGAGAACATGCAAACTCCACACGGAAAGGCCCTCGGCCGGGATTCAAACTCGGTACCTTCTTGCTGTGAGGCGACAGTGCTAACCACTGCACCACCATGCCGCCCTTGCAGCCATTATTCACATGGGAATGAAGTAATGTAATACTCTATAGTGTAGTGTATAGAAGGAACCATCAGCCCAGTGTGTCTCAGTCCTGATCCTGGGGGAAGCCACTGCATATCGCAGAGGTGGGCAACGAGGGCCATATCTGTTTCTGGTTTTCGTGCCAATTTCTGATCTTAATTACTTTATTAGCCTAACGTTTTCGCCAACTGACATTTTATCTACATTTCTTGACAGGCACATGAATGACAGCTGAAGATCTCATCTATCAGTGAAGCAGTGTTTGTGTATACAGCCAATTAGCTCATTTTGCTAGTGTAATTGGTGGAAACAAAAACTTGCATACACACCGACCCTCCAGGAACGGGAGATTCATATCAGAAGTGGGTCAAATAATTATTAACCCTTAAGACACCTGCAAGATCTTTGCAGATTATTAACAATAAAAAACATCTATTTTCACCAGTATCCTAATTTTGTTCTTCATATGATTGTTAGTTTTGGTTAGAATCATTGTGGCATGCGCATAATATCATATTTCATTGAAAATTTAGCTTAAAGTCTTTCAAATTTACAGTATATTCGGTACACTCAAAAAACTGCCAGGCAGTTTGTACAGGCCTTGTACACAGTTTTGCAGGTAGTTTGTACAGGCCTTGTACACAGCTTGTACAGGCAGTTTGTACAGGCCTTGTACACAGTTTGTACAGGCAGTTTGTACAGGCCTTGTAAACAGTTTGTACAGGCAGTTTGTACAGGCCTTGTACACAGCTTGTACACAGCTTGTACAGGCAGTTTGTACAGACCTTGTACACAGTTTGTACAGGCCTTGTACACAGCTTGTGCACAGCTTGTACAGGCAGTTTGTACAGACCTTGTACACAGTTTGTACAGGCTTTGTACACAGCTTCTACAGGCAGTTTATAGAGGTCATGTATGCAGTTTGTACAGGCCGACTGCTTGCAACGCTATGTTAGAGCCAAGTATATACTGCCCTGTATGGTTGCCTATCATCCCAGTCCACAGTGACACAGTCAGGATTCCCCACATTCAGTCTCAGACCATAGGTCATGTCATCAGAATGAAAGCCAGTGCTTTAGCAGGACACACCACTTGACCTTGACAACCCAGATATACAGAGACATTATAATATTACTAAGAGTAAGAGCACCTGAAAATAAGGTATAAAGAGTCTTTTGATGTTGTTGGGTCACAGACATCAAAAGGTCATGGCATCCCTGCACTAAGGGAGCACTTGAACACAACTGACTAATCAGAAATGCCTGTGAAACATTTGTCCCAAACATCATGGTGCCCTGAAAGTGCTGTAATTTCTACATGGTGAAACCAAAATGTATAAGAAATACCCTTTAATAAAAAGCTGAGAATCTGCACTTTAACTACATTTGTCCCATTATGGAGGGCGCTGTATTTATACACATCCACTATTTCTTAGTAATTCATCAGCACTGAGTCTCGTTTTCAACTGTGACGTGCTCATGTTCATAAAGAAGATACAAGTAAATGTGTATATTGAACATATTTTTTTGATATTTGACCATAGAACAAGCAGGGAGAGCTATCTTATATGCAGTTAATTGACTGTTATAGGGGGATTATTCTACATGTCAGAAATGAAGGTACAGTGGAGGTACCTTTCTGTTCTTTAAGGAACAAATTCCCAAAATGTACCCTGAAAGGAACATTCATTCTAGTTGGGTACTAATAAGTACCTTTTACAAACAAAAATTTTTTTATCATGTATTACTGGCTAGGGGTACAATTGTATGTACCTATAGGGTACCACCTAGAGACAAGCGTTGTATACCTTTTTTCTGAGAGTGTAGGCCCAAAACCAACAATCTACACAAAACAACTACCTCTCATTTGCTTGACTCACTTCCAATGATGTATTACCTTCACAGAGCCCATGTAGCCGATAACCAATTAACTGTGAATGTAAAATCCAGTTCAGTATTCAATTAACCGCTCAATAAAGCTAATTAATTAAAAGCTTGTTTGTTAAGCTGTTAATTAAATGTTAGATACTTATATCTGGTTATAGCTTTCGAGATTTTCCTAGTCTTAAAATTAAATTTAAATTAAAAGGATCTGTTACCAGGGATACCAGTGAAGGAGCAAATGTTTGAATTTTTAAATTAAGGTTATATGATAGCGAATTTTAATTAAAAATATCTATTTAAAAAAATGAGCATTCTTTTCCCATCTTATTGTAATGTAGTGCAAATATAAAGCTAATTATATTTTTTTATTAATGTAGCCTTGTATGTTATCAAAAGTTGGAAAAGTACTCCCCTTAATCAAAATAAGATAAATGTTTGAGAAGTGGTCTTTTGGTTTCATTTAGTCATTAATAAAGAATATTTTCCAGTGAGGTTATTTGTTATTCAATGTTGGAACAGAAAACATATAGACATGTTATTTTCCATAAATTATAAATAATTTTTTTTTTTTTGAAAATAATACAAATCAATTCATTTCAAAATAAAAAGTGCACTGCTAAACATCATTTCAAAATATACATATTCACATATTGTCATAAAAAACTCCAATGATTAAACAATCCATATTTACATTTTTAAAAGTCCAAAAAATTAGGGATATGTCCTTTCCCCATCACTAGTGCAAAATATAAAAATGAATACCTTTCAACTCTATGCAACAAGAGGGCATTGAATAAGATATCGCTCTACATGATGTGATCATATGTTAGCTGATCCAATGACCTACCCTGATTTATGAAACCACCCCTAAGGCAAATAACAATGGTTCATGAAAGAGTGTGAATTAATAATGAATGGTATCAATCGCAATCATTCTCGCTTTAATCATCCGAGTCACACCAGTAACTTGTTATACAAATGACGTACCCTATCGAACGGTGCTCTATAATAGGCCTACTGCAGCATTTTGCTCAAAAAAAAGTTAGTGTCACAGCTTGACTGCAGTGGGAATGCTGAGCCAGGAATTGAAAATAAAATGTCCAGAGTTTGCGGTGCAAAATCGTGGCGAGGCGAGGGTATCCACGTTTACTTATCAGGCTAAACATCCCCCAGTTTTGCGGTTTGGAATTTTCTCGAGTCTTATTGTGTTTCCTGAGAACTAGTGAAACTTGTTCTATTCCATGCGGATTGTCTGGTATATCCTATAGCTTCAGTGACATAGCACATCGGTCTCAAACTGCAGCAGTTGGCCCATAAAGGCCAGGTTTGGTGAAATAACACGGCGTCGCTGCTTCACAAAGTCGAAGGCCTCGTCCAGGCGTACGCGGCGCGAGTGAAATCAGGTATGCCAGGCAGATCGTGGCAGAGCGCGAGATGCCAGCCTGGCAGTGCACCAGCACACGCCCGCCGCACTCCTTCGCTGAGTCTGTGGGGAGAGATGGGAACATGCATAAATTAATCTCTATACCTCGACAAGAAAGTGAACAGGTTCTGACATGTTTGAACAGGTCCAGACTAGGCTACTGTATCGTTATTTATGTGATTTGTATTTATTTGTTTTGCTTTGGCGTGTTCGGGCATTGATCCTTCTGTCATGTCAAGTTCCAAGAGCTTCCAAAAACAAAGTGGCAGATTAAGCTTACCGATAAAGTCGATTGCCTCGGGGAATCGTGCGCGGATGTCAGCCGCAAGGCTGTCTTCCACACGTAGGGTCTTGTAGTGAAACTCGTCCTCAAAAAGGTTGGGGCAGGAGGAGGACACGTTGAGCACAGCGGTGATGCCGCTTTTTGCGAGGGTCTCCCGCCTGGATGAGTGATGGGCGCTGCCAAGGAACAGGAACGGTAGGATCTCCACTGGACCATCCTGACAATCAAAACGGCGACACACGTTAAGACACACATCAAGAGAGAAAACACTCAAAACATCATAAGGCGCAAACTAATTGAGCGTTACTAGAGCGCACGACGTTCTGAGCGCATATAAATATAATTACTTGTACATTCTTTATCATGTTTCTACAAATATGTTTCTGTGTCTTAAGTCTTAACTTACCTGATCATAAAGGGGAGTATTTCTCCCGGACATGCCCGGTTCAGAGTCCCTGAAGGCGCTATAATTTGCATTCACTGGTGGGGCGTTGAAACAGAGGTCTGGATACAAAGCAAAGAAGCCGTCGAATCCACCTGAGATTGAAATACAATATGTCATGTTTTCGAAAGGCAACGTCAAGGCTCGACTATTTCACTCAATGACATCTCAATGAATTCGCCTAAATTAAATCTTTAAAAAACCATACACAATGAGACTGATATTATTTAGGATTTATCCGCAAATAACAGTCGGAGGGCAATTCATACCTATATACTAGGCTACTTGTACAAAAAACCAACGCATATAGAAACATTTCTGAAATAATGTGTCATCACGTTTTCCTATAAAGACTATTATATCAGTACTGTTGGTCTTTAATTCATTGGGTGATACCACAAAAAAATATTCCAAAAACGATTACTGATTATATTGTATTTTAATAAAAACGAATTAGGCCTATAACCGCCAAAAATAATGGCGTGAATTTGTCCACAAATTCATTATGATGATTGACAACACATTCTTGTTAATTGTCGAAAGAATTATTAATATGTATTGGAAAAATATATTTGGAAGAGTGAAAATGCGGAAAAAGGCGCAACACTCGCTCATAGAAAAAATAGAAAAATGTTTGTTAAAACGTTTTGGCCTCCATAGCCTTCATCAGAGTGAAAAATGTAAATGTTTTGAAGCCTAATATTCTAGTCTATATGGGCCTGAAATATGTGTAGCTATAAAATTGGTGTGTATAATTAAGTTAACCATTTTGTTTCTCGTTTCTTCTCTTTTAATTATATTAGGCCTATTCTATATTTAGTCCCAGTAGGCTAGGCTACAATATAGATTTGACTATTTTCATTTTCTTGTTTCAATAGCCTACAGGTGTCTTTCTCAAACACACACACACACACACACACACACACACACACACACACACACACACACACACACACACACACACACACAAAATGTTTACCTTGTAAGAAGCAGATCTGCGTGGTTCCCGGCTCAACTTCGGCATGTAGAGCAGTGAGCAGCATGCTGGCAAGACTCTCGCTTTTCAGATCAGTAATAGAGCGACTGTTCTCATCCAGCACAATCACCGGCGTGAACTCCCCGCTGCGCAGACGACCCAGAAGTGTCCTGTCCGACACCAGCCACTCCAAACTAACCACCGAGCTTTTTGACCTACGGCGTAGCATGGAGTTCCAGTTCACGTTTCGGGAGTCACAGATGTGTGATCGGGAATACGCGAGGAACGGCCTGCAGTCCAAGACGAGAGAGCCACCAGCGGTGAAGTGCTCCGGCAGAGTCCGTAGAATCTCTGCCAACTCACCACCGGCTATCTCGAACAAGTCACTCATCCCCATACTGAAACTATGACAATAACTAACAAACGTAAATACTTGAATGTGAATATCTGAATATTTGTCTTTGAATGCAATATTTTTGTTTGAAAGTAACTTGATTTAAAAAAGGATTAAGCGTAAAAAATACTATTATTTATGTAGCCTGTTTATTTTCAGCCATTAACTATGGTGCATTATAGTTTTGAAAAGCTACTTTCAGTTATTTTCTCCCGATTTTAAATTGCCTGCCATGACAACTTCTGTTTTGAGTTCAGTTGTTGTTAACAGCTGTAGAGTGACAAAGATGGGCGGAGCACGGGCTTTTCTACTGACGATAATTACACGAGTCCCCGCCTGGTTTTCCACAAAAGGAAAAAACGTCACTGACGGAACTACCATGTATAGAGTTCTGGCCGCGCCGGGTGTGCCTAATATGGCTCGTGACGCCGACACTCCAATTTTCCCACTCGCACGTGGTGCATGGGGGTTACCCCGTGTTTGTATTTTATGACGTTATCCGCGGGTAAATTGGCAATGTTTTTCACATAAAAAACCCAACCTCAATTACATTGAATGTATTTGTGTGTGTGGGTTTATACATTAAACATTTTGTCTTTCAAACGGGGCTTCCAGTGAAACGGGGCTTCCAGTGAATCACGACTGATTCATTCCTGTATGTTTTGGCTCATGTGATACAATTTGTGTACTTTTGAGCATTGGTCCTCTGGTTTGCATAATTTTAAATTACTGTAATCACTACTCTTTCTTCTCATCTTCCCCCTACATCACTTCCTCTTTGTCCTCTCTTTAAAAAATACTTTCCCCTGAAGTATCAATGTCTTTGTCGAAGTAGCCTATTATAATACACGTACACATATACAAAATTAATTATTCAGGGTACCCTGATGTCTTACTGATCAATTTCAGGATGTGATGTCATTGACCTATATGATTAGGCTACATCTCTGGGACCTCAGTGAAGACATTCCCTGATTAAAGTGTAGTCTAAAGGCTTGTGTAAATTAAAGATTTATTCTTGGTATACATGCTGAATGGTCCTCAAGAATACAACTTTCCTGTCTTTTAGAAAATGATGGTTCACAGTTTTGAATATGTTTTGAACACCTTCATCCAGTACATGAAGGTGTATTCTTTATTGTAATCTTGAAAAACACCCTTTAATCTGAGTGACTATAATCACAAATAAAGAAGAAAAGATCTCTCTCTCTCTCTCTCTCTCTCTCTCTCTCTCTTTCTCTTTCTCCCTGTGAGTCTTTAATGTAAGGCGTTGGATTATATGTTTGTCTTTGTACTTAGTAATAATTCCCCAGTGTGATTGCACAGTGGAAGGAGTTTTTGTTTAATAAAGCATTTTATCAATCTCTCTCTCTCTCTCTCTCTCTCTCTCTCTCTCTCTCTCTCTCTCTCTCTCTCATTCCTTTAATCTGAGCTCAGTGAACCTAACCTTGCCAAAGCCTTGTCCAATAGGGACATTTTATAATCAGTGCTAATGTTCCATTTATTTAGCATGATGGCAACAAATTAACATTGCAAAACAAAAAAAAACAACTTGCAGGAATGCATAGTGTGTGGGAGAGGTTGAAAAACTCAGGAAGTAACTATTAAGAGACCAATACAGACCTCTGTTTGAGACCGACTCAAAGCTGTCCTGTGACACAATTAAATGGAGATGGGCCTTAATATAGATTTCACGTGGTGGGCAGAACAGCGATCTGCCTGACTCCGGATGTTTGGGTGTTATTAGAATTATTGGGTTATGTGGCTGCCGATGTGCATAACCAGGCTGGCATCTTCATCCCTGCTTAAAAATTATTATTCATATTAAAATGTGATGTTGGCTGTTAAATCAACTGACTTTCAGGCGACAAGACTGAACTTGTTTTGTGAAATTTTTTGGAATTGCCATTAACCTTAGGGAACATTACACATTACAGACTGAACCATGAATTCAGAAACCATTTCCCATAATCTGTAGCAGAAAAGGATTGGTTCAGCTCTTGGGCTGGACTTCAATAAGTGGAAATAATATTCTTTTTTATTTTGGCTAATGAACCCATTGTTACTGTGACAAATAATAGTCCAGCCCGCCACATGCAGTGCTTCTCTTTTTCAACATAGATTTGTATAATCTACCCTCAAATTCAGTTCAAACCACCTAAACCACTCTAAACCACCACTGTTTTACCTATGCCCACTCTCCCACTCTCTCTCTCACTTTCTCACCCCCAGTCTCTCTCTCTCTCTCTGCCCCCTTACTTCCTTTCATTCATTTGAGCTCATCTCAGCAAAATGTCACTGGCCTCCCCCACATCTCCCTCAACTTTCCACTTTCCTCTCCCACTCCTGTCAATCCCTCCCACTCCACTTCCCCTCTCCCGCATCCCCCTCTCAGTCCTCCACTTCTTCATCAAGGCCACTGACTGGCTTCTTGCCCTCCCAAACCTCATTCCTTAGTCTGAACGCATTCACTCACTAGCTTTCAGAACCAAACTGAAATACTCCATACTCCTTCCTTGATTCCTACCTACACTCTCAGAATAAAAGGTACAAAAAGTGCCTAGAAAGGTGAAATGCTTGTTACTAGGACAGTACTCTACAGGTACATAAAATTGTATGCCTACCCAGCAATGCATAATTCATTTGTATATTTTTTTGCTTGTAAAAGGTGCTTATTAGTACCCAAATAGAACATTATTGTACTTTCACAGTACATTTGGGAAATGTGTTGCTTAAAAAACAAAAAGATACCTCCACTATAACCTAACTTTATTTCTGACAGTGAATCCCTGTTTTGAAAGTCCTGGCTACCTGTCCATTACTTATGTGGACAGCTGTTTTCAGTCAGTTTTACTGACTGACTGAAAAGTCAGTAAAGTTTTATTTGAAAGAGGCTAAATAGCCTTTGCCCGAATTGTACGTATTATGCTTGTGTGTGTGTGTGTGTGTGTGTGTGTGTGTGTGTGTGTGTGTGTGTGTGTGTGTGTGTGTGTGTGTGTGTGTGTGTGTGTGTGTGTGTGTGTAGGGGGTGAATGTAGACTGAGGTTTGGGTGACAGGATGTAGCTGTTTCTCGGTCTGTGAAGCTGGCATGGAGCTAATGACAAGAGGAAACGTTTAAACTGACAGGTGCACACCGGAACACTTAACCTTTTATGCACACACTGCCATTTTCACTACCTCTAGCACACACCTGCATGTGCACGCACACACGCACACACACACACACACACACACACACACACACACACACACACACACACACACACACACACACATATGCACACACACACACACACACACACACACACACACACACACACACACACACACACACACACACACTGGTAGCATTAATTTGATTCTCTAGAACAAAGACACACAGTGAAGCAAAACATGACACCACAGTCACGTGACAGATCACGGAAAATGTGAGAAACTGGTATTGTGTGGCTTTGGCTACTTGTAGAGTCTTAGTCACATCACCAAATTATTTGGCAATCCGTTTGATTGGCCTCTTTACTTTTGTAATCATCTCGGATGGAGGAAAACATTACAAACTCTCACTAATGTACAAGCATACAGTGAGAACCATAATTAATTGGACAGTAACACATTTTTTTGTACTCTAGCACTTTGAGTTTGAAAGGATACAATGACAATAAGGTTGAAGTGCAGACTGTCAACTTTAATTTGAGGTATTTTCATCCATATCGGATGAACCGTTTACAAATGATAGAACCTTTTGTCCATAGTCCCCCCCCCCCCCCCATTTTTGGGCATCAAAAATATTGGACAGTTTAACCCTTGTGTGGTGTTCGGGTCTGTGGGACCCGTATTCAATGTTTACTAAAAGAAAAATGATACAATTCATAATTTTTTCAACCTGAGACTCATTGGCCTTGGCTCATTTTCTGTGATAAACATGTAAAAGAACACAAAAATCACATTTTATCACAAAAAACAAACATCACTTTTATTGATAAATGTGATCTAGCAGGGGTAAATGGTCAATATTAACCATATATGCTGTCTATATTGCTTGTAATTGAGATAAAGTCAATATCTGTGAAGTATTGTTACGTAAATTGTTATGGCTTTATTGTTTTAAAAACCAAATAATGTTGTGGGTCCACCAGACCCACAAACACTGGGTGAGTAACAAAAACACGAACACCACACAAGGGTTAACATAATGTAGAATAAAGTCATCATTTTTAATATTTGGTTGCATATCCTTTGCATGCCATGACTTCCTGATGTCTGTGACCCAACAATATCAAAAGACTCTTGATATCTTATTTTGTGGTGATTTAGCTGTAAATTATGCTGGAACAGTACAGAATACATGGTTTGCGAAATGGCTGTAAGTCATCAAGGGACTGAGGTATCAAACGAGCCTCAAACTATCACTCTGCTGCCAGATATGCAGTAGATATGGAAGGATCACTTTAAGGGTTGTTTCTCCTGACAAATTTTCCTATTGAAAAATAAGTCAAGCTGACAGTCTGCACTTCAACCTCATTGTCATTGTATCAAACCTTCAAACTCAAAGTGCTAGAATACAGAACAAAAAATGTGTCACTGTCCAATGAATTATGGTGCTCACTGTAACTCATAGGGCATGATTTATTAAGACTTTAAGCGAGTGCAAAACCTTTTAGCACATGCAAACTAATAACAGAACCAATGATTGGTGCAAAAAAATGCCATGACCAATCATTGGTCAAGTTATTGGTTTTGCGTGTACTAAAAGGTTTTGCACACGCTAAAGGTTTTAGTAAATCAGTAAATCTTTACTGAAGCATCTGTTTTTACAGTACAAACAGACATAGATATGTTTTTTAAAATGCAGAAACAAAAACTTCCATTCAAATGGCAGGAAATCAGTTCATGAAAGCAATTTGAATTATTATATTTTTTTTTATTTCAACAATATTGCTGCCTCAGAAGAGGGAAAAAAATCTGTTGCCCACACTCAGGCCACATATCAAAAACAGGAAATCCACAGCTATTCTTAGATGGAAAACTGCATTGCAAGAGAAAATGGCTAATGCTATGTCTGTCAGTAGCCGCTAAATAAATACTTCAAGAGCGTTTTGTCATTTATGTGGCCAAGCAGGGGTTTTAAATCATGCGTTCCTACAGAAAGTCAGCCATAAAGCTCCTGAATGCTTGACTTTCATTGTTTAGTTTTTATAAATTTACACGCTGTCATCATGAGACGTTTACTTTAAATGCAACTTAAAAATGCTAATGACAGGAGCATAGCATTTTTTGCTGGTTTGGAGACTGATTCACTGATACAGGATGCTGGCAAACCATTTGCTTTTGTGAAACATTCTCACATCATGCAAATTCTTTGCAGATGGAAACCACGTTCTCTTGACAATTGATGAAACCCTTTTAAAAATGTCTTTAAATCTTCAGATTTTTGTAAAATAACTGCATATACATTGCATGTACCTGGTGAAGTGCTTAACTGCTCTTTTTAACTGAAATTGGTGTCAATGTCAGTGGAATGTAACAGAATAATAATTTGCTTCATTGTACTTAAAAATTAAAATTTACCTTGTGACCCCTATGATGATAATCCTACGAAACTTTTGTGAAGGATGTCAGATTTTACTTACTGCTGTGATCTTCCCTATTTATCTTTTTTTTGTTCTTTTTTTTGAAGGGGGGGGGGGGGGGGGCACTGGATAAAAATGGTAATCTGTCCATAAAAACAAATGATTAATCTGTGTTCTCATCCAATCTCCCTCTCTTCCTCCCCCCCTATGTGCTAATCCAGCCCTTCCTCTCTCTGTTCCCCCTCAGAGAGGATTATCTTGGATTAGAGGGACGGCAGGAAATATTAATCCCGGAAGAAATGCTATAATCTACCCATTTCGCCACTTTCATCCCCTCCCACAAGTCTGTGCCCACATCTGTCCATTCAAGAAAAAAAACCCTTATCCTGCTGTGGTTTTAGTCAATGAGCAACAGAAAAAAAAACCATAGCCTGCCATTTTTTTTGTTGTCATTTAATGTCGCAGTGATGATTTCAACGAGATACCCTCTGCTGGTAAATCAACATCAGTCTGGATACAATCACCTCAAATACCATTCAAGATCATATGTGCACACTACAGTGTTAGGATAAATACAGGATGCTTAATAAAGGGGAGGGGGGGAGACTTTATTCCATGTGACCTGTTTCACTCTCTCTTCTTTGCATCCGTCATTCATTCTCTCAATGTCAACACTTGTGTCATCTCCACTTCCTGCCCGCGTCTCCGGCCTTGAGCCTCCTCCCCCCTCCGTTTCAGACTCACGCTGTTGGAGGAGACAGTAAAACACCGTGACTGTGAGTACAGGTCCTGATATAGAATGTGGCTCACCCAGGCGCAGCGGTCACAGTAGTAATGCATTGTGTGCATCATCCCAGTTAGATCATGACACAGTGACTAAATCACGCATGTTCACCCCCCATTCCCCCACCCGCCCCCGTGTACGAAACTACGAGATGTCACGTCCCAAAATTGCTGCTACACTCTACCACTGTTTACCTATGATGTGGCATTTAGTAAGCCCTACACAGTAGGTTTTATGAAAAACACGCATTCGATCATTCAGTCCTTTTCAGGAAACGTGGGCAAAGTGAACTGTCCGTGAGTGTGTGAGATACAGTAATCAGAGTGCAGTATGGAATGATTAATTCTTTACCGCATCATGACATCATTCTCAGTTTCATTGCTGCAACTCATTCCTGTAACCATTACGATGTCCTCGCTCTTAACACATCCTCTTTTTTATGTGCTTGGCAGACAGGTGCCCAGAGCATTTTTTTAAATTGCTTTCATTTTACAAACTATCTACGATACTTCTTAATTGCTGTAACTGAGGTTCAGTACCTCACTCAAGCTTAAAAAAGCACCCTACCCAGAGTCTCAACCAGCTTTCTGCTACAAACATCATCTCCGCTGTGAGGTCAGTCTGACTGTTGTCTCTGTTTGTTTAATAAATTGTATGTGGTCTGACGGTTGAGTGCTTCCGCCTTTTTACTCAGCTGGTCTCATCCCTTGGAGAAGTCTCCTTGGTAGGAGCATTGCGTACAAGTTTATTTCCCCTGTGCGTTGTGCCGCGTCGTCACCCGTCTCACGCCCACGCTAACCGGCTCTTTCCCTCCTTCGTTCCCACATCCACTCGCTCACCCCGAACACTACTACGATGACCAGGCTGGCAATTAGGCCCAGAGCTGTCACCGCGGCAATGATTCCAATGAGGGCGCTGTGATGGGATGCTTGAGGAGGAGGAGGAGGAGGAGTGTGGTCATCGCCGGGAGGAAGGGTAGGGTAGGGTGGGCACGTGCCTGGGAGTGGTGAGGGGTGAAGGAGTGACTGAGAAAATAGAGAGAGAAAGAGAGGAGATGCTGACCTGAGGAAACGACAGTGCTGATTGAGCCGGGCGGCGAATGTTGAATGGTGGTGTGCCAGGACTGTGCTTTCTGCTCTAAAGTCTCACCTGTCAGGACGTAGTGCATGCAGGACAAGACAGTTCCGTCGCCGTCCAGGAGGAGGCAGCGGTACACACCCTGTTCATCTCGACGCAGCTGGTTCAATACGATCCTCGAGTCAGGGGTCACCACTAACACCCCAGAGTCACTGCTCTGACACGAAGTCTAAGGATATGCACACATTAAATTAGTACTTTTGTATGCAGAGTATAATGTGTGTATGTTTGTACTATGTGTGTGTGTGTTTGTTTGTATGTTGTATTTTTACATGGCGGTTCAAGTCTCACCAGCCCAGGTTCACGGGAGTACTGATAGTCTTTGCGTCCCATAACCAAACTGTGCCAGGGAAGGAAGCAGTTTAAACACCACCTGATCCTCCTCCTCCGCCCTCAGGTGATACTCTGAGAGAGAGGGAGAGGTGTGGGAGAGAGAGAAAGAGAGAGGAAGGGAGAGAGAGAGATGGAGGGAGGAGAGGAGCTTTTCGGTTTACTTGTGATTATCGTCGGAGATTAGAGGACGTTGCTTTTGATTACTCTGTGCTGTGTAGCCGTGGTAAATAAGAGGAAATACAGACGGAGCAAACAGAGAGAGAGAGAAAAGACTTCCGGCTGTGCTGTTTTCAGGAGAGACAGCTTAACAAAGGCCACGGACACACAGACACGCAAAGCCTCACCCCCGCAGTCACGTTGGTCGCCAGGAGACAGACATGTGCGCATCTCATAGTGACAGGTGCTGCAATCCATCACACGCTGGTACAGCAGCCCTGAGGAACAGAGGTCAATTTCATTACAATTCAGTCAGTTCAAGAAAAACTTAATTTCAGTCCAGGGAATAGATACATCCCCATAGAACATCATGGGGATTTTTCAGTTCATGAATTTCATTTCAATTGATTTCCTGAATTGACTGGGCTTAAATATAATTGACCAAGTCAGACTATAACCAAACTGTAAATATAAAGCTCAAGACCAGACTTATACACACAATGCACATAATGCCAGCCTCCCCCCAACACACACTCATATACACACGCGCACACACACACACACACCACACACACACGCGCACACAAACACACACACACACACACACACACACACAGACACACACACGCACACACACACGCACACACAAACACAAACACACACGCACACACAGACACAAACACACACACACACACACACACACACGCGCGCACACACACAAACACACACACACACACACACACACACACACACACATGCACACACACACACACACACACACACACACACGCGCACACACACGCACACACAAACACACACACACACACACACACGCGCGCACACACACACACACGCGCGCGCACACACACGCACACACAAACACACACACACACACACACACACGCGCGCACACACAAACACGCAGAATAATACAGGAAATACACGGTCATGCTCTGAGATCACTCATGCGTAATGTCATGTGCGCAGTGACATTGCTTAAGGCGAGCTTGTGTCACGGTCCTCAGTAATGACTGTGGTATTAATATGAGAAATGAGAAAGTGAAGAGAAAGCCCCAGGAGGACGGGCAATGATAAAATAAAAAGTTCTTACCGCACTTGTTTGGACAAAGACCTGCGTGGGAGGAAACAAAATCTATTTGGCATGTTGTATGTTTTCCTTCCAGTCAGCTAATGCAGGGATAATCCCTTATGTGTTAAAGCATAGGTCCTGATTTACTATGAACTGATTTATCTGATTTACCACCATCCTTGCTGCCATATCTGGACTGTCATCTAGCTGCTGCTAATTCTATTAACATGAGCATTGGCTGTTTTGACCATGGTCATTAAGACCTAGACGACCCTGAGTCAACCAGAGGAGGATGGGTTCCCCCCTTGAGTCTGGTTCCTCCTATTTACACCAGGGAGTTTTTCCTTGCCGCTGTTGCCCTTGGCTTGCTCTTGTGGGGGTTTAGGCTGGGTTTTTCTGTGAAGCGTATTGTGACAACTGGTTGTGAAATGAGCTATATAAATAAATATTGATATTGACTTGAACTTTAGCATATGCAAAACCTGTTGACTGGTCATGATCATTGTTTTGCACCAATCATTGGTTGTGTTATTAGTTTTGCATGTGATAAAAGATTTTAGTAAACCAGGTAAATCAGGTCCATAGTGTATACTGACAGTTAAGGGCTCTGCATGCTCGATCGACAACAACGCGACAGCAACACAACATGGGCTCTGCAACATCAACGCAACATCTGCGACCTTCGCAGAGGGGGTTGCAGAGGATGTCGCGTAGCACAAAATCAAACTAGCGACTGCAACGCAACCGTTCGCGTAGATTTTGCGCATCATTGATTGGTTGGTTACCGAATGGAGGCGGGGCTGTCATATAAT
The DNA here is from genome assembly GCA_029718625.1 of Synaphobranchus kaupii. Classification (NCBI taxonomy): domain Eukaryota; kingdom Metazoa; phylum Chordata; class Actinopteri; order Anguilliformes; family Synaphobranchidae; genus Synaphobranchus; species Synaphobranchus kaupii. The sequence continues at coordinate 353,839 of CM056376.1, forward strand.
ATTGGTTACTAAGTGTTGCTGGTTGCTAACGATATCTAAAATTAGCGATCGAGATCCAAAATAAAATAAAACCGTTTACGTTATCGATATATAAAAATATATAGTTACATTTGTTAAATAATGAACCAGTTACAAGAACAATTATCAGAAGAAGTGAGAAAATACAAACATTTATATGACTATTCTTGTAGTGATTGCAAAGACAGTCAAATGACCATGAACTCATGGAAAGAGATCGGCGAGAGTATTGGGATGGACTTGACTAACTAACTTAACTAACTTGACTAACTAACTTAACTAACTATAACTATATTACACTATATACAAGAACACGAGCAACAAACAAACAAACAAACATAAAGACGGCATGTTATCGATGGGTTGGTTGAGCAGGGAAATTAGTTACGTTGAAATAAGTTACGTTGCTGGGGGGAGCTAGCTACATACAGGATACAATGTTGCATAGGCTGCGCGTAGCTTTTGCAGAAGTATAAATTGCAGAGTGCTTGCAACATTGTTGCATTGCGCGAACATGAAGAAGTTGCACAAGTTTCGCACAACCATGCAGAGCCCTTTATACACCGCCTACTGTACTTATTAACTTCAGTAAGGCAACACCACTCACCTGTCTGGGAGAAGATCTCAAGGTGTTTCTGCAGGATTTGCCTGCCTTTCTCCATTATAAGGATAGTCTCAAACAGCATGTCATCTGGACCAACAGAGAAACATCAGTATAGGTCACATGTCATCGTGTTACATAACTGACCCAGGGTCAAATAATTATCTGAAAAATGTTATCCCTTTTCACACTAAAAAAAGTGTTCAGAATACTGACAATTTTAAAAGAAACATATATTGACCAATATTCAGAACAAAAGATTTTTCTACTTTTTGTATAGAAACAGCATCTAAATAGTTAATATAGTAGCGTTGCAGCCAGCCAAGGGGCGGTCTAACTGCTCCCCGAATGGTGAATTCATCTTTAGCGCAGTGGTTAGCGCAACAACCTCTCCCCCGGGAGATCCGATGCTCGAGGCCAGCCAGAACCCAGTCGCTATACTATTTAAACTACTGATCCAGGTCTGATTGATACTGAGAAGGATCACAGAGGAAAACCCAATGAAACACACAGAGATCATGGTTAAAGCAGTGTACTCTTGATCTTGGTCACTTGTTGGACCCAGAATCCCCTGCTCACCTACGACTGGTCTCTTCATGAACTTGTGGAACTCACTCTGGTACTCAGTCCGTGCTCTGTACAGAGTGGTGGGATCTGGGGCAGACAGAATAAGAGCTTTTCACTCACAGGAACAACAGCATCTGACCCATGGTGACCTGCAGTAAGTGTACCACACTGCCATTCCGTTGGCCCAAATTGCTCATTTGTGGCAGACATTTGAGTATCACAATTATGTGAAATGCCCTAATTTGTTACCATTCAAAACATAATACGTTGTGATACAAAAGCTTTGGCACACATGTGGAACAGTGTTGACTGCTGTGGACGAGTACGCACCGATGACGCCATGGAAGCGTTCGCTCGTCTCTTGGTAGAGGAAGTAGGTGTGGTCAATAATCTTCTTCAGCTCAATCTGATCCTCCACACTTGCGTGGGAAGACGCGAGCAGGTAGTCCTCGTGTAAGTGTCGTACCTGCCGGTCACACTGCAGACAAGCGCCGGTCAGCGGTAGAGCAAGGACCAGGAGCAGGAGGCACACAATGGTGCGAAAAACCATAACTGCCGATCAACAGGCACCACAAAGGGTGATATAAATACAGAATTCCATGAAGTCATAAAGCCCTATTCTGTGACTGCTCTCCACTGGTATTACAGTAGAGTCTCAACTGTGACATCATTGTATTTGGAATGTAAGATTGACAGAATCACTCTTTAAAGTTTTGGCTCTTGTTATTCCTCTTATTTTTCTCCTGCTTCATTGCATTTGTTTATTTATTTATTTACTTATTTATTTATTTACTTATTTATTTATTTATTTATTTATTTATGAATTCATTCATTCATTTATCAGAATAATAACAAAAACATAGTGATATGCCAGCCAGAAACACAGTAAATAAGTATAAAGCCGTTAAATGCAAATAGTGAAAAGCTAATTGTTTTAGTATACTAATCATCAATATTAACAACATGCAACATATGAACATGCACGTGCAGCCTGACCATGACTGATAAGATCTATAGTGTATCTTTGGCAAAATGATCCTTCAGAGCAACATTATACCGTGTATAAACTTTTATATTGTATATTTCAATTATATTGTGTGCCATACTACATAACCTGTTGAAAGATACTAAATCAGATATATATAGGTGTACAGAACAGAGAAAGGAAAAGGAAATAACTTTTATGGATGAACTTCAAGGTGCTTTTCTTACCATGACATCACTTACATTAGTCTTTTTTTTATTTGAACACTAGAGGGCAGCTCTACGCAACATAAAATGCTCTGATTTCGGGAGAGGGGGGCTGATTTCACCGCTCCACAATCATTCAATAAGAGGAATGCTTTCAAAATGTGAAACCTCTTCATTTGGAGGAGCTAGCATAAAGAACCCTTTAAATAAAAAATAAAACCAAATAAACCTACAGCTTTTAGACGGCTTAATGACATTGGACATCTCAAGACAGTAAAGGCAAATGAGGAACTGTTATTGCATTTGATGCTCAATTTTTCATCATAATTAATATTTAATGAATTTAATATCATATAATTTTGATAATAATAATAATAATAATAATTGTCATTTTAATCATAATCATAATATATTCCACTCCACACACCTTCACTATAATGTGAAACATCTGATTCAATTGAATGTCTTTATTTAACATGTTTGTTTGTGTTTATGGGTCTTCCCCACTGTCTATGTCTTTTTTACTGCTGGAAACTACAACTGAAGTTCCTTAACAAGAAAATAAAAGTTATTCTATTCTATTCTAAAACCAAAATAAACCATTCCAAAAAAAACCTGTAAAGAAAACATACAAAGATTTACAAAAATAAAATCTAGTTTTCTACCAAAGGGAACAACCTCTAAAAAGGAGACAATTCTGCGCAAATGCGCAGAGAACATTTTGCAAGTAAAATAACAATCAATTCTGCAGGTAAAATGAGTAAACATTACAACAATCAACTTTCTAGCAAAACAGATGAAATATCACACATAAGAAACTTTAAGGGTTGTTTCTCCTGACTTTTTTCCCCATAGAGTCCGGAGAAATAACTCTTGCAGTGATCCATCCACATCTACTCCATATCTGGCAACAGAGTGATGGTTTGGGGCTCGTTTGATAGCTCAGACCCTTGATAACTTACACCCATTTAGCCAGCCATGTGTTCCATACTATACCAGTGTAATTTACAGCTGAATCTAGTCTCACCCTCCAATTTCCATAGAGATCCATTCAAATGCAGAGAGGTTATAGTATCGCTTGTAACAGTACCTGAAAATAAGATATCGACAGTTTTTTGATGTTGTGGTCACAGACTTCAGGAAGTAACAGCATGTAAAGGAAATGCGACCAAATATGAAATATGATACTTTAAAAATACGTTAAAGCAAAGGGTATGAATACTTATGTAAATGAGAAATTTTAGTTTTTTATTTTTAATAAATTTGCAAAAATCTCAAAAAAAACCTTTTTCACATTGTCATTATGGGGTGTTGTGTGTAGAATTTTGAGGGAAAAAATGAATTTAATCAATTTTGGAATAAGGCTTTAACAGAACAAAATGTGGAAAAAGTGAAGCGCTGTGAATACTTTCCGGATGCACTGTAAATGTAGCCTACTATTGATTCAATTACTGCATTAATGCAATGAACATTAATGCAAAGATATACGTTCTAAAGCTTCTCTTGTGTGTGGAACTTTTTTTGGATTTTGCCTTTTCTTTTCATGGTTTAATTTCCATCTTGCATAGAAGTGAGATATATAGAGCACAACAAAGACAATATATCTGTCCATAGTGTTCGTTTGTTCATTAGCCAAAGGATCAATGCTTCTTTTATTGTAGAAAAGTAATAAAAAATAATTTAAGCCACATCCTACATATTCCAATTAAAGACTGATTTAAGAAACAAGGCTTATGATCATTACAAGGACATATGCAACCTTTTAAAACTAAGTTTAAAACTCTTTTAAAACAGTATGATATCAAATTTGTTAAACAAGCAGGCTAATTTGGCGTTTTCTAAGATGAGATGGAAGACATATTTTTGTTAGCTTATTCTCAGCGGTTGCAGGTGCTTTTTAAACTTCATATATTTTCTAAAATAACAGCACTGTCGGGAATTACCGGGAACACGTGCCGGTGTTAAACCCTAATGTAAAAGATTATTATTGTGTATATCAAAACTAATCATAATTGTTAGTCTGAATAATATTGATCATACTATTGATCCATATAGCCTATTCCTTGCTCGCACGCTTTAACTACACAAGCACGAGCATCACTGTTTCGCCATCATATAAGCAATCCACCAAGGTGGAAAAGCAGGCTTTTAAAGGGAATGGGATGACATTTTGATTGGTTTATTGCATGTTACGTCCAAGACACACCTATAATTAATGAAGAGACTAAGTTCAGCCCATTTGCACATTGCTCCGTACTTAGTACTCAAAAAACACCGTCTAACTAGCAAAAGTGAACTTAAATGCACTTCCTAAATGCACTTGCGCCATGCGTTTAGACCAAGCACTAAGATCATCAAGATAGAGCCCTATGTGATGCTGATGTAAAATTTAATTGGTTATACAGCAAATAATAAATCCTTAAGATTATCTGCAACCTTCAAGCAAGTATTCAAATCAAATCAATATTTATTTATATAGCGCATTTCACAACTAGTTGTCACAATACGCTTCACAGAAAACTAAAACCCAACCTATTGTACTTCAACTGCACTTCAAGTTGATTCAAGCTAATATAATTATGACCTTACTCTGTTACACTGCAATATTAATGAAAGAGTTGCCTGTTGTAAATCAGCAGGTTTATCTTTACCTGCCACTGTACTCTCCTTAACCCAGTGGTCCCCAACCCTGTTCCTGGAGGTCTACCGTCCTGTAGGTTTTTACTCCAACCCTAACAAAGCATACCTCGTTCAACAGCTAGAGATCTCCTTGAGCTGCTAATCAGTAGAATCAAGTGTGCCAAATTAGGGTTGAAATGAAAACCTACAGGGAGGTTGATCTCCAGGAACAGGGTTGGAGACCATTGCCTTAACTCATCTGGGCCTGGAAATGTAATGTTTCTGATCACAAACTTCAAGTAAGCCACTCTTCTCCAGAGTTTTATAATGCAAGGTAGGCATTTGCTTAGAGAATCTAATAAAAATCAAATCAAAGAATGCTTCCACAAATAGCATAAATTAAGACTTGTCTAACACAGGGATGTCAAACTTTATTCTTGGCTGGTCACAATATCTGTAGGTTTAACTTCAGTCCTGGAAGGCTGCAGTGTCTGCAAGCATTGCGCCTTTTAATCAGTAGCCAATTTAGGCCTCAGAAACATGGTATATAAACTCAGCCAAGAAATGACATAATGGCACAAATTAAGCTCATGACTTAAATGAAACACTTGTGTACTGAAACACACTTAAAAGCAGCACTGTGGCTCTCCAGGACTGGAGTTTGGTATCTCTGAACTAACACCTGCTTCACACAACTTTTCATTTTTTTATATTCTGTCAATTTATGTTTGTTCTGCCTTTGAGCATTATTATAATATTTTTTTAAATCACAGATAGTTCCATGATTATTTAATTACTTCCACCTGGATAACATCAACATTAATCCCTAACTCCTTATCCGAAAAAGGGTTGGATGCATGGGTACGTCCCAATAGTCAAAAAATGCACCCGCATCCACTACCACCTCCTCTACTCCGTGCCCCGGAAACGGATCTTTGTGTTTTAATCTAATGTCGCTGATTACATCTTAATTACGTATTAATGGTTACATATTAATGAATGTCTCGAAGCAAACTGCAATGTCAGATACATTGTATACTGTACATGTAAATAATTGTACTCAAAACGTTCAGGCAGTTTTGCATACGTCCAGGTAGGAGAGGAATGGTAGTGGGGGAGTGGAGGAAGGGAGGTGGGGAGTGAAGAATATTGGGACGCACCCCATGTTTTTGTTTTAGCCCAGCACCACGACCCCCTGGTTCAACTAATTAACTAATCAGGGCCCCGTTTCCCAAAAGCATCTTAGAATTAAGATCATCTTAGAGGGTTTTGTGTTTGTGCTTTAATAATTTTATGATTAAAATGATTAAAATGTACTGACATTACATCAAACAGATAATAAAAATAGAGGGAGAAAGACAAAAAAGAAATGACCAAAAAACAAACAAACAATGAAACTAATGTAAAAACAAAATAGCCGAAGATGATGTTTATCTAAGATACTTTTGAGAAACGGGGCCCAGGTCTTCATTCAAGACCTTGGCTACATTCGAATCAAATTTAACACACTCCCTTCCCTTGCTCACTTCCCTCGAGGGCGCTATCTTGTGACGCAATTTGCTACGTCCAGCAAGCAAACTTAAAATGTGCTCTGCCAGGGAGGATTGACGAGAAACCAACATAAACGGGACCGAACCGCTCTCACAACATTTCGGAAGTGCAACACCATAGAGTTCAAATGTGACTGCATTTTGGGATTCCCTTCTTGCTGGAAGCTTGCATTTTATACCCTTGGTGGAAGGGAGGATAAACGAGGGAGCGAGGGAATATAATTACTCCCTCCCCTTTCTTAAATTGGATCTGAATCACACTTGGGGCCCTATCTTACACCCGGCACTAAGAGGCGCTAACCCAAACGCAAGTGTCTTTGCTATCTTACACACGGCGCATGGTTCATTATAACGCCTTGCGTTCACGTCATTTAACTACCATGTATTCTTGCGCCCATTACAAGTGAACTGGGCGTGTTGGTCTTAAGATGAGGAGTGGCCAGGATTCTTTTTGGCGTATTGCTATCTTGAGCCAGCAGAAAGCGCTTGCGCTAGAACCACCACAAACCTGGTCTAAAGTCATGTCGCAGTTGTTTACATGTTATTTTAACGGCACATATATGTGCGTCTACATAGGCGTGTGCACAACAGGTGTACCCTCCTGTCTGTTACACACAGGGGCGCGCACAAGCATGACTAAAATATCAAGATTACAATGTGAAATATTATTATTGTGTAGGCTATATCAAAAAATGCATAATAATAAAAGGGTCCGTAGGTCCACATAGCCTACCTTTCCCTCAGCGAAGGAGAATGCCTTAAATTGCTTTCAGCAAGGCGATGTGCGATGGTACGGGACAATGGATATCCATTAAAAAGGAGCTGATAACACCTGTATCAAGCCTAATGCGTGAATTGTCATTCAATGGAAAACTCGCGCACGGCAATAGACGGACATTTGAGTTCTGAAAATGCGCTTCAGATGTCATTACAATACAGCTCTGTTTATCTAGGAATACAGCCTGTAAGTAAATAGAATGGTTTGTGACTGAAAAAAGTTCAAAACGTTGTCCAGTGAATATTGCATTTATTGTTTTTCAAATAGCCTAGGCTACAGCGGATTCGCTGTGCATAAGGTTTTTTCGATAGCCTATGGTTAAAAAACGGAGATAAATGTCACCATGTTCACTAAATTGTAACCTTAGCTATTCTTCGTCCTTCATATTTTTTAAATTACAGTGACCAGGTTTCCATACTCTCAACTTATTAAAACCCAGCTGATTTCACCTGTTATTCCATAACTGAACAAAACGATTTTAAAGAGAACTAAGCGTCTAATTAGAAACGAAAACAAATTTGCAACACGTTACAATTAATTCACAATTAATTTTAATACCATTATCTGCATGTGCGCTTTACAGGAGCAGGTCTGTTTCCCCTACTGTAAATCGCACTTTTAACGGTCTTCCTGGGAAATGGATTGTTTTAAAGCATTGCACTACCAGTAAAACAGGTTGGTCACATTTCCATAAGCAGGACATTATAAAGCAAGGGAAAATATGCGTGAACCTATGGGTTGCCAACCTGACAGCTTTATTGTATTTATTGTCATCATTAAGGCAAAATAACGTTATTTATTTTATTAATCAAAATTAAAATGCAGATAATGAACTTCAGATGAAGCTTGAACATGAGTTCATTGCTTCATTGCATAATCAAACGAAATTTGTTAAACAAGCAGGCTAATGTGGCCTTTTCTAAGGTGAGACGGAAGCCATTGATAGCTTATTCTTAGCTGTTGCAGGTCCTTTTAACGAAATTTAACCGCATATATTTTGTAAAATAACAGCACTGTCGGGAATTACCGGGAACTCATAGGCTAATGGTTAGTCCGAATAATATTGATCATACTCCATTTAGCCTATTCCTTGGTCGCACTAAACACGCACGAGCATGTCTTTTTCGCCATCATAAGCAATCCGCCAAGGTGGAAAAGCAGGCTTTTAAAGGGAATGGGATATGACGTTTTGATTGGTTTATTGCATGCCATGCCCAAGACACACCCATAATTAATGAAGCGACTAGGTTCAGCCCATTTGCACCTTGCGCTGTGCTTAGCGCCCAAAAAACAAGCTGGTAAAATAGCAAAAGTGGACTTGGACACGCCCAAAATGAACTTTACGCCATGCGCTTAGACCAAGCGCCAAGATCGCCAAGATAGAGCCCTTGGTGTGGCTGCCATATTTCATCCTGGCATTTTGGGGATTCCCCCTTGAAGCAAGGGAAGGGAACGACAGGAAGAAAGGATACATTTCGGATTCGAACGCAGCCCCTGATAAGCACCAGCATCAGGTTTCTTCCCTTTTTTGAATACGATTAGACACCTCTGCCTTAACTTTTTCCCAGCTGCGCAAAGAAATGAAAAAAGTTGAAAAAGACAGTTGTGTTCATTATTTTTAGTAGATAAACAGGTTTGTTGGTTTGATGTGAGTAAGGTATCCTGGTAACAGTGAGACAAGATTTTCATCTGTAGTAAATTATGTTATACAGTATGTACTGGAGGTGGAATTGAACTTGAAAGAATACTGTAAAGGGCATTGAACATATTCATGCTAGACATACATTTCACATTTCAAAGGAAGAGCATTTCGAGCATTTTTTAAAAAGTACTTGGTTTGAGACATTATCTGCTTTTAAATTCAAAAATGGTCTGTAAGCCAACAGGCACTGATTTTATTTCCTCAAATTAATTCATAGGTCATCTTGCCCTTCTGTTGCAAAGGCCTTGACACTGGCCTTGACTGTGATTTTCTTTGGCAGTATTCACACTTTTACACACACCTGTTAACTATAACAACCCGTAATATTTAGTAGAGCTCGGAGATCTTTGGCTTCGGGGGAATTCTGGGGGAAATAGACAATGTGATCAAATTAGTCTCTCATGCCAGCAGACTCGAGAATAATATATCGGTTTAGATTCAAAGGCTGCATGTGACAACTTCTCAAGAAAATGTAGATGAATAATGAAAAATTAGCTGTGCTTTAGAATAAAATGATCGAACTACAGGGAGTGTCAGTCAAGTAAGGCCTGGCTAGCTATCAGTTAGTTAGCTGATAGCTATCGGAATGATAATGGTGGCACACTTTATTGATGTTTGACCTGGACTTGTTGTCACACACAGTGTGCATGCCAGTGAGTTGCCCACTATAAAATGCTGATGGTGGCAACACGCCCAGACAGTTTCAAGGTTCCAGTGGATGAATGGACAATAATCCAAACCCGACTCCCAATCATTTATTGAAATAAATGAGCTCACAAAAAGGCCAAGGGAATGGCGGCCATACTGGCTCTTTGGCTCCGAAAGCCATTCAATGGGACTCCAAATGAATGGGCTCACACCCAACTTCTAATTATTAGAAAAAAGTTATGTCCACCTTTAATTTTCAAATGAATCTTTACATGAATCGTTAAATGAATGTTAAAGCTGTGGCAGTTTAAATGAACTATGCTCGATAATTTGGTGGGCTAATCTTATGTGCAGACACACAATCCCATGTTGAAAATCCTTGTGGTACTGCCACAATGGAAAGGACCAGGCAGGCGTGTGCCCTTCTAATGTTGTGTTTGCCTTTCTTCCATTCCCTATGCCATGGTTTCTGTCGTTCTTCTGGGGTCATAGTGCATAGTGATGTCACTCTTACTGTGCTCCAATATTTATCTTTTTCAGTGTTCAAGGAAAACACCAACTCTAAATGGCATGTTAATGACATGACCTGAGAATTGTGGGGGTTGCTTGAATTGTGTCAGTAAATATCCAGCTGTATAAATAGATAACTGGTAAAAATATATACAGTGGGGACCAAAAGTTTGAGTTTGACAATTTTTGTTGTTTTGGCTCTGTATTCCAGAACATTGGATTTGAAATGGAACAGTGACTATCAGGTTAAAGTGCAGACTTTCAGCTTTAATTTGAGGTTTTTACATACATATCGGGTGAACCGTGTAGCAATTGTAGCCCTTTTTATACATAGTCCCCCCCATTTTAGGGGACGAAAAGTAATTGGACAAATTAACATAAAGTTAAGTCCACATATTTAATATTTGGTTACATATCCTTTGCATGCCATGACTTCCTGATGTCTGTGACCCAACATCAAAAGACTCTTGATATCTTATTTTCTGATACTCTTACAAGAGTTACTATAACCTCTCTGTATTTGAATAGATCTCTCTGTATTAGGAATTGGGGGGGGGGGGGGGGGGGGTCTAGATTAAGCTGTCAATTACACTGGAACAGTATGGATCACATGGTTGGCTAAATGGCTGTATGTCATCAAGGGTCTGAGGTATCAAACAAGCCTCAAACCATCACTCAGCTGCCAGATATGCAGTAGATATGGATGGATCACTTTAAGGGTTGTTTCACCTGAACGATTTTCCCATTGAACTCTATGGAAAAATAAGTCAGGAGAAGAAACCCTTCAAGTTATCCATCCATATCTACTGCATATCTGGGAGCAGAGTGATGGTTTAAGGCTTGTTTGATACGTCAGACCCTTGATGACGTAGAGCCATTTAGCCAATCATGTGTTCCATACTGTTCCAGTGTAATTTACAGCGAAATCTAGTCCCACCCCCCAATTCCCATAGAGATCCATTCAAATGCAGAGAAGTTATAGTATCGCTTGTAAGAGTACCAGAAAATAAGACATCAAGAGTCTTTTGATATTGTTGGGTCACATACATCAGGAAGTCATGGCATGCAAAGGATATGTGACAAAATATAAAAACATTATTACTTTATTCTACATTATGTTAAACTGTCCAATATATTTTGATGACCAAAAATGGTGGGGGGGGGGACTATGTACTAAAGGTTCTATAATTTCTAAATGGTTCATCCCATATGGATGAAAATACCCTCAAATTAAAGCGGACAGTCTGCACTTCAACCTCATTGACATTGTATCCTTTCAAACTCAAAGTGCTAGAGTACAGAACCAAAATAACAAAAAATGTATCACTGTCCAATGAATTATGGTGCTCACTGTATATAAACACTTTTTGCTGCACATTAAGAACATTATGCAATTAAATATAAATGCTATGACAATGATATTTGGCAACACTTGCTATTAATGGTCCTTCATAAGAGCTATATAACTTCTTTATGAACAAGCATTACATAGGCATATAATTGACATATGTCAATAAATAGGCATATTATGTGTGTCAGTTGATATATCACGGATCATGGTAATGTCACTTTCTGCATCACTGGTGACATAACACACCGCGTGTCTATTTGTGGTTATTTCCTACAAGTGAATGTGGAGGCATGATGCATCTGGACATAGTCTTTTTACATAGCAGCGATTATCATCATGTACCTCGTAACCTGCTGGGTTATATATTCCCTGTTTCCGCGTCCTGTCTCCAGGTGCCAGCTGGCTAACAATTCAGGCTTACAGTTGGAATCATTCATGTTAATCATTAAGTAGGGATGCACCAATATGCCAATTTCTGGCAGATTTTCGACTATTTAGGAAAGAATCGGCTGGTGCTGATACCGATTGTGTGGTGGTTCTGGTTCCATAAGTTTTATTTTCAACTGTTACAAATCTTGCCATTATAAAATTACACAAATTTAAAGCAATGCAACAAAGTTTTGCAACTTTTATTTTTTATGACGTCTTCACATTTATCCAACTTAAAATGCATTCCTCCAACTGAATGTGTATTCCTGAAATATGTTAAATAATGTGAATACTTCCAACTGAAAGTGTATTCTTAGAATATGGAAAATAGTGAATATTTCCAACTGGAAGTACATTCCTGAAACATGGCCATTTGTGCAAATTTTTAGTTTTATCAGCCAATACCGATTGTTGCCTGATACATCGCAATAATGGTGGGGGATAGCTTTATGGAATAGTGGAGGAATCTGAATGAAGTCAATCATTTGTAGCTGATTTTTGTTGTATTAATTAGCAAGTATAGTGTCACGATCCTGGTTAGGGTAGGACCTAAGTGCAACGACTCAGACAGGGAAACAGAGATGGGTATTTATTATGGAGCTTGGGGTAGTCCCAAGCAGTACACAAGTTTACACAACAGTAAAGAGGAATGAGGAAGTCCTTCAGCACAGCGAACTGCTCCAAGCCGGAGCTGGACTTGATCACCCCAGAAAGTTCCAAACCGGAACTTGGACAGTTTCTGGACCGGGAGGTCCAACAGGAACTGGATCACAGGAATGACGGGCTGTTCCAAGCCGGAACTGGACTTGGCACAGGAGGTGAGTTCCGAACCGGAACCGGACTGGATCTGGACCGGGAGGTCCAACAGGAACTGGATCGCGGGAACGACGGGTTGTTCCAAGCCGGAACTGGACTTGGCATGGGAGGTGAGTTCCGAACCGGAACCGGACTGGATCTGGACCGGGAGGTCCAACAGGAACTGGATCACGGGAACGGCGGGTAGTTCCAAGCCGGAACTGGACTCAATACTGGAGGTGAGTTCTGAACCGGAACCGGACTGGATTTGGACCGGGGGGACCAACAGGAACTGGATCGCGGGAACGAGGGGTCGTTCCAAGCCGGAACGGGACCGGTAGGTCCAACAGGAACTGGATCACGGGACAGGAGCGGTCCGAACTGGAACTGGCACAGGACTGAAGGCAGAGGTAGGTATGGGGCAGAACACGACAGGGTAGAGCAGTGTAGCGGAGCTCAGGTTGGCCCGGTTGGGGTAGCTGGGCCACAGTGGAGGCTGGGACCGAAACCGCAGCAATGGAGGTAGCCACGGCCGGACAGGAACCACTGTAGGGTGGAGGCAGAGCACCCAACTGCGGGCGCAACGTTAGCTGGGAGCAGGGGTACCGCAACACACACAGGGAGACTTAGCTACAGACTGGGAAGCACAGGTGAAGCTGGTAATTAAGCAGACAGGATACAGACAGAGCAAACCGCAAAAGACAGGGCTGGAATAAATACCAGACAGTAGGTTCTTGAGCTGAGGAGCACCTAGGAAAAACCCACTGCAGAGTTCAGCGCACAGGACAGGGAAACAAAAGACCATGATATCACAGAGCACGTTACTGAGAAGCAAACAGGATAAGGAAGGCAACATAAGTGATGAACCAACACTGGAGGGGAGACAGCAGGTGGGTTAAATAGGGACAGTGTGATTGGAAACAATCAGGAAAGCGTGAGGAATGTAACCGAGGGGGATTGACTAATTGACCGGTGGGGAATGCATGCAACAAGGGGGGAAGGAGATAGGTTGAAACCAAAGTAAGGGAACAGAGTGAAACAAACAGAAGGAGCACGCCCAGCCTGTAGCAACGGGGAAAACATGGACAAGGGAATCAAACATGACACGGAGGGACAAGGCAAAACAAGGAAAACGGACTAGATGGGAACGGGACGTTACATATAGTATTCCATTATTGCTGTGCCCCACCCTTTCAAATGCTTCAAAATTCTTTTAATTTTATTCAGTCTGCACTTTTGGATCTGAGTCTGGTCCTCAATGCAGGCAAAACTAAATGTCTAGTGTTTTCAATGTCTCACTCTCTCTCTTTAGATGACTTAAAAATCACCACTTTTGATGGCAGGTCCATTGAAAGAGTTTCTTTGTAACGTTCCACTCCCGTCCTATTGTTTTTCCGTGTTTTCCCTTTCCCCCTGTCTCGTGTTTGTCTCTCCATTGTCCGTTTTCCCCATTGCTGCAGGTTGAGCGTGTTTTCCCGTTTGTGTCACTGTGTTTCACTGCACTTCTCTCAGCCTATCCTATTCCCCCATTTCGCATGCATTCCACACTCTCCACTCTGTTAATCACTCTTGTATACGTGCGGCACCTAATTTATTCCAATTTAATGTTTGCATTTAGTCACCCGGTGTTTTCTGTCCTGTGCCAGTTCGTTAATGCTCTTTGTCAGAAATCTCTGGTCCTGTCTGGTTCCCTGTCTAGTTACTACTTTAAAGTCTTGTTCTGTGCCGGCGTTTACTCGCCCTGCAATTCTGCCTAGTCTAAGTCTGCTCAGTCTGGAACAGCACTACCCGCTGTTCATTGTTTCGTCTCGCTATACTAACTCTGTCTGCTTCAGTCTGCCAGCCTGCAGTCGTCTGTAATCCCTGCCTGTGTTGCGGTTTCCCTGCCTCCCACCTGACATGTGTGCATGCAGCTTGGGCTCCTGCTCTTCCACCTTGCGGCGGTGCCCGCTTACTGCCAGTGTTGTGGTGCTGCTGATGTGCTGTCGCTCCTGCCTCTGTTGTCGCTGCTGCCGCCCTGCTGTTGCCGTGCTGCTACTGCCGCTGCCCTGTTGCCATGCCTGCATCCTGCCCGGACTCCGCTCCACTGTCCTGCTCTACCGCTCCCGCTCCCGCTCATCCCCTGCTCCACCAACCCGGTTGTCCGTCTCCATAACCTTCCCCGGCTTCTCCTGCTCCCACTGCTCCCCGCATCATCATACCTGGACTGTCTGTCATAAATGTTCTCCCTATGCTTCAGGAGTATTGGTCGCAGCATAATTTATTAGAGCTACGCGCTCTGTTGTCTGTCTGCTCATCCAGTTCCGGCTTGGAACACTAACCACCTTTTGCCTTTCTCCCCATGCTCAGGACTACCCTGATCATTAAATAAATATTGAGTTTTGGCATTCCTGTCTACGAGTCATGCATTTGGGTCCAGTCCACTTCCGGGGTCGTAACATTCTTCTTCTAAATACCTTGGGATCTGACTTGCTTGATGATTCTATTTTAGGAATAAATCTTGCTTCAGTTTTAAGATCAAGAGGAGACTGATCTTAATCACTTTTTTACATTTTTTAAATCTGTTTTAGACTATGGAGATTATATATGCATTATATATGCATGCTTCATCTACCATTTTACAAGAGTTGGATACAGTGTACCATAGGGCTTTGCGTTTTATTACAGGTGCAAAATCATTGACCCACCATTGTCTGTTATATAAATGGTCTGGGTTAACTTTATACTTGCGTAGATTGACCCACTGGTATATATTAACTACGCATACTTCCCTCCTACCTCAGTTGTTTGCTATATAGAAATTCTCTAGTCACCTCCGCTCTAGTGATGTGATACTTTTTAAAGTCCCATGTCCCTCTACTGAACTTGAAAAGCTGGGTTTCAGTTATTCTGCACTTTTTAGTTGGAATAATCTGCAAAAAAAACTTAAACTTGACAAACTAATTTCAATTGCTGATCTTAAATTTTAAATTTAATTCATGACTCAGTGACTGAAGTATGCTCCTGCTTTTAACCCCTGCTCTGCTCATTAGGTTCTGTTATTTTACTGTCTCATTACCTATATGATGTTTGTAACTTCACTGTCAAATGTCCTTTTGAGAAACTTGTGTTTTATGTCAGGTCCCCCTTGTAAAAGAGATTTCGTTCCCAATGGAATATTCCTGGTTAAATAGAGGCTAAATAAAAAATAAATAAATATATATAAAAAATGTGTACTATTCTTCAGTAAATATTCAGATTTGTGCGTGTGAAAGTATTGAGCAAGAATTATGTATATACACAATATATGAAAATCAGCAGGCCTGAAAAAACTTGATTTATGACAGTGATAATGAGGCTCATGTAATGTCCCATCATGAGTGTCAGATGTGTACGGATTTGTATGGTACATCTTTTTTTTCTTTGCTGAGTCAGAATATTCTGGAAAGGAACCAGGTCACAGTAATCTGCCTCTCAGAGATAGCATCTCAATAAAGAAATTAGAAAATGATTCTTGGACACTGCACCTACCAATCAAGGCCACAGTGTGTGTGTGTGTGTGTGTGTGTGTGTGTGTGTGTGTGTGTGTGTGTGTGTGTGTGTGTGTGTGTGTGTGTGTGTGTGTGTGTGTGTGTGTGTGTGTGTGTGTGTGTGTGTGTGCGTGTGAGTGTGATAGAGAGAGAAAGAAATGTAGAAATTCTTTGAAGGCTTTCCCATCCTTTATTTCCTTTCTCATCATACTAACACCATTACATAAATAGAAAACAAAGATAATAATATGACAAAACAAAAAAAAATAATATGAAAAAAAAATTATAATAATCTGTCACAAAGAAAGAAACTTACTTCCATTCCGTCACCCTATTCCATGCAAAGCAAAGCTCCCATTGAACATAAAGCACCCCTATATCACCACACACTCTGAAACACATTTGAGAGAGCAAGAGAGAGAGAGAGAGAGAAAGCGAAATAAATATTGTATTCTTTCTCTTTCTCTCTCTCTCGCTCTTTTTCGCTCTCTCAAATGTGTTTCAGGATGTGTGTGTAGTTCAATTGAAAATGTTTAATTCATTTCTATTGATTGTTAAGGATCACTCAAATACCGATGACTAAGACATATTATGCATAAAATGTTCTATTTTGGTGAATTTTATATCACAAATAATGCATTAAAATGAAATTCTGAAAGTCTTTAGTTCCAGAGAACATACTTAAAAACATGGAGCAGTGTCCAACTGAATGCGCAAAAAGAAAAAAAAAACTAACCATCAAGTGTTCTTTTCTCCCATTTTCCACGCTAATTTGGATTTCCCAATCGTTGCAGGCCTGTCCTCTGTGGACTCAGGAGGGACACACAATACCCTCTGAAACACACACAGTCAGCCTTCCACTTCTTTTCCACAAATAAATTAATCACAAGCCTAATTTGGACATTTCCTGATGGGAAGATTGATTTGCTTGTGCAGTCCTAAGCCTATTTAAGACGTGCTGTGGTTCCGCAAAATGGCCACAGCACAATGGAGCCCGCTTTGTGATGCAAAATAGAACCATTACATCCTTATGCCAATGGGCAGTCTTGCCTGATATGTCCCATATGTTTGATGTTTTTTTAAGGGATTCATACTTGGGAATGTGTGATAATTCAACAGCATTCCCAACAGAAATACACAGTAAAATTTCCAACGTTACATAGTACATATGGACCCTATACTGTATGTACTCTGATAGGGTTGGATTAACACTGGACATTTTACTGTGTATCTTTGGGAATTCCCCTCTTTTGCATTCATAAGTATGCCTTTAATAAAAAAACACATGAGAACAGTCACAGTTTCAAATCCCAGGTGGAGCACTGCAATTATATCCTTGACCAAGGTACTTAACCTGAAATATTTAAGTATATACAGATCAGGGGTCGCGTTAGGCCGGAAATTGCCGGGTTTTACCGTTTTTTTATGACATTGGCCGGAAAATGTAATTCCCTCAGGACAGGTCGGGCCGGTAAAAAAACAAACTTTTTTTTTTACTTTGCAATATAGTAATTTGACATATTTAGTCTCAAAACCAAGGCAATTTATCATTAGGCCTATTATCACCGCAAATCAGACAACGCTCCTCTCACGAAATCCGCTATTTCAAATCGTCTGCATCTCAAGCTGGGCTAAAACTTATGACTTTTGATTTCAAATCAGCAGCTGCTCACTTCCATGAAATGAAGCATCGTCGCAAATGAAAGGAGCCTATATGGATAGCTCGTTTTTTTTCCAGTTATAAAAAGGCCGTTTTTAACTGTCAGTAGGCATAGGCTACTTTAATTTAATAGGCTATAAGCTTGATATAATCAGCATTTTTTCCCTTGTTAAATCAATAGCCTAGGCCTACACTGTTCTGGTCTGACTTTCCCGAAAGCGTTGTTCGTTAACGTTAGGTCGGATCCCAATTGTCACGTATCGTTGCTGGCTCTTTTCCGTATAGCATCTAGGGATAGCTGCTACATTATGCAAAGGATGTGCTTTGCCTTGTCTGTTCTGTAATGATGATGATGTCTCTGTACGCACTTACTGTACGTCGCTTTGGATAAAAGCGTCTGCTAAATAAATGTAATGTAATGTAATGTAATGCATCTTCCGCAACTCTGCAATTTGCCTTGGAGTAAAGAAATGTTAAAATCGTTATTCAAAATGAGGTTATTGCTCGTTATTCTGAAGAAAAATGTGTTCTAATAAACTAAAGATGCAAAATCAAGACAGCTTCTTTTGTTGAGAAAACATTAGGCTACGCACGCAGTCACGCACACTAAATGCGCGATTTTAATGTAATTCATCCGCATGTGCAAGGCGAAGCTGTTATATTAAATTTTTATATTATTCCTTTATTTTCAAATAGTTTTCAGTCCAAAATATAATACTTCTGTAACATATGTTGTTAGGCTACATCATTAAATTACATTACATTACATTATGTAATTATGACCTACCTGTTGTTCATGCATTGAAAATAGATATGGCCGTTTTTTTTATCGTATTTCCGACAAACTGTAATCATTCCGGACATTCTGGCCGGCAGTTTAAAATCCTAGCGCGACCTCTGATACAGATAGGCTATATATAATAAAACTATGTAAGCTATACTCTGGATAAGGCTGTTTGCCTGGCAAATAAAATACTTGAACAATATCATATCGCTACCATATCTCTGTATCACACCATTGGCCTTGAGAGACACTGCCTGGCCAAAAAAAAAGTCGCCGTTGCACCCGTCATGCATAGTGCCCACTGTGCAAGCCTCTGGAGGCAGTGTTATGATCTGGGGTTGCTTCAATTGGTCAGGTCTAGGCTTAGCAACGTTATGCAGAAATAAAATAAAGTCAGCTGAGTAGCTACCTGAATGTACTGAATGCCCAGGTTATTCCATCAATGGGCATATTCCAGGACGACAATGCCAAGATTCATCAGGCTGAAATTGTGAAAGAGTGGCTCAGGGGGCATGAGGAATCATTTTCTCATATGAATTGGCCACCAGAGTCCTGACCTTAACCCCATTGAAAGTCTTTGGGATGTGCTGTAGAAGACTTTACGGAGTGGTTTGACTCTCCCGTCGTCAATACAAGATCTCGGCCAAAAATTTATGCAACTCTGGACGGAAATAAATGTTGTGACGTTGCATAAGGTTGTCGAAACAATGCCACGATGAATGTGTGCCGCAATCAAAGCTAAAGGTGGTCGAATGAAATATTAGAGTGCAACTTTTTTTTGGCCAGGCAGTGTATAATGATAGCCACACAAAGCCA
This sequence comes from Synaphobranchus kaupii, assembly GCA_029718625.1. Lineage (NCBI taxonomy): Eukaryota > Metazoa > Chordata > Actinopteri > Anguilliformes > Synaphobranchidae > Synaphobranchus > Synaphobranchus kaupii. The sequence continues at coordinate 373,367 of CM056376.1, forward strand.
ACGCCATTATGGTTCAAATTACGATAAATTAAGCATGCTCGGCTGTGTGAGATATTACCGTTTCATAGACTTATTGGCAGTTATAACTTGAAAATGGACAAATTTATATGAATGGAATCTAAATGGCACTGTCATTGCATTATGACTCCCGTAGATTCACAACTGGTGGCAGTTGTCTTTGTCTTTACCTACCTTTGTACTAAACATTGCTATTCAATGCATGCTCCACATGGCACCCATCTCTTCAGGACCATTAGATAAATCATTGACACTGGCGAGCGAGATGGATTGGCAAACTGCCTGCTTGCTAGCAGATAGCCAGCACCTCGCAGTTGTAGGCTACAGTGCATTATTCTTGCGTGCCAAACGAGGTCCTCTCACCTGGGAACAGGTGAGTGGCTGGTGGGCAGTCTGATGACCTTGAGCCACGGGAAAGGGCAAAGTGCACACTTATATGAACCCTCCTTATATCACAGTGAATTCTGGTCCTTTACTGCAACATTTACTGTGGCACATACACAGAGCAGGTCCCCATGTGGCTGCACAGCATGACAGACTAGAGGCTATGCAGTCACTCTGGGGTAGCAGTAGCTCTGTTGGCATGTCGCATAGTCAAAAGAAGTGGATGGCTGACTGCACAGGCTGTGTCTGCTAGTGTGTTGGGTGGCATTTTAGTATAATAGTTTAGGAACTGAGCTTGTAACCAAAAGGTTGCAGGTTCAATTCCCAGGTAGGACACTGCCGTTGTACCCTTGAGCAAGGTACTTAACCTGCATTGCTTCTGTATATATCCAGCTGTATAAATGGATACTATGTAAAAATGCTAAAAAAAAAAAAATTGTGTAAGAGCAACTGCTAAATCTCTGTAATGTAATGTAATGTCTCACAATTATAAACTGGGCATTCCAAATTGGGGAAAAAAACACAGGCAAACTACCCAGAAAAGAAAAATCCATAGCTTTGAAAAGAATGTTTAATAATGACTACTATATTATAATGGAGGTTATTATTATAGCTGAAAAAAGTATAAGTATACAAAAATAAAGTATACAAAAATGCCTTGTAGACCTCCCAAGCACAGATACTCTTAGTTATGCCATTTTTTTGTCACTTCAATATCACAACTACATACTTTAATTGCCAGCTGCTTTCAGCATAGGCTAGTTGTAATACTAGTCTGTTTCATTAAGACAAATACATTTTTAAGCTATTTGTATCCCATACTTTACCTCCAAATATTGAATCTTAAGACATGTCCCATTGCTGCAACAGCTTCTGTAAATTTGGGAAACCACAGAATAGCACCGGTGTGCTACTAAGTGTATTCTGACAACCACAGCTTATTTTTTACTCTGTAAGCCCACAAGCTGAGTTGGCTTGAAAAGAGTACAGGTGCCTGACTTACAGAAATATTCATTCTAGCACGGCAATACCCAGCGAAGTTCTCAACTTTTACAAGATGGAGTTTTTCATTGGCTTACATTTGTCTGTTTCTGATTTGTTCCGTAGGCATCTCACTTTATTTTCTCATTTTGTGCATTGATCAATTTGGATTTTAACAGAATCAGTTCAGACACAGAAGATTCTGCATGATCCATTGATGGCATACAAATCCTTTCCTCTGCGAAACAAATCCTACACTGAGAAACTCTAGGGCCGGCTGGGAGGTTCATGTTGTATTAGTATTTACTGCATGTATGTTCTGCTACACAGCTATCTATTTTTTTTCAGCATTTGTTTTTGCCCATTTAATCTTGAATAAATGTAGGCCTACCATACCTTTCTACATGTGCATAATGTTTCTATATTGTAATCAGTACTTGCACTGGCATTTTTATATTTCAATAAAATTTTCTACATATTAGTACTTCATGTATTTTTTTTTCTTCTATTAGTTTTGTTGTTTATTGTGTATGCCACTGTATTTCAAGAGTATTTCTTGATTGATTCCCATTGGTCAGGATCACATCTTTCTCAAGTTAATGATGTACTTGAGGGAAACTGACAAACCTTTAGTCACTTAACTTTTTCGTCTATGTCCCAGCTCAGAAAAGCAACATAAGCATGCACATTTTATAAGTGTGCTCACATTGGCTATATATTAGTGCCACCACATATCAGGGAGATTATCATTTAAAATGCATTCCAAAAAAAGCACTGCCCAGGATAACCATTTTCTTCTTGTTCAATAGAAGTATATTTTTCAAACAAAAGAAATCCAATAACTATAATAGTGGTATAATTGGAGTAAAAGTCTGGAAGGGTGTTCTGAAACTTATTAACAAGGAACAACAAAATATGACAGTTAAATAACAAGGCAAGGCAAGTAATTGACAATATGCGCACTCATACAGCAAACCTTATTTACCGAACCAGGAAACAGTTTCTATTGATCAGGGGAGGTGGTCAGGGGATTCTGAGGTGAAGCTATGACTATGCTGTGGGTGGCACATTGGTTAGCACACCCTCAGGGATATATTTTTGTTCTAGTGTCCCATCGCCTTCAAAGTACAGCGTCAACATCACCGGCAAGTTAATGATCAGTCAGGCGTCACCAGGTGCGCGGATCAGGATTGGCGCCCCATGCATCAGGCCAGATAAGAGAGATCTGATCCATCAATAACGTTGGCAGTGCCAAGCAGGAGCTATGTCTTCCGCCACACCCTCCTTGTCTCCCTCTCACTCGGGACAGCCTGACACACGGGGAAGGTCTCTTTCTCTAAGCACGAGTCCACACTCCCACCAGCCGGTAACCCGTTAACCCCTACTTCTCTGGAGTAAACGCTGCTGAACAGCCGCTTGGAGACCCTCACAATGAAAAGCACCTTCACCGTTGTCTTCCTCTCCCTCGTCGCCTGCTGGGTATGTTGTCCTATGACTCCTGAGTTGTCCTTAAGCCTGAATCCTCAATCTTGATAGTGCAGTTAATTCACAAGCACTGTCAATAATGCAACTGACTTTGTGGATTTTGCTGGTTTATGATGGAATGATCGTGAGGTGGGTTGGCAATGGCAAATGGGAACTGAGAAATGAGAACCATTTCAAGGCTCAAAATGGTGGTGAGTTGATGATGTAGTTGAGGGGAACTGTCATACCATTTGGCACCTTTCTCATGTATTCTTCTTAAAATTACATGAGAAGCCTAGAGGGTCTCAGAGTAAAGACTAGCACGATGTCCACCAACCATCCATCCAAAGATGGGTAGCAGTAGAAATGAAGGGGTCATGAAATATGAAGTGTTGAAATTAAATCTCCTGTGAGAGCTGTGATTGATTTGTATAAAATTTGCAGTGGGCGCTGAATAGTTGCACTTCACGCAAGTGCAGCCATTCATAGATTAACAAGCATTAAACACAGTAATTATATCTTACCATTTTTTATTGCCAACGTGATACAGAAGCAAGGGGCAAATATACAAAGGGTAAATGACTCTGATGTTGCAAACAGTAAAAGATGCAGCGTAGATAGCTAATATACAGTATATAATTACTAGATATAGCAATTGATTGACAGTAGTGTCGTAACGTATTTGATAATGTGCGGTTTTATTGTATGACAAATGTAAAAGTAGTTCTGATATGCTATTATTAGAACCCTGCATTTTGAAGGGCCCATCAACAGTCAATAAATGCATGCAAACTTCCCATAGACTTCAATGTAAAATGGTGCTACAGCAAAACAAATGGAACTCTGTCATGCTTTAATGGATTTTCATGAAACTTCATCAGGTAGTACATCAGTAAATTCCGCATTGAACCATAGAGCGAATTTTGATTAATATGTTGCCATGGCAACGGCCGCAGCCAAACAAAACAGTAGGTTGTAATTTAAAAAGTATGCAAGATAGCAAAAAATGGCTCTATGGTTTAATGGAACATGTATCATAGAGTATCTGTGCAAAGTCCGGTGCAATTCTGATGTTCGGTTATGGAGATACATTCGCTGCGGCAGGTTATGCAAATTTGATATTTTGAGAAAACGGCCTTTAAAGTTACACATAATAATTCACATGGCATCACAACCATTTGATAAGTGTTATGCACTACTCAATTGTTATAATTCCATTTCCTTGTAATAATATGACAATGATACATGTATGAGTCTTGTACATGTAGTCATTTGCAATAAATGTTTGTTTAAATTAGTTATCTGGAGGTTGTTCTGGTAACATTAAATGATCGAGAAATAAAGATCGAAATTGATATTACGTTAAAGAAATTAAAACATTTTTTTAAAAATCATCTGTACATGTATACAGTACATGTCATTTCTTGCATGTAAATTGCATTCAAAATAGACAGAATTATGCAATTCAATAGACAGAATTATGCAATTTAAATTATGAAAATGATATAATGAAATATGATTGGGGGGGAAATTACCTCCAACCACGATACAATGCATTGAAGTCTATGGGAAATTTGTATGCATTTCTTTACTATTGATGGGCCCTTAAGCCGTTGGATCTTATAGTTTGCAGGTCAGTCCCCCAAAGGCAAGATCTAATTCAGCCTCCTCTATGGTTTGTGGTAAATATGCATCGTTGACATATTATCATTAATATGGCTAAATAAAATGCATGAACGTTTATCAATAGCCATAAACACTGCCTTGTGAATCTTAAATTATTTTTACACTCTTACTAACCATTAAATTACTCATTGCGATAAGTCAGGTACGACAATAGGAGGATTGTTAGAGGACTGTTAGATTGCTATACATTGTTCAACAGGTAGCCTCTAGAGCAGGTGTGTCAAACTCCAGTCCTGGAGGGCTGCAGTTTCTGCAGGCATTTGTGGTTTCCTTTCAATCAGCAGCCAATTAAGGCCTTGAGGAAAAAGGTGTGTGGACTCTTTAGCCAATCAAAGACTTAAATTAATCACTCCTGCTGGAACACACCAAAAACCAGCAGACATTAGGCCGTCCAGGACTGGAGTTTGACACCCCTGCTCTAGAGCAGTGGTCCCCAACCCTGTTCCTGGATATCTACCATCCTGTAGGTTTTCATTTCAACTCTAATTTGGCACACCTGATTCTACTAATTAGCACCTCAACAATTTTCTAAGTCAGGGGTTCTCAATCTTATCCAGAAAGGCCGGGTGTGGGTGCAGGCTTTTGTTTCAACCAAGCAGTAACACACCTGATTCTACTAATCAACCACAAGAGTCTTTGCTTAGGACCTTGATTAGTAGAATCACGTGTTACTGCTTGGTTGAAACAAAAACCTGCACCCACACCAGCCCTTTCTGGATAAGATTGAGGATGCCTGTTCTAACTGTTGAGTTAGGTGTGTTTTGTTAAGGTTGGAGTGAAAACCTACAGGACAGTAGATCTCCAGGAACAGGGCTGGGGACCCCTGCTCTTGAAGCTACCTGTGGAACAATCACTTACACCCCTCCTATTGCCGTACCTGGCTTGTCTCAATGAGTAATTTAATGGTTAGTAAGAATAGAAAAAATACTGTAAGATTCACAAGGCAGTGATTATGGCCATTGACACATATTAATGCATTTTATTTAGCCATAATAATGATAATATGTCAATGATGCATATTTACCAGAAACTATGCATGAAGTTTATTCCTCCAAAGCAGAGCATGTGCAAAACAGCTGATGGTCTAAATGTCTGTGGTCTCCTGTACAGACTGAGAGTCATGGGCCTAAGAGCTCAACTGATCATTTAAAATTTGGAGAACATGGTAAAAGAAGGAAATACATTTTCGCCCTTCTTTTTCCTCTCCTCTCTGGTCATTTTAAAGGTGATGGATTGCATCAAACTCAAGTAAAAAAATATTCACTGCTCAGCTCAACCAGTCAGTTATCTTATGTGTTCAGATAGTGTGTGTACACTACAGTACAGACAATTAGCGGGAGTCACCTGAATAAAGGCTAGAAAAAAGCAGCGTCCTGGCTACAGGATACAGTGCAATGAAGTTAGCAAATTTAGAACCACTCAGTCAGTGCATATATTATTTTTCATATTTATATACAGTGCCCTCCACTATTATTGGCACCCCTGGTAAAGAAGAGTAAAAAGGGTTATAGAAAATTCACTGTTTGGTGAAATAGCTTAATGTCACACTGAAAAAATTAGAAAAATCCAACCTTTAAATTAAGTAAAAAAATCCCTCATCAAGAAATAATTATTTTTAACAAAACCACGTGTGCCACAATTATTGGTACACCTGCATTTATATATAGAATAAAGTAATCATTTTTTATATTTGGTCACATATCCTTTGCATGCCATGACTTCCTGATGTCTGTGACCCAACAATATCAAAAGACTCTTGATATCTTATTTTCTGGTACTCTTACAAGCGATACTATAGCGTCTCCGCATTTGAATGGATCTCTATGGGAATTGGGGGGTGGGACTAGATTTAGCTGTAAATTAAACTGGAACAGTATGGAACAAATGGTTGGCTAAATGGTCATCAAGGGTCTGACGTATCAAACAAGCCTTAAACCATCACTCTGCTGCCAGAAATACAGTAGATATGGATGGATAACTTGAAGGGTTTCTTCTCCTGACTTATTTTTCCATAGAGTTCAATAGGAAACTTTGTCAGGAGAAACAACCCTTAAAGTGATCCATCCATATCTACTGCATATCTGGCAGCAGAGTGATGGTTTGAGGCTCGAAAGCATATGCCATACTGTAAGTACTGTGTATTTTTTTAAGCAGTGAGGAAAGAGTTTCTGGGTGATCCTGAGTCCTGTGCTGTCCTGTCCTCACAGGCTGTTTCAGAAGCTCAGCCCGAGCCAGGCTTCTGTAAATTTTACGAAGAGTGTGGCCCCAACCCATCAGTGAATAACAGCCTGATCGCGTCCATCATCCCGTGTGTGGACAACAACAAGGCCAGAAGACTGCAAGGCAGGCACTACCTGAGCCTACGGAGGGTGTGCCCCATGCTCGACAAAGGGATAGGCAAAACCTATGCCTGCTGCTCTCTGAACCAGCTCCAGTCCCTGGAGAACAGCCTGGCCCTCTCCAAGGCCGTGCTGCTCCGTTGCCCGTCCTGCGCCAAGAACTTCGCACACCTGCACTGCATCAACACCTGCAGCCCCGACCAGAGCCAGTCAGTTAACATCACCCATACCATCAACGTCACCTTCGAGAACCAGACCAAAGAGGCTGTGGTGGCTTACGAGGCATACGTCTCCACCAAGTTCGCCGAAGGCGCATTCAACTCTTGCCGGAACGTGCGCTTCCCGGCCACTGGTGGCTTTGCTATTGGCACTATGTGTGGCCGCTATGGTTATAAACTGTGCACCCCACAACGCTGGTACGACTTCCAGGGGGACACCAGCAATGGCCTGGCCCCTCTGGACATTGACTTCCGGCTCATCCCAGAGGGTGCCCCTGTCTCCCCGGGAATTATCCCCTATGCTGGACAGGTACTGGGTTGCAATGAGTCTTCAGGAATTATGGGTAAGCCGTGCTCTTGTCAGGACTGTGTAGAGTCTTGCCCCATCATCCCTCCCCCACTTCCCCCAGGAAAGCCCTTCATGATCGGAGGGGTGGACGGGGTGCTGGTGGTGTGCCTGATCAGCTTCTCTGTGGTCTGCCTCATTTTCTTGGGTTACCTCCTGCTGTGGGGGATCCTGCAAGTCCGCAGCCATGATGCAGGCAAAGACAAGGGCAAGGACAAGAACGGCAACAATGTGTGCCAAGTCATCGACCCCAAGAAGGTGAGCTTTTCAGATAAGGCCAGCCTGGCCATGCAGGCCTTTCTGGGCTCCCTGTTTGAGAGATGGGGAACCTTGATAGCCAGTCACCCCTTGAAGGTGCTGCTGATTTCTCTGCTAGTGGTGTTGGTGTTTGCCATGGGAATGATCAACATGGAGCTGACCACTGACCCCGTGGAGCTCTGGTCTGCCCCGAACAGCCGCGCCCGCAAAGAGAAGGACTTCCATGACAAGTACTTTGATCCCTTCATGCGGACCAACCAGCTCATCCTGACAGCTCCCGGTCGTCCAGGCTACTCCTACGACTCTCTGCTTTTCAACAAACATAACTTCAGTGGCATCATCTCCAAAGACCTCATCATTCAGGTGCTGGAGCTGCAGTCGAGGATACAGGCCATAGAATTCTGGTCAGATGAGCTGAACCGCACCATCAGCCTCAAGGATATCTGCTATGCACCCCTGAACCCCAACAACCCAAAACTGACGGACTGTGCGGTGAACAGCCTGCCACAGTACTTCCAGAATAGCCTTCACAACCTGAATGCCAAGGTCAACATGACTAAGCTGGGGGTAACCCAGGAGGTGGACTGGAGGGACCATCTTATCTACTGTCTTAAGTAGGTCTGCTTTAAATCTAATTTAGATTTCTTCCATGTAGCCACATAGAGCTCCGTAGTCCCACCTACTTTGGTGACGAACGTCTGGTGCCACTTTTTGGAAAAAATACTATGGGAGTCAATAGACTGAAAACGTTTTTTTCTATATTCAGGCAGCTACATGTTCAAAACACCCAAGAAAGTGGTTGTCACATTTTTTAATAATTTATAAAATTAGTCATTTGAAATTATGTCCAACAAATAAGCAACATATGTTTTCAAAAAAACAACTAAAACGACTACAACATCCAGGCTACTCACTTGCTCACCACCACTGCTGAAGTGAAAGCCATAAAGCTGACAATTTCGACATGGCCAGATTGATAGTGATTCTCGCACTTGATGATACTCTTAGTTTCAATTCCATAATAAGACAAAGTGACAGCCATATTCGCAGCCGGTAGCCACATGCATAATATGTTACAAGAGCAGGCCGAGTGATAACCATTTTCGCTAGCAGAGCGGCCGGTAGCTAGTAGCTACTTCTTTAGCTAGCAAAAGCAAGAGCCGGTGATGTACAACCGGGGATTCTGGGTAGTGTAGTTATGTTTCTCAAACTCTGTTAATCATACAATTCAAATTTGATTTAAACGCGGTGGTGAGTATATAATGGACTTTGTATCACATATATGTCAAGGTTGGGTCCATACAATGCCATAGTATCATCATAAGGGTGACTGAGAGATCCCGTGGGGCAGGTAAAGGCTTCCGGCAGTCTTCCGGGACCAGCCAGGGATAGGAGGGGGCGGAACTACAGAGCTCAATAACAGTGCTTACGTTCCACACAGGAAGAACTAATAGCAAAAGCTGTTTTGGAGAGAAAATCTAATGAGAAAAAAAAGAGACAGGATAATATTTTGATATATAACAAAGTTGAAATGCGCACACACACACATACACACACACACACACACACACACACACACGTGTGTGATCTTACTGAGCATGGCTAGGGCCACATTAGGAAAAGAAAGTGCAAAGCTCTTCCCAATTTTCTCAGGTATGTTACAGTCATTTCAATTCAATTCAATTTTATTAGTATAGCGCTTTTTACAGAAAACTGTCTCAAAGACACTGTACAGAGAAACAGAAGGAAAATAGATTTTTGGAAAATTTCCTTGTGATCCGAACATTACGTCTTGACTTGCAGCTCCCCGCTGTCTTTCAAAGACTTCACTGACCTGGACCTGAGCTGCATGGCGGACTACGGCGGTCCCGTCTTCCCTTTCCTGGCTGTGGGCGGATATGAGAGTAAGACGCTGATACGTTTCCATCTCCACCACTATTGCGCCACACCATTATGTGTCCCCTATTATTTCAATACTCAGAACCTCACCCTCCTCAAAACAGTTACACTTGACATACAACCAAGCCAAAAATGTATATATTTCAGTTTGCCTATGGCTTGGAGATTCATGTGTTCACAGCACCTTGCCATGATCTCCCTGGTGCCATGGTAACCCCCAACCCTGTTAATTTACGTCCATTTCAGATGAAGACTACACCAACGCTGAGGCTTTCATCGTGACTTTCTCCCTGAACAACTACCCACGAGGCAACACCAAGTTCACACTGGTGGAGAGATGGGAGCAGATGTTCCTGGACCTTGTGAGAGAGTACCAAATGGATCCCACCACCAACTTCACTTTTGCCTACATGGCGGAGGTGCGGCTGCTTTGAATCAATCAATAATCAAATAAGAAAACCTGTAATAATATGTAAATGTACTGCAGAAACAAACACCACCATTACTGTCTCTCACTATGCAGAGATCACTGGAAGATGAGATCAACCGTACGACCACCGAGGACATCCCCATCTTCATGATAAGCTATGCTGTAATCTTTCTGTACATAGCTGTCGCGCTGGGGGAGTACTCTTCCTTTAAACGCATACTGGTAAGGACTTATCTACCCTGAAGACCTGCACACAAAACCTAATAGACAAACATGCTATTAAATGTATATTGTGTCTTTCAGGTTTGGGGTCAATTCCATCTCAGTTCATAAATTCAGGAAATTAACTGAAATTCAATTAACTAACTGAAATTTCATAGAACGTTATGACCATTTGTCAATTCATGTGGATTAAACATGCTGAATGGGAATGGAACTATCCCAAACCCTGTTTTCCATGCATGGCTTCCTTGTTATGCACTTAACCACCCGGTTCAGTAAATCACCTGTAATGTTTTCTCTTCCAGGTGTGAGTAAGTCATTGACAATTAAATAGTAGCACCAGCAAACCAGCCAGAATGTATCTGGGTTGAGAAATCTTGTCTTAACATGGTTTAGGATGTGCACAACGAAGTGAGCAGTGAGGTTTTACTGATTATGGAATTCTGAAGTCATTCTGAGGCTGTTACCTCATTTAACACTGGATTCTACCCACAAGTCCCTGATACACCAGGATTCAACCAGAATTAATTTTTTCATCATAGTGCCGAGCCCAGTGAACTACCCTGTGGTCCCTAACCTCAGGGAGTAATGGCAGTTCTGGCTGTGGAATTATGGGATGGAAAGGGCAAACGCTGACAGGTGGCGTTCTTTTGCAGGTGGACTCCAAGTTTCTGGTGGGCCTGGGCGGGATTCTGGTTGTCGGCTGCTCCGTCGTGGCTTCCATGGGCTTCTATGCTTGGGTGGGAATCCCCTCCTCACTGATCATCCTGCAGGTGGTGCCCTTCCTGGTCTTGGCCGTTGGAGCCGACAACATCTTCATCTTCGTCCTGGAGTATCAGGTCCGGACATTCCCCCACTGTCTTGCTGTCAATCAATCACTCAAATTTTATTTAAAGTGCATTATCACCAACATGAGTCTCAAAACACTTTACACTGAATATAGGATACATAAGATAAAATAACACAAGTATTAAACACAAATAAACAAATACACTCACATGGGTGAAATAAAATTTAAATAAAATAAATAGAATAAAATGGACTAGCTTTACTTGTCTATACATGTGATTTACTGCTAATGAGATTTCTTTACCCATTTTCTTTTTAAAACTAGTCAGTTGCATATTCAGATATTTCAAAAGTTCAGTTTTAATTATGCTGTTCATTAGTGAGGAAGCTCTACACTAGAATCCAGAATCCAGTCCTGGAGGGCTGCACTGCCTGCTGGTTTTCAGTGTGTTTCAGTGCCAGTGATGAATTTCAGTCACCAAAGAATGGCTAAAGAATCCACACAATTTGTTCTCAAACCTTAATTGGCTAGTGTAATTGGCTAGTGATTGAAAGGACACCACAAATACCTACAAAGCATTGCGGCACCTCAAAGACTTCAATTTGACACCCATGATCTATACATTTCCACCATTCGCCTAAAAGGAGGCAATATTTTCCTTCAAAATAATATCTCCATTTAGTATCTCGTGTGAGGGTGAGTACAATTGCTTTTTAGCAGGACATGAATCATTGTAGCGCCGCTACCCTCAAAACATTTGTCACATGGCTAACATGACCATGCCCACGCAGAGGGACGAGCGGAGGCCGGGGGAGAGGCGGGAGGAACAGATTGGCCGTGTCCTGGGCAACGTCGCTCCCAGCATGCTCCTCTGTAGCATGTCTGAATCCATCTGCTTCTTTCTGGGTGAGCACCTGCTGGACATTACAGTGACATGAATTACATCACCCAGGACAAGGAGAGAGCAGGGCCTGAGTCAAGTATATTTAAAATCCTTTGTCTCTTCAGAACAGGGGACTGTTGCCTGGTCCCGGAGAGCCACAAGCTCTGCTGGTTTTTGTTTTCACCTTAAAATCGGCACCCAATTCAGACCCAAGTAAACAGGTGAAGTGAGTTAACTGTGTAATAAACTACTGTAATTGGGTGCAGAGTAATAACAAAGTGCAGCAGAGCCTATGGCTCTCCAAGACCAGGGCTGCAGGCCTTGCTTTATAAACGGGTAAAATTTAAAAACATTCCTGCAGATCCCTGAGAATTGTTAATAGGACCTGTTACTAACAAAAACTGACAATCATACAAATAAGAATTTTGTCCTGAATATATAAATATATTGTATTGTCAGTAATCCACACAAAGACTTAAAATACTTGAACCCTTTAGACTCCAGTCTAGAAGATTAAAGTATAGGTCTTTGAAGGGGAGCTGCATGTGTGCAAAATATGAGTTGTGTTGGTCAGTGAAACGTGTGCATTCCCAGGCATTAACGTGTGCATTCCCAAGAATAAACGTGTGCATTCCCAAGCATTAACTTGTGCATTCCCAAGCATAAACGTGTGCGTTCCCATGCGTTGACGTGTGCGTTCCCATACATTGACGCGTGTTCGTTCCCACACATCGCTCCAGGGGCCCTGAGCACCATGCCGGCGGTAAAGTCCTTTGCCCTGTACGCGGCTCTGGCGGTGCTGATGGACTTCCTGCTGCAGATGACTGCGTTCGTGGCCCTGTTCTCCCTGGACGCCCGCAGACAGGACGCTAACCGCTACGAGCTGGCCTGCTGTGTGACCGTACCCACCCCGCGCCCCTCTGCCGCCAGCCAGGGTTACCTGATGCGTTACATGAAGCGCTACGTCTCCGTCCTGCTGCACCCCCTCACTAGGCCCATCGTGGTACGCCCCTTCTCTGCCCTCACATTCACCCGCCATGGCGGGTTCCCAAACTCAGTCCTGGAGGATCCCTGTGTATACTGGTTTTCATTCCAACCACTGTATTCTAACAACTGTATTCAGTCTTTCTTAATTAGGAGCCATTACGGAGCCTATTGATTCATTAGTTACCTCTTTCCATGTAATTGTTTGCAATATAGCACAATAAGCACAATGTTAAAATTCAGGGATGGCAATTGTGGGAACAAAAACCAGCGTACACAGTGGTCTCCTAGGACTGAGTGTCTTAAGAGGACTATGCTTTTTAAATTAGCTAGACTATAAAAGTTGCAGGTTTGATTCCCTGAGCAAGGTACTTAACCCGAATTTCTTCAGTAAATATCCAGCTGTATAAATGTTATGTTATGTAAAATAAAAAAATGCTAAAAGTTGTATGTCCCTCTGGATAAGAGCATCTGTTAAATGCCAGTCATCTAATATACTCCCTGGTCTGGGGTGGTCAGGTCTGAAATTGTTGTTCATTTAACTAAGGTGGATGCATCTATGTTCTCTTACATTGTAAGTCACTGTTGAGAAGAGCATCTGATGCAGATGCAGATCGTAGATGAATGGCAAGCTTAGGTGGGCTGAATGGCCTGTTCTCATCATTTTTGAATTGATTACTTTATTTTCCCCCATAGGGAAATTTGTCTCTGTACAAAAGCAAAATTCAGGATTGAATATAAACTAAAAAGTGACTGGTGATTTGTCTGCATTAGGAGGTCTTATATTCTTGTAACCAATGATGGGAAATGCCTGTTAGTCCATGACAGCAGATTTTTTGGCATGGTGTTGTCTGAGCCATGACCCCCCCTCCCGCCCGTTTTTCCCCCTCTCCCGCCCGTTTTTTCCCCCTCTCCCGCCCGTTTTCCCCCCCTCTCCAGATGTTGCTGTTTCTCTTTATGTTCTGTGCATCCATCTTCCTCATGTTTCATGTGAAAGTGGGTCTGGACCAGGAGCTGGCCCTGCCCAAGGTGCGTCCGTCATGCACGAAGCATCGCTGCGTTCCTATGCAGCCAGACTCACATTCTTTCACATCTCGCAGACTTTGAACTCACACTTACAATTCTCTGCCTCTCTCACACACTCCCTCCTCTTTTTTCGATGACATAGGACTCCTATATGCTTCAGTACTTCAAGTACCTGTTCAAGTACTTTGAGGTGGGCGTGCCCACGTACTTTGTCACCACACAAGGCTTCAACTTCACCACAAAGCAGGGCATGAACGCTGTGTGCTCGAGTGTGGGCTGCGACCCGTTCTCCCTCACGCAGAAGATCCAGTATGCCACAGAGCAGCCTGAGCTGTAAGTACCTCCCAACTTCACCCGACGCAAAATGGAATATATCGTAACAATATCCACATAATAATGTAATGTCACCATATTGCAACACTTCACAATATATGGGTGAATATACACAAATTACTGCTGCTTTCAGTTATTATATTGCTGTGATATGTAGTTGTTTATTTGGTAGGTTATTCACAGGAAGGCAATACAAAGGGGTGCCAGGATGACAAAACATGATTGGCTAAAATTAACAGCAGACTCCGCTTTTCAGGCTTTCTTACAGCCACACTCTCAAAAAAAGCCAATTAAATAAAGGTACCAATTAAAAGTCAAATGGAGAATGGAGTCAAATGGTGAGCAGAGTTGTGTTAAAATGGGTGTATGTGCAATAGGAAACACTATGGGTCTTGTGCCAGCCATACTCAATTGTCCTTGATCTTTGCCAGAGTTTCTTGCATAGATTTGTATTGCTAATCTAAATGCTGAGCGCATGTGCCAACTAACTGATAAAGGTCTGTATTACACATATGGCTACGCAACATTTTTTATTACATTTTCCACTGGTTACTAAATAATTAGCATGCTTGCATAATCGGTTTTAGATGTAAGAATTTTATTGTGTAAATATAAAGCCATTTCTGCCAAATACACTGCCTGGCCAAAAATAAAGTCACACACTCTAATATTTTGTTGGACCGCCATTAGCTTTGATTACGGCGCACATTCGTCGTGGCATTGTTTTGACAACCTTATGCAACGTCACAACATTTATTTCCGTCCAGAGTTGCATTCATTTTTGGCCGAGATATTTGGCCTTGTATTGACGATGGGAGAGTTGAACCACTTCGTAAAGTCTTCTCCAGCACATCCCAAAGACTTTCAATCTGGTTAAGGTCAGGACTCTGGTGGTCAATTCATGTGTGAAAATGTTTCCTCATGCTCCCTGAACCACTCTTTCACAATTTGAGCCTGATGAATCTTGGCATTCTCATCCTGGAACATGCCCATTGATGGGATAACCTGGTCATTCAGTACATTCAGGTACTCAGCTGACTTCATTTCATTGCTGCATAACGTTGCTGAGCCTAGACCTGACCAATTGAAGCAACCCCAGATCATAACACTGCCTCCAGAGGCTTGTACAGTGGGCACTATGCATGACGGGTGCAATGGCGACTTTTTTTTTGGCCAGGCAGTGTAGTAGGCTTTGACTGTGAGCCCTATCCACTGTGTCCTGTGTACTGTGTACTAGCATACTGTATATTGCTTACTGCATACTGTTTAGTGATATAAATGCGAAATATATCCTCCACACGATTATCAGTGAAAACCTGGAAATAAGTATATCATCCGGGGATTTACTACAGTTACAGGACATTTCACCTATGTAACCTTCTCATCCAGTGTACTCAACTAGCAAACTCAATAATATAGAACGGTGATTCAGTCAAAGCCCTGGGCTGTGTCCGAATCAGCACCCTTCCACACTATTGAGTATGCTTCTTGAGTAGACAGGATGTGAAAGTAGTTAAGTAAGCAAGTTCTCTCTAAATGCAGTTTACTTAAAACACCCGGATGATATACTTACTTCCAGGGTTTCGCTGAGTATATTTGGAAGTATACTTTTTCAAGAATTATGCAAACATTTTGGTCACATAAATATGACATGCAGCTTTGTTTTAAAAATGAGGGGAAGCTTTGATGACGTTTTGCTTCAATAACAACAAAAACAACACGTGACATGGCCGTGCAAGGGTGGGACATCTTACGACATTTCCACAGTACGCTTGGAGACTAGTATGGAGGATACTGCATGTCACATACAAAACAGTAGACAGTAAACAGTACACAGGTGCGAGTACACAGTTAGAGAGTACACAGAGGGCCATATTTCCACCTAATTGACCTTATCCTTTTCACTGTTTTAAGATCGTACCTGGAAATCCCAGCATCCTCTTGGGTAGATGACTTCATCGACTGGCTCAACCCTGCAACTAAATGCTGCCGGATTTATACCGAGGGGCCCAATTTAGGGAAATTCTGCCCTGCCAATGAGCGTGAGTACCACAAATCAGTAAGCAACCCATGACAAAACACACACCGGAGAAGCCTATTGGGGACCTGGATTTATAAACATAGAGTTTCAGTTCCCAGTTTGGGTGCTGCAAGTGTACCCTTAAGAAGGCACTAAAGTGTACCCTTGAGAAGGTACTTAAGAGTACCCTTGAGAAGGTACTTAACCAGAACTGTCAAGATTCAGCTGTATAAATGGATAATATACAGAAAAATTAAATCAACCATTTAATGCACCATGTGTAACAAAGTTTGCACATAAATAACGAGACGTGTACACGCATCATGTTGCAGCTGAACATTATGGTCGCTGTATTATTGTAATTAGTTAGTCGGTGCAGCAGAAGAAATGAAAGAGAACAATTCAAAGTGCATTGTATACAACAAACCTGAAACAACCTTGGGTTTTTGTTCTGCTTTCTGTTCTCTATTTAATCCGTTTCATAATAAGGCATGTTTTATTTTCCTGCTTTTGAACATGTGAGCTTGCCGGGCAACAATACGTGTCCTTGTGTGCTTGCAGTTGTGGCAGCGTGCAAAAAGAGATGTATGCTCCCTCCTGCATTTGGGGTCGTAAGGCCCAGTGTGCAGCAGTTCAACAAGTTCCTGCCCGACTTTCTGGGTAACAGGCCTGACCTGCAGTGCCCCAAGGGGTACGTGAGTCTTCCCATTTTTTTTTTTTTTTTTTTTTTTGGGAGGGGGGGGGGGGGGGGGTCTGCACCAATATTTCCTTTCAGACAGCACCAGACAACATACAAGTGCAAAGCAGTCAGAACAGGCTGGCCAAAATATCTTTCTCAAAAGGATTTTCACACAGTTGGCAGGTGCATGTTGGTGTTTTAGCAAAACCACATACGCGTTTAATTCAAATGTGAATCAAACTTAATTCATTAAGGGCCTTGCTGGATGAAGAGCCGCTGTGCAGTGTATACGTAGCACTATGGTCAGGACACTTTGATCTTATCAACACTTTCAAACTGATTGTTATTCGCACATGTGCAAATTAATGCAATTGTGTTTGCTCACAAAAACCCACCTGTGGCACAGGTGTTTGTATACTGAATGAGTATACAAGTAATATTAATATATCACTGTGCTTACTGTGAAAAAACAGAAAACTCCCAGTAGTACAGCAGAGGTAATGATTTCTCCTTCTGTTTAAACTGACAGTGGTCTGGGAGCCTATGACACATCAGTGGCGAGAGATCAGGATGGAACGATAATAGGTAAGACAAAGGTATCGCGCAAAGTGGAGACTGTTGTTGTCATTTTGATGTGGGACTTAGGCATGAATGTGATGGCAGGTCATCTTGACTTCCCTCAAGATACCTCAGCTCAGCTGACAGTGGCAAATGCTCGCACATGCTGTTTAACCTGTGAAAAACTGACGAATATTTCTCGTTGGTGTTCTACTGTACTTTGTATGCAATAGCGCGTTGTGTATTTTCAGCTGGTCATCCTTTTTTTTTTCCAGTATATTTAATGCGAAAATGCACTTTTATCAATAATCTCAGTGTTTTTTTCAGTGCATTTCACTTGAAATAGTTCAGTAAAAAGCACAGAAGGAAGAAAAAATGCACTTAGCCATCATATTATTTTCCGCATCCTCATCTCCCTCCCCCCCTTCTGTAGCATCGCGGTTCATGGCGTACCACAAGCCGCTCACCAACTCCCAGGAGTTCACAGAGGCTCTGAGGAGATCGCGAGAGCTGGCGGCCAACATCACCCTCAGCATGCGGCAGGTCCCGGGCACCGCCCCCGACTTCGAAGTCTTCCCATACACGTATGTGAACCCCCCCTGTCCCCCTTCTCCCCTACTCTTTCATGTTTGGGTTTTTTTTTTGGGAAGAACTGTTGTGATTGGCCAGCTGTTCAGAGGTGGGCGGTGCTACAAAGAGACGTAGGCCAATAACACATTGAAACCTTTGTTTAAGATATATGGGATAGAGCGGTGTTTAAGGAAGTGAAATTCTACATGAACTAAATGAAAAGTATATAAATGCTGAGAGTTTAAAGTGTGGCATGGTGTACACAGAACTACACAGGCAAGTATTTTATAATTTCATAAAATTTTTGTACAAATTTCTCCAAGAACCTGTCCACATCAAATCTAAGTGGGCTGTCTCGAGTACTTTCATGCACATACCCATTAATCACCTGCTCTCATTTCTCTCACGCCAAGGGTGACGAACGTATTTTACGAGCAGTACCTGACCATCGTGTCGGAAGGCCTCTTCAACGTCTCCCTGTGCCTTCTGCCCACCTTCGTGGTGTGCTGCATCCTGCTGGGACTGGACATGCAATCCGGCCTGCTCAACCTGCTCACCATCATCATGATCACCGTGGATACCGTGGGGGTCATGACCTTGTGGGGGATCAACTACAACGCAGTGTCTCTCATCAACCTGGTGACGGTCAGTGTAGACCTCTGCCACCCTTTACACGCCTCGGCAGCGGCTATCTCTAGCTGCTCTTTCTACGCACCAGCCGCCATTTCTGTCCTGTGTCATTGTGATATTTTTTGTACTGTGCGCTTAGAGGACATTCTCCTATGCAGGACAAAGACTGTCTACTGCTTAAATGACACTGGATAGAGCTGGTTAACTGCCACTTGACCCGCTGTGCCTTTTCCATATTATCATTTGTAGCCACTCAGCTCAGGGTTGGCAGTTGGCACTCAAGCGCACACTTTAATCGAGTGTGCCGTCAGGACTTTGTCAAGCACAATTGACAGTGAAAAGGAACGTGCTATGTTTGCGTTTCAGGCCGTGGGAATCTCGGTGGAGTTTGTGTCGCATCTGACGCGGTCCTTCGCCCTGAGTACCCTGTCTACCCGTGTGGAGAGAGCCAAGGAGGCCACCACTGATATGGGCAGCGCAGTAAGTACACCACTGATAGGATAGTTCACAACCAATGGCAACGCTGTATCTGCAGCGCTTCACTCGAGAGGCTGAACAACAGCTCAGCAGTTGAGGATTTCGTTTTTGATTTCTGAATTTTTAAAAAAAAAGACTATGTAGACATTCAGGGGTAGGAATGGGACAGTGTTATGAGCTTCACATGTTACTGTGACTATATTAATCAGACATGTTTGTACTATACCTCCACAAGGTATTTGCAGGTGTCGCCATGACGAATCTGCCAGGGATCGTGGTGCTGGCATTTGCCAAGGCACAGCTCATCCAGATCTTCTTCTTCCGACTGAACCTGGCGATCACTCTGCTGGGCATGCTGCACGGCCTCATCTTCCTCCCCGTGCTCCTCAGCTTCTTTGGTGAGTGGAGTCAGTCACACTCACTCACTCACACACTCACACACACACAATAATGTCTACTAAGTACACACAAGTGCCAGGAGGTCCTGGACAGTGACGGTACTGCTCGTAGCATCCCCAGTGGCCATTTTCCATTTTTCCCCCAGCCGTAATTACGCAACTTTTTATTGACAAGTGCAAGCATATTCCAATATCTACAAACCTTGGTATGCTACAAATTTGCATGTCACTCTACTGTGTTGTGTTTGTGCAATGATTTTGTTTGCACAGCTACACCCACAAATATGCTGAGGCATCAGTTGTGCAACCAGTCTATTTGAGTCCCATATTTTCCCTGAAAGGAAAAGTAAAATACAAAATAAAGCTGCCAATACAGATCATTGCACAACACAACAAAACACGGAGCAGTAACAAGCAAATGAGTAGTTTCATGTTGTGAAATCTGTTTGATTCAAAAGCAGAAAAACCTGTTGAGGCAGCACGTCTACATTTCCAGTAATAAAACGTGTGCCCTTTATAAGCTCACATTTGTTATAAAGCTGTGCGCTTTATAAGCTTGCGTTTGTTATAAAAGCTGTGCGCTTTATAAGCTCACGTTTGTTATGAAGCTGTGCACTTTATAAGCTCACGTTTGTTATGAAGCTGTGCACTTTATAAGCTCACGTTTGTACCCCCTTTTCTCTTCTCTGTTGCTCTTAGGGCCTGACGTGAACAAGGCTCTTCTGTTAAAGCAGCAAAAGGAAGCTCAGGGGGATACCGCCGTGTATGAAAACGGGGGATTTGAGAAAGGTGAACGTATTACACATCTCCCATTGTCAGAAAGCGGTGAGCAGTCGCAGACAGAAAGGATCCTGCTGTGACAAGCAAGCTTCCTTCCTACAAACTACCTTCAGAGACTGTTAAAAAAATAGTTCAAAAAGCACATACCTCCATAACTTTCAGATACTTTTTTTTATGCCCCAATCTTGGACCAAGCCTTCAGTGCCCACAAGACTGTAGCCACAACACACCATGGTGCAAATTCAATGCAATATCAGCCAGAGATCAACTAAGAACCGGGATATGCTCAACACTGAGATGAGGAGTCATGTGACATGATTGCAACAGATTTTGGCTGTTGCAAAAATTACTGCATTTTAGCTCAACATTCCCCTTACCTTTACTCTGCTATTTTCTGTTCTGTTGGCAAAAGACAGGCGAGACATTTTATACAGAAATATACTTGCAGGTGTATAGTGGGTGCAGGTGTTTCTAAGAATATACAATTAATTATGAATACTAGAGCAGGGACATTATATAGTTACAAATTTTACAGTATGAAAAGTGTGTTCAATACATTATGTTTTTAATTTTCATTTTGTAGCTGCATGCTTCGTGCTGCTACTTAATGAAGTGTGATATTTTTAACTGCTGGCTAAAATGCAAAGCAAGGACAAGAATATACAGTTGGGCATTCACTCCAGTTAGTATACAGGAAAAATCATTTATTTTGTTGTATACCATTAATTTTCTAAATGCTGTATTGTTGAAACATATTGTATAACTGATTTCTTGTATTGTAAAGTCCTGTAAATTTGCCAGAACAAAAATAAACTTATATTTATTTTTTACTGTGCTTGTGAACCAACTTGTACCATGTCCATGTTCCAGATCTGAGAATGAGACATTTAGTAGTCATTTATAAAATGGGAGGAAACCACTCAGCTAACACCTCACACCTGGGCCCTGTTTCACAAAGCAGGATTACTGAGTTAGCTGGATAACTGCACCGAGTATAATCCAGAAAGGCTCTTTTTACTTTAGTCCATGTTCCAGATTTGGGAGGGTTCGGGGTTTTAGTCAGTGCAATTATCCAGCTAACTCGGTAATCCTGCTTTGTAAGGATCTGGACATGGGCAAATGTGAAATCCTAGATCAGCATTTCTGCTCTTTATGAACACAGGCTCTGGAAGCTTTGACACAGGACCACGTGCAACACACACTATTTTATAGTCAGGTTACTGTCATGGTAAAACACACACACACACACACACACACACACACACACACACACACACACACACACACACACACACACACACACACACACACACACACACACACACACACACACACACACACACACACACACACACACACACACACACACACACACACACACACACACACACACACACACACACACACACACACACACGCCCAAAGAGGAGACCATGTGCCGTTTGCCAACCCAAAGACACAAGGGGGGCACAAAAAAAAAAAGTAGACAATTTTATTTGGAACCAAGCATGTCATGCATGCAGTCTGACTAATTTAAAGTTTGGTAGTTTCATTTACAAGTCGATATTGAAACATGCACATCACACACAATATGGTGAAAGAAACTTCCAGAATGAATTCAGGTGCATTACAACAAACCAACATTTGAAAATTAATACCCCAGAAAACCCACACAACATAATTCTCTCGATGTTAATATCACTGCCACCCATGAACGAAACACCCTAATGTGTACTGCTCATATCTTCCCCGTGGGAAACCTCTGTTCCTTCATCCTAGAACAGAGGTAGGTACTCTGGCATCTTATAAGAGTTCTTCAGAATCCCTGAGCCGCTGTCAACAATTTCATCAAACGCATGCACAATTGAAAATCCTTGTTCCGTACATAGAATTAAATAAAAACCGTCAGAAGCTCTTCAGAATCCACGAGCCATCACAGACGCACGTTTCATCAACGAAGAGGTGCATTAATGCGTAGAAATTCCCATGACTACCATGCGCATGTGCAAATCTTTGTTCCGCGCGTGGTACTCGATACATTTTCATAAAATAGAACATTTTAAAAAATAATAATAAAAAATAGATTTTTCCCTATTGATAAAATACTCTGGTGCAAGTTCTAGCAGTTTGTGATGAATTGGACAGGTTCCCCCTCCTTTGTGGCTACGTGCCCTGGAGGGATGGCTGTGACAGAAGGCGTCAGAATTAAGCTGTCATATGGGCTTCAGTGGGGGGGAATTCAGAGCTCCAGCAGACCCCAGGCCTCTGTCCATCAGGCTGGCCAGCTCCAGCACTGCAGCTCTAGCAGGCAGGCTCTCGCAGTGACCTCATTGCAATTTCCCCAAACTCTGACGCGGCCCTGAACTTCAGCACACATGATCCCTCTGTTCACGAGCTCTCCCCTGAACTTCAGCACACATGATCCCTCTGTTCACGAGCTCTCCCCCTCTTCCTCTCCTTCCTGAAGGTTCACCAGGGAAATCGATTCATTCACACTTGTTTGGTTTTTTTTCCCGCATGAAATCACACACATCAGATAAAACCGATAAGAAGGTGGTTTTGAGTCAACTTGGATTAAACAAAACATACAAAACACAACAATCTGATCACATGAGCTATTTGGACACATGGGCAGATATCCAACAAATACTTTACGTACATACATACATTTGAGAATTAACAAGGGCTGTGCTAGTGATTTTGTGTGGCTTCCATATCTCACCTCTTGGGCGCAGTCACCATGCACTTCCACAGAATGGCATACAGGGCCAATAAGAAGCTGATAAACACTGCTGCTGCAATACTACCTGCAGACAGACAGACACACACACACATCAGCACTGTACATCAGAGACACTCTCCATCTACTTGTCTGCACAACCAGTCCCATATGCATATACTCTGAGGAGACAGGGGGAGCATCCCAATATTCTTCACTCCTCACCTCCTTTCCTCCACTTGTCTCCTCCACTCATCTCCTACCCTGAAGTATACAAATAACCTGTACATTTCAAGTACAAGTGTTTGCATGTACAGCATACAATGTACCTAACATTGCAGTTTTTGCACCAAGATATTAATTAATATGTAACCATTAATATTTATTTAATATGTAATCAGCAACATTAGATTAAAACACAAAGATCGGTTTCCGGGGCATGGAGGAAAGGATGTGGTAGTGGAGGAAAGGACGGTGCATTTTTCGAGTATAGAGACGCACCCAGAATGTTATGATCCAACCGCCATAAGCCATGTTCAGGCCTCATTAATTTATTATACTCATGATGGCCTGAATATTATCATTTTCCAAAATCAATCGCATTAGAAAAAGTCAACAAAACTAAAAGCTGGGAAGAAGATTGAGATGGACACACACACAGTGTGAAAAACATAATCATAGGAACTAGCAATGAGTCAAACAGCAATTCAGACAGTTCGCGCTACGCCATGAAGACCTCGTCTCGATTTATCTAGGAAAAGTCTGCGCCGCCAAGCAATTTGGAAACTTTCCATGACCTCTGACCTATAGCAGACAGGACGGAAAAATAAGTGTGGTAGGAAAGTACAAACAGACTGGACACCAGGCCTAGAATGCAGTGGGTCAAATTGTATAGCTCAGCTCTCCCTAGTTCCACAATTAGGCCATTACAGCAGTTGAGAGGATTTCACATTCATTTTAAAATACCCAGTCTAGACCTTTCTGAATAAATGTATTCATTTGATGAACTGTCTCACTGTCTCTTCTTCTCTAGGGGAAGACTGAGTGTTCCCACAGAACGGTTAATCAGGTACGGTTGCATTCCAAATGGGTAGCGATATGTGGTTTTGATTTTATCACGAACAACACATGAAACGAACAGCTATGCCAGGGTTTCCCGTTCAATACATTAGGCAGGGTGGCCTGCCCCTCCTACAGAGTTTACCACCCTGTCTAAAAATATAAAATGGCAATGTGATTGTTTGGAATTTAATTTACTGTCATTTAAAAATCAGTAGAATTTTTTTTTGCGCATGCTCTCCATTTTGTGATCCATCTTCGGAAATTATCAATGATTCAATACATTTGTGGAGTGTGTGGACTCCCTTCGGTTGTAAACCAACTCCAAATATGATATTACCGTGTTTTCATTGGCTGTTATCACACGTAGACCAGTGGACTTGTTTATATAATCTAGATTTACCTCAGGAAAGCGAGTAACTAGTCAAGCTAAATGATAATACACTCCACACTTCCATAGTACTTGTTTCCTGTTTTTTGCTTGTTTTCTATCTAACTTGTGTTTTTTGCCATTTTATAGTTCAGAATGTGTAGCTGACTGTGTGTACTATATTCAATGTTTATTACGAGGGATAGCTCCTACGTTATGAGAAAGTTGTGCTTGGTCGGATCTGCTTTGTAGTCGCTTCAATGACCTTCAGTATGCACTTATTGTACGTCGCTTTGGATAAAAGCGTCTGCCAAATGATTGTAATGTAATGTAATGATGTCATCTTCAGCCAATAAGGAGGAGCTTGCCACCAAAAAAAGTAGGTCAGGTAAAGATCTCATCTTTCTTCCATGTAAATGTAAACGAGAACAGGGAGAACGGTGACATTGGGAGCCGTTCTCTTGTCAGTGAAACCACTGATAATGCAGTCAACATGAACAATACAGTATGCATACACTGTATGCATTTCCCTTTAGGCAAGATTTTCATTAACAAATCTGTTTGTTACACTGTACACACATAACTCCATCCATAGTACACACTCCAATAATGAGCCCACTGACCTTGCTAACTGTGGCCAGGGGCCCAACAGGATAATGTTTAACTGGCCATAGTGTTTCCTAGGGAGCATGGGTTACAGTCAGCAGGATATTCCCCTGTATTGGACATGATTTGCTCCCCAGGTCAATGAGCTGCCCATGATTTGTCTGCACCATCATCGAGCACAATATCTGGGCAGTTTGGCTGGTAAACGTCCAAGTGTTACAAAAGAAGATAGAATGTGTAGACAGGTGCAGGGTAAATCAATGAGTAGAAACATAAGAAAAAGAGATTCTTCAGCACATTGCTGAAGAATGCTCCCAATCAGTGTTTAATAGAGACACACACACACCTCCAAGTGATCTCAGCACTACTCACCTGGAATGATTCCGCTCACACTGTCCGGATCGGTGCCTGGGGCCTGAGGGTTGGCTGTCGAGCCTGTGAAGAGAGGAAACAGGAAGTGAGATCATTTTCCATTCGCTCACTGATGCGACGAGTCACAAGGCCAGTCGCGTCTGCAGCCTGAAGCTCCGCCAAGTGATGCGCGTCAGAGTAAGGCGATCCTTATCGGGTTTGGCAGCCTGTGTAAGCCATCGCGCGACTTCAAAAAGCATCACAGAACAATGAGACACTGGATAATGCCCCCATTTCACAGCCTGAATTGTCATCACTGGTACATTGTTGTCTTCATCTACCTCTTGTACCTCAACGTTGAAAAAGAGGCAGGTTGGTGCATGTTTACTGTCGCAAATCAATCCTTTTACCCATTTCGCTGGTTTTCCAGGCTAATGGGATTTGCTGAATGCTGCAGCATAAAATTCCAGGGGAATGTCTAAAGGTTCAAAGAGCACAACATTACCTTACAGGCAGCAGGTTGGGGTCACTGGGTCACCGCCGCCTCATTATTGTGAAACCATGGACATTCCACCCCTGTGTTACTCTACTAAACGAGCACTTTCCCTTCAAGCTGAGGGGTTTATGGGGTTTATTTCAGGCCTGACGGGTTCCTCAACAGGCCTTCCACACACAAATAGCATGCTTTATCATTCGAGAGGTCTAGCTACGGCGCAGTTGGAAAAAAAAAATAAAAACAGGGATGTTTAAAGCGAGAGAGAGAGAGAGAGAGAGAAAGAAAGAAAGGAGAAGAGAGAGCAGGCGGTTCAGTGAGGGGAAAGCACTCACCATTGTATAGCGCGTCAGTGACAAACCACGGCTGCTCAGAAACGGCCTTCTGAAAGACAGAAGCGCAGATAAGACAGACTGACAGACAGATTTCACACCTGGCACAAAGAGGTACCACAACCCACTTAGAAAGAACTGCAATTTCTGGGCTTTCGCCTCAGTGCAACTTTCCCCAGTTTTTCTACTTGAACACGATCAGCAGAACTAGGGTCAGGACTGATGAAACATGGATAAGATTATCTGTGCAGTGAACCTGGGAGTGAGTATCAGACAGTGGGAGAGGAACTGCTTGTTTGAGCATGTCGTGAATATCTTCCACTTAAACAGGAGTCAAAATGACAAGGAGACAAAAAACAACTCATCTCACAAAACTACTGCAGAACTAACCGCTCATAACATGGAGTTACAATTAAGATTAATCTATGCAAGTGTTTCTTATTTGGAAAAAAACACAGAAATTTTGACAAAAAGGTCCACAAAACCTGAGTGTGTAACTGTGCTTTATCTTGAAGACCACCATTCATTAAAAGTGTTTTTTTAATATACATTTACATGATAGTGACATTGTAAATCATATTAAATACAGCTATA
Organism: Synaphobranchus kaupii; assembly: GCA_029718625.1. Lineage (NCBI taxonomy): Eukaryota > Metazoa > Chordata > Actinopteri > Anguilliformes > Synaphobranchidae > Synaphobranchus > Synaphobranchus kaupii. Next base: position 400,264 of record CM056376.1, read on the forward strand.
TGTTCCAAATACAAAATGCACATTAGGATATAGGACATTAAAGCATGAGCTTAAAGCATACTTGATCCAAGTCCAGTGTACCCATTTCATAAGATTCTCACGAATTTATTTACGCCTGAAGTCAAATGAGCATTCCATCTGGAGAATGTATCTCTGCAGCCCCCAGCCCAACGTACACGTGCACGCGTGCGCACACACAGGTGCAGGTTCATGGAGGCTCGTTGGCTCTATTCTATTTGGGCTTTCACACCTGTGTTGTTATTTAGCGTGAATAATTACACACTACACAATTCCAAGGAATGCCGGAATTCTTTAAGAATGCCACGCTAAAACCAAAACTAACGAAAATAACCAAACACCTACAACATCGACATAACATTTCCAAGAGAAATGGTTATTACCTTTCAGAAGTAAATGCACAGACCGATTAACTAACATCACGCCCAACAACAAATTGTAAAACCTGCGCAATAAAACTGTTTTTTCACTGGTCCTGTCTTGGAATAAAACCTTAATGAAAACTGAAAATGTCCTACTGGAATCAAACAGCGTAAGATCTAGGAGTTATATTTTAAATCCTTCAGAATACTCAAAACCATTACCCGAACAACTAGGTATCTGTTAACTAAAACATGCCCAGATCGGAAACAGTTGACTGTCCTACTTAAATATAAATGATCATCCTTTAAGACCATTAAAATGCACCCCTGCACCTTACTAGAGAGGCGTTTCCGTCGCGCCAGAGATCGGTCTTGTTTTTCAGCTCTTCCCACATGTTTGCGCGTGGATGTCTTCAGTTTTACGGAATGACCAGCTCGTGCTGCTCATCACTTCTGCATACGGTGCTTCCTTTGCTGTTTTTCGGTAACATTCACACTTATAAAGCTTGAAAAAAAATACGACTGTGTTCCATCTAGGAATTCTAAGTTTTGCGCACATCACCTTTGTCAAGAAGGAAGGAGGGTCATACTGAGTGGACCTGTCGACATGATATTCGGCAAATCTGAGTTTTAGGGCGTGTCCTTCATTAGATCACACTTAGAAACGAAACGCTATTTTACATGGAAGCTCATGAAATGCTTCTTTTCCGTCAGCTTGCTACATTATCTAACATTTACAGGGAAAGTACTAGTAGTCTCCAGTCCCCAGAGGATAATGTATACAGTATCACAGAAGCTATCATACAGATAACAAAAGCAGGGGAGGAATGTAGTCTTGGATATTTACTGTTCTGCATGAATTCCTTCAAGCTCCTCCAGACAGACTGGAGCACCTCATTGGTTTACTTGATTTCCCAGCAGCTCAGTGCATTCAGGAACACATTAAATTATCCACGACCATTAGTTTCAGATGGAAAGTTCATAATAAACCCTTCTTTTTACAGGTGCCCAGAAAAGATATACTTTGTGTGCCCAACTTACATTTTTACACTGAAGACATTTTTGTTTTGTTGTAGTTTGAGGGAAGTATGTTCAAACTTTTTTTTGTACATTTATATATACACGTGAATTATACATCTTAAAAATTGTTGTAATAATTGTTCTGCATACACTTTAATTTTAACTTTACTTGTAGCTTCTGGTTACCCCTTCATCTCTCCCTGCATTCTTTGCAATATGCCATTTAGTATCCACATATGTTGTTGGACAGGACAAAAACCACACAACACAAAAACTGTCCAAAGCAACGTACACACTTTATAGGCAAGAGTACAAGTTATGTAAACCTTAACTGTTGGAAGGGAAAAGACTGTTGACAATGTTTATTTTAAAACATTTTTGTCATGTTTATTCCGTAAACTGTCAGTTTAGGGGAGGGGGGGGGGGGGGTCATCTACAAGAAGCAGATTTGATAGATATGCTATACAATATAACAGTTGGTCTCACTAAAAGGGCCACATCTCCCAATAGTTTGTATTATAGAAGCTGAGAAGACTGCGGTCTGTGGAAAACCTGAAACTAAATCTCAGAATATTCACCTTCAGCTTCACAGCTATGGTGTTTAACATGCAAAGCAGATCTCTGTTCATTATTGTCCATCACATCAATCCACTCAGCCAGTGTTATACCTCTTAGAACAGGGGTGGGGAATCTTATCCGGAAAGGGCCGGTGGTGAGGGTGCAGGTTTTTGATTTAGCCCAGCACCGATTCAACTAATTAACTAAGAATGGTCTTCAATCAAGACCTTGATAAGTAGAATCAGGTGTCTTAGTGCCGGGCTAAAACAAAAACCTGCACCCACAGGCCCTTTTCGGATAAGATTGCCCACCCGTCTTAGAATAACACCGTCATGCCCGTCAGCTAATAAAGCAGTAAGATCAAACTTGTTTACAATTACAGTGAGGCACATATTATATTTTATAGCAAGACTGACCATGTACATAATAAAAACAACATCAACAGAATATTTCCAGAGGTTCATATAATGGTTGGATTTGTCGCACAGAATCAGAAGGCACCTCAAATGTACTTGTACCGATGCGTCAGTCCTGCCCAGGCCAGACAAAATTGCCTAAAACTTGATACCAATCTGATCCCTTCTCAACTGAGGGCAAGAGAGCTGGAAAACCAACATAAGACATTCAGTAATATTGCACACAGAACACGTTATTAAACAGCAATCGACATTGGGTCCACAAACACTGTCTTCTGTGTCGTCTCTCTCACATAAACACAGAAACATAAAAAACAGCAGAGATATATACTCGAGGCATTAAAGGTACACTAAGCATCCTTTTTACTGGAAGTATTCTACTGCAAACTTTTATAGTGTTTTTAATCCAAAGCATAATACAGTCCTATATTTATATCCTGTTACAAGGGATGTCAAGCCATTTTCATAATTTTAAAAAAAAGAAAAGCTTACGAAGTATGGAATAGACAGAATTACATGGTGTTGACCATGAAACCTTTTTTTAACTTGCATAAACTGTGACAGCACCAGTCATCTCGGTAATCTTGGTTAAATCCTGGGTCATAGCTCTAGTTTCGACTGGCTAAAACTGGCAGCTTCCACCTTAAATGGCCATGTATTAATAGGAATCCCCAGCAAATATATTCCAATTATAGATGCAGGCAACACAAGGTATTAGTGTGAATAATGTTAAAGGGTGTCTTTTCTTCTCTCATTTCAATGTTAATCTGGTTTAAAATGGCTAGACTTCCCTCTTTAAAGTCTCCAAAAAGTCTTCCAAGATCAAAATCTTTGAAAATGACCATTGTCCCATCAATACAAAAGGAAGGCTCGTGAGACTGACCAACTGATGTCTTGTAAGTCGGATATACCCTCCATACTCAGGGCTACTCGGTAGCACATTACTTAAATCACAGAAAGAGGACGTGTATGACTACACAGTATACAGTACAGACAGGGCAAAATGGATAACTGCTTCACGGTCGATTATCAAAAACAAGAATCCATTTTGGGAAAAGGAAAACTTGATAACATTGATTTAGTCAGGTACTGGTTTGCCACAAAAAGCTTCTCAAGTCTTTCCAGGTGGGTGAGTGCACCTGGGCAGTAATGTGCATACATGGCCAACAGGGGGCAAAGGTGCTACTTTTACACATTAACAGCAAGGGATGATGTCCATTATTACATCATGTTAGGGAAATATTTGAGAAAGGAGGCCGATTGCAATAAATGCACTCACAGTGTCCACAAAGGTATTGTGCATCAAGACCAGACAGATGGACATAAATAGACCACTTTTTAAATCTAAGTTCAGCTGGTCAATGTTGCCCCTCTTTTCACTATGCATCTTACAAATATTCAAATAAGTGAGGAATGTTCAAAGAGTCCATAATTATCGATTATAATTATCCATCATCCTAAACCGGTCTCTTCCTACAACTTGTAGGGGAATTGGCCAGTTCTGGATGAAGGCTTTTCAATCAATGCCTGGCTGATAAATTCACACTAGCCTGTCACACAAGCTTTCCTGACTAATACTGATATGCACATTCACACAGTTGAGTCCACTTGATCACTGATGCAAAACACTCACTTTTAGCAGTCCACATTTCACCAGCCACAACATCACCCTGCAATCAAGCTGCTACATGGCACTGCAGGTCCAGCAAGTCAACCGGGTGCAGATTTAGTATACGAGAGAGTGATAAAACGATTGACTCCATCCAAAATCAAGATCATTTGTACAAGAGCCAACAGCTTCCAGAATCAATCCCTGCCACCATAGTCCCCTGTTCATTTAATACTGGTGCTGTTACTACTAGCAGAGTGAGGAATACAGCCGTTTCATACAAGTTACAGTAAAATCACTGGAATGGCTCTCAGCCAACAATGAAGAAACCTGCCTGAAAAACATGTACGTCCAGCAGGAGAGTACGGTAAGGACACAGCGCCATCTAATGTGGACAACAAAATGACCAGCGGGGAGTCAAGAGCCCACTGGAGATGGAGTTTGTATTCAGTGGAGTGTATACTCAGTGCTCTACGCTAACGTATTTTCCAAGGAGCACAAATGTACCTAAGTTGAACATTTTAGGAGCACACTAATACATCCCAACGAGAATATGTGCTCCTAAATTTATTTTCCAGTTAGCACACATCAATTTTTAGGAGCATATGCCCCCCCAAAATGGGAGCACTGTAGAGCCCTGTATGCAGTGAATTTCAGCAGACTATGTTGAATTTCTTACACATCTACTGAGGAATGAAACTAAAACGCTCAAAAACAAAACAGACACAATGCATCAGATTAAAGCTGGACACACTCAAAAGAATCACTTCTTCACTTAACAGGATCCTAGCAGTTGAGATGAAAACCAACAAGTACATCAAAGAGTCTCCTCCAACTGTTAAAAGCACTTTTTTTTGTTAAAAAAAAAAAAAAAAACCATAGCAAGTCTGTGCCTTTTTTAACCCCCCTTTATCCCCAAACCAGGTCCTTAGGGAATTCCTCAGACCCCCCCCCCCCCCCCACACTGCCCTCCAAGGTGTTGTTGAGGGGCCTCCACCTTCGCCGTTGTACCATTGGGTGTAGGAATGGGGTAGTAGACAGGCAGGTCCGGCAGACAGGTCCACCACAATCACATGACCTCACAGCAAGAGTTCTGCTTCCGTGCCTGAGGGACATGCACACAAATGATTGGACATGGATCATGACATAACGTCCATCTAAAAACCACACAAATTTATATATTTAAGCCATGCTTTCTAAAGCCTTTTTAAAAGTAGAATTTTGAAAAGCATAAAATGCTCAAAGCAAACCCAAATTACTGTGGAGGTTTGAAGAATAAAAATAACCATATTTCATAGATGCATTTTGTGCTTTTAGGCCTCTTTTTGTTGTTTTTTTAATAAAAACCTCCATGTAAAAGGTAGACCTAGAAGGCATCAGAGAAGTTCTATTTGACAAAGGAAAGTGTTGGATTGGACACAGTTACACTAAATTTGCTTAGTCAATTTTCATCTTCAGGACAACTTATACAACTTTACAGATGACCCATTTTCACAGACTTACACATTTTTGTTTATTTTATTTTATATTTATATATTTACAAAATGGGAACTGTAGTGCCCCTTTTCAATACAATACGTTAAATGGAAACCTTTGAAAACTGCAGCTCACAAACAGAGAGAACTGCCTGCTGTTAAGTCAATGAGGGGAGGCCTGACTGGCTTAAGCAGGACGATGAATTGAGTGCCATTGTCATATACTCACAGTCTTATAGAAGACTTATAGAAGACTTATACTGCCATATACTCACAGTCTTATAGAAGACTTATAGAAGACTTATACTGCCATATACTCACAGTCTTATAGAAGGCTTTGGACTGGTTTCCCAAGTGCTCTGACTTCTGCACCAAATCGTCCAGCTTTTCCCCTCTTTCCAACAGGGATTCCATCGTGTTGTGCTGGAGAAACATCAGTGCATTCAGACAAAAGCACAGGTATTCACACCTCTACACTGCTCCGCAATGGCATTTCATTATTTATCACTGTTACAACAGCCTAGTAGACCTACATCCTGGGTTACATTTGGCAAAACTGGGGCACAAAATGAAATTTTTTGCTAATGCAAACCAAGTAAACGGGTCATTTAATGAGTGAAGCACAGTACAAATCAGAATGTTTTACTCCAAAGACAAGCACCCAACATCAGCTTAGTGCACTAGCACGGGGGGTGTCATTTTGGTAAGCGTTCTGTAATTAACTTTCAATCAACCTTGTAGGACAGTTGCTTAATTACATTAAATAGAATGTGCTCAAGCTGGCTGGCTTAGGGCTACACGGAATTGGAAAATAAATGAATCACCTTTGACAGAACTTTATAAATGACTGAACTTAAAAAGCGGCCATCTTATTATGAATGTTCCTGATGGAAGTGCAAGGACTGCACAGCTTAGCTGTGTACTAAGGCTCCTTGGCCAGCCTCTACCACTACAATCTGAGGAACATTTACTTCCACAAATGCACTAAAACGGCCATGGCCCTCAACTCATTTCGGTGGAACACGTTATAATGCAACAAAATTAGGGATCTCACCAGAATGATTTTGGTTTCGTCCAACTCTGCCTGAACTTTGGTCATTGCATCTGCCTCCCGAGGATTCTAGACAAACAATAAAACACCATTGGCAAAGCAGGTTAAAACAAAAGCTACCTAGAAACCAGTGTGAAGACACATTGCATGCCATGAAATTCAGAGTAAAACCAATACAGAAGAAGCAGAACCAGTTCATATTTTTTTCAATACCACTCTCACCTGGTATCTAGCGAGGTAGCTGTCAAGAGCAGTGTAGCGGATAGTGTCTGGAGATCCAGAGGGCCAGTCTATGCTTTCCACCTGCTTCGAGAATTCATCCAGTACCTGGGACAGAGAGCACGCAAACACACACACACACACACACACACACACACACACACACACACACACACACACACACACACACACACACACTAAACATGTTGAGCAGTTTAACGTTCTGGCACTATTTGTAGCCATAACAGTAAGGAAGACTGATCCAGTTTCTCTGTTCGGTTAACTGAGCGAGTAAGGCGGAGAAACATACCTTATCCAGCAGAGTGAAGCACACTCGCTGAGGATACTCGCTGTCCGCGATCACTACGGCACCGAGAGAGTCGTTCCGTACGTACACGTGACACAAGTACTCTGGCAGGAGTAAATAACACCATTAATGTCTTCTTGTCTGAATTTGACACTCTATTATGAAGCAAGACACTGGCAGAGAATATCAAATTGAGTGACTTAGGAAATAACAAACATTAACATGTTCTTTATCAGTGACAATAGAACCGTGCCAGCCTACACAAGCTGCCATCTTGTCATCATTTGTAAATGAACTCCATGATGTCATTTCAAAGCTGAAGCTACTGAGGCAAGCTAGGCAAAGCACCTCCTGAAGTGTGTGGGGAAAAGCAGTTCCTTACCTTGCTCTTTGACTGAAGCCCGGCTACCATGTGAAGAGCGTTCAACAATCAGTGCACTCGTGAATGTCATGAACTCCTGCACACTGAAAAACACAAACTTAAGATGAATCTGCATTCTTTAGAACGAAGCTACTGAATATGTAACGCAATTCATTTTTAGCTCACCACGAATGCTGACGCATGCTTGTGCCATTTACAGAAAACAATACAATCACTACAATGACAACAACCAAGCTGAAACCCCACCTGGACCTCTGGAAGAAACTAAAGGAAGACAAGTCATAGGCCGCTTTGAGCAGGTTTGATTTGTTCGTTGCTTTGTAAAGGACACTAAGGCTGTAGAGCTTCATGATGAATCAGGCAAGTCCGTCCAGTAGCCTCTGCGAAAGGAAGAGTGCACTCAATCATTCAGTCCAATTTCAAATCACGAGGTAACGAGCTAGCGTCACTTTGCCTCAATACAACGCATATTTTGATCCTTCGTGTTACTGAACTATTAAACTGACTAGCTAGCTCACTAGAAGCTGAGTAGGGGCCAAACTACTAAACTAGTTTGCTAGATAGTTAACTCGCACATAATATCATAAGCAGCTGAAACCTCTGGCGACCTGTGCACTTGCACTAATCAAATGTTTGGTAGCTTTCAAGTCAGCAATCTGCGGCTAGTTAATCTGGCTCCAATCGTTTAGCTAACCAACGTTAACTAGATTAGGTAAACTAACATGCCGCACCCATTTAAATAAATTATGAGGACAAAGATCTCGATTCGTTATCACAACTTACCTAGCTAACTAAGCCAACAGCGTCGGTACCTTTGACGCTGAAGATAAGTTTCGTGGTTATAGCTAGCCAGCTAACTTATCTGATCTAAAGAATGCTATCCTAGCTAAACACTGCTTTTTCTCTTTAGCCCAATTAGTACCTCGTGAGTTGGCAAGATAAATCGGTACCGTTAGTCACTTATGTCGTTAGACACTTTTAGCAATGCCAGATTAAACGCGTTCGTTTTCAAAACGTTTGCTTTTTACCAGTTAATGTGATCGTTTGATCAATGAGAGACCGAGGAGAAACCATCCAAACAACTCACGTACCGTGAACAACCCACGTCACTGTCGGGAAAAGTCCCTGTCCCCACACAGAAGTTTGCCGACTAGGAACGTGATCTTGTTAGATCTCCGTCTACAGTTCCGGGCAGGTATACTCAATTCGATCAACACACTTTCACTCATACCTCGTCGGGTTGCACAGGATATAATATAATGTAAATCGTAATACACACGGAAACAAAAACAAGAAATAAGACAGAGCTAATTTTATTGAAAGGAACCGGCTGTTGGGGACTACTGATTTAAACATATTTGAAATTATGCTATTCTTTTGTTAAGGGTATGGACTGGACTTAGCTATTGTAGGTTCAAATCTTGGTTAGGGCACTGCTTTTGTACCTTTGAGTATATCACAGTACCTGAATTGCTTCAGTAATTATGTTCAAACTGTAAACTATAAGTCAGCCTGGATAAGGATGTCTTCTAAAAAATAATGAATAAATAAATAAAAACAAATAAATAAATAAAAAAACAAATAGGATACTTGGAATACACGGTTTTCTATATTTACACAAACTACACATTTGAGAGATTGGTCTATAAAATATGGCTATAGGCTAGATGTAAGTGATGATTACATAATTAAAGTCAGGAGGGAAAACCAGACTAGGAATCCAAGAGTACCTCTATGGTAGTATATGAATGGAAAGCCCAGGATTTTTCAGTATTGTACACAAAAAAAAAAGTATTAGCAGACAACACTTTGCTGAAACCCAACTGCCTGGTGCTTATTTATATGAAGAAACATGTACTGTAAACTTTGCCAGACTAAACAAAAAATGAAAACATAGACTACTATCCTGCCCCAACAAACACATACTTTCTTCTTGTTATAATAATTATCTTACAAAAAATAAAAAATTAAATCAGCTTGAACATAATACTGTGTCAGATGGAAATTATGTCAGACCGCAGATACTAGATAATGCTTTAATTATATTACTTATTTTTACATTTCCAATATTGAATATAACAATTGTGTTTTCATATATTAAACTGGTAAATGTGATACCAGCTATCACACGGGCCAATTTAACACGGGGCACAATTAAATAGACAATATGCAAAAAATCATTTAAAAACTACAAAAGAAGCGTACATTTAAAGATTTGATTTGGATCTCTGGAGAGTTTAGGCTTTCAACAGAACGCCTGCATATGACGCTTTGGATACGTCAACGTAATCAGCTCTGTACCTTGCTTAAGGATACAATGGCAGGTACACTGGTACACTCGAGGACACAACAGCAGGTACACTTGCAGGTAATTAAATAATTTGTTTTACAAGAAGACATCTGTTGTTTTAGTGGCTGCTTATGTCACGGCCCATATAAACTGGGAAACCGGGATCAAAGCGCACGCGCTACAAGCGGAAACCTACAGGAAGTGTTTATATCATGGCCAAGTGGTGTCTTGAAATCACACTCAGATTAATTCTGCTCAGCACTGGCTCCTGTTGCTTTTTCTCGAAATGTATTCAACTACACCAAATCCTTACTTCATCAATTGCTCTAGACATATAGCTACCTCAGCTACAGTAGTCCTACAAACTGACACAGTCAATATCAATCCGATTGAATGGTACACAGAAAGGAAATCAGAAAAGGAAAGGAAAAATGAAGCAATCAATCAGCATAATTGCTGTGGTTACATATGACAGGGTCTCACATTTACCTTACTTCCATCATCCAATCTAAAACTCAAAAAGCCACAGAAGTGGTTCAGGCCAAGCACAGGGGATATCTGCATTCTGTGAGGAGAGAAAATCTTTGGATGTGCCATGAAACAATACCATGGACAATTTGTGAGAGTGGAGGGGTTTAATCACTTCCTTAAACTATTAGTGAGAAATAACTAGCACCTTCTTTAAGGTTATCTGAAGAGTCCAGGAAGCACACAGAACAGAACACATATCCTCAAAATAAGTGTTATACCTGGCAAATGTTTTTCGAAGTATTTTTTGCTCCATTTAACAATTTCCTCCGGATCACTTATATTGGTAAATGTTTTCCATACCAGAAATGAGCAGATTAGGAGGTTTCCAAGGTAAAATGATTTGGCATGGCAACAGTGGAAAAAAAAAATATTTTAGAGCACCTGTGGGCTGAGTGGCTGTGGCAAGATGACAGGTGTGAGTGTTTTTAGAAGGTTGAGGTAAGGCCTGTACTTGGTTGCTATGGATACTGAAAAAGAAAACTATCAAGGAATAGTGAGGGAAAAGTATGGAAGCAGCAGAAAACATGCCGAAAAACAGCAGAAAACTCATCTAAGATGCCGCATAAAATGTAATACAATAAAAATCAGGGGGAAAAAACTTTTTTGACTTTTAAAGGAAGGAACAAAATACATTATTGGCGACAGAAAGCATATGAAGTTAATGGGGCATTATATGCCACGTATAACGTGTTCGTCGAAAATGAACAAAGCTACTTCTGCCCATTGCGCACCTGTTGCTGATGGCAGGTGATCTATTTTAGACTGTGCTCAGTGTGTCAATATCTAAGTTGCATGGTTAAAAACGTCAAGAATGGAGAAAACTATTCGCCTTCAGGGATTGTCATCATAGTGTTTGTCATATAGCAATTATACGAATCTACAAAGACACTGGAACGGTTACGCACTATATACAATGGATTATGTGAGCATTTATTTCAATGATGGGAAAATGGAGACGAGCTTCGTTATGAGAAGTTTGACCGTTTGCAGTATCTGGAGATCAATCTGATTATTGACTCGTTTTTAAAAGATTGAAAACAATGTGACGCTCCCGGGAAACGACTAAATGCAAGTAATAATCTCCTCTCTGTTCTTCTATAATGCAGTCATGTAAAATAAATTAAGATGTAGCAAGAAAGAAAGCTACTCATATTCTCGAAATAACTATGATGGAAGTATAGATGATCCACGGATCAGCACAGCTAGCTACCAGGCCACTATAAAGTTTGGATATTTATTGCTATTTAAACATATATTACTGTCATCAGAAAGCAAACTATAAACTAAAATATTACATCCTCATTTTTGCACGCTGCGTTCGCCAACAAGACACTCACCAACCAAACGGCACTCATGACCGGCGGGATATGTATCATGGATCCTCGCAACACGGGGAAGGTAGGAACAGTCATTGCGACACTATTTGAAGATCAAGTAAAATGACAGGACATCCTTGAAAATGCCTACCTTTCGCCTAATAGTCGAAATAGTAATATTAACGTGGTACTATTCCAATTGTATATTTCATGAAGTCGACATCAAAGGTAACACGTAGGCTAAAGTAGCCTAAATAACAAAGTTCATGGTGAATAGGCTGTGTGGGTAGAAACTGTTTGAAAAGTTCATTAGACACGTGCTTTATGTTTTTTCCCCGCTTCTTCTACTTACACCAGGGGTGAACAAACTTATCCGAAAAGGGCCGATGTGGGTGCAGGTTTTTGTTTTAGCACAGTAGACTACATTTTGAATCAGGTGTCTTAGTGCTTGGCTAAAACAAAAAAAAACATCCCCATCAGTCCTTTTCAGATAAGATGGGACATCCCTGACTAACACCATTCGTGAGTTGACTCACCTTGCAAGTCTAAGAGTGCTCCAATTGTGTTTAATAGGCCATGGAAATCATCCACATAAAAGCACTTGGCACACATTCAAGTCACCTCTACATTTGGGTTGCCTCAACTTAAAAACCTTGATGGGCATGAGTGATCAAAAATGGGACCTGCTTTTTTAGTTCTGCATGTCATATCCAAATAGGGGGTTTGAGACAACTTGTGATGTTAACAGAAAATGGCAACAAAAAAAACAACGCACAAGTCAAACACAGACAATGTCACATGACCTCATCTATCTTAGATGGGATTGTTTACCCTCAATGTACAGTTCTGTACAAGCTACAAGCTGTTCTCCCCATCCACACACACGTAACAGGAACCCATCAATTCTTATTTCAAGTGTCTGTCACCATTGTATATACATCAATTACAAAATCATTTAGTTCTTAGCAACAAAATGATTTTATTTACAACTGAAAAAGGCCTGACCTTTAAATAAGAACAATTTGTTCAGTACTTAGGTACAGTGGAGTTCTTAGGACAGATGGTTATATTTATTTTTGTACTTTTATAATACAACTTTGTCAAACAATTTGCAACTGTTCATTTATTCACTGGTGGATCACCACAATTTATGTTGTTTTATGAAAGTATACTCTACTGGGAGACTTGGAAGATCATTACAATGATCTGACCCAACCCACTAGATCAGGGATGCTGAAATCTGGCCCTTGAACCAGTAGGCTACTGCTGGTTTTATTTTCTACCTGATAGTTAATCGATTGATTATTGTCACTGATTGGCCAGAATCCACTCACCTGGTGTCCCTGATTGTAGGGGAAGAATGAAAATCAGCAGTAGGCTAGATCATTTTCAGAGCTTGTTTGATGTTGTTTGATGTCTAGTAAGATGAAAAGAAATTCCCTTGACTGACCGCACTCTGGTACTATAGGTGGATAGGATCGATGTGTGTGTGTGCATGTGCGCACGTGTGTGTGTGTGTGTGTGTGTGTGTGTGTGTGTGTGTGTGTCCTACAGCCAGCCCACCTCAGTGGAGCATAAAAACGGCTGAGTTTCCTGTCCACCTGTTCTTAGCATCGAAGACCTGCACATGCACACAAACTTGAGCACACAATCACAGGTGTGTTGCTTGAAAAGATTCCTTTTGTCACCTTTTGCCACGTGCAAGGAGATGAAGGTGTTCAGTAGACGCAACTCCGTTGTGGAGCAAGTTATCATGGTAAGACCTTTCTAGTGCCAAGGTGGCTGCGAGCTCTTTTATATATATATATTTCACACAGCTGGTGTTTAAAAAGCAGATTTAAGTAAGTACATAAACTTTAACTGTGAGAGGCAGCAGGTACTCATTTAATTGTAAAAGAATGGTTTTATGGACACGTTAGTCAAAACTGAGAGACAGCTCAGTTGGGTTGTCTTTATTGTTGTTGACAACTTATAAGGGAAGCAATAATCGTAAACACAGTTATGAAACTCTAACAATACTAAATATGTTATGACAAGATGACAAAAAACATATAGGCATTCATTTCTGTTGTAAATTGTGCTGGTGATTCAAATAGAAGGAATGACAAAGTATTGTGTCTAGAATGCTGCAACAATAGCTTAATGGGTTGATACACAATCTTTCTATTCTAAGCCAAGTCCACTAGCCAAGATGGTTAGATGGATCAGATACTGTGTACGTCACACTTTAAATGCTACAGCCATGAATCAACTACATGATGCTACATGAATTGACTATATATTTTTTGTTTTGGTAAATGGACTGCATAAGAAGTGGAGCCCTGTTTCATTTTTTTGTTTACTCTCCATCTCCTTGCAGGTGGAACAAATTCTATCGGAGTTCCTGCTGAAAAAAGAGGAACTCAAGGAGGTCATGAGGCGGATGCAACACGAAATGGATCGTGGGCTATGCCTGGAGACGCACGACAAGGCTAGCGTGAAGATGCTACCCACTTATGTGCGTTCAACCCCAGAGGGCTCTGGTAATGTTCATTACAGTATTTGTTTACAGCACGGACTTGTGCATTGTCACTGAGTCACAACAATCACACACCAATATATTAGTAACTACAGTGGTGTTAAAAAAAATAGCAGTACAACATCAGTAACCTGATGAACCACTGTTATTAGTAGTAGTGATATTTCTGCATGGCAAATAATTTACTTGTAGATGTAGTAGTGTAATAGATAAACAACAGACCCAACTGTCATGACATGCTCGCTGCTTGTTCTGAGTAATTGACTCATTCATTGAAAGGGGCGTGTTCAAAATAATAGCAGTGTGGAGTTTAATTAGAGAATTCATTCATTCTGTGAAAAAAACAGGTCAAACAGGTATTCCACAGGTAAACAGGTGATGCCATCATGATTCTGTATAAAAGGATATCGAAAGACTCCGGATATCTTATTTCCAGGTACTCTTAGAAGCAATACTATAACCTCTCTGCATTTGAATGGATCGCTATGGGAATTGGGGGTGGGACTAGATTAAGGTGTAAATTACACGGGAATAGTATGGAACACATGGTTGGCTAAATGGCTGTAAGTCAATAAGGGTCTGAGGTATCAAACAAGCCTTAAACCATCACTCTGCTGCTAGAAATACAGTAGATATGGATGGATAACTTGAAGGGTTTCTTCTCCTGACTTATTTTTCCATAGTTCAGTAGGAAAATTTGTCAGGAGAAACAACCCTTCAAGTGATCCACACTGCTATTATTTTGAACACGCCCCTTTCAATGAATGAGTCAATTACTCAGAACAAGCAGCGTGCATGTCATGACAGTTGGGTCTGTTGTTTTTCTATTACACTACTACATCTACAAGTAAATTATTTGCCATGCAGAAATATCACTACTACTAATAACAGTGGTTCATCAGGTTACTGATGTTGTACTGCTATTTTTTTGAACACCACTGTAAATGTGAGCTATCCTTCAGAATGTTGTACTTGAATTCTATGAGGGACTCTTGAACAGCGTCAGTATAAAAAAGTCATTTAATGCACATGCCTAAAGTATGAAAATGAGCAAAAGCATATTTAAATGGATACCCACAGTGTAGAGTAATGGTTAGAGACTGGGCTTGTAACTCTAGGTTGTGGAATCCATTCTCAGCTGGGGAGCTGCCATCATACCCTTGAGTAATGTACTTAACCTGAACTGCTTCAATAACATATCCAGGTGTATGAATGCATTGTATTTAAAAAAAAAGTGATTTGTGTAAGTCCCTCTGGAGAACAGTGTCTGCTAAATGCCTGTAATGTACAGTGATGTAATGTAAATGCCGTAATGCAATGTAATGTAATGAGTAATGTAATGAGTCTTTAGGGCATTGAAGCAGCTCTGTTATTTTCTTGTGATTGTCTGTCAGAAGTGGGAGATTTCTTAGCCCTGGATCTGGGAGGGACCAATTTCCGGGTGATGCTGGTGAAGGTGGGAGCGGACGAGGAGAGGGGCTGGAAGGTGGAGACCAAGCACCAGATGTACTCCATCCCAGAGGATGCCATGACGGGCACAGCTGAAATGGTGAGGGCCAGGCCTGAGGTAGGCCAGATGGGCATAACGGTCAGATTAATTATATCTTGGCCGCGGCGGCGGCGCAGCGGTAAAAGTTGAGGATCAGGGGTTTGCGCCCCGAGTCCTGTCAGATCCGAGTATAGCCGGTGCCTTGAGGGAGTGGCAATTGGATCGGCCGCTCCAGGGGTTGGGGGAGGGACTCGGCGAGAATCGTCACGCACAAGCGGCCCCCCAGGCGAATTGCAATCGCGGTCAGGAGCTTGAGGAGTCGTGCCCTGAAGAGGACGTGGCGCACTCCTTCCTACTACTGGCTGGCAGGTTGTGTAGCTGGTTGACGCACAGTGAACTGAATAACATAGGGTACAATTGGCTACTAAATTGGGAGAAAATCTTTAAAAAGGATCAATTTTTTCTCAGTGCCTGTTCTCTTGGGCCTGCCTTGTTGCCAGTCGCACTGACCAGTGCACTTGTCTCTCCCTGCCCTGCTAAGCTCTTTGACTACATTGCCGAATGCATCTCGGACTTCCTGACCAAGCACAGCCTTAAGCACAAGAAGCTTCCCCTCGGCTTCACCTTCTCCTTCCCAGTGCGCCATGAGGACATAGACAAGGTGAGAGCCGTGCGTGCGGCCCACAGACACACAGGTGACGTACCTGTGGAGCAGCTGTTCTCTGATGCTAACACACCTGCTTGTTCCTTCCAGGGAATCCTGTTGAACTGGACCAAAGGCTTCAAGGCCTCTGGGGCCGAGGGAAACAACGTGGTGGGCTTGCTCAGGGACGCCATTAAAAGGAGAGGGGTAGGTCAGTTCATCAGCTTCCATGGACTGCGAATTCTGAGCGGTAGCCATGCTAGTTAAAAAGCAACCAGCAGTGTTAGTAGTAATAATCAGCATAAAAGTAGGTCTGTGTAAGATATTAACTTTACTAGCCTACAGACCTGTAGAATGTGATGTATAGCAATTAGGGACTGGGGTCAATTCCATTTAAATTCAGTCAGTTCAAGAATTAAATTTGCTCATTTAATTCAAGTGAATTTCCTGAATTAAATGGAATTGGCGCCATCTCTGGTAGCAACCTGTTGTCAGCATTACATTCATGTATGTACTGAAATAAAACTAATGAAAGCAAGGTCTGTACAAAGCTAATATGGCTCTCTACTGCACAGGACTTTCAGATGGACATTGTTGCCATGGTAAATGACACAGTGGCCACCATGATCTCTTGCTACTATGAGGACCACAGCTGTGAAGTCGGGATGATTGTAGGTGAGGAGCAATTCTATTCAATCCATGGTCCTCAACCTTGGTTCTGGAACGCCTCAGAGTCTGCTGGTTTTAGCTTTTACTCGGCACTTAATTGGTCAGTGAAAGCCGCTTACTACACAGTTACCTCATCTCGCCTAGTTTCTCAGATTAGAATGTGTTGACAGTATTAAGATGGAAAACAAAACCCAACAAACACTGTGGCTCTCTAGGGCCAGGATTTCAGACAACTGCTCTAAAAATACACACTGCCTCGGGAGCAGGGATTGCAAACTAAAGTCTTAGAGGGCTGCACCATTTGCAGCATTTTGTGGTTTCCATACAATCAACTCTTGCTTACCTGTAAGTGTTGAAGTACACCGAAAGCCAGCAGACACCATGGCCTTCCAGGAGTGAAGTTTGAGACTCCTGCTCTAGAGCCGTCACCTAAATGAAACTCTTTTGTATATACAGGTGCAGAATGTGGATGTGCACAGTAAAATGTCCAGTGTTAATTCAACTCTTAACAGTGTACATATGAGCCTAATCTGGCCAGAGCAGGCTCATATGTACACTGCTAGAGTTGAATCAACACTGTTCGAGTTGAATTAACACAGGATATTTTGCTGTGAATTTAGTGTGTATGGTGTATTTATTCCTTTAACCCTCCTGTTATGTTTGGGGTCAGTTTGACCCGATGCAATGTTTGACGTCTCTTAAAGACCAGTTAACCTTATTTTTTCATCTTCACACAACATGACTACCAAATTTGTTGGGATTAAATAGTAAACACATAGTTTTTACTAGTTTTCAAAAATCCTGTACCACTACCAACTCTGTACAAAGGTGTTGTGTGGGGTCATTTGTGGGTAGCTGTATAAAATGAAAGAAATGTATCTCTGATTTTTTGTGGGTGATTCTGGTGGCACACATTCCATACAGGTTTTTCATTTAACAATCCTTCACTTACCTCAGGCTCTAAAATGAGATTTCGTCACAGATTTTTAATATTTAGGGATACATGGGTAGTAATTGGGAGACACACAAAAGGTGAAACAGAAATTGTCGAAAATTTTCTATTACAATACTTTTGTGTCAGTTTAAACATAAATGTCAACATAGTATGAGGGTTACCAACTTCCTCCCTTTTCTCTCTCTCTCTCAGGGACGGGCTGCAATGCCTGCTACATGGAGGAGATGCACACAGTGGAGCTGGTGGAGGGCAAGGAGGGGCGGATGTGTGTGAACACTGAATGGGGCGCTTTCGGTGACAACGGCGAGCTGGAGGAGTTCCGTCTGGAGTACGACCGATTGGTGGACGAGCTGTCACTCAATCCAGGCCAGCAGCTGTGAGTCACCGCTTGCCATAATAAGCCCCTCCCACAGTTACGCCTGACCCCGCCCCACTCCACACTGACCGCCACTGCATTCCATCACCTTGGTGATATCTGTGTAAATAGTAATGATAGTAGTAATAGTAAGAGCTGTTTTGTTAAATTTAAAATGTGTACCATTATTCTGCGAGGCCCCATATGCGGTGAATATTTAATGCATATAATTTAAAGGTGCACTATGCAGGATTTTTGACTAGAAAAATATTCTAATAACCATGCTCAGTCATATCTATGATGCACTGGCAATCTCTGTCGGAAAACAATTGTCGAAATTTTGCTCCTCTGCTTGTATTTATTATTCTAAGATGTGTTTGAGATGTTTATAGGCGTGGTGTGGGGAGGGGTGGGTGTGGCGACAGAGCCTGTGGAGTGGGATCAGGTTACTTTCAGCGGAGCTTTTGTTGCCAGCTAGCTACTTGTAATGGTCGAGGTGAAGAAGCAGAGGTAGGCTACAGTGAAGACGACAGGGCGCGTTCAAGAAGCAGAGTCAACCTAGGATTTGCTTTTCTCCATGGCGACAGCTGAAGTTTAGCCAGGGCATGAAAAGAGCCGCGGAGTTTGCGTGTTTTCTGTTGGACTTGTAAGTAATGTTACCTCTAGCTATCCAGCTAGCTACGTTAGGTAGCTAGATGGCCAAAGTCAGGTACCTTTTGAATTTAATTAATATAACAATGTAATATTACGTTGTATTTCAGAAAGGAAATATTTGTATACAAATATCTTAATGAAAAAGTAATTTATTTTACAAGGGTGTTAGCTAGCTATGATAGACATATGATAGATATGGCCTGTTAATGTTACTTATTCCACACACGATTCCATCTTTACATCCCAGTTCTAAATTAATGTTCAGAATAGCTAAATAATGAACAATGAAAAACACCACAAGATTGCTGAAACTGCACTAGGGGGTAGCTACCATTACAGTAACAATGTTCCTACCAGGTGCACTTATAGTGTATAGATTGTTATAACACTGCCTAATTACTGTTACCATCCATATAGAACAATGCGTGTTGCTAAAAATGTTGTTTTCAATACATCTCTGATCGCCTCACCTCTTCGCTTAACTGCGCTAAAGCGTGTTTCTTGCCCTGAACAGGTGAGTGGGCGGGGTTTAGGACAGAGGAGGAGACTTCTTTGATTGTAAACACAGGACCACAGCAAGGCTAAAAATCCTGCATAGTGCACCTTTCATGTGGGCAAACACATGTACATCTAACAACTTTTTCATGTACTCAGGTTGTAAACCTTATATAGGCTATATAGACCAGTCACATAGAACAGAACCCATTTAAATAGCATATACATTTCCTGTGATGAGCCCTATAGTCTGACATATTCCACATCCTAAGTGATATTTAAATGTTTCTAACATATGTGAAAGTAATAGGCATGTAATTTAACGCCGCTTAATCTGACTTGTATGAATGTCAATACAATTTTATGATATACTGTTAAAGTTACCTTCCTCAACCTCGAACGTGACAGCAGTTTGGCAGTTTTCCGGTTTGGAAACCACCGGTATAGAGCGCAGGTATACCGTGAAACAAGCTGGGCCGTTTCCAAGAAATTACCTCTGCACAGGTAAATCAGAATCAGCTGAACGTCAGCTGAGCTCGTTGGAGCGGCACGGCTCCGAGGGACACTTCACACCGTGATGAAATCCACAGGGCTCTTGTGCGGTCTCTAGGCAGCTGGCTTGTTTTTCTGCGGCGCACAGTTGAGTCGGCACCATCAATCTAGCTTACTGACGCAAACTAATGCCCAGTAACGGCGGTGACTCGTGTCATTAGCAGCTCTTCCCTAATGGGTGTTTACAGTGCAGCGCATGGGGGGGCAGCCGCTGAGGTCCATTGGCCTTTTGGCCCCCCTCCCCCCCGATATTTAGAGGGAAGTGATGCACGTACATGTGTCCGATGACGCACGTCTCTCCCCTCCCAGCTACGAGAAGCTCATCAGCGGGAAATACATGGGTGAGCTGGTGCGCCTGGTGCTGCTGAAGCTGGTCAATGAGGACCTGCTGTTCAACGGCGAGGCGTCCGACCTGCTGAAAACCAGGGGCAGCTTCGAGACATGCTTCGTGTCACAGGTGGAGAGGTGAGGGTCGCGCCCTGATGATGTCATCACCGACCACTGATCTCAAAGGGCCAAGATTAGATTCAGTGAACATTTATGATCCTTCACTGTGAAAATTGGTTTAGGAATAAATTCAAGTGTTTTTTTTCCCCTCCACATTAGCAGTTTGGCAAGTTTATTTGTTCACAAACTGTGTGTTAAAGATTAGTACTCGCATTTCACTAACTCAAGTTAAGGACAGTTTATCAACAGATGATAGAATCACAGATGAGACACCATTTTAGTCTGCTTGTATAGTAATTGATTTCAGATTAACACTGGTTTTAGTGTTACTTAAAAAATATATCATCAGTCATGACCTCTAATGAGTTTACGATCACAACAATATAAATTACTTAACCTTCCTATGATGTTAGCATTTTACTGCTATTTGTGTAAAGGTGTTGTTATGGGTCAATGCAAAAAAAACATAAAAGTTCCAAATATAATTTTTTACACGTATTTCCTAATTCTCTAGGATGTCTTAAAGGTGTTTGCAGAAGAAAATGACCAATTTGAAGTCATACAAAGAAAAAAAGTGACTTCTGGTCATATAGACCCTAACATAATAGGAAGGTTAAATGAGGCAATGTAGATAGGCACCCACTTGCAAAGGGCTTTTCTCACAAGGCCAGTTTTATCTCCCGTCACCGTTAACAGTGACTCTGGGGACCGCAAACAGATCTACAACATTCTGACCACACTGGGTCTGCTGCCCTCTGAGCTGGACTGTGACCTTGTGCGTCTGGTCTGCGAGAGCGTGTCCACGCGGGCCGCCCACATGTGCGGAGCGGGGCTCGCCGGGGTCATCAACCACATGAGGGAGCGTCGCAGCCAGGAGGCGCTCAAGATCACCGTGGGCGTCGATGGCTCTGTCTACAAGCTGCACCCCTGGTGAGGGAAAGAGTGGTAAAAGTGGGGGTTGAAAATAGTTTTCATCACATCCCTTTGAATTTCGAGAATATCTATAAAGCAAGTTAAACTCTACGGAAATTTAAATCTCATGCAACGGAATGGCCTCAGTCATAAACATGTTTCCCCTTTGAGAAACTTTGTTTTCTCATCCTGGTTCCAATCTGCTTCCCCAGCTTTAAAGAAAGATTCCACAAAATTGTTCGGGAGCTGACGCCTCATTGCGACATCACCTTTATCCAATCAGAGGAGGGGAGCGGACGGGGCGCAGCACTGATTTCCGCTGTAGCCTGCAAGATGGCAGCCTGCATGTTGGCCCAGTGAGGATGTCTTACAGCCTCCCACCTAGGAGAAGCGTCGGCACGTCTTGCTTAAGTGCTACGTAGAGGATCACATACATCGGCGATCCTTCCCAGCTCTCAAGCCGTTTGCCATTTAATTCCAAGACTCGTTGGGCTCTGCATGAAGAGGAATCGCGCTTGTCAGTGAAGACGAAGAAGTATCAGTAAAACATTAGCAGTGCTTTCAAACATGTTAAGAAACTAGAGTTCATTAATAATTCAGCACTTTTTTCTGTTAACTTCATCACTGCAAGTATGTTATTGTTAAAACAAATTTTGAGGGTATGCCCTATCCAGGAGTCCACAATACAAAAGCATGTTTGACGATAGTGTTTGAATTGCACGGCAGCCACTGTAGTGTTCAGATAATATAGCTGGTGATGAAACATTTTGACACCTGTGTGTTCAACAGCCCGTTTATTAAGCGCAGGTGTGAACTGTGTCTAACGTGGATGCTAGCTGTGTTATGGACTTGAACATGGTTTTACTGTGCTAAGCCATAATGTGAAGAGGGATGGAAACTTAGGAGTATTTTGGAGAGGATTGTACATTTAGGAGATAGTATTTTGTTTATTTTTGTTGTTTCTTGGATTGGAACAACACTTCGGATTTTAAAATTGTAAGGTCAGAATGGGGAAAAATGTGACACCAAAGCTATGGCTTAGTAACATGTGAATTAGCTATTACTTTATTCAGCTAGGTGTTTTCCTTTCCCAATACCTATGTCACTTACATCGATGTAAGCGTAATACCCACTCCTTGGCCCTGTACCCTTGATGGGGAATCATTTTCATGGGCATCTGTCTTATCTATCATTGAAACCATTTATTTAAACATGTATACGCATTTTCAAGATATGTAACAGTATTTAGCAGCATGTTATTTTGAATGTGCTTTGTACATGTGAGAAATGGGGGGGGGGGGGGGGGGGATCATTGTGAATAAAACTGGAAACATGGAGTTGCTGTAATATAAAAACTGTACTGTCTCTGGGCCTTTAGAATGTCATTAAAGTCACTCTTGGTTCAACAACTTCCTGTTTCATCTTCACCACAGAGCTTTATTCCACTGAGCCTGCAACAGTGCTGTATAACCAGCATTACAAAGCCAATAGTGAATGACAGTCTTTCTGTCCAAAAGGCAGCTTGTGTGTGAGCTGATGTGTGATATAGATGCTGCTGTCCCCACTGTGGCAGAGGAGAGGGGGGTGGGTGGGTGGGTGGGTGGAGCTGTGAGCAGTAGAAGAGGAGAGTGACATGTAGTGAGCTGTGTCAGCTTTTCCCTGTCCGGCAATGCGTCCGACTCTCAGTTCCAGTGAAGCCTCGCTCCAGTTCCCAGTATTCCCATAAAATCGTCATCTGAGTGCTGTGAAAACTAACTGGACAAACACTTTTACTCCTGGCTCAATGCCACGATTTGGAGGATTCTACAGGTGCATTTTACACTCACATATTAACACCCAATGGTTCACTTATCATAATTCAGGCAAATATTTTAAGTTATTATAAGCAAGTGGTATTGTTAAAGACAGAATCCAATGCCGATATTTCACTGCAATCCAGGGCCAGAGCTAAGCAGCCCTTATATTGTGGCCCTTGGTTTCTCAACACAACCACAGATATTGATTAGTGCAAAACATCAACCACTACAGGTGATACAAAATCACATTTCACACTGTCTGGTTAAGATATCCATTCATCTTTCTAATATTCTTGGCAAATACAGATCCTTTCCAAAAAATTAGAATATCATGGAAAAGTTTTTTTTTTTCCATAATTCCATTCAAAAAGTGAAACTTTCATAGATTATAGATTCATTACGCACAAAGTGAAATATTTCTAGCCTTTATTTGTTTCATTTTTCATAATTTTGGCTTACAGCTCCAGAAAACCCCCAAAACAGTATTTCAAGAAATTAGAATAGTGTGTCGAAAATCAGCATTTACTTCAGTTATTTCAGAGAATGAGTGGAGTGGCTTGACTCGAGGAATCCGACAGTTGTAGCCCATGTCCTGGATACGTCTGTACGTGGTGGTTTTTGAAGCACTGACTCCAGCCTCAGTCCACTCCCTCTGCATCTCCGCCAAATTTTGGAATCGTCTTTGCTTGACAATCCGCTGAAGCCTACGGTCATCTCTTTTGCTTGTGCACCTTCTCCTGCCACATTTTTCCCTTCCACTAAACTTTCTATTGATATGCTTGGACACTGCACTCTGTGAACAGCCAGCCTCCTTAGCGATGACCTTTTGTGGCTTACCCATCTTCTGGAGGGTGTCAATGATGGTCTTCTGGCCAATTGTCAAGTCTGCAGTCTTCCCCATACTGAGATAAACTTTGCAGGTGTTTTGAGTAAATTAGATGATAGTGTGACACTCAGTCTAAAACATTCATTCTCTGAAATAACTGAAGTAAATGCTGATTTTCGACACACTATTCTAATTTCTTGAAATACTGTTTTGGGGGTTTTCTGGAGCTGTAAGCCAAAATTATGAAAAATGAAACAAATAAAGGCTAGAAATATTTCACTTTGTGTGTAATGAATCTATAATCTATGAAAGTTTCACTTTTTGAATGGAATTATGGAAAAAAAAAAAACTTTTCCATGATATTCACATTTTTTGGAAAGGATCTGTATTTAGAAGATATTATTTATGCACCTTTACCAACATGTCTGGGACTGGATCCAAGCGGCTATTCTCTTTATCTGTCTCCCTTCCACCCTGTGGAATCTGGCACTTGGGCACTTATCATGGTCAATGGTACCAGAGGGTGGTTGATTGCCATGTAAGGACCTGCAGTTCCCACCACCTTCTTATAATAGGAGGTCAACAGATAAGGCATTCCATACATATAAACCACACTATCACTGTACCGGCCTGGGACACATAGACATCCACACAGCATAGACATGGTGAGTACTGAAAATGATCGGTGTGTTGTTATTCTCATATTTTGTTCTCTATGGGCAAAAACTAAATGTCACTTTATAGTGAAGTCTTAAAAATCAAAAATGAGAGCAATTAGAAATGAGAGACACATAAGGATGTAACAAGTTTTTTTAAATCATGTGAAGAGTCTGAGATACTCTACAAAGGCGCTCTACAAATCAAATTTATTATTATTAATAAGTAAAAACACTGTTATTGGTACGTCGGTTTGTTTGAGGTTTTTCTCAGCACCACTCTGCACAAGGTCCTCAGTGTAGTAGAAGTGCTGAGAGGTGCTGTGAAGCTCAGTGAATGTGTGGCATTAGTCAGTGTTCCCCTGTTGGACAGGCCAGCAAGAAAGCAGCGGCCAAGAGCAAGGCTGCGGCCAAGCGCTCACAGAGAGGCTCCTCCAACGTCTTCTCCATGTTCGAGCAGTCCCAGATACAGGAGTTCAAGGAGGTAACGCTTATATCGTATACGGCCATTTCAGCTGCAGGTGCGACACATCACACAAGTGGATCATGAATGCGTCTCACTCACGCTCTTTTGTACTATATAGGTTAGCCAAGCATTCTGGCTCATAGCTACAATAGCTGGGTAGTACTGTGCTTTAGATCTATCAAGACGTGTTTCTAAAAGTTAAAACCAAAAGAATAACGGTCTTCTTGCATATGGCATATGAGTTTACATATGAATATGATCTTTCCTTTCGTGATGAATTTTGTGTGTTTACTGGCAGGCTTTCAGCTGTATTGATCAGGACCGAGATGGCATCATTAAACTGCATGACCTCAAGGAAACCTATGCACAGCTAGGTACTGTTTCCACTTGCCTCAGTCTAAAGCCCTATTCGGACGGGATAAGTTTTACAGGGG
This sequence comes from Synaphobranchus kaupii, assembly GCA_029718625.1. Lineage (NCBI taxonomy): Eukaryota > Metazoa > Chordata > Actinopteri > Anguilliformes > Synaphobranchidae > Synaphobranchus > Synaphobranchus kaupii. The sequence continues at coordinate 425,685 of CM056376.1, forward strand.
GAGGTGGGGTAATGTAATACTTACCGGGAGGAGCTCCGCTATTTTAGTCCCGTCTGAATCTGCCATGTCCGTAACTTTTACGGACTGCGCGCTCCCGCGCCAGTAAAGATTCCGGAGTCTTTTACCTACTGTTAAATGTCCTGTAAAAATTACCCCAGGTTAAAGCAATCCCGTGCGAATTCACATGTCCGGTAAAATTATGTTTTCCTGTGAGAAATTAGTTTCCCCCAGTATTTTCTACCGGGTTTTCACGTAAGCACCCGAGGACGCATTTGGTTGTGCTCTCTTCGGTCCAACTATTGACCGACCTCTAAATTAATGTAACGTTACATTAAATAAGAAGACAGAGAGCAAAAAAAAAAAAAAAAACAGGCTCAAAAGTAGGCTACAGTGGGGCAACGCTTGTGGCAGCTTTAGGTAAGCTATTGTAGCCTAGCTATAGCCTTACATACATGTTATGGCTTAACACTGTTTCTTTTCAAGCTAACGTTAATAAAGAGGTGTACCGTGTAATGCAGGATTCCTCACGCTTTATAGAGTAGACACTCCCATCTCTGTAATTCTAGACGCTGATTACGGAGATACTTTATCCCGTCCGAATCGGCCATTAACATTACAGACGTCCTGTGGTAATAATTACTTTACAGACATTGTCCTGAAAACTTATCCCGTCCGAATAGGGCTTAAGAAAATGGGAAAAACTTCATCCACATGTCTCTAGCTGTGTGTGAACTAATTTAATGCTATATGACTGTGTGTGTGTGTGTGTGTGTGTGTGTGTGTGTGTGTGTGTGTGTGTGTGTGTGTGTGTGTGTGTGTGTGTGTGTGTGTGTGTGTGTGTGCCTGTGTGTCCGTGCATGCATGGGCGCGCGCGCGTATGTGTGCGTCTGTGCCTGTATTTGTGTGCGTGTATGTGTGTGCCCGTGCGTGTGCATGTGTGCATACGTCTGCGCGCGTGTGTGTGCGTGTGTGTTACAGGGAAGCTGAATGCGAAGGATGAGGAGCTTGAGGAAATGCTGTCTGAGGGCAAAGGTCCAATCAACTTTACCGTCTTCCTCAGTCTCTTTGGAGAGAAACTCAATGGTGAGTCATGCTTATCCTCGGTGATTAGATTAAATATAGCTACAGTAAATATTAAATATATATTAAATATAGATTAAATATAGCTACAGGGCCATCATTTCAGAGCTGTGAGGAAATATGTTTCATCCCTGAACTGAAGAAAATTCAAATTAATCAGCATAGTTTCCTCCCTATCCTGCAAACTGAATAATGTATCTTGAACTAAATCTGCTGCTCGACATTCATACTCTTCTTTATAGGACCTTATATATAGTGTGATGCAAGGCATATGTTTCAAATGTAACACCATGAATTGATATGGATTGATTTATTGCATGCTCATCCTGGCTGTGCATATCTCAACCATCTCTGTACGCAGAGCCATTTTAATCTATGTCTGTCTCTTCCTGTCAGTAGCATGAGTCATGGGATACAAGAAGCACACGCTTCTCTGAAGGCTTTAAAAACCATGAAATTAAATCAAAATGTTTCTCATTCATCTGTCACTGCAAAGTCGGTATAAAGACAAAACACTCGTATACTGTATAACATCAAATCTTCAGGGAAAAAAAGACGAAAGCTTGGCCCCCTGTCTTGGATATGATCAAATTACTGGGGTGGTGCAATTCCTCAAGGTCACTACTGTAGATTAACCCTGAATGAGGTCACATGTTCCCTTTTTCACATGGTCAGACTGCTGAAGTACAAATGAAAGCCACATGATGATATTGTATTCTCAGGCACCGATCCAGAGGACACCATCCTTGCTGCCTTCAAACTCTTTGACCCAAACGGCACAGGCTTTGTCAACAAGGATGAGTAAGTAATAACAGGCCCACCGTGAACTGCTGACCAGTAACAAAGTTCTGTGTCTTCTTTTAGATATTTCCACTTACCATCTGGTTAAATAAGACTTGTCTTCAAAACCAGATGTAGTATATCTGGCTTCAGTTAGCAGACATATACTGTTCTGTGGACTACTACCCATTATGATGATCACACTTAATTATATCATCCCCCATTGACTCCTTATCAAACAAACAAACAGTGTAACTTTGCAGCTCATAATAAAAATACATCAACACTGTACGCTTGCAAAAACATTTCTCACATGACAATAAACTTAAACCATCAAACTGTGGGGGGTTTTAATGTGCTTAGCATTGTGTATTGTGATTGTGTTTTTAAGGGATGGAAATAGCAAATAAATGTTTTTTTTATTTCTAAAATGGGATAATAAAGTATAAGTTGACTTGACTTGGATGCAGTGATTAATTTGTAAAGGAGGAGAGGTGCCAGAACTAAAGGTACGCGTGTGAGGGAGATGATGTGTTGAGAAGTGATTGTGCGGTAAGGGGGTGTTGGGAAGCCATTTCGAAATGAGGGGGGGGGGGGGGGGGGGGGGGCGATTACGGACCGCCGCCAACCATCATTGACGTGACGCACAGATATTTTTTTCCCCTTCGAGAGGCACCGGATTCACGTAAATAGGTCCAGGAATGCGGGCGGCAGGATCAGGCACAAATTAAGCACTGCTTGGATGCTATATACAAGTCTGTGGGCGGTTTCACATTATCCCTTGATTTGCCTTAAAGGTTTAGAAGACTGCTGATGAATCAGGCTGACAAATTCACATCTGAGGAGGTGTGTATGAATCATTTTACTTTTCCCGAGCACATCGACAAGCAAGTTCCAGCTCAGTCAAGTCTGAGGTGTTGTGCATTCAACACAATAAATTAATATAGAACACCGCTGTGAAAATTCACAGCCAGAACTCTACCTGCAATCTCAGTGGGAAACAGACCTTCTCATTCCCTCCCCTCTTGATGTAAGTGACAAGCCGTTTTCACTCTTCTAGGTAGACCAGGCCTTCTCTGTGGCCCCGATTGACGTCAGTGGCAACATTGACTACAAGTCCTTGTGCTACATCATCACACATGGAGATGAGAAGGAGGAATCATGAACACAAACAGCATCCTCACCCTCTGAGATGTGCAAGAAGAACTCCTACAGCTACTTTATAACTGTATATTTTTCTGTTAGTGCAAAGATGCACTGGTTTTAGGCTGTAAAAAAAACAAAAACATTTTCTATTTCGATATGCATTTAACAGTTTGAAGAGCAATAATAAAACATGTGTTCTAATATAAGTTGTACATGATATATTAAATATGTGGTCTCTGTTTACATACACATACAATACACTAGATATACAGTCAAGCCGGAAAGTCTGCACACCCCTTTCACCTTCTCACGTTTTATTACGTTACAGACTTATACTACAATAGATTGAGTTCATTTTTTGCCTCAAACATCTACACACAATAGCCAATAATGACGAAGTGAAAACAGGTTTTTAGAAAATATGCAATTTTATTTTACTGACAAAAATAGGTAATTTAGGGGTTACATATCTGTACACACCCTTAGCCTAATACTTGGTTGCTGCACCTTTGGCAGCGATTACAGCTTCAAGGCGTCTTGGGAAAGAAGCTACGAGCTTGACACACTTGTTTCTGGACATTTTTGCCCATTCCTCTTGGCATATCCTTGTAAGCTCCGTCAGGTTGTATGGGCAGCGTCGGTACACAGCCATTTTCAGCTCTTTCCACAGATGTTTAATTGGATTCAGGTCTGGGCTCTGGCTGGGCCACTCAACGACATGCACAGACTTTCTCCGAAGCCACTCCTTTGTTCTCTTGGCTGTGTGCTTCGGGTCGTTGTCATGTTGGAAGGTAAACCTTCGCTCCAGTCTGAGGTCCAGAGCGCTCTGGAGCAGGTTTTCTTCAAGGATCTCGGTGTACTTAGCTGCATTCATCTTTCCCTCTATCAGGACTAGTCGCCCCGTTCCCTCTGCTGAAAAACATCCCCACATCATGATGCTGCCACCGCTATGCTTCACTGTAGGGATGGTATTAGCCAGGTGATGGTGCCTGGTTTCCTCCAGACGTGATGCTTGGTATTCAGGCCAAAAAGTTCAATTTTGGTTTCATCAGACCAGAGAATCTTGATTCTCATGGTTTGAGAGTCCTCTAGGTGCCTTTTGGCAAACTCCAAGCGGGCTGTGATGTGCCTTTTACTAAGGAGGGGCTTCCGTCTGGCCACTCTACCATAAAGGCCTGATTGGTGGAGTGCTGCCTGGATGGTTGATCTTCTGAAAGGTTCTCCCATCTCCACAAGGATATGCAGGAGCTCTGTCAGAGTGACCCTCGGGTTCCTGCTCACCTCCCTGGCCAAGGCCCGTCTTCCCCGATTGCTCAGTTTGGCCAGGCGGCCAGGTCTAGGAAGATTCTTGGTGGTTCCAAACTTCTTCCATTTACGAATGATGGTGGCCACTGTGCTCTTTGGGAACTGTAAAGCTGCAGAGATTTTTCCGTACCCTTCTCCAGATCTATGCCTTGACACAGTCCTGTTTCTGAGGTCTGCAGATAATTCCTTTGACCCCATGGCTTGGAGTTTGCTCTGACATGCACTGTCAACTGTGGGACCTTATATAGGCAGGTGTTGGCAATCCCCAAGCATGTCCAATCAATTGAATTTATCACAGGTGGACTCCAATTAAGTTGTAGAAACATCTCAAGCAGTATCAGTGGAAACAAAATGCACCTCAGCTCACTTTTGGGTGTCATATCAAAGGGTGTGCACACTTGTGTACATATGATATTTAACATTTAGATTTTTAATAAATTAGCACAAATGTCCAAAAACCTGTTTTCACTTTGTCATTATGGGCTATTTTGTGTAGAATTTAGAGATAAAAAATGAACTCAATCTATTGTAGAATATGTCTGTAACGTAATAAAATGTGGAGAAGGTGAAAGGGGTGTGCAGACATTCCGGCTTGACTGTATATCAGTTTTAACTGATTTAACTTTCAATACACCTTTCTGTCTTGCAAAAAAAATTATAACTTAAGTACAGCCTGTAGCCTACTGTGTGGGATTCAACAAGATGGCAATAAAAAGGCAAATATGACCATTTCAGAAGCTGAGGATAACTGACCATTTGAATATACAGTATAAAGGCAACGCAGACACATTGCTATTGTCCAACAGGGAGTAATACACTAGTTTGTAACCGTAGCCTACGTTTTCATTTGTGGCCTAAAATAATTTGCAACATCTCACATGGGTTGAATTCTAGCTACTTTTGCTTGTTCCACATCTTAACTTTAGCTTAGTATCTATTTAATATAAAAATATTAAATTAAACTGGTAAATTAAATAATTACTTGCTATTCTTAAAATATGCTGAATGATGTTGACACATACTATAACATGTTGGTAGTGGCAATATAATCCTATTCGCATGATCAATTATCTATATTTCAAAAGGGTAGATGACCCAAAAAAGTCAAATGCTCAAGGACATTATATTGACTTGCAAAGAGAGTGGTCACAATTGACAACTACCTGTAGCAAAAACTGTAATTATAGGTTTATTCATACACCTGGCTGTAACACAAACAGTCAACAAAATATGAAAAAGTGAGAGAAGTTGCATTTCTTTGTTAATGCAGTTAAAAGCAATTTGCTTAAACAATGGAGATGACGTATGTGACCATACACCTAAGATCATCATAATGTTATGCAATATCCAAATACGTACTGTGTTCATATTTGGAACTGGGGTAATAAATGAAACAGTGTAAAAATAAATAAATAAAACATTATTTCCTTATTTATTTGTTGTAAGTAATAACAACAAAGAAAGTGTGATAATGACTCAAATATGGTTTTATGCATTTAAAAACTACAGAGCGACTTCACTCGACCTTACCAATATGGCGTATTCATCCTTCCGTAAAGAGTTTCCGCAGCGAAAGGTGAAGGGTGGTGAGTTCACTTATTTGCTGCTTACGGCGGGAGAACTTAATGTTGACAGCGTATGGATTCTAAAAGATCATAAAATACAAATAAAGACCCTTTATGCTGGTGCAAGTTCGTATTACAGAACAACTGGTAAGGCTATACGATAATTATAACTATCGTTAGCTCGTTAAATGAATTCCGCTGATTGCTGTAAAACAATGATGCGGTATAACGTGCTGTTCGGGAGGCAAGTTTAAGTTTTGTTTGTAATCTAAAAGATGCTAACGTTAGCTAGCTTAGTTATCGCACGCGTACGTTTACATTAAATGTAAAACAATATATATGTAATCGTTCACAGAGCCAATATTCTTCAACAAGCCTAGTGCCTCGTAGTAGTACGAAAAAAATGACGCAGTTGAATGTTGCACACTAGAAAGCTATGCTAGCGTTAAAGTCTGGACTGAGCTTGCTTGCTAACGTTAACTTAGCTGCCCATAAAGACCGACCGTTCTTGTTGCTTAATTAAATAAATCAACATTACTGAACTGGTTATTTGTCTGACTTGATGAAATCTCGATTTATTTGGAAATACAGTCATGATCCAGGGCCGTAACCAGGGTTTAGAAATTAGTGAGGTCCAGATTTTTTTGTAGGGGGGTCCGGGGGCATGCTCCCCCGGAAGAAAATTTTGTACATTTTAAAGTTAAATGCATCAATCTGGTGCACTTTGAGAGCAAAATTAAGAGGCTATGATCTATGAAGAACGTTGTGCACTTGTAAACAATTTAGTCATAAACAACATCATTGATTGTATAGATATGAATGGTGATGACACGGCAAAAAAGTCACACCCACAAAGCATGGTAAACGAGACAGAGTTTAACAGTTCACAAATGGTCAAAACACAAAATCGACTAGAGCATACATTTGAGCTTTGAGTAATCCCTTTCAGAAAAGTAAGGGTGAAAGTAAGGGAGTCAAACACAGTTTATTTCATGAATAGAGATGATTGTATTCGCTAGCCAAACCTTATCTACTCCTATCCTTAAGGACTTGCTCTCCTCTCCCGGTCCTCCTCACACCCTTCTACTCCTCTCTTCCTCTTTTTGTTAAAACTGGCTCCTTGAAAACAACCACTCACAAAATGATGCATGTTGCCAAAAACAGTAATTTTGATTGAGTGTTGCAAATAAATCTAGGTCTCTCCAGTTTAGGCATTTTCATTGCAGACCTTATAATCAACAATGCTTTGGTTTAATAAACACCAGTAATTCACCCACACAAAACAGTTTAATTGCTATTTAAACCTGTCATTTTTCATAAATATAGACCAGGACAGTTTGTGGAAAAGGGATAAATAACTGGCTCTTAGACATCATTGAATTGATTCATAAACTAAGTTACCTTGTTCATATATGATGTGATTTACTTAGCTAGAATGTCAAAAACGTCAAATGTCCACTCAATAACGTTTGTATATAGTTAGATGGCTAGCTCATGGACATTTTACGTTTTTGACGATTTGTGTGTTTATTGTTGAAAACGTAAAATGTCCACTTGATAGCTAACGTTTTATATAACATTAAATAGATAGCTAGCTCGCATTGAATAGCTGACGTTAATAGTTCGCTTGGTATCAACCCACCATTCAGGTCATACTACTAGCTAGTTAGCTAACGTTAGCTAGCTGACATTTTCAAAATGAGCTCACTGACTGAAATTTTCAACAATAAACACATGAATCGTCAAAATAATTGGGATGGCAGGTCAACGATGACGATGCTATTCAGTGAAGACAACTCGCCTTCATTCTGATTTCATTCTTCTCCACTAACGTTATGTCTCGTGAAACTCTTTTGGTTTTATTATTTTGCATGTCATTCCAAGCATGTGAAAACGTATTTTTTGATTAGAGTAGGGTGTGTTGTGTACGAAAATACCGAACAAATCACGTCCCGTATTGATTGAAAACGGGACAAGATTTAACTGTCAAATACGGGACGATTCCGTATTTTACGGGACGGGTGGCAACCCTACTTTCAACCCATGTTAACGTTTTCTTTTCATGTTAACTTTCACTTACAGTGGGCTGCTGCTTGGTCATCATCGGTCAAATAATAGTGATAAAAAGCTGTCACTCACTCACCTCCCTGTCGCTCGCGCTGTGGTGCTGTCAACAACAACTCAACAAATACATTCTCGTTTACCGCGGTCCGCTGTGCATGACTACGTCAGATAACGTACTGCGTCACCAGCGCACATCAGTGCTTATGCGTTTATTAATGCTGTTTTTTTTCATTGAATTTTTTTTTTTTCCCTGAAATTTTTAGCGAGGTCCGGACCTCGGTGACCTCATAGCTAGTTACGGCCATGTCATGATCTATGATGTGCTGTGACATATAATCTTTTGCTAGGCAGTGACTTGTGTATACTGACCTGTATAGTGATTATGACATGTTCGGCAAGGTAAGTTATTTACATCTTAGCACAGCGGAAGTAGTGTTATAGACTTCTACCTACCTGCGTAGTTGGTCATCAGTATGTCTCGTGTCTCATTCCAGAGTACCATCATGTTCTCCGACCTCACTACCCAGAAGGAGGGGACATTGATGGGTCAACCTAGCGCAGAATGTCCAGTATTTGACCGAGTGCCGCCCACCAACTCCAGCTACTCCGAGCGCTTTAAGCTCGGCGAGCGCAGTTTCAGCCGGCAGTACGCACACATATATGCAGCGAGGCTGATGCAGATGAGGGACATCCTTAGCACCAGAGCCAAGCAGACGTGGGGTGAGTACAGTCTCCCTGTGTCACGTATCGGCATCCTGCCCTCTGTTTCAGGCTCCCAAATACACAGAAATTCCCCTTTCCACCCCATTTCCTTTGGCCAGGTTTTTTTTCTTCTGCACCACAGAGATCTTCCTGACACATACCCTTTCATTACAGGTGAACATGTACCAGTGCGGAGGCTCTGCGACCTTCAGATGGGAGAGCAGTGTTGCATTGTGGGTACCATCTTCAAGCATATGGAGCTTCAGCCTTCAATCCTGAAAGAGATCAGCGAGGAGGTGAGCAGTACAACTTTGATTAACAGCACATCATAGCTGTATGACCCTGCCTGAACCACAGTTAACTGGTGTAACCTCTCTTTCTGCCTGGTGCCATCAGCACAATCTGCTGCCTCAGCCGCCACGTTCCAAGTTCATCAGCCCCACCGATGAGCTCATCCTGGAAGATGAGCTGCAGCGAATCACACTGGAAGGAAACATCGACACGCCCAAGTTTGTTACAGGTACGTCTCTCGGCATGTCTCCCACTCAAAAGACTTGAGCTGCAAAAGCGTCTTTATTTGTCATTAGTGTTGAAAATGAGACGGCGTGCCCGTTTTGTGTGGACATTCACTTCAAGTTCAGTTTTGATTGGCAGCCCACTGAACGGTCATACTACTGAAAATGTTAAAATGTAAACTGCCATTATAGTTCTGAAATAAAGAGTCTCCAGATGACCAATACCAAATCCTTTCTTGCTTTCAAAGAAGGGCCAGGCCAAGGGGAGGTTAACATCAGTAGCAAAATTTGAAACATTATGAAATTACTTCCTATATGCCTGATCTTGAAGCCAACATTCCAAGGTGTACAGAACAAAAAAAGTATTGAATTATCTCTACTTGAAAATAAGTTATGGGCTTTTGAATCCATTGGGGTTGACGAACTTGAACAGATGCACTTTCCCCCTGATTCTATCCTATAACAATAGTCTTACTGAGCAACTATTTTTAATAAAGTATGAATAAATAGCATTTTTCTAATGATGATATGAATAGGCATCCCAGTAGAGTGAATGGTTTAGGATAAAAAGTCACAGAATGTTTTTGACACTGTATTAAAAAATTTCTCGATTCTCATTTTGGCCTGTCCCTCCATTCAATTTTTTTAATATGAATTTTCTACGTAGAGAGGGGAAACATTCCAAAAGAAAGCTTATTGGGATGTGTCGTGATGTAGTATAACCAGTTTTGAAAAAAAGTTGGCAGAATTATGATTTTGAGGGGGGTGATAATGTGTCCCTCCATTACCATTTGTCAATGTTCCTCCGTTACCATGACCATCTGACTTTAAACCTCGCCCCATAAAAATTGAGCCTTTATATAATACCAGTTGTTATTTTACTCAGCCTTGGATAGAACAGGAGTACTTGGGCAAAATTCAGCAAAAGTGTCCCTCCGTTACCGCTTGGCCTGGCCCAGAAACTAAATTGAAATCGTAACTGAAAAGAAAAAATATAATGAATATCATAGTATTCTTTGGTTCTTTTTGTGGAATATAACTATTAACAAATTATGATTTTGATTGCATGGGGTCTTGAACATCAGTAGAAAACCTCCACTTGAGCTAGAGATGAGCCAAGCGTCACTGTAGGGTGGTTAGGGATTGTAGCCTGCTTTAGCACCCTCACTCTTTTCCCGCCCTCAGGAAGCGTGATCGCTGTATTTGGGGCGGAGAAGAATGACGGCAAGTTCACAGTGGAGGGCTTCTGCATGGCGGACCTGCCCCCCCAGGCGCCCAGGCAGACCCTGAGCTCTGACCGGTGAGCCAAAACGACGTGTCCTGCTAAAGTTTGGCAAGTGCCCGTTCTGGCCCGTTCTGCCTAAGCTAACGTGCGTTTCCCCTCCTTCCTGCGGGGGGCAGGTTTGTACTTCTGGCCTCAGGGCTGGGCCTCGGGGGCAGCGGGGCGGACAGCTTGCTGGGCCTGCAGCTGCTGGTGGACCTGGTGACGGGGCAGCTGGGAGACCTGGGCGAGCAGGACAGGGCCTCCCAAATTTCCCGCGTCCTGCTGGCCGGGAACCTGCTGAGCCAAAGCACTCAGGACAAAGACTCCTTCAATAAGGTGACTGTGGCCTTGGGTTATCGTGGCATTGGGTTATCGTGGTGGGGCGGTTGGCTGGCTCATTATGTGAACTAATATTTCATTGGGCTTTGATGCTTTGGCTGTCGAAATATCAGTCTGCCAAAAGCTTACAATGATGGCTGGATTTTTTGAATGCAATAAATGATGGGTAATGCATTCTGCTTGGAAGTTGTGATGTTCTTGACTTAAACTCAAAGCACCCACATAAAAATTTTTTTAACGCTCATTGGAAAGTGCGCCTAGTTTCTCTTCTTGTCGGTAAATGCGTGGGTCTTTCCAGGCCAAGTACCTGACGAAGAAGACGCAGGCGGGCAGCGTGGAGGCCATCCGCATGCTGGACGAGCTGCTGGTGCAGCTGGTGGTGAGTGAGGAACCTCTCCGCTCTGGGTGGAGCAAGCTGTGGCAGCTCTTTCTGCCTTTACTGCAGCTCTTTCTGCCTTTACTGCAGCTCTTTCTGCCTTTACTGCAGCTCTTTCTGCCTTTTCTGCAGCTCTTTCTGCCTTTACTGCAGCTCTTTCTGCCCTTTCTGCAGCTCTTTCTGCCTTTACTGCAGCTCTTTCTGCCTTTTCTGCAGCTCTTTCTGCCTTTACTGCAGCTCTTTCTGCCTTTACTGCAGCTCTTTCTGCCTTTACTGTGCCTTTGAGATTCAGGCTCAGTGATTAATGTAACAAAACCAGCTGTTGTATGAGTATTTGTACATACGGTAGGTTACTGTACTTCATGAGGTGTTTAGTATCGAGATATTCAAACCATAAAGCAACAGAAGTGGCTGCTTAGGTCCCTGTAACTGGGGACCCCCTAATTATTCTAAAACATATATATTATTATAATGTTGTGTTGGGGGGACCCCTAAATCAAATCCTACTTGGGGCCCCTCAAAGGCTAGGGATGGTACTGAAGATATTATTACTGTCTGAATGTGGCCATTAAGTTAATGGCATGAAATTGAAAGCAATGAGCATAAACTATGGGGCTAAAATATGTTGTGCAGTACTTCAGCCAAAAAGAAAAGGATGAATGCACTCCGTAATGTTATATAAGGTGCAGGTGATCGTAGCAATAATAATACTGGAAAAAGAAATGAACACCACACGCTTATCTCCATATATTCATGGTTTTATTACCGTTTGGACTTTCAAGTCTCTACGCCCTGATGAAGACCCGAAAGTGGAAACGGTTGAGTATAAAACTATGAATATACGGAGCTAAGTGCACGGTGTTCATTTCCTTTTTTTCAGTTTAAATCTTCAGCCACGTTGTATGTTGTGCAGTGTAATTCAATATATGCATGCCACATGACGGCGGCATCATTATAACACATGACAGTATTGAGATTGCTTGACTGTGGTGATTAAAACCAGACTTGGTTCTGTGTTTCTCCTCCTTCTTTCCTGTAGGCCTCTGTGCCTGTGGATGTAATGCCTGGTCAGTACGACCCCACCAACTACACCCTCCCCCAGCAGCCTCTACACCGGTGCATGTTCCCCCTCTCCACCGTCTACCCCACCCTCAAGCTGGCCAGTAACCCCTACCAGGCCGATATCGATGGAGTCAGGTGAACAGCGGACTAGGGGTGCAGGGAAGGGTGATCCCCATGGGCTCCTGTGCTTGGCTGATTTAAAAATTTTTGATTTTTCTAATTCAATGATTGAGTTTTTCCTGCCTCTCGCCCAATGCATGCTGGGATAGGCTCCCTGACCAGGAATAAGCGGGTTTAGATAATGGATGGATGGGTTGATGGATGATTGAGTTTTATGGCGTAGATAAGGTTGAGTCCACACACTGTATGCTGCTCCTAAGGTAAGTGCCTGTTAACACCACAAACGTGACGTTTCAAGCTACATGCTCCTGGTTTGTCTGATGATGGTGTTAATAAAGACTTCTCTTATCCTGGGAACAGTGTACAGTGTGCAGACTCTACATTTTTCCATCATTATTATTATTTCTTTTTCTGGCACCTGTTGAGATTTTGGATGTGTGTGTTGTCACGGTTTTCATTTAGTTTTATAGCTTGACTGGGACTGGCTATAACATTCTGTTCAGTGTTGAGTGTCTGGGGGTCTAACGGGCCACTTCCCCCTCCCCTGTTGTTGTGTTAAGGTTCCTGGGCACCTCTGGTCAGAACGTTGCCGACATCGTTAAGTACAGCAGCATGGAAGACCACCTGGAAATCCTGGAGGACACGCTGAGGCTCCGTCACATGGCGCCGACCGCGCCCGACACCTTGGGTAAGGAGCCGTTCGAACCCGGGGCCACGCTATAGCCGTGCTCCTGTGGTGACCGGGTAACCTGATTGGTCTGTTTTGTCTCACCCAATCACAATACAGGTTGCTACCCTTTCTATCATAAAGATCCATTTATCCTAGAGGATTGTCCCCACGTCTACTTCAGTGGAAACGCACCAGCCTTTCAGTCCAAGCGCATCGCAGGTAAGTGAGATTTGTTAAAAAAGGGTGAACTGACTGTCTGTGAATGCTGTGCTGGGCACTCTTCTGAACAACCCAAACAAATTGAAAGAAAAATACAACCGTATCCTCTTGGTTGTACTGTGTGTACTACATGGGCCTTGCTCTGTGTGTCCTTTGATTAAGAATAAGGGAAATGGAAGCAGTGCTAATGATCACAGCCATGCAGGTACATTGACTCCTGCATGTGCACTGACAGGTGACTTTATTACCCTCCACGTGATTGTGGAGCATGATGACCTGTTTTTGAAATGTCTGCTTTCTCCATTGTGTGCCTCAAATTGCCACTTTAAAAAAATAAAATAAAATTTTAATGTTGGTATTTTCAAGGCTAATGTATGAATTTTTTTGGGCCATATTAATCACGTCGTGCTCCTCCGCCCCCCCCCAGGGGATGACGGACAGGAGGTCCTCCTGGTGGCGATACCGGACTTCAGCCGAACGCAGTGCGCCTGCCTGGTGAACCTGCGCACCCTGGAGTGCGAGCCCGTCCGATTCTCCTCGTTTTCCGCCGACGACAACGAGGACAATGAGATGAACATAAGCCACTGATGCGCCAGGCCAGAGCCGCCCTTTCACCCACCCAACCACCACTACTTCCCACAGCCCCGCCCAGCTGGAGCAGGAGAGCCAGAGGAACTCTCAGCTCTGACTCATTGTTGAACAGGACAGATATCTTATTATACGTTAAATATCAGCAGGTGTGTGTATAGCTGTTACAAGGTTAACTGTGTACATCTTCACAGTGAATGCCGTGTCGGGTGTCAAACTCAATGTCAGTCACTTGAATATAAATCGCTGGTTCTCGGTAATACCCTTTTTAATGCCTCTTAAATAGGTCATACCAGTGCGTGTCTCAGCACTACAGTATAATTTATGGTTCCAACTCAGTACAAATAAGCAAACCAATGTTTATTAAATGAAATATAAAGTTCCTCTGTCAATTGTTTAATTATGAGCATTTTAGACAATCCCTCCAATCATAACCAACCATTTGGTCTTAACCGACTGTCTCTTCTCTCCAAAGACGACATCTTTGTTAACAGTGGCAAAACAATGTAAATAAACTCAATGCATTTTTTTTTTTAAATGAAAGTTTGTTTGAACAGTGAACTGCTTGCCTTTCTCTGGGATTCGGGAGGCAGTGGGAAAATGATTAATGAAACCGAATGAAGCACTTTCACTTCAAAAATCCATTGTGAGTTTTGTCAGGAAAGTGTTTACGATTATGGCTGCGTTCGGAATGGCTCCCTATACGCTTTATAGTGCACTATTTCGGGGGATTGGCCATTTTTATGGTTTCCGAATTCTCAGTTGAGAACACTGAGCATTAGGATATCCTATAAAATGGTCAATCCCCTAATTAGTGCACTATAAAGCGTATAGGGAGCCATTCCGAACGCATCACAAGATTCAAGTTTTCCTCACACAGTCGGGTTCTAAGGTGGTATCTTAAGCACATTCAGAATGAATGTTCCTGCATATCACCTTTCATGATACATTCTTCAGAGGAGCAGGAGTCACGAAACCCGTCCTCACGCTCGCTCTAAATAGGGTGCACCCGGCGCAAAGGCCGCACGCGGCATCCAGAGGCTCTCGTAAGGAAACGGGACATTTCAAGATTTGTGTTTGCGTAGAAATGCGGGAAAGTTGCTGTGCCCTTTTCAAAGATCTCTGACCGGAAGCCTTAACTTTTCTCCCCCCCTCCTTCACGCGCAACCGACAAACTAAATAAAACCCTCCCCTTTCATATTTACAGAAGTGTGAAGGCGTGCCGTTAGCAGTGTCTAATAGTCGTCTACTTTGAACTCGTAATTGTAATCTTGCGTGGTGTCGTTGAAGCCGTAGTTCTCTCCGTCGGTGGAGGGGCTGGGGTTCCCGTAGAACCAGGAGTCGTACCAGGTGGTGGTTGTTTCGGGTGTGGTGGTGGTGGTGGGGACGGGGGTGGTGGTCGGCGTCTCGGTGGTCATGCTGGCCCTCAGCCTCTGCTTCCGCAGTCGACGCAGACGCAGTATCCTGCGGCGTCGCAGGCGCATTTGGTGGGAGGTGAGCGGCCTGGCCCCGCCCCCGATGCCCGTCCCGGCCCCGCCCCCGACGCCCGTCCCGGTGACGTACACGTTCTTGTACCTGTTCCCCGACCCCGTCTCGCCCCTGCCGTTGCTGAGCAGCCGGATTGGCTTGTTGCCGTACATGGCGATGATCTGCTGAATTCGGTCCCAGTTGGACTTGGCGAGGCTGAAGCTGCAGGGCGTGGCTCCCAGGTCATACCCCACCACGCACAGCCGGGTGAAGGAGGCGTACCCCTCGGCCCGCACCGTCACGCGGTACTCCCCCGGGTTCAGCAGCCGCCAGTAGTCCCCTGTAGTAGCTGGAGGGGAGATGAGCTGGAGTCACCTCACTATAGCATGTAAACGCTAGAGCGGACACAGACTATTAAAGCAAATGCAAGCTATTAAAGCAAACTTTTCTTTTTTTATATAAATTTGATGCCCAACATGGGGCTGAGCATCTCCAGTTCCCAATCGTCTGCCACTGGAGCTGTGCTCATGCGCGAACCCCACCGCTTTGGGAGAGTGTAAACCTCAGCGCTGCTCCGCTGAAGCACCGGGGGTGGCCAAATGCTTCTTTTCACACACAGTCTACAGCTAAGCTCGCGCAGAGCGGAGTCGGAGGGCCTTTCATATGCGGTTTTCGCATGCAGTCCACAGGCACCCGTTCGACCAGCAGGGGTCACTAGAGAGCGATAAGCGCGGAACTAATCGACTGAACACTCTCCCATACCCTAGGCCAGTGGTTCTCAACCCTGGTCCTGGGGACCCCCTGTGTATGCTGGTTTTCGTTCCAACCACAATTGCAATACCAGAATTTTAACAAGCTGTTATTTTTTCTTAATTAGGTGTTTTTATTGTATAGAGAGAACACTTTAAACTCTTTACTCTCTTAAGCCACGTTATGTTAGCAATAGCTATGCATGCTTGGAAGAAAAAAAATCCCATGTTCGTTATGCTTATTGTGTTATATTGCAAACAATTACAAAGAAGAGGTAAGAACTCAGGTGAATAGGCTCCTAATTAGGTAATTGAACACAAGTTTAAGTTCCTTCATAATCTTTTCCTTAAACTTGTTAACACAATGCAGGTTTGGCTCGTTATCATTTGCTTTGTCTTTGAATTCTTCATTATTTACCAAACGGTTAGTTTTAGTGGCCATGTGTCCACAATTTCACAAATTATGAGCCAATTGATTCACCTCAGTCTTTAATTTGATCAGTTAAAACATTTTTTACCTCCTTTTAATTGTTTACAATACAGCACAATGTGAATATTGGACTTTTATTCTTCATGGCATGCATAGCTATTACTAACATAATGTGGCTTAAGAATGTAAATAATCCCTCAGCTTGTTAACAGCTTAAAATTCAAGTATTGCAATTGTGGTTGGAACGAAAACCAGCATACACAGGGGGTCCCCGGGACCAGGGTTGAGAACCCTTGCCCTAGGCAACATGGGTGCTAATTATTTATTGCCCAATGGAGCTACTGGCCACAGTCAGCACTGGCACGGCCCAGATTCGATCCAAGGCTCTTTTTTTTTAAGCTACATTTACGTCATTGTTGCTTTCTGTTGCGTTCAGTAGCGTGTGTTCTGTAACTGGGCACGGTTACTGGTGCACTCTTCTTGAGAGTCACCAGTTTGTTAGATTGTGCTTTCCTTAAGATTTAACGGTTCTTTCATTCCTGCAAGTATGATTTATTCGGCTCAACAAGGAGCGTTATGACTTTGAAATGTTTTGACAAAAAATGTGACCGTGCACACTCCAGCTTTAAGTCAATCAGCAGAGGCAGATTTCTGTTTGTCCAGTACAGTCCACAAGTTAAAGCCAGTCAGAACTCACCTGTGGTGACATCGTGATTCACTCCCTCCACGGATACAGTGGCATTGGCGATGGGGTTTCCATCACGGTCTTGCACCACACCCCTAATCCCACGATGCACCTGCCAAGACCGAGCTGTGTCAGTACCTTAAGAGTAAACGCCATACCCACAGCCGACCTGTGTCAGTACCTTTGAGTAAATATACCCACAGCTGAGCTGTGTCAGTACCTTTGAGTAAATATACCCACAGCCGAGCTGTGTCAGTACCTTAGAGTAACTATCATACCCACAGTCAAGCTTTGCCAGTGCCTGAGTACAGTAGACATAATTTCCTGTGGAGGTAGTGCTCTCTCAGTAAAGTAAAAAAAGTTAAAAAATAAATTAATTCAAGTTATGTTTTTAGGGCTCAGCTTTATTGGACAGAGAGAAACACAAAGAATTGGAGTGAGAGAGAGGGAGAGACAGGTGACAAAGGTCACGGTTGGATTCGAACCGCCGACGTCGCGGCTCGCGATGAACATGTGGATAGTGCTCTACAGGCTATGCCACAGAGACACCCCACCAGTAAAATTTGAAGGGAATTTGTTTTTTCTTACAAGCGAGTGCCACGCCTTTATTTTTACCCACATTTTTAAGCCCGAACCTCAGCTTTGTTTTTTTCTACATTTAAGGAAACTGATTACTCCAGAAGAAATATTAATACTATTTGAGAAGTAAATAGACTGCATGTATTCAGCTGTCACCTGTTCCATGAAGATGAGGAGGGCTTCGCGGTTCTTCTCCCACTCGTGGGCCAGCTCACTCTCATGGGGAAACTTGTCACATCCCAGGAAGATGGACAGCTCAAAGCAGTTGGTGTGCAGGTAGCTGAAGTCATTCATGCCTAAGACAGGCAGGGGAAGAGGCCAATCGGTCTTGCGGAAAACTCAAGCGGCACATGATTATTTGCAGTTCACAAGGTGTAATAAGAGGCTGTTATTTTTAGACCCCCATTTTCAAGCTCATTAACCATTACCAGAGGTGGAAAATCCAGGTTCAGTATTTTGTTCCAATCACCTGGATTTGCCAATTAGCACAATTCTTCAGACAGGAGGTAGAACTAATTATTGGAATCAGCTGGATGAGTTCATAGGTGGAAGAAAAACATGGCAGGACTTTTGCTTTCTGACCCCTGGATTTTCCACCACTGACCATTACTGATCATAGTTCTGTACACCTTTGTGAAACTGATTCGTTCGGCCATGACAAGAGACTGCAGTACACTAGTTTCACCACTAGAGTGTGTCATTTTACAGTAGAGTTTAGGAAGAGTGAGATGCAGTTTCTAAACTGAAAAAACAGCATGTGGTAATTTAAGAATTGAACTGATTTAAGAATGTTCTACCACTTTTTAAAAAAAATACACTTCTACAGGCACTGTGCTCATTTATTTATGGTGGGGAAAAAATCCAAAACACTAAAAGAAAAAGGCACTAAGATATCTGTTGTTTTGACCTGAGAATATTAATGAATAAATGTTTAGCCCATCAGGGGTGTGCTATCTATGGTGGGTCACGGCACTCACTGCCCACGACAGGCTTCCATTGGGCGCGGTTGACCGTGCCCTGTCCTCTGGTCATGTCATCGGTGTGACAGGAGCCGCGGTAGGTGTCACTCATGGAGAGATGGGTGGAGGCGTAGGAGATGGCCAGCCATCTGAACATGGAGTCATCGGGTGACACTCTCAGCTCCTCCTCTTCCTCGTGGTGGTGGTACGTGTTCCTCCTCCGCTCCTCATCATCGTCTTCCTCTCGCTCCTCCTCCCGCTCCTCCTCCCGCTCCTCCTCCCGCTCCTCCCCCCGCTCCTCCCCCCGCGCCTCCACCCGCTCCTCCCACTCGTCATAGTAATATTGGCGCTTCTTCCGACTCCTGGCCACACCCTCTTCCTTCACCTTGGCGGGACGGGCCATGTCGTAGGGGTACGTCACCACCTTTTGCCCTCCCTGAAGGTTGGCCCCCAGGACGAAGGGGGTGTTCTCCATCCACGAAATGATGGCTTTCGTCTCCACAGCAACCTGAATGACACACAAACCCAGACGTATGAATGGCTTATCTGTTGCTAGGTACACCTCTTGTCATTTCTTTGCTCAGGACTTTTTACAAATGTAGCTAATCAGACTGTACATCGTGGCAGGCACTGTTAAAACCTATTCAAGAAAATTATTTAGCCTATAATGTATATAACAGATCTCTCTCCACTGGCCACACGTACCGAGCCGTTCTCTGCCAGGACATTTTCCGGTATGGGGATGTGGTGGTTTGGCGTGACCTTGGGGACCAACCCCCTGTCCTCCGCCCCCCACAGGACAGTGTTGAGGTCAGGAAAGTTCTGGAAGATGTCGTAGCCTTCCTCCGTCCAGTGGCCCAAATCCCAGTTGCCCAGCTCCGATCCCTAGGAGCAGAGGAGCGTTTAGGGACCAGGGAGACACAGCGTGGAATAGGTGAATTGGTTTATGGGGAGAAAGTGTGCTCTGACCGATATGTAGGCCACCTCGTAGCCATCCGGGTTTAGCGAGGGCACCAGGTGGATGCGCATGCCGTCCACCAGGCGGCGCACTCGCGGGTTTCCGTCTTTGTACTCCTTGCACAGGAACTGCATCAGGAGGAGCAGCAGCTCCCGCCCGAGGGCCTCGTTACCGTGGAGACCCGCCGTGTAGCGAAACTCGGCCTCGCCTGCCGCACGACAAAGGACGACAGCGTCATCACAGAACCGTCAGAATTTTACCGCCGTACGACGGGAAGGAACTTGTGCTCCGCTCCCACCTGTCTCATGTTCCCCGGGGTTATCTGATATCTCCATGGCATATATATGCAGTCCTTTGTAGCTCCGGCCGAGGTCGTAGATTCTGGTGATGTTTGGGCACTCGTCATTGATCGATTTCATCAGCTGCAAAAAGAAAAGCCACTGGTCCACACTGCATCCTGTCTGCTTGATTTTTCAGTGGATAACATTTTTCACTCAGATTTATGAATTTAAAGCTTAGAACAAGGGACTGCAACCGTGGACATAGATCCCGGGGGAGACAGGGGGACATGCCCCCCCCGCAACTTTGGCAAAACATCAAATGGTTCCCCCCGATATTATCATGTTGTATTGGGTGGTACTGTTAGCACCAGGGTCAGCACATAAGCCAAATTCGCCTCACCTGGATCATATCATTATGGTTGTGATGCTTGAATTCCAGGTAGTCCACTGGATTGACTTCATTCTGACCGTCATAGCTGTTGACATCTGAGGAAGAACACACGTTACTGACAGGAAAGGGACTGGCGGAAACCGGGTAGATGACACCAAGCTGGGGCAGAGATGTCATTGTATGTGGTACTGAAATGGGATTTAACCCTTTGAAAAGTATGCTTTTTTTAAATGTTTTTTTTCAAAATTCTAAGTCAGTATTCTAGAACTCCATGACCAGCAGTGATTGTTACATCAGCATTAGAATGTTTAGTTAAGAACATTCTAATCACATATTTGTGATCTTACACCATAAAGGGTTGAAGCTGCGCTCGTAGCACTGGGAGAAACGGTGGCGCCAGACACTCACCGGACACCGGGCAGCCCAACACCTCCAGCCGCATGCACAGGCTGCCGTTCCAGCTCTTGGGAAGGATGCGGATGTAGCGTGCCACCACGGGCTCCACAAACTGGGACAGGACCGGCGTGCTCTTGTCCACGTTCCCGAAGAACATCTGCGCGCGAGAACGGAGGAGTGTACAGTCGTGAGCACCGTCTCCCGGGTAGCTCCGCTGTCGTTTACTGTCGGGTTTATCTGAACTCAATTCACGCAGGCGGCACTTCCACTAAACACTGCTTATATCTTTTCTAAGTATTGAGTGTACATGTATGTATAATATATGAACACTGAACACTGGTCTTAAGTCTTATAATGAGACTTAAAATCCTATTTCTCTCTCAAATCGATAATATTAGCTTGTTTTAAGTTACTGTTTGTTTGACAAGTGAAATTTTCTTACCCTACTGGCAAATCTTGAAATGAGTCTAACTCTCACCAAAGAAATAAGATTGAATAAGTCTAAATATAAAATACTTGTTGAGACTGACTTATTTTTTTAGGTTTTTTTTTTGCAGTGTACAACCTCATGAATCACGATTGGTGCGGTCGAGTGACTTTCCACCCAGATTTTCCTCAGCTTCCATTTAGGGAAGCATCCGATTTAAAGGGGCTAAACCTCATGAGTGAACAAGTGCAAGACACGAAGCAGAGTGATGCATTTGGGTCAATGGGAGGTAGTGGCCTTAGTTCAGTTAGTACAGCTTAGTTCAGGCACGTGAGCATGTGGATTCAAATCCCGAGACAGATAATGGCTGCTGACTGCTACTCCGGGACAGGAAATCCACCTTCTGTAAATCATCCCCGTAATATGAAGCCACGCGGAGGTTAGCAATTATGTAAGATATACAACTTCACTTCTTTCCCAACTGAGCAACTCCAGTATACTTACAGCACTCTCATACTGTAATTAGGCATATTCTGTTTCACTGCGGTCATTGTCAGAGGTGCAAAACGGCTTCGTCATATAGAGCGACTATCATTCGTGGTCACATGGCTTAAGACTCAATACACACAGCTGTACTGTAGCACTGCCCACGAATCAGTGTGCTCACCCACTCAGCGAATCCATCGTGCAGCACGGTCCATTCCCGACTGTTATTGCTGAAGGCCACATAGAACGCGCTGACGTAATCATTGCTGAAATGAAAAGGGCAAGACGCAACACAACGGCCTTATATAATTTTTTTAACCTTTATTTAACCAGTGAGCTAACTGAGAACCGGGTTCCCATCTGCACTAATGAAATCACAGTATTGCAACATACTATTCCATAAATTAACAACATGTCTTGCAGTGCATGACAGAGGCACTTATCGCACAAGCGCTGTAGACTCCCTGTCCCCAGGGGGAACATGAGGGGGCTATATAGTAGGGTCAATAGAATGCTCCAATACTCAATCAATGTAAAAATGCTAAAAGAAATGAGCTGTTTTACCACACATCCATTATAAATGATTGTGATAAGGAGCAAACTGTTGGCTTGCCCCCCCCTCCCCTTCTCACCATACTGGAGCCAGGCCTGTAATGGGAGGTGCTGTTTGCTTTAGGAGCCATGGCTGTTGCTTCAGCTGCTTTTGGAGAGCGATTGAGGTCACTTACTGTATTTGAGAATGCCTGCCCTGGGTGATGACGCCGGTGAACTCTGTCTCCCGTCGAGCGTCGACCTCGAACCAGTGGTCTCCCTCCTCTGAGTTAGCGCACCAGGCTCCGCCGTACGAGTCATCCTCGTCATCGGTGCCCTGTCATCAACCACTTCCTTTTAAAGTTATTTCAAAAGCAAACTTGAAGGCAGTAATTGTGCTATAAAACATGCATTTCCAACGGTTAATAAATCCTTCAGGCATGACTGAGAAACCATGACTGAGAAGTCAGGAGATATTTTACTGTATGACGCAAGCTCAAGCTCAAGCTCAAGCTCAAGTTCAATCAGGTTCTTGGTTTGCATGACATTCATTCAGTAAGGAGGTTGAAGGTATTGGCTAATAAGATGCCCATTGCACATGAATATGATTTAATGTGCATCGTAAAGTAGAACAATTGCAAAATGCTCAAAACTCGTATTCATATTTGAATGTACTGAGAAGCACAAGTACAATCATATGCTGCAATAAGAAAGAGAAGCACACAGTGATCTGAAATGTACTTATGTGTCCAGAATTCCAGTATTATTTATTTTCATAAATTTTCCTTTGCTCGGGGCTGCAAATGACATGTTTAAAATTACATTTATAAATGGCAGAAAGCCTATTAAATGGCTTGATGTCCGTGGGACAGTGGGGCACCTGCATATTGAGACGTCCTCTTTGGGGACCAAACCCATAGTGTAGCATGGAAGAGGCCAGGAGCTGATCTCCCTCGACATGGTGGGACTCCAGTCCTAGAGGGGGACATTCTGAGAAGGAGAGAATGTGTGTGAGTTCTACTTTTCATGGCGGGTTTCAAATTTCCAAGACATTTCAAGAATGTGTGAGGTTCTAGTGCACTGGACCGGAAAATCAGAACTGAAATGAAAGCAGTTGTTCTTCAGGAATCTTTCTTTCCTCATTCATAGTAAAGTTTGTACAAACACTTGACATATAAACTTCAAACCGGCCTTTTGCGTTGACCCCCCAAAATCAAGGTACAGGATAGATGACACAGGATTTAAAGTCGTATATTTAAACTTTCATTCTTCAACAGAATCTCAGGCTGCTACAACGAGCCAGGTGGGGGGGGTGGGGGGGGGGGGGGGTGGGGGGTATGGACCCAAAACCAGCAGCGGCACTTCCAGGAAGGCAGATGTAGTGTTGAAATTGGACGGCACATTGTTCTCAGGCATGTTTTCTGTTCTTGTGGTGGGGTACGGCTTCAGTCAGCGCCAAACTAGACTGATTTCTTGGATCAGTTACCTCAGACGTTTAACACGCCCAGTCCTAATGTCTGAAGAAAGCAAAAATCCCCAGCATATCTGTTTATGAAAAGAATGAGGACAGGAAATACCAATTTTCTAAGCACATTTATATGCCACCGGAAATGATAAGACGAGAGCCTGGGTTTCTTTGTTGTTTTCCTATCAGATTGGATCCAGCTTGGAAAAATAGCCATCTCGTATTACTTGGAAGACTGACAGCTGCCCTTGAGATTCTAAATCTTGGAAGACGATGGCCAGAATAGGTCTGCCAAGAAAGCATTGTTATGGGTCCCTGCAGTGAAATTGAGGCTATTCACGGTCTTTTGGAGTGATATAGCACATTCATAGAAATTATTATTTGAATTTCTGAAATACAAATAAAATCTGTGTGCAATTCATTGAGGTAAACATGGCTGCCTTGCTAAAAAATTTTCACACATCTTGTAAAAATATATTTCACACCTACTTTCGATAATAGCACTGGCTACGCTGCCATTCGCTTCTAGTTCCATTAGACATTTAAAGCATGTTCTCCAGAAACTTTTATTTCAGGTATTTTGTTCAGGTGCAGTGTCCTGCAGTGTGCTAAAGCACGTTCCCTACACTCACCAGGGTTCACATTCCCAAAAACAGAGGTGGAAAATCCAGGTTCAGTTTTTTTTTTTTATTCCAATCACCCGGATTTGCTAATTAGCACAATTCTTCTGCCATGACGGTAAAGCCCCACAGAAAGTGGTGTGGAGCGGATTTCTCATGCGATTACACCACCTCCATTAATTTTCAATGAGAGGCGATTCCTCGTGTCTGCAAAGCATGTTGGGATTGCTTGTGATGCGAGGCGTCCAGACAAGATGGGGAACGTGCGTAATAACCAATCAGATTAAAGATTGTGGGAGGCGAGAGCGATGGCATGCGATTTCATAGCTTTCTGTGGGGCTTTGCCATCAGGTAGAGCTAATTAGTGAAATCAGCCGGGTGAGTTGATGGGTGGAAGAAACATGTGGCAGGACTTTTACTTCCTGGCCCCTGGACTTTCCACCTCTGCCCAAAAATGAAGGCACATGGTAAGTACATTAAAGGGATAAGTCACATTCTTTGTTTCTTTCTATATACTGTATGTTATTTCAGTCTTAACATTCATTTCCGATTGGCCCAGGCAGTTTTTGTGCACGATGAAAGACATCTGCAGATGTTACTGTCTCAACATGCCAGCTTTACAATGATAGCTCGGGCAGTGGTGGAAAATCCAGGTTAAGAAAGTAAAAGTTCTCCCCAGAATTTTGTTCCAATCACCTGGATTTGGTATAAAGCTTGAAAATACACCTTAAGTAACTTCACAGCAGCTTAATCACAAATAGGAAATAATATCAAACACTCCAGATAGTGAACTATCCCTTTTAGCCAATGAATGTCAAATAATGGATTTGGATGCAGTTGAAACAGCTTTAACACATCTCCTGCGTAGGAGGAGCTGACATTCCATATGTGAGCTTGAATTCTCTGCTATTGGCAAAGGGTAGCAGTTGCCTTACTTTTTGGTTCAGCATAGACAGGAGGTGGTCTCTCTTTCTCTCTCTCTTCCTCCTCCTCCAATGTCTTTATCTGTTTTTCTGTTATGGAATATTCAAGGTATTGGAGAATCATCAATATGAATTAGGTTTTCTGGCAATACAGCTTGGCACATTCATTCTAAAAAGGTGTTTTACAATCCAATCTTTATTGTACATACGGTCTCTTCTGATTCCTATTGCGCTAACGATGCTATGCTTAACTGATTAGTACATGTGCAGAGAATAAATTACAATCAGCTGGCTGCAGTAATGGACAGTACAGAACATTTATATCTGTGTTTGGAATTTGTACCATTAAAATTGTCCATTGTGCTCTCATTGTGTGTCTTCTGTCAATGTTTGCTGTTGTTGCAGTATGTTCTGCCAATGTATCAACATCAGTACATGGTCAGTATCAAAACACTATCTATTTGCAGTGGAAACATGAATGTCACAGACATGCATCAGAAAAGAGTTATATTTCTCCCTATTGAGGAATATCTCTGGCAAAACTCCAATAGTGGAGACTCCTGGCTAATATATCCATGGTATTCCTATTGGAAAACGTCTGTTCACATGTGTGATGCCTGGCCGTGCTATCATTTAAAAGTTCATTTCCTAGATGCACTGTGACAGAGGACAAAAGACTGGCAGAGAGATCTGAGTAATTATATAACTTACATTTTATATTTCTGCTGTTGTTGTTTTGTGTTGTCAGCGTTTTATTTAGGCTGTGTCAAAGTATAAATGCCAGAGGGGGTGTATGTGAAATATAGAGCATACAAAGACTAACTGCAATGATCTGGAAAAAGGACACCAGAGACTCCGGGTTTGGACCAGTATATGGTTAGAATCCCAGTTGTGCTTTATCTGTATGAATCTTGTGGATCAGGAATGCGGTGATCACATTCAGATTATTTCTGAATAAATGTAAGACAGACCTTGGCAAGACATAATCCCAACAGGAGAAAAACACCGACAAGGAGGATATGAGGAGAAATCATTTGCATGTACACAAAACTGAAGCCACGTGGTGCAAACAAATTTGCTGCACCGCTTAGTTTGTTAAAACAAAATAGATACGTATATATCTGTAATTGCACGTTTAAAAATACTGTCAACATATTTATTTGTTCAGTGCGTTTCCCACCTTGGTATAGGGTTTCATAAGGTAAGGCCAATCATGTTTGATCATAAGTGCGGGTCTAATTTAACAAACAGACCTGGGCCCATTTACAAAGCATCTCAGAGTAGGACTGGTGATCTAGGACCAGGTTTTTTCTGTCCATATCCTAACCTTCTCCATTATGAACTAAAAGGCAAAACTGATCCCAGATCAGCACTCCTGCTCTCAGATGCATTATAAACATGGGCCCTGCACTGCAAAAACCAAAAAATAAGTCAATCTTCTTAACAAGCATTTTAGTCTCATATTTAGACTTAAAATATTATTTCTATTACTTTTTGCTAAGTAAGATAAAAAGATTGCCAATGGGTTGAGATAGTTTTACTCATTTCAAGATTTGCCAATGGGATAAGATAATTTAACTTGTCAAGCAAAAAAGTAACTTAAAACAAGCTATATTTTCTACTTGAGAGAAAGAAAATAAGATTTTAAGTCTCATTACAAGGCTAGCACACTTGTTAAGACAGAATTTTTTGCAGTGTGGCCTTTGCACAAGCCTCTGTTTCCACTCCAGCCCTTCTCCATATAGCGGTTGTGAATACAGGCTGTTGCTCCAGGTTCTGCTTTCATTAAGGTTTCCCGCTAAAGACACCATATATCTTCTTTAGCAGCTCCTCACGTTCCTTTCTGCTTGTGGCTAGGCTGAGACACGTGGCAACAGCTCTCATTTTTTTCACGCTTTTCTTTTTTCTTTTCCTTCTCACTCTCATTCCAAACTGGTCCTCCTCAGTGCCTCTCGCATACCCTCTCTCAGCCTCCTTAACTCTCTCTCTCTGTGTCCTATTAATCAGTTTCAATCAATTCAGTTCAGTTTTATTTTTACAGTGCTTTTCACAAATGGCCAATGTGTCAAAGTCCCCCCCCCCCCCCCCCATCAGCTCTTGCTCTTTCTCATTCCCCTCCAATATATCCATATTTTCCCTCTTTTCCAGAGTTTTCCATGCATCCACAGTTCCATATTTTTTACATAATCATTTAAACTAGGGGTTCTCAATCCTGATCCAGGGTCTCCAGGTTTTTGTTTTCACCTTAAAATCAGCAGCAAATTCAGACCCAAGAACACATTTTATTCATGTAATCAGCTGCTTTAATTGTTAAATTAAGTGTGGAGTAACAACGAAAACCAGCAGACCCTGCGGCCCTCCAGGACCAGGGTTGAGAACCCCTTGTTTAAACAGTGCATTGACTCACGTACCTTTTTCCTCAAACTCTTTCCAAAAGTTTTCTGTCTCGTCTTCTTCTTTCTTGTTCACAGCTGTGGAACAGAAAGCAAAGTTTGAGGGCAGTGATTAAGGCCACTTGACAAAGAGGTCATGAGCAGTTCTCTCGAAAGATGGCTATTTGCTGAAGAGGTATCCACATGTATTGCTTCTTTCCAGAGGTGGAAAATCCTGGTTCAGAAAGTAAAAGTCTACCCCAGTGTTTTTTTTTTGTTCCAATCACCTGGATTTGCTAATTAGCACAATTCTTCAGCCAGGAGGTAGAAGTAATTAGTGAAATCAGCAGGTTGAGTTCATGGGTGGAAGAAACACATGGCAGTACTTTTCCTTTCTGACAACAGGACTTTCCACCTCTGTCTCTCACTTTTCATTAAATCTCATTGTATTCAGTTAGACATTCTGGAGGAGCAAGAGTCACAGCAGTTAACTTGCAGCTCACCAGAATGGTATTAACTTTGTTGTTTACAGCATCACTGATACACACTGCCTGGGTCTTGCTATTGCACAGCGTTACTGATAAAGATCTTTCACAGAGCTCACAGACAAAATGTTTATTCTTTTTTATTAGTTGTTTATTTTCCAATCTTTTACAAAGTTTACAATGATATGGCCATTATTATTCTTTACTGTGGCTTAAGTTTGCTTCAGGTCGCGTGTGTAATGCAGAGCACTTGGACTCACATTACACACAGTAAAACCAGAGAAGAAGAAAAGGGGAAAGAAGGTGTCAGATACGTACTGTTTTCATAGTCATAGTCCTCATACCATGGTGCTTCATATGGTGGGGGAGTGGGTTCCGCTACAAACAAATCACAGGCCAGCATTAAATGGATGACCATGCCATTCTCTTGTGAGTAAAATTAGATTAGAGTGCTATCTTGTGTTGTCCTCTGAAACCATCTCAAAACACTGGATAACTCATTCCCTGATGGCTTATAGTCTCGCAAGATCACCGAGTTAAAAGTTGCATGCTTTGATCTAAATACCACAACTGTAGATCCTCCATCTGGAAGACTTTTTTTTTTTTGGTCTAACAAAGACAATCTTGTCAGCTGCCAATTTGTGTGGGTAAATGTTTTGTTTGACCATGTGCAAGAAGTGTAATTTCAAATGATAAGATTGCCCACCGTTTCAAGGTCCAACAAGTTAAAAAAAAATAACTGCCTCAGACGTCCTTAATCCTTATCTTAAATTAAGCATTTACATAATGTTTTAAACAAGTTGTGCTTTAATCATTCTTACAGGGGCTGTATCTGGTTACTGCTAGCAAAATTGCTTATCTTATTACGGTGTTTCATTTGAAACATCAATACCATATGTTGCAGTCAAAACACAGAACACCACAAAACATCTCCCTGAGGTCTTAAAGAGAGGTTAAGTCCGGAGTTTTGAAACTGCATGTTTCACAAGCTCTGGGTTCCATTTCCCATCAGCCCCTCTGCAAAACATTCTGTGGTGCTTTGCCAATTGAATAGACCCTAGAATGCCTTTGTAACTCAGCCATTATGAACTATGGCATTATGAATTACTTGTGATGTGATAGTCCCAGTCTTCTGTAGGTATGACCGCCTTGCCGTCGGGGAATGGGAAGCGATCGGGTACCTCATCTGCCATAGGGGAAACCAGACAATGAGGTCAAGGGGGAACCTTACTTACTATAGTAGCAGTTCACTAAGAGTCCCTGAGGCCCAAAGGTTGGATGAAGTGATATGACTTTTGAATAAATCACAGATTATATAAGGTAGCGGGTATACTGTTCAACAGAGAAGCCTGAGCGTGAAGCTGTATGTTGAGCTACATACACTGCTGTGTCAATATCATTGTCCTATCTATCCTTATAGAAGTTCGCTGATGTGAACTTCGGTAACAGACGACTGGCTATTGATGAAGCACCTTAACCTTATTGTGATCGCTCAAATGTTTCTTTTCTCCCAGATAGCATTTCCCGACGTTACCCTTCAAGATAAAGGAGTTATGGAATGCTACCTCAACTTCTCTGTTTTTCTGTCATAGTAAATTTTATGTTAAAAGGGCTTGGATTTGAACTTGCATCCAGCATCCCAGTAGTCGTCATCCTCTGTAAACAGCATGGTCTCAGTCACTGCTTCTGGTGGTGTAGACTCTGTCTTCCAGTCATACTCTGTAAAGCCAGCACGGGTTAAGGGCTACAATTGTAACAATACAATTTAATTAATGCAAAACAAATATACGTTTTATATGTTGGGATAATGCTTTACTTTGTTTCAAACAAGGCTATGGCACACATCCTCCAATCAAGGCTTTCCTGGGTACCCCTGGTTCCACCAGGTGACCAACTAGACAGTGATTTATAAATCTCAGCCTTATCATTACAATGTGAAAATGACAAAAAATGTCTGAGGTAACTGCAGGTCAGCCACCAAACCCTAACAACCACAATTACAGCTGCCCCCTCTCACCATCTGGTTCTGGGTACAGCTTGTCTGGGTATGGGGTTTCTGGGTACGGCTGGTCCGGGTATGGAGGTTCTGTGTATGGCTGGTCCGGGTATGGGAGTTCTGTGTACGGCTGGTCTGGGTATGGAGGTTCTGGGTACGGCTGGTCCGGGTATGGGGGTTCTGGGTACGGCTGGTCCGGGTATGAAAGTTCTGGGTACGGCTCGTCCGGGTATGAAGGTTCTGGGTACAGGTGGTCTGGGTTTGGGGATTCTGGGACTGGAAACTCCTCTTTCTCTGTTATTGAGGGTACCTCCATGGGGGCATCCGTGGGATCTGTATCAAACACCGAAGAGATGGTAGACTCTCAGTGAACACCTAACAACACACCCATTACACCTTATAGCTTACCATTTATCAATATCAGAAACATACCTATTACACTTTATAGCTTACCATTATCAATATCAGAAACATTCCTATTACGCCTTACAGTGTAGCTTACCACTTATCAGTATGAGTTGTAAAGGGAAGGAACTATTGAGATAAAAACACTCATGTGTGAGTCTGTCCTCGCACATGGCCCACTGAGGCACTGGGAGGGGGGGTGGGGTACGTACGTCTGTCCCAGCCCAGCTCAGTAAAAATGCGTTCCTCCTCCTCCTTTGTGTTGGGCGGTGTTGTCAATGGCCTCTCTGTCTGCACTTCCTCCTCCGTCTCCTTGGGTCTCTTATTTGCTTTGTCCTTGGGTTTCTTGGTGCCCTTGTCCTTGGGTTTCTTGGTGGTTTTTGGCTTTTTTGTACCTTTGGGTTTCTTTGGTGCTTTTGGCTTTTTTGTGGGTTTGGGGCCTTTCGGTGCCTTCGCTTTGGCCTCCTTCTCGGCAGCCTTCCTGGCCCTCGCTGGAAGAAGGAATAAAAAAAATAATTAAAAAAATACAGTTAAACCACAAAACTCATTTAAGGTCAAAGCTGCCTGGTGCCTTTTTGGAGTCAGGAGGACATAAGAAGTTCTCACTTCTGCATATAACGCATATGTGTTTGGAAAGCATTCCATAGCAGAAGCCACCATGGTGAAACGCGGGCTTAGACAGTAAATCAGCAGTGTGAGAATGTGCCTCTGAGATTGGAAATGGAAGATTTAATACTGCCTGTGGCTGTATTTATGATGGACTGGCCGTTGACCTGCAGGCTATAAGCTGTATAGGCCTGTGCTGACTCAACACATTGCCTCTGCCTGTGTTCATCTCAAATCGCTGTTAAATGATACATGCTGAAAGGCGTTTGACAGAAACCTCATCGGCTCAGTGCAAAAAGGCTTCGCTTATGCCTCACTGGCAGAGAGCCAAAGACAAGAACGGGCAGGTGTAGGTCAATATGCCTTTACTCAGGGTATAGGATGCCAAGTGTAGAGCGTGTTTCTTCTTAGGGGGAAATAAGTAGTGATGATTTAAAAGCAGGACTAACCTCCACGTTTCATATTGCCATACCAACACATCTCATTTTGGCTTTTTTGCATCTCTTATGTCACAAGTCAGGTTTGTTCAGCATGATGGTGAAGGTCTGAAGCCCTCAAGATCAACTATACGTAAATTACTCATTTATCGCACTCTTCTTGTCCATTAACATGAACTGATACAGGCATTTTGCCCCAGGAAATATAATCTGTCCCATTCTCTATCAGGAGAGAAGTTCATGCAGCTTGCAAATAATTCCATTTTTGGGATTGCTCACCTCAACTGCACAATGTCAACTTCGTAACAAAGCCAAATAAAGGCTGAGACCAATTAACTGTTTGCTCCAGTCCTTGTTTCTTGGCATCAGTTTGCAGCGGCCGTCTCATTTAGTTGAGAGATTTGCTTGAAGGGTGAGGAGCAGTAAAATGAAAGTGGCCATGGTGTACAATACTAGATCAAAAACAAGTTCTTGACTCATAAAAAAAAGCCCTGAAGAAAGCATGGTTTTACCTGGAGCTCCACAAATTTTCGGTTTAAGTTTCTGAGGTGTATTTTGGGTGGGGTATGTTTTATAAGTGTGCAGAGCTCATATTTCAGACTCCTGCCTGTTTAAAGAGTGGGTTCCTGTCGGTTCCTGTCTGTCTCAGCAGGTGGCAGGGGGCACCGGTACGTGTTTGGGTCTGAGCCTAACAGAGAAAGCTGGCGGGGGGGGGGGGGGGGGGTATCAGGCGTTCTGTAGCGTACCCTGACAGGTGTAATGAGGTCTCACCTGCCAGAATGCATCTAAGGCATAGGGACCATGACTGGGCTAAGGCCCTGGGGCAGCTGCACATAACAGACTGCCCTTTCTTCTGTTCGGCTCGCACAAGACCCCATTATCTCACCTCTGCATGCCTGGGGGTGAGGCGACTCAACCTACCTATCACTCGCTGTCACCTCATTGGTTTAGCCCTCACACTCGCAGCTATGTCAGCTGACAACCACTGCATCAACTGATTGATATCTGAGGTAATATACAATATACTGAGGATTATGGTACTTACTGTAGCATAATTAAAGTCCCTCTCTTTTGGAGCTCCAGCTTGTATCTTCTTCAGATTCAGATGCAACGGTTCTCTCTGACATACCTACATCTGGTCTTGGTGCTTGACCTTATTTTCTCTCTTGATTGCATCTTGTTTGACAGTTACTTATGGCACTGCGTACTGCACTATGTTGATTTAAATTAGTTTGACTCCTTGACAGACAGAGAGAGAAGAGTGGCTAGCCTTGCGTGAGATGTAAAGCTCAAGCGTGGCAATTTCCTGTTATTCTGTTTACTTTAGGAAAATAAATGGAGATGGATGATGGGGGTGGAATGATTTTAGGGTTTAACAGATTCAGTCACTTCAGCCCTTTTTTCCCTGCAGATGTTATTATTAAGTTTTTTAAAAGGAAATGTCTGGGACTTTTGTTTTCATGGAAACGTCTGCTTTTCCAGATCCCTGAAGCTCTAATTAATTGTTATCATTCAAGTCAGGAACAGCCTGTGTCATTATTGGTTTTAACATACATTTGAAGTCGGAAGTTTAAATACACTTAGGTTGAAGTCATTAAAACTCATTTTTAACCACTCCACAGATTTCATGTTAGCAAATTATAGTGTTGGCAAGTCAGTTAGGACATCTACTTTGTGCATGACACAAGTCATTTTTCCAACAATTGTTTACAGACAGATTATTTAACTTTTAATTCACTATATCACAATTCCAGTGGGTCAGAAGTTTACATACACTAAGTTGACTGTGCCTTTAAAGAGCTTGTAAAATTCCAGAAAATTATGTTGTGGCTTTAGAAACTTCTCATAAGGCGAATTGACATTATTTGAGTCAATTGGAGGTGTACTTGTGGATGTATTTTAAGGCCTACCTTCAAACTCAGTGCCTCTTTGCTTGACATCATGGGAAAATCAAAAGAAATCAGCCAAGACCTCAGAAAGAAAATTCAGACGTCCACAAGTCTGGTTCATCCTTGGGAGCAATTTCCAAACGCCTGAAGGTACCGTGTTTGTCTGTACAAACAATAGTATGGAAGTACTTGCCACTGTTGCCATTGGCTTGCTCTTGTGGGGGTTTAGGCTGAGTTTTTTCTGTGAAGCGCATTGTGACAACTAGTTGTGAAATGTGTTATATAAATAAATATTGATTTGATGATTTGAAGTATAAACACCATGGGACCACACAGCCATCATACCGCTCAGGAAGGAGACATGTTCTATCTCCTAGAGATGAATGGGCTTTGGTGTGAAAAGTGCGAATCAATCCCAGAACAACTGCAAAGGACCTTGTGAAGATGCTGGAGGGAACGGGTACAAAAGTATCTATATCCACAGTAAAATTAGTCCTATATTGACATAACCTGAAAGGCTGCTCAGCAAGGAAGAAGCCACTACTCCAAAACCACCATAAAAAAGCCAGACTACAGTTTGCAACTGCACATGGGGACAAAGATCTAACTTTTTTGGAGAAATGTCCTCCGGTCTGATGAAACAAAAATTGAACTGTTTGGCCATAATGACCATCGCTATGTTTGGAGGAAAAAGGGTGAGGCTTGCAAGCCGAAGAACACCATCCCAACCGTGAAGCACAGGGGTGGCAGCATCATGTTGTGGCGGTGCTTTGCTGCAGGAGGGACTGGTGCACTTCATAAAATAGATGGCATCATGAGGATTGAAAAATATGTGGATATATTGAAGCAACATCTCAAGACATCAGCTAGGAAGTTAAAGCTTGGTCGCAAATGGCTCTTCCAAATGGACAATGACCTAAAGCATACTTCCAAAGTTGTGGCAAAATGGCTTAAGGACAACAAAGTCAAGGTATTGAAGTGGCCATCACAAAGTCCTGACCTCAATCCAATTGAAAATTTGTAGGCAGAACTGAAAAAGCATGTGCGAGCAAGGAGGCCTACAAACCTGACTCGGTTATACCAGTTCTGTCAGGAGGTGCCAAAATTTCAGCAACTTATTGTGAGAAGCTTGTGGAAGGCTGCCCGAAATGTTTGACCCAAATTAAACAATTTAAAGGCAATGCTACCAAATACTAATAGAGTGTATGTAAACTTCTGACCCACTGGGAATGTGATAAAAGAAATAAAAGCTGAAATAAATCATATTCTCTACTATTATTTTGACATTATGTCATCCTAACTGACCTAAGACTGGGAATGTTTACTAGGATTAAATGTCAGGAATTGTAAAAAACTGAGTTTAAATGGATTTGGCTAAGGTGTATGTAAACTTTCGACTTCAACTGTATCTCCTGTTTTTCCTGCTGTTTTCACAGAGATTCATCAGAAATTAACGTTGAATAATAATGTAGAAAAACTATTAAACCTTGTAATTAGAAGTGTATTTTAATTTGAAATACTATGTACCAAAACTATGCCTCCCTTGGGATATTCCCATAATAAACAGTGGATATTTGGAACACATTCATAAGCTTTAAAGCTATTTAATCATTTGATGTGGAGAATAAAAATGAAATGCTATGAATCAGATGAATTTTTACATTATTTTGACATCTACTCTGATTTTACATCTGCATGCTGCATTCATGCACAGTTGTGCTAATTATTGCAATTGCATTTCAATTTAAGACCGGGAAAGTGGAATCAATGTATGTAGAAAAGCATGGCTTCAGATCAGACATAATTTAGACAAAAAACAATATAAATGTGACACGTCAGAATGCCTTTGTTTTATATCTCGATAGGAATATTTGACAATCAAGATACATAGACTATTTCACCTGTCATCATTAAATGTAGAGGCAGTTGTACTGTTTCAGTTAAATCCTCACAGAATTCAGACCTCGGTCAGCTCACATTCACTTTTCCACTAGCAGGACACACAAAAATGTATTCCATCATCAAAATCTCCTGTGTAAAACAACACCAGTGCAGATTTAAGATGGAAAGTTCATATTATAATTCCAAAAGGCATCTTAAATAAAGAGCTTAGACATGTGTAAATGTTTGGGGGCATTTAGGGATCCCTATTTCCCCAATGTAAATATCTGTAAAGCTTATGTGGTTCCACTACAAGCACTTCTGCTATTTCAGTTTTTGAAAGGAGAAGACACAATAGAGAATTACACTGATGCACACTGTAAAAAATGTGTTTACAACACCAAGCCAAGAAAAATTTAATATTTTGTCATCCATGGCTGAGTCACATGTATGTTGGATTTGAGTAAAGTCAGGTGTGAGTCTGGTACTCGTTATGTCTTCTGGAACTTGTTAGTGGGGAGGTGTGTGCAATCAGAGATGCCGTTGGCCTCTGTCGAAGCCAACTCTCCATTCATTTCACTTCTCACATTGTTATGTCTGGTACGATGTTATGCCTGTGTGTATTTTTTTTTTTACCTGCAGATGCTTCCTCCGCAGATTTCTTCTTCTTTGTTTTGGACTTGTTAGCTCCCCCTTTTGGGTCTGCGGCGGGGCTGTCCACGAGCTCCTCGTCTCTGGGCTCGTCTCCTTGCTCTTCTTTCCGTCGCGGCAGGGGCCCCCTCTCCTGATCCCCCAGGGCACCGCTGCTCGTCAGGGCGGCCTGCGAGTCCACATCCTCAGTGTGCGCCAGCACCCAGCACAGAGCCAGAAAGGTAGCACACAGCAGTGCCACGCCCCACCTCATCTTCTGCCCACTTTATCCCTCCACAGAGACCTCCAGTTACTTTGGGCTCCCTGCAGAGCACCAGGCACAGTGGTTCTTAGGGCAGCTCTGAGCTGACTACAAAGGCACAGCGTTTCCGCTCGCTCTTAAACGCACTCAACGGTCACAAAACGGTTGTTTTTTGCAGGAAAGACCTGAAATTGCAGTGTCGATACGAGTGCGCCAGGAGATTAAGTCGAAAATATAACCATCACAGATTGCACTTTTTACGTGGAAAATCTGAACATTCAGGGCTGAAAGTAAGAGGGTTCACCAGGAAATCGGGCGCATGCGTCCAGTTTGATGCGGAGTCCCTTGGAAAATCACAGGTGGGGAGACGGGTTGTATTCCAGTTGTAGTTTAAAAATGCAACATACACCTTTTTTCAGGAAAAAGAGAAGGAAATCAGCTGAAGTAGAGATGCACTTGCCCTCTGCGGAATGGGAGCACAGTCTAACCTGTTCCTCAAAGACACGGTTCTCTAGAATCTTCTCTGTAGTCTGTCATAGAATAGGTGGGAAGGCTCACAAGATGCAGAGCTCCAGAGGTGGAGACTTGGAGGAGAGAGAGGGAGAATAGGACAGGGCAGAGTGTATGTGTATGTGTGTCTGTGTGTGTGTGTGTGAGAGAGAGAGAGAGCGAGACAGAGAAAGAGAGAGACGAGGGAGGAGGGGAAAAAAAGGGAAAATGATTCATAATGAACCCTTTTCAATTCCTCACACATTATTCCGAGTGCAAACAAATGACAAAGAAACCGAAAATATAAACTTTGGAAAAAGAACAAAATGTTGTATTTGGGTGGGTTTGCCTTTTGTTCTCAGATTTCAGTGTCAGCCCAAAGTATTTTCCAGAATGCTGTTGGTATGACTCTTGTGATACAAAATTCAATGAGGCAGAAGGGCTCTGTAAATGTTTGTGTGGAAGAGAAATGGCATTCCTTTAACTTTTTTTTTGCCGTGTCACTTACCTCTCTTTCCCTCCTCTAGCCTGCTCACATGGCAGAAGGCTTGGGAAGCTGCAGGACTTTTAAAAACAGAGAGCTGGCTAGCTCTGCTTCTCTTTGTGCAGTATGTAAAATAAAAATGAAAGAGTGGAGAAAAACAGGCAATGAAATGTATTTCAACGTGCTTGGATTATGCAAATATGTCCAGGACTGGGACGGTGGTCTGGGGTGCAGTGACCTGAAGTGTACTTGTGTAACATAAATCAGTAGATAAAGCTCTGGAAGCATATGACTCAAAAACAAGAAGGGGAAGGAGTCATTTATTTCGCCCTAAGGCTGTACAATTAAAAACAGATGGGACCTTTTTTTATTTTAATGAAAGCAAAATTCAATTGTTTGCTGCATTTCTGACAATAATGCTTTTTTTTATGGCTCAGTATCTGTCAGAGTAAACCAGATCAAAATAAAGTCATTGAATGGAAATACTGTCTAATTTGCTAATTTAACAAGGATACTTTTGACCGATTTAATTGTAGTATCATCAGGTATAGGGACAGGGCAGACTTCAACATCACTCCAAGCTTGATTAATGTGCTAGTGGAATTGGAATCTGTTGCACTGGACACAATTTACGTTCAATCGTATCCAAAGGTAATATTTCACAACTTAGGAAATACCAAGTAAAAACTCACACACTTATGCTCCAGAGGTAAAAGTGATCATTTTATTTTCGCTAAGCGGCAGTTAATGTTTCGACCCACGAGTCCTCTTCAGAACAATCTGTACTGTTCACACCATTTTGAAAGTTAACTGCCGCATCAAAGGCTCTAGTAGGAGATGCAGAAGCAGACTGCAGAAAACAACAGAACCTTGCCGATGGGTAACGTCTGACTCCTCGCCCACATTACTTTTATGAAGCTGTTAAAGTTGAGGGGTACAGTTATGCTGAGTGCCAAGCACATCTGTGGTTACCGTACACAGACTGTACACAGAGCAGTCTCTCCGAGTAATGTGTGCGTTATATTGAGCTGAAATTTTGACACCAGCGGTTTCCCGATTGAAATGGTGTAGGCGAAAAACTGTAAAACAGTTTCACTGGCGTGTTTTGTCTGTTGTACTGTATTTTGTAAATGCTTCTATTCTACATGGGCTACCACCACTCCATTAGTGGGGGTTGCTGCGGTTACGATCCTTTGTGTGTGGACCATTAACATGCACTGCAAGTGGACAGGACCTTGCAACTGCATAGCTTATGCTCAAACACCCTTTACAGCGTCAGCGTATTGCTTAAATGGGACTGCCGTTGAATTGTAGTCTGACCTTTCTTTTCATCACAAATGGTAAAAGACCCCAAAGCCTGAGGTTGAAATATTCCATACATAGCCATCCAGAAAAGTGGTCAGAAAACTCACAAAGGCTCATCGCGGCAGTCGTAAATCTAGGGGTGCCTCTACTCTTCAGAATTTATTTTAACAAGGTCCATTACCTCGCAGTTGAAACTCTGATGACACATTGTGGAGTTCACCTCTTTAAGATCAACGCTACAATGACATTTTTGGCAAACTGTACTTGTGGATCACTCTGCACTCATGTCAACAACCAATAACCAAAAACCACACCTGTATCTGGGAAGCGAAAAGTCTAGGAAATGTTTCCTAAAACTAGTTTTTCCACAAAAAAATATGAAAACCCTGATCTCATACAGAGCGTCATCCAGTTCCCATCCAAATATCCTTCCCTCTCCAACTCTAGGAAATGTTTCCTAAAACTAGTTTTTCCACAAAAAAATATGAAAACCCGGATCTCATATAGAGCGTCATCCAGTTCCCATCCAAATACCCTTCCCTCTCCAACAAATTGGATCATGATCATTTTACAATTTTTGTTTTTTTGTTTTTCATCCTCCACATTCCTCCAATATGTAAACATCCCACTGTCAGGTGAGCAGTTAGGAAAAGGCAGAACAGCGCTCCTCTACACTCATGTCACCGTGTGAAACCTGACGGCTTATCAGCAGACCGTTACTTAAAATCCATATACATTTCCCACACATTCACAGACATCAACATCACACATCCACAGACAATTTCACTCAAGTCCAGAGACACAGATCCTCGAGCAGCAAAACAGATGCTTGTAAACAGCCACACACATCCACCTCACAAGTACCGGCACATACCCCCTCACGTCTACAAACATCTTCACACACATCCACACATACCGACAAATGCTGATATATGCCCTCACATGGCCTCACACACAAACTCCCACCTCCCCACTCTGGTTATAAAGAAAGTTCCTGACAACAAGCTACTAGCAGGGAGGCCATTCTGTTCTACAGGAAGCTTGAGATATATGGCACAAAAGACCATTCAGAACAAAATCCTGATAGTGTTCTGACATATTAATCCTTCAGTGATAAAAAAATTAAAAAAAACTTTGGTGTTTATGGAAAGCACTAGACAGGATGGAACCATCTCCATTGTTAATGTGCTGGTAAGTCTGATGTGCTGTGATTCATTTCCACTTGCACAGAACAGTATGTTGGATATTGTTGTGAAATCCTCTCGGTAAGCATGCTGAATTATCAGTCTGTTTGCTTTGTAAATTCTTGCGCTTTCTCCATTAAAGTAGAAAATATGTCACTTTAAGACGGGGGAGTCAAAGACAAGGACGGGAGGTCCGCAGTATATGCAGGCTTTTGTGATTTCCTCTAAGTCAGCAACGAATTTAGGCCTTGGAAACAAGGTGTGTGGACTCTTAAGCCAATTTTTCACTTAAAGGGATAGTTCGGAATTTTGGACATAATGGGCTCTATTTTAATAAACCAAACGCAATGGTGAACGCAAGAGTAATCGCTTGGCGGTATCGCTCTGAGGGCGTGTCGGCGAGAAATTTGGTAATTTCATGGCAATCTTGGCGCATCTGATGGTGGTATTGCTAAAAGGCTGGGTTTAAATGTCCAAGGTGTGTCTCTATGGTAGCCAATCAAATAGTTGTTCTCATGCTTTAAAAAAAAGCCAGTTGGAACGCAATCGCTCCATGCAATTTCATAATGAGCAACCCAAACGCACTGGACCGTCAACGACAAGAGCGATTTTCCGCACAGGAATCAGACATACTTGCAACAGAAGTACAGGCTAGGACTAGTAATTTATGGATCACAATCCACACCACCTCGTCTCCCAGAAGTTCGGAAGGCACGGGAGGAGGTGGCGAATGCATTAATTAGCCTAAATGAGGTGATGTAGGCATAATTATGATTCAAATGGTAGGCTTATGATTCAACTGTGTCAATGTGTAATTTATATATTATAGGCTATTGGCCTACATGATCGCAAGTTTCTTGTAAGCTGTCCTGTTTTATTCTAGTAGTTTAAATTAAAATTAATTCATTAATAATAATTATAGGCTATTTGTTCATTAAATGGAAGTGTAATGTTGGCATCACCTATAGACACTACATAGAACTACATGACTAACAAGTTGCCAAATTGCCAGAGTCTATTGCGTTGCCGCTAAGAGGTGGTTCCAGCGGATCATAACGCAATGGGTTTTCGTTGGTTCAAATTGTCACTGAGCCGAAAGTATTTTAGAACACGCCCCAGACAGCGCCACCCATCCCACTGCAGCGCAAGCGAAAGGATGTTATGTTCAGAATTTGTTGATCCTAGCGGTATTGCTGAGAAACGCCATAGCGCCAGTTTTAAGACGTTGATGCTGTCAACAAGCTTGCGTTTGACTATACCGTCCCCTTGCGCTGGTTTGAAAATAGAGCCCAATGTCTCAATTACGACTTACCCATGATGTAGTTGATTGATGTAAACCATTTTCAGCTAATTCCATGCTGTCCCTTCTTTTGGACATACACACGTTGCTAATGCTAGCGCAACTCTATGGCAACCGGTAGCATCCACTACCAAACGCACTTAAACACTCCACAGTGCACCCAAAGCAAATAAAATACGACGACAGTCTATCTGGGTTATTTTGAGTGTTTATACCATAATTTTTTAAGTCAAACTATCATTGAATCTTTTACTTTGTGCTGACCTAACGTGGCCATTGCAACTTGTTACTCTTCTTTGTTGTTGTAGTCGACCAGTGCCGGCACTACATTCGTAGGTAACGTAAAGTATCGCTCCCCCGATAGACTGTTGTCGTATTTTATTTGCTTTGGGTGCACTGTGGAGTGCTTAAGTGTGTTTGGTAGTGGATGCTACCGGTTGCCATAGAGTTGCGCTAGCATTAGCAACGTGTGTATGTCCAAAAGAAGGGATAGCATGGAATTAGCTGAAAATGGTTTCCATCAATCAACTATATCATGGGTAAGTCGTAATTGAGACATTATGTCCAAAATTCCGAACTATCCCTTTAACCCTTTCATGCATGAATTATTACAAAACAGAGCAATATTTTTTTCACATCAAACTCCGCATGTGTTTCACCCGCCTAGATCACAGAAATGTGCCCCAAATGGCCCCTTGAAATAAAATGTAACAAGATGGAGCATATCAAAATTTAGGCAAAGGTGCAAGGAATCTGCTGTGATATTTTTTGGAGATCACAAATGTTTTTGACTATGTTAAAATAGACTTTGAAAAGCACTGTCCACTGTAGTGGACTCCATGCATGAAAGGGTTAAGTCCTAAAACATGGTAAAAACCAGGAGACATTGCTACCGTGCAGAACTTGAATCTGAAACCCCTGCCCCCACATAACATAGGGAAGAATAGTCAGACACTTTCTTGTTTTCTTTATGGAAATCTGCAATATATGATATATCTGCAGGACATTGCACTTTGGCAGATCTCCATAAGGGTAATTCACACATTTTTAACTGTATACAATGAATGGGATGGAAAAAACATGAGAAACATGTGCTAGTTGATTCAGCCTGATAAGAAACACCAGCCATGAGGGAAACCATATGATCGAGAACTAAATTCCACGTTGGCTAAATATGATTTAGGACATGTTGTTGGCCACATTCTACAAGCTGCATTCAGTTCAGTGGAGATCAATGCAGCCATTTAATACTGCAGTCTCACTCTTTTTTTTTTTTACAATTAAGACCTTGGGAAAATATATCGTATTAACTAATGTGAAATAGTGTTTTTTTTTTAAATAATAGTATTTGGGGTAAATAACAGCTGCTTCTCTACAAAGTAAGTGCATTATACAAAGAATGAGCCAGTGGTTCATGGCCTTAAGCATTTGAAGCTAGGACCATTTCACTAAAGCGTTGGCTCAACATCAGCGCATGAGCAATACTAAACTCACATATACACAGGTATCATGTTACGCAGTTACAGCATTCAACACAGATGTGTCCATAGACTCGGGTCTCCCATGCAAACGTCTGACTTCAACTCGAGGGTTTTGCCATGCCAGAAGGATCCGAGAAGCATATGCTGTACAAATTCAGTTGACATAATGAAGACGGCACAGCAGACATTTTAAAAAATCACTTATCTTCCTTCATCTGGCAGACAGTAAAGATGAGAGCTCCCGGAATTTGTTGGCCTAACGGAGACGCCTTCTTAGGGCAACTTGGACTGATTTCCTTCCCATCTGTAAATAAAACGGGTGGCTATTTTTGGACAGACTTTAATCTTTAATGCTGTCATATACTGGAGTCCTGTCAACTGCAGGGGCACTGAAGGGCTCTGCTGCACACAGCATGCAAGAACAGCAAGGGAACTTGTGCCACCAAAAGTGCTCCTCTGGTCCGCCCAAATTGCGCCTCATAAACTTGCAACCCCCCCCCCCCCATTGCATGCAGCAAAGGAACTGACCCCAGAACAGAGACTGTGGATTCCTCCAATGGATGGTGTGTAGGAACGCCGAGTGGCTTTAGTTCCAGAAGGCCCACCAGGTACAAGTGGAAGTAGATTTCCTCTGAAATCAACCATTGACTTACTCTCTGTCAATACATTTTTGCTTTCGTTATGCAAAGCCTTTTTGGCCATGCTCCAAATGTGCTCTCCTGTGATGTGGCAGACATGGGGGAAACATCTTTCCATTTTCCTCCGTTTTTTTTTGTCTTTTCACAGCACTTATTGAGAGAGAGGGTGGGAGAGAGAGAGGAAAAGAGAGAGAAATAGAGGGACAGAGAAATGAACTACGTATTGAATGCCTCAAGGCCTCCAATGATACGCAGATGCATTCCAAGACACACTTCCATTCAACTGATTAGAATTCAGTCAGTGCACAGAATATAAACTGTATACCCAGTCTCATTCTTACTGTGTTCAAAAAGTCACTTTCTCTAAAACAAACAAGCTTGCGCAGCTGAAAATAATATGCGGTGAGCCTGCATTGTGTTTTTAATCAATGAAGTTATGTGGTGTGTATCTGACCATTCATTTCTTTTCCTCTGGATTGCCTCAGTACCATTTCATTTTTCAGCTTCATTAAAAAAAAAACGGAGTGTTACAAATTGGCATTTTGACCATTTAATGAAATTAAGCATTTCAAGCATGCCATTACTGTAGCCGCAAACCCCCTAGTGGCACACATGAAATGTGCATGGTGGGTATGTCACATGTTGCATGATGTGAAAGGTTAGCATGTGATTGGTTGTCAGCTGGGCCAGGTTCAGGGACTCTCCATGGAGACCGTTAAATGAAGCCATGTATATATACCCAGCCTGAATGTGAAACCCACTTTTAAATCACGCTGTGGTGTTCACGTACTTGAGCTGATAATTATTTTTATCTGTCGGAACAGAAGATATATTTTGAGTAAAACATCACATCAATAGGCTACAACTGCAAAAAGCTTTCGAGAACATCAATTTAAATGAATTTTTAAGGAAAAAAAAGTATTGTTTTTTTTTCTTCTTCTTAGAGGTAGTCATCACGAATGAAACCGTGCAATGTAAGACTCTGGGAACGAGACACTGACAGACACGTCACCGCTGGATATCGGCAGTAGAACAGAAATCGCACTGTGTGTCTCCCAATACATTTACCTGTGGTGATTTATAGCTTTCATAACGAGGGCCTCCATTGAGAATAACAAGCAGCAACCCGTCTGCCCTATTGCAGCATATTGAAAGTGCTGCCAGACATCTGAGGAGGACCCGAACCAGATGCTAGATTGCAGGCAGATGTCTTTCTGTTAAGCTAATTTGGTGCATTTTTATATTCTGAGCACTGGCTTGCCATAAGTACTGGCTGGGGAATCGCTCAATGGATGGTTGCCAATCCGAAAGATATCTGCCTGAGCCGCTGCAACAGCATGCCTGCAGAATCAGGTATCGGATATAGAGCATTGAGAAATGAGTAATACATTACTCATA
Organism: Synaphobranchus kaupii; assembly: GCA_029718625.1. NCBI lineage: Eukaryota > Metazoa > Chordata > Actinopteri > Anguilliformes > Synaphobranchidae > Synaphobranchus > Synaphobranchus kaupii. The sequence goes on from CM056376.1 coordinate 470,069, forward strand.
TGGAATAACAATACACGGCTGCTATGGTATTGCAGGATAAACCTATAAATTTAAAACTTCTGCAGATCATATCCAAGTGACCTGTTAACTAATTCAGACTTTCCATATTTCCTGCATTTGAAGTAACATTTAAATACATTTGATATAAACCATTGTACACTAGAGATTTTTTTTAAAAATACTTCCATCTGTTTACTATAAACTATCATGTAAACTATCACTGAGCAGTTTATGGAAAAGTGTCAAAACATTGTGACAAAAATGGAAATGTTATGTAAATTGTAAATGGCTGCTGTCCTCACTTTTTTGGGGTATACAGTACGTGTTATAGTGCATTTTTGTTCTTTTTTTCTTCTTACCTGAAGCTTGGGTAGTGAAAATACCACTGACAGTACATCTCAATTATCTCATCTTAAAGACTTCCGATAACTACTAAGTAGTATCCATCTTTCTCAGCTCAGTAAGCTGGGGAATTATAATAAAACTGACTCATTACTAGAGTGTTCCAGCTGGTAGAAATCTCGTGATGGAGAGATTTCCAACAGCTGGAAAATGGTCTCACAAAGAGAAGAGACTCACTCCTTTGCTCTCACTCTCTCAGTTTTTACATGCACCTAAATGCACACACAGTACTCTCCATTACAGTATGACCTATTATGCATTGATTTAATACCCATAGAGGTTTCAGATTCTCCGATGTAGTTTGTACAAGCACCACTCAGGACGAAAATGAAAGATAATATGTAGGTGTTACCGTGTACTCCAAGCATATACCAATCAAAAACAATATCCAGCTTGGGCGGCAGTGTGGTATAACGGTTAAGGAACTGGGCTTTTAACAGAAAAAAAGGAAGCATGTTCGATTCCCAAGTAGGGAACACTGCCGTTGTACCCTCGAGCTAGCCAGGTACTTCACCTGCATTGCTTCAGTATATATCCAGCTGTATAAATGGATACTATGTAAAAATGCGAATGCTGTGTAAGTCGCTCTGGATAAGTCGCGCCTGCTAAATGCCTGTAATGCAGTGAAATGCGGAAAATTAATAACATCTAATGCAGGGTCCAGGAGACGAGAACCAGGTGGCAAAGTCTTCCCTGTCCTGAACCCACTAGCCTTCACCTCAGGAGGTTTCAACTAGGCCTCTCAGAATGCTGACCTGAGTAACGTAAGCATGTCCTTATTTCTGACTGCTCTCTCTCTCTCTCTTTCTCTCTATCTCTCTCACTCTCACTCTCTCTCCCTTATGTGCCAAAGGTTTAACGCCCCAACATCTACAACAAATATGGAAGCTGAAATACATATAGCAAGTCATGACTTTTCACACGCTATCTTACCTGTATTGTTGACTCTAACCTGTAGTGTTTGTTTTGATCTCCAAAACAGATTCCTACTTCCTATAACCTGTACACATCAAATACATGTTACCATATAGTTATGTAATTACCATAGTTAAAGTCACACACTTTGTATTTTACTTTATATACTTTTTAAATATTTTTCAAATACCATATAATTTCCACTGGAAGATGTACAATATAGTACTATATTATCTGTAATATGGCATCTGCTTTAAGCATAAAGACACATGAGTCAGCCAGTGTATTTTAAACCAGTATTCCCAGGAAACAAATAATCTTTCTCACATGCAGAAATAGTCAAACAAGTTGGTGAAATATGTGTCTGAAACCTGCATTTCAGATTCTCCAGTCCTCTTGGCAGGATGCTTAAGTGGTTGAAACTCCTTTCAATCATACCGGAGGTATCAATAAAACAAATACAGTGAGTTATAAAGACCTTTTTTACTTATATTCTGGTGATACCTGGGTTTATTTCAGGTTTTCTTAAGCTTATGATTCACATTTTAATTTGATGTTAGGTCTGGAGGATTAAACTCTTAGGATGTGTTTTATGTTGTATATCGGGGAGTGAGCTTTTACAATAAAATGTGGTAGGCCAATTTTATAAACGTTTCAATCCTGACAGGGCAGATCTGAGAGAAACTATTTCCATTCTTCATATTTATGATTATGGAGTCGTGTAGATTAGACAGCTGCAGTGAGACGTGTTTCCTTTTTTCTTTTTTTTTTGGAGGGAGGGAGGGAGGGGGTTGGGGAGGAGCTGTTATGTTCATTAGCTGACTATAGCATATTTCACTCAGTTTCAGTATATTCACTCAACTCCTCCTCCTCCTTAGTGCATGCTGGCGGTGTCCGTGCCAGATATATAATTTCCTTCTGTCACATCCCAGAACTGATTCAGAAATTCTTGGAAGGGTCGACCACAAAAGCAACTGGTCATAGTGGTCATAGTGAGCACACCTCCACACTCTAGAAAGGGGGGGGGGGGGGGGGGGCGGGGGGGGTCACATGCCAATGTCTCCCTGCCAGCACAGAAAGTTTTCATTTAAAACTGTCTGATTCAGCACTAGGGAGTCAAAGGCAGGAAACTGGTAGGACTCCAAGGACTGACGTCAAAGCAGGCGAATATTTTTCGTTATAATCATGTATTTCTACGTTTGTGACTCAGGACGAAAGTGTGATTTTGATTATAAGGACAGAATGTTTCTCCTCAAAATTTCCAGAAGTTCAAATGACACACCCATCTTTGTCATGTTATAACCTTCTCTGAAATATTCTCCAGTCCATAGATATGAGCATTATTGCCCTTTATTAAGTCAACACCAGCATATCTATCAGAAATAAGTAGTTCATTAAGTAGAGTCTAGCTAGAACCACTAGCTTACTAGCTAGCTTACTGGGACCTGGGAAAAAAGCATCCGTCATGCTTTTTTTTTTAATGACACATAACTGGCAACTCAGAAGAAAGAGATTTATGAAAAATATCCAATAAGGTATAAATTTGGACATATCAAATACTCATAGCCTATTTAATGCAAAACTCTGACCTGGTTTATCAAAAGTTCAAAATGTTATCATGATTACAATATGCTAAAAATCAGTTTGAACCACTAAGTACATTTTGTTATCTGAACCTGTGTCTCAAGTGTTGCTGGAAAGTTGTTCAGGTGAAGCCTAAAATGATAACTTTAAGGAGGATCCTTCTGAAAGGATTAAACCTAACATTGCCCAAGGACTAAGGGTTTAAGAAGGCAAGCAACTTTTCGCCTCGGAGTGCAAGAATACTCTGGTCAACCGGGTGCTGCTGGTAGGCTATGACATCTGCACGTGGTAGCCTACAGTCCTCCCTGCTCAGCGATTAATTAGATCAGCTTGAGTTGAGTGCATATCCGATCACAGCATTTAGTGATACTCTGGCTCTGGCCTGGGGTGCGTCCCAATACTCGAAAAATGCACCCTCCTTTCCTCCACTACCACCTCCTCTCCTCCGTGCCCTGGAAAGAGATCTTTGTGTTTTAATCTAATGTTGCTAATTAGATCTTAATTACGTATTAATGCTTACATATTAATTAATGTCTCAACGCAAACTGCAATGTCAGGGATATTGTATACTGTACAGGCAAATACTTGTACTCGAAACGTGGAAGTTTGGCGGACTAAAGTTTGGCGGACTAGCAGCATGTTGTTCTGATGCCGTAGTTTATCCCATGTATCGCTCCACTGCGGATAGAAATAGTCACTGAACTGAAGCTCTGATCGAAAACGCTCAGCTAGCCTAGTAATAAAAACTCTGATTTGTAGACTTGCACTTTGACCGAACTTATAGTGATGCTGTTGCGTTGGCAGGGGAAGCCGATTTACAGGTGAGTTTGCAGGTGTCGATGCAGCGCGTAAACTCGGGTAGCCTACACAAATAACATTATATAATAACATATATTACAAACAAATTAATTATTGAATACATTACTTGTATACATTAAATTCAGTTTTGTGTACAAATAGCCTATATGTTGGTGTCATCTGAACGAATTATTTTAAAGGTCGCGGGGTTCATACCTAGGCCTACATGGAAAAGTCAATGTGCTCAACCCTAATTTCCAAATTAAAGACTAAAAATTTGAAAAAATAAAATAAAATTCTGCCAACAGACCACAGTAAAAACCGACTGTTATTATGATTAAAGATCGAAAACGGCTCTTAAATAGGTTTACAAGCACGCATGTATTTCCTTATTAGTTCAACTTCAAATGCCTTGTAAACGCATTAATACCAACTGATGCCAGTGGATATTGCATTAGCTTTTATATTGGTTATATAAAATATTGTTATTCGTGCGCTTTTACACGCCTATTGAATTCACTTTAGGCCTATTAAAGAGCGCTCTCTAGCGGCAATCCTGAAAACATGTATTCTCTCTGAAATGCATAGCCTATATCCGGGATATTTATTTGAAAATGTATCTGAATGCAACGTTCAACTCCAAATACACTTGATATCTGTGACTGAGACAAACAGTTAACTCTCGAATCGGATAACCGTGAATTTTACTGTATTGTCTCGTAGACACAACAGTATTACATGATTTTCGAGCAACAGACGTAAGCATTATGCTAACGGAGTCGCAGGTCGCAGCCCAACTATTGCACTGATTGAAGACGTGAGGTAAGCCCAACATGACAGTTAGCACTTGGCGTACTGTAGACCCTTGTCCACTTTGAACTGAGCCGTTTACACGACACTTCCCAAATGGGAATTTATAGGATATTGAGGGACTGTCTCATTTCAGCAAGTTTATTAAATGGAAGGAACAAGAGCGAACATTGAAATTCCTTAGTCTTTCCATGACTTAAGCCTCTGGAGGGATTAAAAATAGCTGTGAACTTCTGACGCATAACCACTATAAAAGCCAAACAGAATTTAACATTTTACGTGTGTGTGGGGAAACTGCGACTCATTTGATTTAAGATAAACTCTTTTTGTCATTCAGATGGTACAAATAAATAATTTGGATTTTGTCTTCATTTTTTGTTATATAAAAAGTCTAAATTCAGGGACTGTGCGGGGGTGCCGAGTAGACCGTGTGCGTAAGCATAAGGTACTGGAGGTACGCCACTGGTCAAACGTTTTAGTACACCCACAATTTTAAAGAATACCTGCCGAGGATATTTGTGCCATTTATTCTACAAGGGCAGTCATACGGCTCTGAAAATTCACACCAACACTGCCGTAGGAGTTCCCAAAGACATTCTGCCCTTCTGGGTTGCTTCTGCTTGACCCCTTTGTCCAAGTTGTCTCAAACTAGCTGGATTTCTCTTGTTTACTTCTCTTGTTGGAAAATGGAAAGTATTTGTTCACCCATTTATTTTGCCAAATATGGCTTTTTTAACTCCAAAACCTTGGTCACTACCCTGTTAAGTGTTTGTTTTATCTTCTGACTATACACTTACCTTGGGCCATTTGAAGTTATTTACTAAAGTTAAACTGCTTAAATGACACTAAAAACAGAGTACTAAAACACAAGTAAAAATGTAGTAAAACTTTTGACCGGTAGTGCATACAGCACTGCTGTACTCCTACATGATAATTTTACATTTTATCTACGAGACAGACTTGAAAAGCCAAACAGAATGCTTTTTAAATGGCATTTATTAATATTTCTTCATACATTACTGTACAACCGTATATATTCTGGAATAACTTTCATTATAAAATAGGGTTTCTACAATCCGGATACACAAAATGCTCTGGGGGACAAACAACAGAGACAATAAATGAACGAACAATTTCAAATAAAGAGCAAGAAACAGGGGGGGGGGGGGGGGGGGGGGGGTGTTGTTTTTGTTTTAAAGGACATCTTCACCAAAAAGCAGTTTATATGTTATTCCCCACCAGATCTCAATGTGGTTTCTGGCATGACCAATAAAAGGAAATGGTGTCACAGCACATATTAGCATGGGTCATCATCCTTCTCGAACACGAACAATGAAAAGGACGAGTCTTCAAGAGCAAGGACAAGTGACTGTCCTAGACATTCAAGCCCTTCATTTTCATTAGAAAAATCAATATAGTCTTATGTATTTTTTTGTTGGTTGAGACCAAATGTGCTCCATCTCACTTAGTTTCTCCACTCCTGCATGCAGTGCCTAAACTGCACCGTTAAGCTGATCAAGTTGCTTCTCCTGTTAGCGCAATGCAAGTGCACTGCTGAAAGGGAGACACAAGCCAGCGTAGTGTTCAAACTTGCTGTTATCTACCGGTCGGTGTACGGAGACTGTATTTACACACTTCAAGAACGTAAGCACACAAGTGTGTTTGTGTTTTTAATGAGTAGGCAACAGTGCAATATGCAACTTCAGAAATGGTAAGGAGTAACATATTAAACCTTAAAATATATAGTGGCGATGCAGTTTAATTCAACCACCAGGAATTCAGAAAGCCACTCTTCAGAATGCCAGACTAACTTTGCCTGGTCCTTTCAGCCCTTCTTTCCTCATTATTTTCTGAGAGAAGACAGAGATACAGATCAAAGTGAGAAATTTTATCCACATTTTCTGGAGGTTTTTTCAGTTGCAACACACATCTCCACTCAGGCACAGACGTTCTTTTTCGATCAAAAAAAAGAAACATCAAGCAATCTAATTATTGTGCCAAAGTGTAGAACCCAGAGGGGGATTGTTTTTGAAAAATTCTCATCTTTGTAAAAAAGGGAGAATTAACTATACAAAGCAAACGCACTCTGCCACAAGAAAACCAGCTTATTTTATTTGATTTTGTTCTATTTTTTATTTGCTAAGATTGTAATAAAGTCCTTTGAGCAAGGCGCCAATTAAGCAGATTCATAGCAACGTCTGTTTGAGCGTGCAAGCCTGTATAATGTTCACACTCTGACTTTTACATGTATATTTTTTACCATTTCCCTCTAAAATAATGTTTTTTTGTGCGTAGAATACACATTACATTTCCAGGTTCGATATATGAGTAAGGGAGATAAGATACAGTTTGTGCTACATCTTCAGTGAAAATATTTAATAATTCATATATAATTATTGATGTTTCAACAAATACAAAGTTGAAAAGAGACAGATTTGGCTCAAGTCTGAGGTAAGCAACTTACTTCAATATAATGCCCAGGTAGCAATCATACCATTACAATCATTATTTATTCTCTATGTACAAACCTCTGCATAATTTCACTTAAGCCAAGTCTTCTCCTGAAAGAATTATATATATATATATATATATATATATACACATACATATATATGTATATAATTATTAGGGTTGGATTGGGGAAGTCGATGGACGCATTCACTGATTTCAGAAAAGCAGGTGGGTGGGGGTGGGGGGGAGCAAAAGAAATAAAAATCAAATAAAAATAAAAATATCTTCCCTTAGGACTTGTTAGTGAAAATAGGAGGCCAGAGGACCTCTCAGTTTTTGACGGCTCTCTCCTCCATGCAGGTGAGCTACAATACAACACAGAGACGATGACAACAATAACTTGCCCCCTAGCAACACTCCTAGGCACTGTCAACATTCCACACTGGGGCAATGAAAGCATCCACAGCTATCTAACTGAAAAAAAGAAATAGAATGAATATAGACTATCAAATAATTAAGCCTTGTTTTCCTCCTGAATATCATTGGCAAATGTGAATAAAACTAGTAGTCCCAAATAAAGTTGCATTCACTAGGGAGGGGGTAACTATGTCCAGAGGGGTCTTCAAACCGCTCCAAGGTGTTAATAGTGCTGTAAATACCCAACGCCTATGTTCTGCGAGCAGGGCAGTGTGTTCCACCCGGGTTCCACCTACAGAGATCTCCTGGTTGTAGGCCCAAAGCAGAATCCAGAAGGATAACTCGGTTAGCTGTCCTGATCAATATCAGTAAAACCACCTCAACAGCATTAACAAAAAAAAATGTAAGAATGCGGATCTGTGGCTTTACCAGTTCTCCTTATCAACTGCTCCCAATATGGGCCCGTTTTCACAACAAATACAACGAACAAAAATGACTGTGATCTATCCAGCTTTACGTACTCTCAGATGAGCAGTTAATTGTGTAACTTTTGTGTAAAGAGTAAAATGTAGTCAGTTGCAAGCTGCACATTTACACTAAAGACTGGAACTGAGTAGACATGACCATCTCAATCATATTACAAGCTTCACAAGGGGGGGAAAAAACACCAACAATATTAGATGCTACGATTCTAGTGCTACCTGACATGCTACTGAGAAATGACTGAAGGTTCTATCCTGCCGCGAAGCACGTCTACAGGAATACCGGAATCTAGCGACGAAATACCTCAACTGTGGTCCACAACTTCACCTGCAAGTTAACAATACACAGAATAGACTGATATATGGATCATTTTCCCTCTCTTAAACACAAACACACCCAAACTGGGACAAAGCTTACTGGTTTTCCCTTGCCCAGTATGTATCTCTATCTCCTTGGAGCTTGCCTAAGCCTCTACAGGGGCACCCAGCATTGCTGCGATCGTCATTTCCATCAAAGGTTTAATTTCATTGCCCCCCCCCCCCCCCCCCCTTCTTTGATACTGACTCACATCGCACACTGTATGTTCACCACAACGAAGACCCTCTCATTACTGAAACGCACGTAGAAAGTTCATTTCACACTATTAATTCGTGTTACACTAGTGCAGAGCTTAGGCAGTCGAGATCGTAGAAAATACTGTCCATGGTCGGGAAAGAAGCAAACGAATGCTATCGCTTTAAAGAGATCCTGCGTCTGTCATTCAGTCAACTTTGGTTCGACTCCCCAGCGTCTCACTCAACGTTACGATCGCGGACAAACCTAGCACTCGGCGGACGCCCACAAGTCCCTGGACACAAAAACCCATTTTCATTCGGACTAAAGTGACATTGTCAAGTGCCATTTATTTTCGTGTAAGGTATTCTTTTGCCAAGGACTAAAATTGTTTTAAATTATTCAAAAATATATCCCCAAAAAACTGGGAGCTCTGATCACGTTTAAGCGGCACTGAAAAACGCCCAGGAAAAAGGGAGAGTCTACACAAACGCACATTATTTTTCCTGCAGATCCCAGTGAGCAGCCTAAACCCTCGACTTGCATCGGACAGAGTACATCTGTTATAGCGTTGAACCGTTTTATATCCAATATATAGACCTATGTATGCTTGGAAGGCAGATTTAAAGGAAAGAGTTATGGTTGAATCAGTCTAATTAAAACAGAAGCCTCCACACCCTGCAAGAGGCGTTGTTTTGATGGTTTATCAAGATGCCACCAGTAGAGGCTCTTTGTGTTGAAAGACAGTTTTGCTCTTTGAGATTCCAAAGTTTTGTGCATGTGTACCGTATGCACACCGCCTGATTTGTAGAGCGCAGGTCAGCCCCCACCCCCCCCACACACAGCCATCCAATCACACTTCTACAGTACTCGTCAGATTCGTCAAACAGATAACGGCCTTTGTTCTGTACATCTTTCGTAAGTGATACTTTAGTGTGTGTGTGTGTGTCTTCTATTTAAAGGTCTTATTGTGTTTTTTTATGATTATTTTCCCTTTCCTAGGCCTGTGGCACTGCATGAGAATTACAAGTTTTCTCCCGGATAAAGCTACGCCCAGAGTCGGGGGGTTTTAATGAGACATTAAAATAGGCACATCCAAACTAAGGCCCAGGGGGCCAAATTTGGCCCACGACAACCCTTGCAGCGGGAACATTCTTGGCATTAATTTATGACTTAAGTAGTGTGTTCTGTGCAGTTTTTTTGGACTTTACTGCACATATATCATTGGCTGACGGATATCAAGGGGGAGGAAAGTGGTTAGAATATCGGCCTCTCTTGTTCAAGACTGAGGAAGAAAAGGCATCAGGATGTGCAGTGTGATTGGACAGCTAGGCGGTGGGGCGGGGCCACAGCCCTGAACTGCGGGGCCCACGGTGGACCTGCGGGGAGTTTTCCAGGAGCTGCAGAATGGAGCGTGTTCACTGATGGAGGAACAGAGCCACAAGGGCCCAGGGTCAGTGCAACTAGACAGTGCCCCCAAGCACCGACTCTACACCGGTCTCTCAACACAGTTGGGGGTTAAGATTGGGGTGTGGTTACCTGACCCTGGATCAGCGCTTGGGGGCACTACCTGCCCTGAGAGCCAAAGTTGTCGTTAGGGCCGCGTTTACCCCCTCAGATTAGCCTGGCTTCCCCCTCCATCTCCGGGGGCAGCTCACACACTCCAGTGAAATTCAGCTCCTTGCCCCGGGAAGCCGCCGGCGGCCCAATCCGTGGCCCGCCGTTGCGAGGGGAAGCGTTGTGGGACGGGGTGTCAGGTGACAATCTCACCCCTCCCCCCGTGCGCCTCTCTCTCAGGAACGCCTCCAAACGCCTCAGGATCTGCTTGGGGTTCTTTTTGGCAAAGGTCTCCAATTCTAGCATCGGGGAAAAGACGACGGGAAAATTTTACTACTGTAGACAAAGCACAAGATCCGTACAACTGACTGCAGAACAGCTTGTGCAGACAAATAGTTAAGTGTCACAAAAACCTCTAAGCAGTTTTCCATGACTCACTAACTGAACAATAAGCAGGGACATGCAACCCGTGACTAAACCCCTAGCTCTGAAGCACACGACAGGGATATAATGCTTGAGGATTTTAAATTAGTCTTTTTTTTTATCTGGAAAATAACAAAGTTCCTATACTGCCCACTACAGGAGGATTTTGTACTGGTTATTTGGAGGCTGTGTTCAACAGTGTGACTATTTAACTATTTAAAGGGCTCCAATCAGAAGTTAAGTTAATTATCCATATAGAAGTGATTTCACAGATGAAATGACTGTACAAGGGATAAGCCCCAGAACCATAATGTGAAGAAACTTTTAAAACAAGCGACTACCTTTCAGCACAAAGCCTGAGTCAGTGATAGTCTTCTGCTGGGACTTCCACACCTGAAAGAGATGCAGGAACGTGGCCACGTAGAACTCATTTAGCACCCCCACCACCTGTTGCCGTCGGTTACACTCCCTGAGAGAAAGTAGGCACAGAGAGAAATAAGATGGGCATCCCACACGCACACGGTGAGGCAAAACCTGAGGTAATTGTGACACTTTGAACAAGCCAGAGCTGTGGGCCGTGGAGTGAACTGTGAACAACATTGTTTTAACTTAAAGGCCAGCTTCACACAAGGATCAAATGTTATGTTTTGACCATCTTTCAACAATGTATCCATGATAAAGTAAATAATTTAATTTTCTAGGCAGCCTAGTTTCAGAGATGGTGGCAATGTGGGGTCTCCTTGTATGTTTGTGCAGGTGCCCTGGCTGGATGTATTAAATGCTTTACATTATATAAACTGTATTTAATCCCAATGTCATGAATCAGTGTGTGGGTTTTGCATTGCTGTGGGCAAGACAGAAAGAAGTGGATTTTGCAAGATTGTAGGTTCAGTGCACTGAACCGGCTGTTGTGGAGAAAAAAATTATTTTTTGTTCATTTTAGCTTGAACGTTTATTATAATCTGCTAAAATATGTATATAGCGCTGCATTCACACTACAATAATGATAAAGGACAAATACAAAGCAATTTGAATATGGGTGAAATTCTCCTGTAAGTACCCATAGTCAGAACTGGATGCCTGCAGAATGATTATTGTGTTCGTCAGTGAACAAACATGGTGAAAGGAAGTCACCTGGTGAGGGCTTCCTCTCTGAGCGCGTGCAGTGCGATGCGTGTGATGTTGAATGACATCACACTGAAGGGGAAGTTCTGGAGGAAAAGATGGACAGACGCACGTAACGTACACACCCAGGTAAGTAACGCCCCAATCTGACAATCCCTGATGTCTATGGTGTAATATTAATCCAAGCTAAGATATTTACTACCAACTAATTTTGTAGTTTATCCTGTAATTAACCAGATAAGAAAGCACTGAGGTTGAAATCTCTTACAAGAGGCAGCACACTATTTGTCAAACAACAGTAATTCAGACCTATTATAAACCACTGCAGTGGTGTGGGGGTGTCTGACCTGTGTGGGATGCTGGGACAGCCTGTAGATGTCTCTGGCCAGTGGGAGCATCTCAGGGTCCATAACCAGATACAGAGTGTGCATGAGGCCCAGGAAACCAGTACCCCTCAGGTCAGTAGCAGGATCTGTGCCTGCAGACACACACACACACAAACACGCACATACATACATGCACAGACACAAACACATCCACACACATGCATACGCACGCACGTACACACACAGACACGCACGCACGCACACATATACACACACACACACACAAGTACACGCACAGACACATACACACGCATACACAAATGCACACATACACGAATAAACACACACATAGACACGCACTGAGATGAATTCAAGCAGAACTGAAATTAACTGAAAATACAGTATAGGCATGAAATTGCCACATTGCAGGACAATTAGGGTGGCCTTGAGTCAGACTGTAGGATTAGTTCCTCCAAATAACTCTGGGGACCACAGACCTCCACTTGCCATCAGTGGCACTGCAGGAGCACAATTGGAGATTAAAAATTAGGGGGAAAAATGGGGGAAAGGAATAAATTGTTCAAAGAAATGTATGTTCTGATTTACATTTAAATCATTAAGTAACCCCAAAATTATTCTGACTGGATGATTTAGCTAGAGCTTTGCTGTGTCCAAAGACGGCTCTTACCCTGGAAGCCCACTGTCTCCCAGTGCGGGCCGTAACGAGGGCAATCGGCCCTGCTGCCCGTCAACCTCTTATAGATGGTCTGCAGGACTCGAGTGTGGACCTTCTGGCCGTTGTCCAGGGAGCCTGCAAAGCAAAGCCAGGCTAATAGGACTGAGAACATCCCGTATCACCCCTGGGCCTCGTTCCAACGCTGGGCAGCGCGCGGGTAAGCGGGGATTAGGGCCGGCCCGCTACGCCGCGCACACCCTGGGGCTGATGATTGCGCGGGGTGGGAACGTGTCGCGCGACACCACAGCTCTGAGAAGGGCAGTGTGGGGGGCGGCTTATGGGCGGAGCTTACAGCGGGCGATGGCGAACACCAAGTCCCTCTCCTCCGTCAGCTCGCGGTGCAGCCGGGGTGGCCCGAACAGGAAGTGCGTGATGGCGGCCAGGCCGGACCTGCGCAGGGTGGGCTGGATGTCCCTCTGGGGCGGGAGGAAGCACAAGCAGGTGGTGAACAAGCCAATCAGCGTTAGGAGCCCTTCCGTCCGTCTCCTGCGTCCCACGGGACGAGGCTGGATACTTACCAGCAGCTCAGAGAGGTCTGTGGTCTGGAAGTGCTGCAGAGCCTCGTTGAAGGAGATGAGAGGCGTGGGAGCCGAGTCTTCAGAAAGAACTGAGACGGAGACCAGAGTCAGTGCTGGAACACTGCACAGATATACCACTACCGACATAGATACTAACAGCACGTTACAGCACTACCCATGCACACAGCACACAGCGTTACAGCACAGCCCGTCTACTTCACAGGATTCCACTTGCACCGTCTAGAACTACCAATATGCTCTATGGCAACGGCACACCCTATAGCACTGCCAAGAGGCTACACTCCGTAGTTCATGGTACAACTCAAATGATATATGCCACACTGGCCGCAAATGCTACAACACTATTGATATACTCTGGAGCAACTGCACAGGCTACAACACTACCACAGCACAGAGACACACCACATACTGTTGCCCACTGCAATACTGCAGGCTTTTACATTATCAAATGTACTGCAACGCTGCTAATTAGCCGTCAGCAGAACAACAACTTTGAAGCAAATAAAGGTTATCCACATACCGGCAAGGGCTTCATGCGGGGAGGGCTGTGTGTGTGCAGGAAAGGCCGTGCGTGTGTGGAGAGGGCCGTGTGTGTGAGTGTGTGTGCGGAGAGGGCCGTGTGTGTGTGTGTGTGTGGAGAGGGCCGTGTGTGTGCAGAGAGGGCCGTGTGTGTGTGTGTGTGGAGAGGGCCGTGTGTGTGCGGAGAGGGCCGTGTGTGTGCGGAAAGGCCCGTGTGTGTGTGTGTGCGGAGAGGGCCGTGTGTGTGTGGAGAGGGCCGTGTGTGTGCGGAGAGGGCCGTGTGTGTGCAGAGAGGGCCGTGTGTGTGTGTGTGTGTGTGTGTGTGCGGAGAGGGCCGTGTGTGTGTGGAGAGGGCCGTGTGTGTGCGGAGAGGGCCGTGTGTGTGCGGAGAGGGCCGTGTGTGTGCAGGGAGGGCCGTGTGTGTGAGTGTGTGTGCGGGGAGGGCCGTGTGTGTGCGGAGAGGGCCGTGTGTGTGCGGAGAGGGCCGTGTGTGTGCGGAGAGGGCCGTGTGTGTGCAGAGAGGGCCGTGTGTGTGTGTGTATGTGTGTGTGTGTGCGGAGAGGGCCGTATGTGTGTGTGGAGAGGGCCGTGTGTGTGTGGAGAGGGCCGTGTGTGTGCGGAGAGGGCCGTGTGTGTGCAGAGAGGGCCGTGTGTGTGTGTGTGTGTGTGTGTGTGTGTGTGTGTGTGTGTGCGGCTGCCGGGCGGCGGCTTGGCGGATGAGCTCACCTGGCTGGATGCTCTCCAGGGCCTCCCACTGCTCCCGGGCCTGCTGAACCTCGGCGCTTTCCTCTGAAACCACAAACAGCCGTGAGGAGAAGCTTCCCAGCCACTGGCTCATCCTGCCTCCGAGCAGGGTCTCCGCGAGTAACACTCGCCACACGGTTCTCTTCCCCCGAATCCTTTCTGCCCTCCAACCTCCTCCGCCCGCCCGCCCCCTTCCCCTCCCCCCTCCCCTTCCCTCGCACAGCCAACCTCAGCTCCCCAGTGTGCTAACCTGCAGTGCAGGCTGGTAACCAAGACACACACAACCATCTTTAGGGAGCAGGGGTGGGTGTGTCTGTGTGTGTGCGCCGTGCACATGTGCTATTGCTCTCTCCCACAAGGGGAAAATTTGCTGTAATCTTGCTTAATTATGATACTTGCAAATCAATGAGTCTTGTGTTTAGTGTGCATAATTTAAACTGACCAAAAATTGTAACCATGTAACCCACTGAATTTATCTGATCCTGTACATTCACTCATTTATTATAATTTTTTTTCCAAATGAAGTATTCATTAAGCCACAAGATAAACGATAAACACTTACTGTTTTTGGAGAAAATAATAAATAATAACACTTCCTTGTGATGTAAAGTCATTGTAAATGTCATTTCTTAAACACAAGCACAGGGTGTGTCTGTTCTGTGTGGATATTCGCGTCTGAACGGCTGCCTAATAAACGGTCGCACTGCTGATTGGTTAGTGAAATTGCGTGTTTATTACTCAATAAACATGGTGA
Source organism: Synaphobranchus kaupii (assembly GCA_029718625.1). Lineage (NCBI taxonomy): Eukaryota > Metazoa > Chordata > Actinopteri > Anguilliformes > Synaphobranchidae > Synaphobranchus > Synaphobranchus kaupii. The sequence continues at coordinate 485,204 of CM056376.1, forward strand.
CCAAACACAGAGTTCCCTAAGCACCAGCTGTAGGCTAAATGGCCGATTACACACCTACAGTTGAAGTCGTACAGGAAGTTTACATACACTTAGGTTGAAGTCATTAAAACTCATTTTTAACTACGCCACAGATTTCATGTTAGCAAACTATAGTGTTGGCAAGTCAGTTAGGACATCTACTTTGTGCATGACACAAATCATTTTTCCAACAATTGTTTACAGACAGATTATTTCACTTTTAATTCACTATATCACAATTCCAATGGGTCAGAAGTTTACATACACTAAGTTGACTGTGCCTTTAAACAGCTTGGGAAATTCCAGAAAATGATGTCATGGCCTTAGAAACTTCTGATAGGCTAATTGACATTATTTGAGTCAATTGGAGGTGTACCTGTGGATGCATTTTAAGGCCTACCTTCAAACTCAATGCCTCTTTGTTTGACATCATGGGAAAATCAAAAGAAATCAGCCAAGACCTCTTGTGGACCTCCACAAGTCTGGTTCATCCTTGGGAGCAATTTCCAAACGCCTGAAGGTACCACGTTTGTCTGTACAAACAATAGTACGCAAGTATAAACACTATGGAACCACGCAGCCGTCATACCGTTCAGGAAGGAGACACGTTCTGTCTCCTAGACACGTTCTGTCTCCTGCTTTGGTGCGAAAAGTGCAAATCAATCCCAGAACAGCAGCAAAGGACCTTGTGAAGATGCTGGAGGGAACGGGTACAAAAGTATCTATAACCACAGTAAAACGAGTCCTATATCGACATAATCTGAAAGGCTGCTCAGCAAGGAAGAAGCCACTACTCCAAAACCGCCATAAAAAAGCCAGACTACAGTTTGCAACTGCACATGGGGACAAAGATCTTACTTTTTCAAGAAATGTCCTCTGGTCTGATGAAACAAAAATTTAACTGTTTGGCCATAATGACCATCGTTATGTTCGGAGGAAAAAGGGTGAGGCTTGCAAGCTGAAGAACACCATCCCAACCGTGAAGCACGGGGGTGGCAGCATCATGTTGTAGGGTTCCTTTGCTGCAGGAGGGACTGGTGCACTTCATAAAATAGATGGCATCATGAGGAAGGAAAATTATGTGGATATATTGAAGCAACATCTCAAGACATCAGCCAGGAAGTTAAAGCTTGGTCGCAAATGGCTCTTCCAAATGGACAATGACCCAAAGCATACTTCCAAAGTTGTGGCAAAACGGCTTAAGGACAACAAAGTCAAGGTATTGGAGTGGCCATCGCAAAGTCCTGACCTCAATCCAATCGAAAATCTGTGGGCAGAACTGAAAAAGCGTGTGCGAGCAAGGAGGCCTACAAACCTGACAAGGCAAAGCTACCAAATACTAACAGTGTATGTAAACGTCTGACCCACCGGGAATGTGATGAAAGAAATAAAAGCTGAAATAAATTATTCTCTCTACTATTATTCTGACATTTCACATTCTTAAAATAAAGTTGTGATCCTAACTGACCTAAGACAGGGAATGTTTACTAGGATTAGGATGTCAGGAATTGTGAAAGTTTAAATGGATTTGGCTAAGGTGTATGTAAACTTTCGACTTCAACTGTATGTTTAAACCTCCTGTGGGTGGCAGAAGAACATTGTTGATTTCATTATTAAAAACTAATTTAAAATTTCAACTTAATGAACTTAATGAAGTAGGCTAATAATATTATCATAAGTTTTCTTTGATGCTTTATGCATAACTATTTTTAAAATATTATTACTATTGTACAGGGTGCAATAAAAATCACATTTGAAAAAGCATTTTCATACTTTTAAAGCATATTCAGCAATTTGATGAGTTCCAGTCAGGTGTACAGTAGTTAATATTTTATGAGTTAAAAGATCACATTTGAAAAGCATTTTCATACTTTTAAAGCATATTCAGCAATTTGATGAGTTCCAGTCACCTGTACATTCATTAATATTTTTTTTAAACTAATAAAGAGAGATAAAGTTAACCCAACTTCGTTCGCATGCTTTCATTTCTGCAGGCAGAATCAGAGCGGAAGAATGAGACACAATGTCGAACGTACCTTCTGTCTCCTGCGGCTCTCCTCCTGCTGCTAGAGACTGCAGCAGGCCATTCTGCTTCAAAGCCGAAATCTACACACACAAAAAAAGAAACACAAAGAAGGTTAGTCTTAAAAAAAAACAAAAGCAAGCTTGAAAAAAAACGAAAACTCCCCTCTGCAAACTCTCTCTTCAGTAGTGTGTAATAGCTCAGCTGCAAAATCACTTTGTATTGTAAGTTCTGCTTCCACAGTCTCTCTGTGAATATATATATATAGTGCACATAGCCGGGGCTGAACCTTAACCTATTGACACGGCCTGCTTGCACACTCACCGGCAGGGACTTGAGCAATGAGTTGCCGTTCACATGGTCTTTGAGGTTGTGGCCTTCCGGGGTCAATCCATTCAGTCCCTGTGGGCAGTTAGAAAGATCAGAGCCCTGCACACACTGGGAAACCATTACAGCAACAACAGTGCAGTTCTTACGGCACTGCAGCCTAGAGTGAACCCTTAACTTCCCTTAACTGAAAATGTAAATATTATTTAAACACATGGGAGATTCCTCTTTCCATTGTATAGCTCAAGTTGCGGTTTCTCCCTCCAAACTGACCCCGTACTCACGTGTTTGTGATTGGAGCGGCCGTTGGTTAGATCTTCTACCGGTTTACTCTCCTGGGATAAGCCATTCAAACCCTGCAATTCATTGCCAGATGTAAGATGTAGACAATATCAACGGAACACTGATTGACAAGTTGCTTCATCAAATCTGCTGCATAACAATCTCCATAGCAACATGTGTTCTACTGTACCTAAATAACATACCTCAGAGGTAGTTTTAAAGACACCTGGACTGCTTTTATAAAGACATAAGGCAGAATGTGTTTGGTACCAAGCATTTAGAAATCATTAGTGTATTCTTTGTACATTCAACTAAAAACATCAAAAAGATCTAAGGGCTTTCTGGCTAAATGTATTTTTTAATTATTTGAAGCTATAATAATAATATGTATTTATAGAGCATTGTTTTCATTGTTCATCTGAGTGCTTCAAAGTGGCAGCATGAAAACATTAAGAAAAATACAGGAAACTACAAGTAAACCACTTTGCTTTCCAAAAAGTACATTTTAAAGGACAAGCGATTTTTATGAAAAGAATTATAAGAATAAATTTCATTATTTAAAAAAGCGTACGCCTGCACCTTATGGAGCCTGAGAAAACTGTACGTACTTGGCATGGGCAGAGTAAGGATGTAACAGTTGCACTCTCACCTTGTGATCTGGCACGGGTTCAAAGAGGCAGGGAAGATTATTGCTACACTGAGGATAAACCGTTTATCTTATGAGGCTCAGAGCGGCACAGGTGTGGAGGGAGAGCGCGGCAGGTACATTCTATTTCCTCATTTCCCCTCCCCAGCATATCGTACCATAACGGAGTCTACTCGGTATCCAGGCTACAGGAGCTTCACTGTACAATCTGTTTGCTCTTATGAGTATGCTGGAGGGAGCTGAAATGGGAGCCTGCGCTGATACACTGGTACAGGATTACTGCAACTGTGCAGCCATGAAGGCATACAGTGAAAGTGACTTTTATGAAAGAGCACCAAATGGCTGCTGCTTCCAACAGGCACAGCAGTCAGCCCGTTCCAGGTTTATCAGGACTGGAGAAACTGAGCCAAAGATTAAACCCTGGAGCTTATCCAAGGTTCAGATACCTACCGCCGTGCGTGCCTCGGCGACCGTGTCCCCTTCCATGGCCCCGAGCCCGCGATCGCAGCTGCCTCCTAAAGCCCACCTTTGTTAGCCGAGTCCGTCCGGCGCGCGGGTGTACGGCAGCGCATAGTGTGCCGAGTAGGAGGGTGTATGTGTCACTCTGCGTTTCCTCAGCCTCCGCTCAGGGCGTCCGTAAGATCCGCCCTGACCGTAGAGCTATAAAGTGATTTTGATGGATTATGCCTCCGAGCAGTCTCTCAACATGTGCCAGTCACCTCTGAGGAGGAGGGAGATGTCGCAGAGCCGGGACGAAGGTGCGAGAGGCGGCGTCCGCGTGGCAAGCCATCGACATCTCGGCGCAAGTGCTCTGGAGCTGTGACGGGCGGCCGACCGATGCCCCTTTTCAACCGCAGGCCGACAGGACAGGAAAGCAGGCCGAAAGGCTGCTGGCTAGATAAACCGCCGTCCACCGTCCTTCTGTCCAGGCCCGTGAAGATATGTATCAGTCTGTCATCAGCACACAAGCCGGCAGTCAACCTCCTTCCTTTCTTCCCTCCCCAGATTCCCTGTGATGTCAGTGGATTTGCTCAGCTGTGCCATCTGAGAGAAAAGGATTCTGGGTCAAGGGGCGTGTCCTTCCTGCACTTACAGGTTATTTGCACTGGTGCCTCCAGCGGCCTTCAAAATGGTGATTCACTTACACTGGCTTAGCTGTGTCAGGGTCCGTTTATAAATCTGGCCTCATGACTTAGTTTCCCTGGTCTTGCCCCATGTTTCTGGAGAAGTAAGGTTTGTGCACCATGGCAGCTGGAAGCAGTGAGCAGTTTCGTTGTAGTCCAGCGCCAAGAAAATGGAGAGAGAGAGAGAGCTAAAGATATTGCCGCGGAACTGCCGACATGATGGAGCCCGACCAACAAGGAGGCAGACGTCCCAAGAGACACCCAGGTCAAGTTGGCCTCTTGGGGGCTTCTGCAAATAAGTTGAGGGAGGAATTAATGAATGCCCTTGATTTTTTTTTTTTTAAATCACACTTACAAAAAATGCACACTTTTACTTTAGGAATAGTAATCATCGTTAACGGTAACACTGGGGACAGCAGTAAACTAAATATGTAATGTGCTTTTCCCATTAAATTGCTGAGCAATGGAACACTTAAGTCATTGTTTGCGTGACAGACAGCTTGATTCCGTGTGGCTAACTTCGCTTACATTTAAGTTAGAATCAAGGGTGCGTCCCAATAGTCGAAAAATGCACCGTCCCTTCCTCCACTACCACCTCCTCTACTCCGTGCCCCGGAAACGGATCTTTGTGTTTTAATCTAATGTTGCTGATTACATGTTAATTACGTATTAATGGTTACACATTAATTAATGTCTCGACGCAAAGCGCAATGTCAGGTACATTGTATATTGTACATGCAAATACTTGTACTCAAAACGTTCAGGCAGTTTTGCATATTTCCGGGTAGGAGAGGAGCGGTAGTGGGGGAGTGGAGGAAAGGAGGTGGGGAGTGAAGAATATTGGGAAGCAGCCCAAGTGTAACAGGGAAGGGTCCCACTGGCCTGGTTATCAAATCTCCAACCTTCTAGTTTCAAGCCCTGTTGACTTCATCACTAACGTTACACCACACGCAAACGTGTAATGATTACATAGGTGTCTAACAAAATCGCACACAACCCAATAATACATGGTTGACCACGACAGTGGGAGAATTCACTAAACACCCGCAAATAAAACCTACTTTTGCAAACCAATACAGCTGAGTGTTTTTCAGCATACCAGCTGCTAACGTTATCTTAATTAAGCACACGACAATTATATATTTTTTTACTTCTACTTCTTTGTTTGAGGTAAAATATTAGTAACGTTAGCTCATTTCGAATGAAGCTTACTGTTACTTTGCCTAGATAAATTAAGGTAACCTCAACGTTAGTGAGTAACGTGAACTTAACGTTACTACATTACTGAATACATAGCTAACTATAACTCCGCAAGTGGTCTACTTGCTTCTAAATATAACTACGCACGATCTAAATATGTTCTAGGGTTATATAATATAACGTTAACCTTCGCTACCTAACATCAGCTAACGAACAATCTCGGAGGTTTTCATAACTAACCTTAGCAACAAAAAAAATCAGCTAACCAGCTAGCTAACGTTAGCCAACTAACGGTTTGGAAAATTATTTTTTCCCTTATAAGCGCTAGCTAAATTAGCTAGCTACACACGCTACCGCTCCAATTTTAGCTAAATAAATACATTAACAATTACAAAATAGGCTAGTTTCAGCCTATCCGACAAACCCAGAAATTTTAATGAACCACATATAATCTATGTGAATATGCATACCATATGGTCTAACATTTTACCAATTTCTGTAGCTAGCTAACTGACTGTTCACAGCTAACCATGTAAATCTGCACAATCCCTATATGAGTGCGGCTAAGCTAATGTAACGTTAGCTATTATGTATTTCCTTTGGTAATGTAACATAAGTTACACTAGTGATAGATAGTCCTTAGCTGCGATTAAAGCATTTTAAAATACACTTTCCTCCGACCTTCTGAATATTCTTATCGCTACATTTCTTATTTCTGATATTAAATCACAGATTTTTTTTTACCTCAGTTTCACTCCCTCCAATCTCTGCTTCCCTTCCCCCTTCGATAGTTACAGTAATTTCCAGGGTGAGCTTGGGAATCGTAGTTTCCTCTCTTTAAACTTCCGGATTTCTGTTACGGCATCATGCTGCGCAAATTGTCTGCAGATTCAAATATTTCTTTATAGCTCGTGCAAACGAGCTTGTTCCCACAACATGAAAAGATCAGTGAAGGCAAGGTTAAACTACGCGCACGTCCTGGGCAAGGCTGCATTATTGCTGACTGAATGTTCAGTAATCCACCTACCAGAGTATGAGACACACTCAGTCACATCCGTCTGACCCATTAAGTCTAGGATAACAACACGTTTGACCACAGAAAACAGAAATATGTCCAATTAATAATACATCCTTCGTAGTTTTACTTTATTGTGCAAATACACAATGCACATTGCATTTTTTTTATGCCATCAACCCAGGGGCAATTAGGCCTAATGTGTGGAAGCGTGAGGTATGAATACAGATGGTCTCTTTGGTGCAGTTGTATCAAATATTTGTTGAATATTCTCCTGCTGGCTCCCAGCTTTTATTATATTAATGTGTATGTTCATCTCAATTTTTTATGACAGCAATACATACCGTAAGGAACAAATTATGCCAAGGAAGAGTAAACAGATCACAAAATACATCGGACCTATTGTGAATAAATAGATGATGGATGTTGTGACCTACAAACCCTTTGCCATGTCGTTCCAAAGAAATCATCTGATCTTTGCACATTCTCATAATAGAATTAGGATGATAATAGCAGCATAATCCTATTTCCAGTCCAATCCACTGCTAGATTATTGTCAGATTATTGTAAAACATACTTATTAGGAATAATGGTCCTCATTTTTAAAATAATGTTATTTCTTGTTTTTTTTTCTTATTTCTAGTTTTACACCTAACAGCTTTCCTGATTTTTCACAGTATGTTCATCAAAGTTTCTGTTGGTCAAATTCAGCTTTCTTTCTCCACATTTAATCACATTTACATTTTAAATTAGCAAAGATATGACTAATCATCTTCAAACATTTGCACAAGTTTTAATTTGCATGATGTGTTAAGTGATGTGTGGAAATTATATTTTGTGACTTGTTGTTTTATGCCACCTTTTATGTCAACTTTTAGAAAAATGTGCTTACATTTTGGACAGAATGTTTATGTAGCTATCTTCATGCACTTATTGATGAATTCTGTTATCAATTTGTGTGTTATCTTTCAGAAATAAGTTCCATTGGTTGACATTGGGACTCTTGTTTCTATATATAGCGATCTTGTACTGGAAATATTAGTTAGATATTGATTCTTTGCCCAACAAATTATTGAATTCTCCATTAATAGCCAATACTTTTTATAAGACAAAAGTGATTGCATATGGAATCACTGGAAAATACTACTTCAATATAAATGTAAACATAATAACATATATAATGAAAGATATGTCATGAAGTTCCCTCTGGGAAAAATAAATACACTACTGACAAAAAGTTAGGGATATTCGGCTTTCGGGTGAAATTTCAGGATGAACCTAAAATGCACTATAACCTTTACAGGTGAAATTAATTTGACCTTCTCTAAACTTTTGAATGCACATGTCCAACTATTCAATGTTTCAGTACTTTTTGCACAACTTGCTGTTCTCTAACAAGGAGCTGAACGGCAAAATTCACAACAAGTGTTTGATCCATGAATCGACCAATAAATTTCCTGGTTCAATTAGAATTGGTATTTAAACAGTCCTCTTCATCATGCTGTTCACATTTTGACATCATGAGACCAAGACGACACCTAACAATTGATCAACAGTACCTCGCCATTGCGAGGCTTCAAACAGGATGTTCTCAGAGGGAAGTGGCCACTGAGCTTAGAGTGTCACAGAGTGTCATCAGCAGGTTGCAACAGAGATACAGAGAGACTGGAAGAGTCACAGAAAGGCATAGAAGTGGACGTCCTTTGGCCACATCCCACACTGATGACCGCTTCATTGTGAACAGTGCCCTGCGGAACCGGATGATGAATGCCACTCAACTCCAGGCACATTTAAGGGAGGTGAGAGGCACCCAAGTGTCACGTCAGACCATTCGAAACCGTTTACATCAGCGTGGTCTGCGTGCTAGACGACCTGCAAGGGTACCTGACCACACCACCAGGCACAGGCGTCATCATCTTGCATGGGCCAGGGAGCATTTACGCTGGACGAGGGACCAGTGGGCCTCAGTGCTGTTCTCTGATGAAAGTCGATTCACGTTGAGCAGAAATGATGGCCGCCAACGATGTTGGAGACGTCAAGGAGAGCGCTATGCATCAGCCACTGTTGTCACCAGACGACCCTTTGGTGGTGGCGGTGTTATAGTGTGGGCAGGTGTGTCTAGTCAATACAGAACTGCCCTACACTTTGTGAATGGTACAGTGACAAGCCCATACTACCTGAATAACATCATTAATCCAGTCATTGTGCCCCTGCATGAACAACACAGGCCTAATTTCATCTTCATGGACGACAATGCTCCAGCTCATCGAGGTCGCATCATTAGGGAAAGGCTGCTGGAGACTGGGGTACCTCAAATGGAGTGGCCTGCACTTTCTCCAGACCTGAATCCCATAGAAAACCTATGGGATCAGCTGACTCACCGTGTAGAGGCTCGTAACTCTGTACCCCAGAACCTCAATGACCTGAGGGCCGCCCTTCAAGAAGAGTGGGATGCCATGCCTCAGCAGACAATAAGTCGACTTGTGAACAGCATGAGACGTCGTTGTCAAGCTGTAATTGATGCTCAAGGGCACATGACAAGTTATTGAGACATTGACATTTTTGTTGTGGTATACCCACCACTGTTGTTGGCTTTTGTTTCAATAAATTGTTTGAGATGAGGAAATCACCATTGCATGCTTCTACTTAAATGCCCTACTTTCATGATACGTATAATATCACTGTAGCGTGAACTTACATTTTCCATAAATTTCACCCGAAAGCCAAATATCCCTACCTTTTTGTGAGTAGTGTATATTCCTTTATATATATACAGTAATTTCTATATGTCAGTATTGCAGTGGTATTTGTGTTTTTGTTGAACTAAACTAAAGAAAATGCAAGAAACTCAACTCGCATTGGCCATCTATAATATTATGGCAAATTGATTTAAAGTAGGCTTAATGCGTTTAATTAAAAATTAAAAATAAACAGTAATATGTGACAGTAATGTTTTCCTTCTACCTTCAGAATTAAGATTTAAAATTATTTATATATATACAGATCCTTTCCAAAAAATTAGAATATCATGGAAAAGTTGTTTTTTTTCCATAATTCCATTCAAAAAGTGAAACTTTCATAGATTATAGATTCATTACACACAAAGTGAAATATTTCTAGCCTTTATTTGTTTCATTTTTCATAATTTTGGCTTACAGCTCCAGAAAACCCCCAAAACAGTATTTCAAGAAATTAGAATAGTGTGTCGAAAATCAGCATTTACTTCAGTTATTTCAGAGAATGAGTGGAGTGGCTTGACTCAAGGAATCCGACAGTTGTAGCCCATATCCCGGATACGTCTGTACGTGGTGGTTTTTGAAGCACTGACTCCAGCCTCAGTCCACTCCCTCTGCATCTCTGCCAAATTTTGGAATCGTCTTTGCTTGACAATCCGCTGAAGCCTACGGTCATCTCTTTTGCTTGTGCACCTTCTCTTCCCTTCCACTAAACTTTCTATTGATATGCTTGGACACTGCACTCTGTGAACAGCCAGCCTCCTTAGCGATGACCTTTTGTGGCTTACTCATCTTCTGGAGGGTGTCAATGATGGTCTTCTGGCCAATTGTCAAGTCTGCAGTCTTCCCCATACTGAACCAAACTGAGATAAACTTTGCAGGTGTTTTGAGTAAATTAGATGATAGTGTGACACTCAGTCTAAAACATTCATTCTCTGAAATAATTGAAGTAAATGCTGATTTTCGACACACTATTCTAATTTCTTGAAATACAGTTTTGGGGGGTTTCTGGAGCTGTAAGCCAAAATTAAGAAAAATGAAACAAATAAAGGCTAGAAATATTTCACGTTATGTGTAATGAATCTATAATCTATGAAAGGCTCACTTTTTGAATGGAATTATGGGGGGGGAAAAAACTTTTCCATGATATTCAAATTTTTTGGAAAGGATCTGTATATATATATATATATATATATATATATATATTTTTAACAAAACTACATAATGTGTAGGCCTGTCACAATTTCGCGATACTTGCTGTTCTAAATCTCGCGTGAAGCGCAGTTACTGTTGTTTGAAAGATGGCGACAGAAGGAGAGGCCGATAGTGCGCCCTTAGGTGAAACTGAGGCTGGAGAAGGGTGAGCACAAAGAACGGGCTAGTTCAGTACGCTTGAGGATCTAAATTAATGGAATTTATTTTTCGTTTACATTGCAGATGTGAGAAAATATTCCATGGTCGTTCCCCAACTTTCAACCCGCATTGGGTCTCTTACAACTGCTTGGTATTCATTGACTAAAAACAATATTTACTAACGACGTTACAAGTAACTTTGTATATAATGATAATATATGGGCAGCCAGCGTTTTTGGGGTTTGTTTATAGCAAATAGATATCTATCGTTATGTCTTTCATAGAATAGTATTTCCACCGTTCATGCTAAATTGTGTTGATACTTGTCTGCACTCGTATAGGCTACAATCATAGTGCTTGGGAAGCCACCGCTTAATATTTTGAACTGGGTAACGTTAATAATGGCTCTGTTAACTCTGCGATACCGCAACATTACTGTAACAATGTTACTGTATATGTTTAATGCAAATCGGAATGCGAACACTTTTTTATCGTAATTTTCCCATTCACAATTTTAGCCAGTAAGCTAAATGACGTTTCTCATTTCAGGGATGCTGCATTTGGAGACTTGACCACGAACATGGACACGGAATCCTCAAATGGCAAAGAAGCTATGGTATTTAGCCAACGTTACCCAACTAGCTAGCTAATATAAAAAGTGACATCTCACAGCACCCATTAGCCTACTATCTTTTTGGACGGCCGTGTTCAGATATTTGACTAGTTAAATGAAATGAATGAACATACGTATGGAATTGATATTCCAAGTCTTACAGATATAGTATATAGGAATAGTATATATAGGAATAGTATCTAATAAAATGGGCGAAGGGTTTTATGTAGAACTCAGTGGAGTGACTGACTCTTTTCCGACGATGCGTATAGGATACCGCTGGCGAAGGGTCAGAAGCCGCAGATGCTCAGACCGCTTCTGGGGATGAGGACAACGGGCGGCAACTAGGGGAGGTGGAGCTGCAGTGCGCACTCTGCATGAAGTGGTTCACCGCAGACACATTTGGCATCGACACGGCGTAAGTCCCTCTCTGTGGCTTACTGTACGAGGGCATTATGGGAAATGTACGTAAAATGGATGGAAATAAACCATTCGAATGAAGCAGCTTGATGTAGTCCATATTTGTCCAGCTGCTGGCTAGTATAGTTACCCAAATGATGGTCCTGTGTTCTCCTCCTTTTCCTGCAGAACTTGTCTCTCATTCATGACCAACTATGTATTTCACTGCAATGTGTGCCATCACAGTGGCAATACCTACTTCCTGAGGAAACAAGCCAGTAAGTAAAAAATAAAATAATAAAAAAACCCTGAATCCAGTGAATGACTTGGAAAAATATATGTAGGAAATCCATTGAGGTTGCACAATATCTGCGCTGTGAAATTTCTATATAAATCAACTTTGTTGTTGCCCTTAAATGAAGAAGGCCTATATGGCAACCTTTTTAAAACAAACAAAAAAAAAATGTATATAGAAGGCCTGGTTTTGATCGGAATGTGCCCTGAAATTAGCCTAGAAGAAAGTATTTAATGTTGAAACTGAACTACTGGTCATTGAAACAAAACCATTTGTGGAAAATCAAGAGTTCACATACAAAGCAATGGTAATGGGTCAAACCTACATTGTGTTATAATCTGTTTAAGTATGAAATGGAAGAACGTGATGTGTTTTCAATGACCTCAAATGATCAAGGGATTGGTTGAAACAAAAACCAGCATACACAGGGGGAGGCCCAGGACAGATTTGTACCAAAGCTTTCCTGGACATGCTTATAGAGAATTGCCCCCACCCCAGATCTGAAGGAGATGTGCCTCACTGCTCTGGCCAACCTAACATGGCGATCACGGACTCAGGATGAACACCCGAAGACCATGTTCTCCAAAGACAAGGTGAGCGTTTGATATTAAGGACAGCTATGACATCTTTACTGGTCAGCTTTTCTTTAAAGTGCGACTTAACACAAAAAATAAATCAATTTGAAGTTCTTCTCCCTCTTCATATTGGAAATTACAGATTGATTGCACTGACGTTGTCTGGACCAATTGAATTGGTGCTTTTTGGTAGTTGTGATGTCCGATGTACCAACTGTGCAAGTGCGTGCCAATCACTGATCAGTGATGCAATTACGTTCATTTGGCCAGTGGTTGGGGGGGAAACGCAGATTTCCCATAGGGGTTTAGTCACGCTTTAAGTTCACTGTCATTTTTAAAGTTTGTACTGGATCTGTCACTGTTGCCTTGAGAGGCTGTCTATACCCTACTTCCATTCCCACCCAAAAATGCATATCCAAGTCAAATTGATTTTTATGAAATGTACACAGACATATTGATGTACCGCATTTCCAAATGGAAAGTAAGTATATAAGGGTCCTGTGTGAAGTCCTCTGAGGACGTTTGTGTTTTGAATTCCCTCCCCTCTAGGACATTATACCGTTCATTGATAAGTACTGGGAGTGCATGACTACCCGACAGAGACCTGGGAAACTGACCTGGCCAAATAACATTGTGAAGACGATGGTGAGATGCTCTACCCGTACTGTTCAGTATCTGACGAGTGTTATTGCTTTAGGAAAGAAAAGACTACTGAAGTTAGACGTATGTTTGATTTCAGAGCAAGGAGCGGGATGTTTTTCTGGTTAAAGAGCACCCCGACCCAGGGAGCAAGGATGCGGAAGAGGACTACCCCAAGTTTGGACTCCTTGACCAGGTAGCGCCCCAAAATTAACGCATTCTCCTCTGTGTCCTTGTAAAATGCGTGGTGTTAGTGGTGCTGAAATTGTGTCTCATGTATAGATGATTGATGTCCCATTCTTACATTATTGCATTTTTTTTCCTTATTGGGTCAGTCAAAAAAACTGTATCTAAAGGGAGTCTTTCATGTTACTTTGAAATTTGTTACATGTCATGTTGAAACTTGTCGCAAATCTTTTCTTTGCCCCGTCCAATTTAAAAAATGTGCAGCTGGGGCCACATGTATAGACAGTGCTGAGCAGAAAAATGCCCTCAGAATACTGCGTAAGCGAGTTTCCACGCAGAAATTCAGATGTATAAAATGAGAATATGTGTACCTCTGCACACGCTGGGCACCATACGTACGCAATGTTTGGAGTCAGGTGTGACATCGCGACACCATGATGAAAAGGCAGAGGGAGAAAATGCTAAACTTTGCGTAAGCACATTTCGGTCTTTCTCCCTGAGCATTCTTTTACTCAGAGTTTTATACATGTGGCCCCTGGTATATTTCAATGTAGAGCCTTGTGATACTTACATGAAGGCAAAGCTGAAAATTGTTAATTCTAAATAATGATTGTTTAACCTGTCTGTCCACCTGAAGCCTTTTAAAGAAATGTAAATACTTATCTTGGTGTCTTTGCCCACTGTGATGTCCTTTGCAGGATCTCGCCAACATTGGACCCTCTTACGACAATCAGAAACAAACAACGTCTGTCGCACCTGGGGGTGGCCTGAATGGTAAGGCCACTTAAAAAACAAAAGAACTACTACAAAATAATTGTTATTCAGCATAATTTTATGGACACTCCCATTAACCCTTGTGCAGCAGGTGTGCTTCTGCACATTTGAATTATGCATGGAACACTTGATGTGATTTAAGATTCTGTATCTATTTATAGACTGTTTGACTCTTAATGTGGATTTTTAAAGCTGGTGGGCAACCACTACTACATTTTAAAGAGATTTGTCACAGGAATCTTTTATTAATCAATCATAAGACACACTTTAGGCATAAATTAATCAAGACAAGTGTTTGGTTATATCTCATACAAGCAGCTAATACAATTTGATATTCTGTATAAACACAATCTGAACAAACCAATACATTTTACTCTCCGTAACTCCTAAACGCCTCATTGTTTTCTATATTATGCATTGTGCATTTGATGACAAATTATTATGATTATTTTAGGTATTTAGTGTTTGATATCAGTGTTTGAAAATAGCTGTTTGCATTAACAATGGCTACCCTAAACAGCTGTACATTGTGTTCCAGGTGGATCAGCTTTTGCAGGTGAATATACAGTATTTTAGCAACTGGAATTTAAGGCTGTTTTATGCTACTGAAGTCGCTTTTGTCTTTTTAATTTAGCGGTTGATTGTGATTTAATTTTGCTTGCCTTTCCTGGGCTTGGTTACCCCTGAGCCTCCCCAGTGCCCACACTAATCCCTGTGTCTCTGTTTGCTGCCTTCTCTTGCTGCTGCTGTGACACATGCACACACACACACATGCACACGCACATAAGCACACACGTATTCGTACACACATGCACACACGCGCATAAGCACGTACGCACACACATACACACGTGCACACGCATATATAAGCACGTGCTTGTGTGTGTGTGTGTGTGTGTGTGCATACATGTGTGTACACGCACGCACACACATGCGCACGCACATGCACATAAGCATGCACACATTACGCACACACACACACACACACACACATACACACAGTGTCAGTGACTGTCAGTACTTTCTGCATTCCTCGCCAGAAATCAATGCACTTCATTGGATCTGTTGAGCCCCAAAAATTAATCTGAGCTGAACGGCTTATAGGTTTTGGCACTATATTAGCTGGCAAGTAGAAACAGGAGGGCCTTCAATTTTACCTTGTACTTAACATTAAATAATGTTAATTATAACAAAGCAAAAAAAACATTTTTTTTATTTTGATTGTAAGAAAATGGTTTTAAATCTTAAAGGTTTCTGATCTACTTGTTAAATTTACTCCTTTTTGTGGTAAATGTAATGCTGCCACACATGATACAGTTTATCATAAAGCAGTCATCTGCTGATTGGTGATAATTTGTATTTTGGTGGCACATTTGTTAATTGTACAGAATTACCAAACCGATGTTTAAAGGTGTGGTTTTGGCCTTCCCTATTTCAAGCTTGCTAGGCTTGACAAGTGCTCCGTTTGTCTTATTTTCTTTCCCGTCAGTTATTTTAGTTTGTGGATTTTCATTTTTCAGGAACTCTCTCTGGTTTGTGTTTTACATACTGTTAGTAAGGATAGGATTTTTCTCCCATAGGTATATGCATTTTAAGGTCTAACCGATGTTTGTTTGGCCACTTCACGTCATGAACACTATGGTCTTTCAGCCATAGTAGTCCCAAAGTTTTTTCTTTTTGGATATTTGAATAAATATGTGTAAATGTAGGAAATGTTTAAAGGATGCTCAAATGCAGTTATATGCATCATAAAATGTGTGACTGTGATGTGCTAACATACAAATCAATAATTATCTTGGATTGTGGCTTTTGTTGAAATCGAATCTGAAACTGTAATCCATGAACTAAAATCAAAAATGCTGATTGCAGTAATAACCTGGAAATATGGCCTGTATTCTTGTCTGTGGGTTGGCTTGCTATCTGTGACCCAGCATCCACACATACTCCCCCCTTGTCTTCTACAGTGTCTGTGACAGTTTTCTTACCCATAACCCCCCTTCCCCTGGATATACCAAGTCAGTGGGTTTACCCAGAGTCAGCTGTATGTTGTTTTAGAGTGGTTGGAAAGCCGATTACATATAGCTCTGTTTTTTGTCAAGTGGATATTGGGTTTGACAGCAGACTGTGTTGCCACCCTGTCTGTTTAAATACAGGAAAGGTGGAGTAAGAGAAATCAAAATGCATTTTAAAATCCATTTTCAAAATAACTTGTTTCTGCAGATTTTTCTCTTTTGCTCTTCTCTTGTCAAGGGGAAAACTCTTAATTACTTAATTAATTACAACCTACTGTGCTTTAAATTGCACTGTGCCATTCTATAGACAACCAGAAACATAGTTTGAATAATTTTTTTAGAATTGACCAGCGAGTAAAGATTAATTACAGGGCGGCAGTGTAGTATAATGGTTAAGGAACTGGACTTGTAAACGAAAGGTTGCAGGTTCGATTCCCAGGTAGGACACTGCCGTTGTACCCTTGAGCAAGGTACTTAACCTGAATTGCTTCAGTATATATCCAGCTGTATAAATGGATAAATGTAATAAGAAGTTGTGTAAGTCGCTCTGGATAAGAGCGTCTGCTAAATGCCTATAATGTAATGTAATTAATACTGTTCTTGCACACACCTTGTGTGTGCGTTCTCTTACATACACAGCTGTGTGTGTGCGCGCATCTGTGTTTGCAATTTGGGCGGTGTGTGTGTGTGTGTATAACGAGATGCTGGCTGTAGTCTTGGGCCCATCAGTTTAACTGTGTCTGTATGAAAGGTGCTCTGACTCCTGGCGGGACGGGGAAAGGCCGGGGAGCCAAACGCAAGCAGCAGCAGGAAGGGGGCACGACAGGCACCGCCAAGAGAACTCGCAGGTAGGCCTAGGAACACCCTCCACCGCACCCTTAGAGATGGAGACTACGCATAACACTCCTAACGTGTCATATACAGTAGATATGATTAGGCTTGGTCTGATTTGTGATGAAATTAACAAGATATGTTGAATAACTTTTCTGTTGCACGTGAATTTTATATGTGCAGTCAATCTATAAGGAGTTAAAACTGCACCGGGCTGGCTTTTGTTTCCCAGATTTTCAATGCTTGGGACATGTGCTTGTCTCACCCCTCTTTTCCGTAGCGATCCGCTATTTTCCGCTCAGCGTCTGCCCCCCCATGGCTACCCCCTGGAGCACCCCTTCAACAAGGACGGGTACCGCTACATCCTGGCGGAACCAGACCCCCACGCACCGGACCCAGAGAAGCTGGAGCTGGACTGCTGGGCGGGGAAGCCCATCCCTGGAGACCTGTACCGGGCCTGCCTGTATGAGCGGGTTCTGCTCGCCCTGCATGACAGAGGTTCACATCCCCCCGCCCCCACACACACACACACACACCTCCATGCTGTGTACTAGGGCGGAGGCGCCTACGTAGGAAGCTGCCATTTTCTGAAAATGCCACGTAAACAAATCAGAGGGACTCTTATTTTATGGTAGAGGTGTTGAACTGATTGTACACCCCTAAAAATAAAAGGAGATTTCTAAAGAGCAATTTATCATGGTTTTTGAAGGCTTAACTACTTGCCCCATTGAACCCCATTAAAACCCACGAGAAGCCACGGTTAAAAGAAAAATGTTTTGCTATGCACGATTATAAATGATGGGGAACAACCTTTCAATAAGGTCCGGGTTGAAAAATGGTGAACCTATCATTTAATATTTCCGTCTGTGACCACATTAGAGGAATGGTGGTTGCAGTTTGTAAAAGGTGTCTGAACATGTGGTCTGTGTCTGTGTTTTGTGCACAGCTCCCCAGCTGAAGATTTCGGACGACCGTCTGACGGTGACGGGGGAGAAGGGGTACTCCATGGTGCGGGCGTCCCACGGAGTGAGGAAGGGGTCCTGGTATTTTGAGGTCTCCATCGACGAAATGCCCCCCGATACCGCCGCCCGGCTAGGCTGGTCTCAGCCTCTAGGTCAGTGGCTCCCCGTCTGAAACTGCCCACCATCACCCAGGCTCAAAGCACAGAAACCGTACAAAAAGCTTTTTAAAATAATTATATGAACAGATGTAGAATACAATGGCTGGTATAAAAATACAAGCACTTAAAACTAGGAGCCAGTCTGCCTCCCGCACATGTGTAACGAGATATACTGTAATCTTGCATCACAATGCAGCATGAATTACTTTAGAATTTCTGATTGTAAAATGCTACAAAATGGGTGTATGCTTCCAGAAAGGGAAATGACTGTGTGCTGATGGAGCTATTTTTGTTAACAGGTAACCTTCAGGCCCCGCTCGGCTATGATAAATTCAGCTACTCTTGGCGCAGTAAGAAGGGAACCCGCTTCCACCAGTCCATAGGGAAGCACTATTCAGACGGCTACGGTCAGGGAGACATCTTGGGCTTTTTCATTGAGCTCCCAGACAGCACAGAGATTGCGAAGGCACTGCCTGACACCTACAAAGACAAGGTATGACTTGGCTCGGAGAGATGTTATACATTCCAGATGTCCACTACTGCAGAGTCATTCATTTTGTCCCCAAACTTTTGAATTTGAACCAATGATCCAAAAAACAAGTGCAAGAACTGTGGCTAAAATGGGGCTTCTGGGTGGCTCATTCTCTCACGTCACTGTTCCAGTGTATGGATGGGCCCCCGCGGTCCGGTATGGAGTTCATGCCACGGCTTGCATGCCCTCTCCCAAATTAATAGCTGAGGTTGCGGTAATGAGTGCTGATAAACATGATTAAATATTCCAAATCTTGGGAGAAAAAGGTGGAGCACTGAAAAATATTTAGTAAAAAAAATTAAAACTAATACTGCAGTCTGTTTCCATTGACGCAAAATGGGCACGTCTGGATCTAGAAGGTGCGTACATCTGGATCATTCAGGTGTTTGAGGTTTCAGTAGTTTGAACATGTCTCCTGTTGATGTTTTCGTACCGACAGGCGCTGATTAAGTTCAAAAGCTACCTGTATTTCGAAGAGAAGGACTATGTGGACAAAGCAGAGAAAAGCCTTAAAGCTGTGAACCCCAGTCGAGTAAGTATCTCCCTCCAGCAGCATTTACTTCATCTCAGGAACTCAGCTGCTCCTGCTGCTCCTTCAGATGAAGTCACCAGCTGACGAGATCGCTTTTAGAAAATTTCTAGAGCAAATTTTCCAGTGTGAAATTTGTTTTAGAATGTCTGCAGATGGCTGTTATTGAAGTCTACCAATTCAGGACTCATTGTTACAGAGATTTGCTAACTTCTGTTGTTTTGATATTGACTTTGTAGTAGCATTACTTAGCAACACTTAGTAACATTACTAAGTAAGGATTTGCTCAACCATTTCAGAAACGGTCCTTTGAATTGTTAACTTTTGTTGTTTTGATATTGACTGTAGTAGCATTACTTCCCGCAATATTCTGAGTCTTGTTTCTACTCTTTTCTCTTCTCACAGTTTTGATCTGAACTGGGTTTAAGACTCTAGCCCACCATTCCATCTGTACATTTCAAACTGCACTAACATTTCTCATGCTAGGTTAAACTCAGTGCTCCAGAATGTGCGCACAGATGCCATTACCACAGTCAGTTTGGATTTTTAGAATGGAAAGATTAGAGACGTATAAGTTTTTCAGTACTGTAGCTAGGAGTCAACCGTCCTCCTTATTTTTTCCTCTCCCTCTCTCCCCCTCGCTCTCTGTTTCTTTCCTCACAGATGATATTTTATAAGAACGGTGTGAGCCAGGGTCTGGCCTATGAGAAGCTGTTTGAAGGAATGTATTTCCCAGCAATCTCCCTCTACAGGGGCTGCACGGTGAGTCCCTGAACAAGCGATCTGGTCCCCCAATAGCTAATCTGGTCCCCCAGCAAACTTTCACAAACCTTCTGACCCTTGAACCAGTTAATGAGTGAATACATATCCTATGACCCAGCCCTGTCAAAATGACTGTACTGCTGGTAACTATTCCCATAACAGGTTGAGCATTTCATTTCACTGGTGTGATGGTCAATGAAAAATGCAATACAAGAAAAACAGTAGGTCTCTTTTTACATGTCATATTTTCGTGGTTCACCCCATCCCTTCCCGTGACCCACCAGTGGATCCCACCCCACAGTTTTGAAACCGCTGTTAAAGCTCCTCTGTGGGGGCCATGTTGGGGGAACTCAAAAACCGGGTGGACAGCTCTGATCTCAGAGTTCCCACCATGTAACAGTGTTTACAGTTGAATTATTTCTAATCTCTTAATGACAATCTCTTGTGATTGGTGCCCAGTAATTTTGCAGTGGCTGCACAGCAATCCCGCGGCGGTGGGCGAGGTACTGACGTTAGTCGAGGGCTTCTGTTCCTGGTTATTACCAGTCTCAGGTCCAGCGGGTAGAAATAACAACAAAGTACTTTTAACCAGGGTGTGTGTGCTAGCCCTCCCCGACCATGTTCTCTGCTTACGTCATTGACATCATTGTGGTTAAACTTGGGTGGTTGGGAATGCTGGCCTGGGGTCCTTCAGCAGTGTCGTTTTCTGCTCAGGGAGAGAGGCCGAAGCGCTTCAGGCGGTTTTGAGTTTTGAATCCCGGAAATCTCCCATTTCCTCTGCACAGTTATTACTGACATTTCAAGCAAACCCTCCCTCTGCCGTAAGGGTGGAAAGATCAGCATTTTTTGCATTCAGCTGAAAAAAGAATCCCGCGTGGATGTCAGCAATGTTTTTCCAAGATGTTCTTTTTTTTAAAAATAGAAAGCGTTCCTCTCAGCTCAGAATATTTTATGATTAAAACAGTTTGTGAACTTAAGTCGCATAGCACTGTTTAACATAGATAACATGTGAATTGTCGTTAATATGTTAGTGTAATCCTTCAACGTACCATTACAAATCAAAACCTTTCTTTTTGTAGGTGTCAGTAAACTTTGGACCACAATTCAAATACCCTCCAAAAGATATCAAGTACCAACCAGTGAGTACTCTTGCGTGGGGGGGAAAAAACATCTCATCTGTTCGTAACTCTTCTCTCATCGTTTGAAAATGCATGGCTCAGTAATTAAATTTATATAAATGAGGTGTTAATGCTCATACCCTTTGTGATGTTCCTCATCAGTTTATGGACTCATTATTTGGGAAATCAGTTTCTACTGCCTTTAGTTCACTTTGTTAGAATACCCTGGCTAAATTCAGTCTCATAATTATCGTGCCCCTGACAAATATTACTGCAGAATTGAAACTGTATTTCTTTCTTACCCCCTTCTCATCAGATGAGTGACATGGGCTGGGGGGCTGTGCTGGAGCACACGCTAGCAGACATGCTGTACCACGTGGAGACAGAGGTGGATGGCCGTCGAAGTCCCCCTTGGGAAGGTTAACCCCCCCCCCCCCCATCAACATTGCCATCCCCAGAACCCCATTTGCCTCATTCCCCATAGTCGGGGGGACTCATCCCATTTGACATAAAAGAACCTGCGACCCAACTGGATTCATCATGATCAAGGTGACTCGGGTCCCACAGAACTTACTGATTTACAGTATGTGGCTTGCAGTAGAACATTTGACTTTGCTGTTCTAGCCTGAGACAGCTTGGGACCTCAGAAAACATTTATTTCCCGTGTATAAATAATGTAAATGTCTTCATAGCACTCCCTGTCTATGACTTGGTAAGCAATTTTTCATTGAAATGACAAAAAGGAAGGTTATTGAGGTCAACGTGGTCTATGGTTACACTTCGTGCGACTTCTGGAATCGGAATTCCAACATTCCGATCACGTCAGGCCAGATTTGAGTTGCGCCCACATTTGACAGTTCAATGCGACCTCTGTGATCAGATCGGACTTCACGATCCCGCGCAATATTTAAATATTAACGTGACACACTTCCTGGAAAATGGCGCTCGGTGT
The DNA here is from genome assembly GCA_029718625.1 of Synaphobranchus kaupii. NCBI lineage: Eukaryota > Metazoa > Chordata > Actinopteri > Anguilliformes > Synaphobranchidae > Synaphobranchus > Synaphobranchus kaupii. The sequence continues at coordinate 507,264 of CM056376.1, forward strand.
TCGTGAGGTTATGCTTCTTTTCATTTTGTTCAGATTCTGTAGTCGAGGTGGGGCCCGCACAAGGCCTGCACTGGTGAGGAGACGGCAGCGGAGACGTGCTATTAATGCGAGTGTTGCGCTTCTGGGTGCAACGTCTGTTTCGGTGCAGAGGAGCGTATGGTTCTGCGAACGTAGCCAGCACTGGTAGAACCAAATTGTACATGATTTCACAGATTCCGACTGGGTTCTCAATTTACATATGCGAAGGCACGCCTTAAACTACATCTGTGAACGGCTGCAGCCTTGTCTTTACCGTCAGCATACTCATCTCATACCCATGTCTGTGCACAAACGTGTTTGGACAACCAAAAACGTCACATTTGTGAGCAGGCATTTGCGAGACAGACAAAATGAATGACATAGCGGTGCAAGCGTTCATCTCCCGAATTATTTGCTGCAGAGGTCGGATTACAATTCGTCATATGTTGAGGATGAGGATGAGAAGATGAAAAAAAGCCAAAGCTATAGCTGTATTAGCAGCTGTTGCTGGTAGTTCTGTGGAATGAGAGGTGTGGGTGCGGGAGAGGAGTCAGGAGTGGTGGGGCCGCGATGTGGAGGGATTCCCGGAGGAACAGTTCCTCCAGAACTTTAGGAGGTCCAGGGGCCAGGGCTACATTCCAGTATCTCTGTAGGCCCCTCACGACACTGTATGATGACGACAGTGATCTGCGCTTGCGCAGTGAAGTATGACGTGGAAAAACACGCATTAATTCCAATATGACCGTTCTCACAGCGGTCGCATGGCCAGTGATCGGATATGTATCGGATATTTAGGACCACATATGAAAGTGACCCAGATCTGATTGGAAAAAATCCGATTTTTGTGTCCACACTGCTCTGAAAAAATCAGATCTGTGTCACATGAGAGCAAAAAATAATCGTGTTTGGGCCACATTTGTTTGTAATGTGAACGTAGCTATAGAAGTCGCATTGAAGTGACTAGTGTAACTGTAGCCATACAGTGTTTTGTAACCCACTGCACTTCACATATTGTACTGTTGGGCTGTTTAGACCAACCAGACAATATCTGTGGCTCAATAAACCGTCATACATCATAGGAAGATATGATGTGGGTAAGTGTGACGTGTGCACACTCCGTCTGGTGCTAGCCCCAGTGTGTAGTTCAGAGCGCCAAATGCGCGATTCTGACTGGAGGCAGGTGACGGGGAGCTGCGACGGTGTGAATTGCCAAACACCTGCTTGCTCTTGCAAACAGCAACTCGTCATTTCTGCACAGGAAGAAGTTTGACATTTATTGTCAAAACAAAGGAAAAAAGAATTTGCCCCCCTGAAAACCACCCACCCCGTTCCAGTCTGTTCAGCCAGTATTTCCACAGTAGTATTAAACTGTCAGAAATGTATTTACACTGCATGCAGGCTTAGATTATTTTCACTCACTCTCTGCAGCTGTAGCCAGTGAAACTCATGAACCCTGTTATAATTGCATTTTATGTACAATATTTTTTTTATTATTATTTTGTACTGAAACTGATTTTAAATAAACATGTAAGTGATGCTTTTGTGTTTTGTGAAATCATCAGAGAAAGCCTTTGAGGTTTCCCTTATGGTGAAATCGGTCTCCATACAGGTTATGGAAAGCTACGGTAGATGAAGATGCATTTTAAAACTCAAGCCAAGTAAGATGGTATTCTGTTTTTCCGTGAATTAGGTGAAATACTAATGTAAATCATATTAATAATTTTGATCATATGCCATAAGAATTCATTTTTATACCATTTTTTTTTTGCTATTTTGGAATCCAAAGCAGTCAGATAATTTTTGTTTTTCCCACTGAAACAGTGTTATTATAGCACATATAGGCCATAATGTGACAAGGACATGACTTGAATTAATGATGCAAGTTATTCCACCCTAGCTGGAATTAAATCACATTTCATTATGAGATGCTACGTGTTCCTAGTTATTATCTCTTCCTTGCAGCATTTGTGTTTTATATTACTTTAAATACACAACATAAACATTGCATTCCTTTATGATATACAGTGGTATACAAAGGTTTGGGCACCCCTGGTCAAATTTCATGTTTTGTTGGTTTTCTAAGTGAGGGAAAAAAAGTTAAAGCAACCTAAATATAATACATTTCTGTAAATTTGAATGCACCATTGGTATTTTAATAAACACTCAAACTGTTACATGTATTTGTATTTGTCACAAAGTCAAAGGCTCCACTTTTCTAGTGGTTCCTATTTTCTGTTTGATTGAACCTGAGCTGGTAAAACACGGTTGGGTACCTTGCTTGTTGTGAAAATGAGCAGAGATAAATGTATATTGTTTGTTTAATAGTACATGTCTTAAGGTCTGTCTCATTTAGAATTGTTTGTTAGCTTTCTTTGGATTAAATGTAGGGGAAATCAGTGCAGGGTGTGCTTAGTACTTACTGGTGGCTTCACCTGTCTGGCACACTGTTTTCTCATCTATAATTCAACCCCCATTTGTTGTGATAATAAACATTACACAGACATTGCAATTGTCATAATTTATTTGCTGAGCCTGGGTGATTTACAGCAGTACGTTTGCAATAAATACGGGCAACAAAATACACAGTGCAAATTCTACTTAGAAGAGGGTAGAATTAAATCTAAGCCAGCTTCCAGTCCTCAAGCAGATTTGTGCTAGGTGAGGCACATGTACAGTGAGCTATGAATGAATGGTAATGCTAATGTCAATGTGATGCAGTCTAGGAAATTGAGTTTTCTTCAGGTCATTGGAATGTCATTAGTGCCAACACCAGAGAGCAGGAGGTGTGAAGTTGTGGGAGATGAGAAACGATCCAGGTTACAAGACAATATTTAATACTGTGTTGCTGTGTAGGAGAAAGTGGTTCAGATGGTCTTGTTTTGCTTGGCAGAAATCGGAAGTGCCGTGCACTGCACTTCTGAAACTGGTGAGTCCGCGGCTCCAATCTGGAAGGGGTCTGTTTCTCCTCTGTGGCCTGTAGACAGGAGTGTGATGGTGGTTGCTAGGCGGGGCAGTTCTCAGTGTGCACATGCCTCACGGGGGGCGGGGATGGGGGGGCGGTGGTTGTGGCATCAGCAAGCCTGTGCCGCCTCCATGCTGTACCCAGCGGCCATCCTTTGTCTCAGGTGCTGAGCGAAGTCCACCTGGGTCTGGGACAGCACCCTGTTGATTATGGTCTTTGGTATCCACCCCTGAGAGAGGCAAACGCCAGAGACAAAAATGAGTCTAGTAGATCCTGTCTTCGGATCATATTTGGGGGAAAGTCCTACTGAGGCACAACATTATCCATTTGTAGCAGAGTAATGAGGGTATAATTATAATTCCTTTTTTTGAACTACATTTTAAATGCCCCTTTTCTAAGAAGCACCTGACTAGAGCAGACCATGGCTTAAAAACCACACGGTAACCTACAGTTTAATCCTAGAACACTTTCGTATTGCATTGTGCCTAAGAACAGCCTTCAACTTGCATGCAGTAATGATCCTCAACTCGTGTTACCTTCAGGTCTATACTGAGCAACCAAGTAAATTTGGTTTTATTGGGGTCTTCAGTACTGGGTCGCATGACGATGCATGTTGGTCCATTCTCCGCTCTGTAGAGGGACACAGTAGAGTGCATGATGTCAGTGCTGGTGTGGACCGTATGAAGTGGAAGGCGAAACGACATTATCATCACTGAAGAAACTCATTTATGTCTGGTGACATTTTAAGTGCTATTTAATTAAATGCCTTTTACTATTTGCAGCCTATTGCGTTTGCACACAGCCTATTTCAGCATGCAGTAATTGAATCATATCTAGTGAATGAATATCTTCACTGTCAGACATTTCCGTGCAGTGTTGTACTGTTGATTTTGTTTGGATTATAAACCTCTTGAGAGTTACTGAAGTGGTTGCATCTCTAGATTTGGGAGTCTCATTTCAATAAGAGTCCATTGGTTTAGAGCATCAGCAGAAGGCATCTGTTTCATAGTCCCTCAGTTGCAAAACCCCCATATTATAGGGCAGTTACAAGCGAGTGTGATCCAGGCTGTGGCTATGGGGGTACATTGTGTGGTCTTCCAATCCAAGGATTTTTTCCTGCTAGAGTAATTTTTCATAAATTTTTAACTAATGATTGACATTTGCTGAATTTTTGTTGAATAGCTGTGTTTGTATTCATACATTCATATTACAAGTTTCATATCACTTTAGTCGTAGTAATAATAACAATAATAATGGTAATAACTCGCCTACCGGACAAAGCCCTTCTGTTCTGGCATCCCGGCGTAATGTGTTGACATCCCTGCCAGGAAGCAAGTGGAGCCCCTGCGCTTGGCACAGCGTACGCTCACAAAGTCCCGCGGCCCAACCACATTCCCCGGCGTCTCAGCCGCCATTTCGTGGGTCACCATGGTGTCCTGGCCAATCCTCTGCAGAATCTGGGGTTGGAGCCCATTTGGAAGGCAGTTAATGAAATACCTGAACTGTGCCAGTGCTGGCCTTTCATTCTCAGTGGCTGATTCTAAGCTGATGCACATTGCTGTCTGGAGAAAATGGGAGCAGGTGATTCAAATGGGCACAGACATGGGCCCAACTATGTGCGGGAATTTGGACAAACACTCATTTAAAAACTCCTCCATTAAACAAGTCAGTCTTGCTATGTGATGCCTGTACATTCGCCACATACACACATGTAGCCTAGTTCAGGACGATTTTCATTGGACTTGACCATTTCTGACTTGCAGTATCAGACAGACTCAAGAATACGTCTCTAAAATTGCTAATAACATTTTTTTTTTAAAGGGATTTGAAAATATGTATGTAAATAAATAATTTTCAGTTGTATTGTCCCTGATCAACCTTTTACTAGCCTACGCATTAGCGTCAGTGACGTAGGACGTTTGATCATGTCACTGTCCACGTGAATGTTGTAAACAAAATGCGTGCCCAGAGTAATAGAATTTGCGTTTGCACGTTATACCGTCAACGGTGGAGACAAAACGTCGGCACTATGTACCATCTTCAAGCATAAAATTGAGAAGAAACCTGGAACGACGTCAAATTTTGCGAGGCACCTGGTCTGCATCCATCCTGAGAGGTAAGTCGATGTGTAGGCTACACCAAGTCAGCTAACATTACAGTAGCAACATATAACCTTGCTAATTCAGTCAGTTTTGGTTTAACCTATTGTAGGCAGTAAAACCCTTTTCAAACTCCTTCAAAAAACACTTTTATTTTTACTTACGTCGATAAATAGTGTGGTGTGATTAAAATGTAAAATATTACGTTAACCGTAGTTAAGGTCTTGTGGACAAAACCTGTCCTTGCGTATAGTTTAATGTAACATACTGACTGTTTGCGACTTTAAAATGATTATTTATCCAGCATTCCATCAATAATAACAGTGGGCCTCCGACGGCACCGAAACCAAACTGCCTTTCTTTATTCAGTTACCAGGTTCTGAAACATTGGTCCGCGTGCACGTTAAGTGACAGTGGCTCTTCTATGAGTTTACGCGCTCATTTATGGCTGTTGCGCTAGGACCTTTAGCCTACATTAATTACAGTGCGTTAACTGCACGCTCTACACTACTGACACTTTTCATCTCATATTTTTTAAAATTTTACAATTAATAGGTAGGCTACTATTAAAGTTCCTGGTGCTCTTTCTGTATTGTGTTATAATGGAAGTTTTTATGAATATCTTGTAGATTTGTGTTTAATGCCCCACTCATAATGACAGCATTATCCAATCCAATGATTAGAAAAATAAAGAAAGTTATAATTTGGATTCAGTAATGTTGTCTCTTTCTTTGTGATCTCAAGAGGGAGGCTGGGAGCTTGATAACTTCATAACATGTGACTTGGACTTAGTCTTGGACTTGAGTACACTGAATATATATGTGTGTGTGTGTCTAGATAGAAATCTAGGTTTGTGTGTTATGATAAGTAATCTTGAAAGTTCTGCACCGCCGATATTTCTTTAAAAATTTTGCAGAATTGCTAAGTCAACTTTATGCTTGCAACTGCTACTGAAAAAGGACCACAGAAATTTCTACCATAAAAGATACAAGCAGGATACTCAAGCCACCGCCATGACTAATTTCCTTACCTTAACCTGCTTCACATTGGGGTTCCACTCGCCCATTTGCTCCATGTTATCTACCAGCTCGCCGTACAGATTGTCAGGCTGCTGGTCCAGTAAAACCTCCAGCTTAAACACTTTCCCAATGTCCGGCAGCACTTTGCTCAGGACCTTGTCTCCATTTGCCTGCAATTACAAGTGTAGTCTGTCAAGGTTTGAAACAAAAAAGTCTTCTATATGTCTAATATGTTCAATACAATGTGCAGTGATTTTATCATTCCCATTACATTTTCAGTTGTTTATTATGCAGTTTGAAATGACATAGTTGGCTGAAGTGCGGTCTTTGCACATCTATTAGCATCCTGTGGTACACCTCAAAGACACACCCAAACCCTCGAGCTGTGCCAGTGTACTTACTGCCACAGTCTCTGTCTGCCAGCCATCCTGGTCACTGAGGATGCTGATTGATTTCTGCAGGGCCTCCTCCCCTTGTTTGATGTAGGACATGTCCATTTCACTGTAGGCCCTTTCCTCAATCCTGCTACCTGTGAAAGCAAACAGCCACTGAATTTCTAGTTTTGTAAACCAGGCTCTTGGAGGCCGGGCATCATGACTGCAGGAAATAATCCAACAGTAATTATCTGCAGTATCACAGCAGTGGTGTGTCAACTTATTACAGTTGCATTCAGGCTTACAAAGTGCTTCTTTTCAACTGAATTCACTGAATAGAGTACCTTAAACGTGGTAAACAGACCGTCTTTCCCAGTGAAGTTGCGAATGGCTAAGCTCTATGTGTGTATTAATGTGGAAGAGTCTTTGGTGTCACTCTTCATTGATGAAAGCCATCATTGGCCATCCCGATGCAGCTGTATATTATCTGAGATGTGTCTCGGCCCTGCTGTTAATTGGACATTCTACGTGAGGGGTGTGTGTAGAGTAGAGCCTTACTCAGTAGAGAGCTCCTCCTGCGCACCTGGTTGATCCAGCCGCTAGGTCCTGGGCCCGATAGCCTGCTCAGCTCATGGTTAATGGCGACCATGGCCGTCTTCCTTAGTCCTGCAAGGAAGGAGAGAATTCTGGAAAAATACAACTGGACATTTCTGGACTTCATTCTCATTACTATTCCAAGTGCATGAAGCTCATGGAACTCTTAAGTACAACTCTTATTCTAAATCAACAGGGGAATAAAAATATATATATATTTTTAAATTAGCACTTAAGCTAAAAGGCTTAGTATATACAATGTCAAGGCTACATGGACAGCAGACTTACTGTAATAATGCTTGATTTTTATATTTACCAAAGGATACTGCTTACCTGTCATGTTTCTTGTGTGACGGTAGGAGATACCAGCACACAGTTTGAAAGTTGCAGGCAACATGTCGTTCTATGCCACTTAGTCAAGGAAACCTATGTTCGTGCTGTGAAGCGAGTTGAGGTACTGTTGGTGCGCTCCACGCGTCAGGAACTATATACCAGATTGCAAGGCCGCGCCGCTGTCACCTCGCAGATAAAGCCGCATATCATTCAACTGCAATGTCAACCCTGGGGCCAAGGATGTGATGCGTACACGGCGAGCCTGTCTCAGGCCTCCATAAACACTCTGTTTCAGATAACGTCCAGTGCCTTCCATGCTTCCCCTGCGACTGTGACTGTACGCACTCCAGCTCCATCCGCTTACCCTCAGCAGGCCAGCAGAAATGTCAGGAGGAATATTCAGTCTGAAGGTGGCAGAAACCCAAGAAATGCACCTCAAAGATAGCCAGCGCATCCGTTCAGCGGGCTTATCTTGCCTTAATTCCTAAGGTTATAGTACACGTGTTTTGAGAGCAATGGGAACATGGTGAGAAGGGTGAGGGGGAGTGCCCCTCCATCAAACAATCAAATATTTACAGTACAGTAAATTCCTGCTGATGTGTTGGGATGTTCGGCTGCTTAGTGTGGTTTTGTGTAGCTCTGTACATACTGTAAACAAATTAGATTAGATAAGGAAATAATAGGGACTTGGGATTTCTTTGAACCAGTGTAGTATAATGGTTAAGGAACTGTGGCAGTGTAGTATAATGGTTAAGGAAATGGACTTGTAACCAAAAGGTTCGATTCCCAGGTAGGACACTGCCGTTGTACCCTTGAGCAAGGTACTTAACCTGAATTGCTTCAGTATATATCCAGCTGTATGAATGGATAAATGTAATAAGAAGTTGTGTAAGTCGCTCTGGAAAAGAGCGTCTGCTAAATGCCTGTAATGTAATGTAACCAACCAGCAGCAGAGGCAATAGTAAAAGTGTGTCTCTCAGAGAATTTCATAAAATTATTCAAAGGTTATTATTTTTGAGACCAACCGCTTGTGTGCAGTGTCTAAATTTTGCAGATGCTGCACTGCCCCTGTTAGCCTTGTTTTTATCACTGGCCAGGATGCTGTAGGGGGGTTTACTTGGGTTGATCACACTCCAGGTTAGATTGCTCAGGGCTCTACAGTGCCCCCATTTCAGGAGCAATTGAGGCGTTCTAACTGGAAAAATAATTTAGGAGCACATCTACTAATTCGGATATGTTAGTGTGCTCCTAAATCTTTCAACGTAAGAGCACATGTGGTCCTTGGAAAAAAATGTTAGCGTAGAGCCCTGTTGCTACTCCACTGCAGAAAGGGTACAGGCCCCTCTGCAAATAGAGCTGCTTTCTTGGGTCTTGTTACCCGTTGTGAGACAGTACGAGATGAGCCCGGGCACATTGGACCAACTGTCCTTTCCTGAATTTGCTGAGTCTGCACGAGGGGAACAAAATAAACACCGGAAAGGACTCGAGCAGATTTTCTGCTCTTCATTGACTCTTCATCTTCATAATCCAAGGTAAAAAAACAAAAACTGTCAGGGCAGTCTTTGTCTGTACTTCATATTCTGCAAAGTATAGGTATAATGGTGACAATGGTGAATGGTAGGGAAGGCCTTGTTGGGCTGGTGCCTTTTATAAGAGTCAGTTTATGGGTATAATTTAATTTAATTTGAGCCCGATTACTCGTTTTTGTTCGGCCATTTTTGTATTTGCTTCGACTGATTTTCAGGACGGTTCCTGTTGGCTTTCCCGTCATGTTTGGATAAGAGATTGTAATAGTGCTGCATTCTCCGTGGTCTCACCCAGAAGCTGTTCTTCAGGTCGGATCCTCCTAATGACTGACTACACATATAGATTCTGCACATAAAATCAGAGTAGATAACTCCAGAGAACCACAGCACCAGGCCAGTTTTCTTAGCTGAATGTCTCTTTGGCTATAGTTGTCGGGGCATGATGTAGGGACCTTTAGACATTTTACACTTTGTGCTCAAGATGCATTTCACACTCATTACAAAATGCTCCTTATATTGCGTATCCTACTCAAAATGTTGCAGAATAACATGATACTGAGAACACCGTTTTACTGTTTTAATTCCATATGATTTATTCATGAATTGCACAATGACGTCACTGTAAAACAGCATTGTGGGAAGTCAAGGTGAAAAGATCTGTCAAACCTGGTCTGCGTGACCAGCTTAAGCTTTGTAGCGCTCTTAGAAAAATATTGTTTTAATGACTCTGCGTTGAGAGTGACACTGAGATGCCATCATTTCAAGAACATTTTAACATGCTCTGGTCTTGAAACCACCAGATGTGTCACAATAAATTGTGCCTACTGGGCTGTCACCTTAACCCTTACCCCCTCTGTCCCTGGTTCGTAAGTCTTTTATGGCATAAATTATTTCTTAGGCCTTAACCTTATCTTGTACGTTACAGGCCAGTGTGAATTTGAACAGTCCGGTCTTGTGTTGCCTAGTTAGTTCTTATCCACTGCTGCTTGCATTATATTGTTTAATTCAGTTAAAGCTTTTTGTGTGTTCAGTTTCCTTGTTTGCAGTTTTTATTGAGTTCAAAAGAAAAGGTTTTCAGGGTTTTGTTTAACCAATTTTTCAAATGTGTGAGTACTGAGTATAAGTGTCAGTATGTGACGTGTAATATAATGTAATGTATGTGCTTAATTTGTAAAGTTTTGTTTACAATATAGTGTACCCCATATGGAATTTGTATTGTAGTGTATAGTGTACCCCATATTTAGCCATTATTACTATCTATGTTACATGTGTTACATGCATTACATATGTATTGTAATGGTTTAGAACACCGCTGGATAAAAGTCCATTCTCGTCAAAGCAACGATGGAATGCAGAAACATTCTTAAAAATATTCAGTGAGTTGCATCAGTGGCTTGAGATCCCATTCAGTGGTAGGCCTATGTGCAGTCCTGAAGCAGCGTCCATGCATGTGCCGCCATTCCTTAGTAAATTCTCCCATTTCCAGAAGTGTAGGCTATTTCGTCATAGTCCCTCCACAATTAGGCTAATAGTCAGATTGATAGTTTAATATAATATAAAATGTGAACCTTTACAAGGTTTGCTGGGACACTTATGTCTTTGAACTTTACACTTTACACTTCAGACTTTAGTATGTGTCCATTTTGGTGGTTCTCTTTCATTGACAATTTATGGCCGGAGGAAATGTATAGATTTTTCTGTAATAATAGTGAAGGCTATGTGTTGTTCTACATCAATACAAGAATATATATATATATATATATATATATATATATATACGGTGTGAATATAAATGCGTATTTTGAATAAAACTTCCCTCACTGTTATAGAGAGAAGCGATATGGTAAATGTAAGCTAATGGTGATGATAACTGACTGAGGGTAACATTCTTTTTGGGCATTAGTGTTGAAATGGATGCGACACTTTGATTCTTAGTACAAATGGCAGGTAATGTCTCTCAGCTGTACTGCTGGATTTACAAGCTGTGCTGTGGTAGTAACAATTAAACAACAAGGCAATTCTACTGTTTTGGTGTCCATTGGAACACCTCATATTTGACTGTGTTCAACTACCTGATCCATTTGATAGAAATATGAACCACCTGCTGCTCCAGGTACACATCAGCTGTATGAACGGCAACTCTGAAACCATTATGGCTTATGGAGCTCCAGGAGTCTGTGGTGAAGTCTGTGTAAGAATATGCTGTATTAAAATGATGTGCTGATGTCCTGGTGGAAATGAAAAGGCCATAATATTCCTCAGGACAGCACAGGCTTTTCTTTATTAGGAAGGGTAGCAGGGAGGCACCCGTAGACTCGACATGCAACATGAGTTTGGCTTCACATGCAATCAGGTGTTTTACAGTTATGAAGCACTGTGCTTTTTCCGCCTTCGGTGTCACTCAACCCACCCCAGCCACACAGCACCGTGGGCATCCTTCAGAACAAGGGAACAGAGTGCAATTTTCATGTGGAAAAGAAATTCATGTGGGAAATACCTGGTAAAATGTTTACAAGGAGGCACTTGATTGAAATTTCTAAAGGTTTGTTTGATATTTAGTAGCAAAAGAATTTTCATTGCAAACTGGAAACACGCACACCAAAAAAAAAAGAAAATACTTTCAAGGTCTGCCTTTTCTCTGGTGATACTTGTTTTAGGGTTTGCTTTTCCACACTGTCGATTCTCATCTTGTGTTGGAAACATGCAGTGCAGAGATTTCAGTTTGTATGGGTGAGTGAAATAAAAACATCTAGATGGTTGCCACGCTAGACTCTATCAAAAACAATAAATAAGCAAAAAAAACAAAACAATTATGATGACAATACCGAGCACAGAGCATTTTTAGGCCCTCTGTCTAAATATACAATTTCAGTTATGAAAAAATAATAAATATAATTTTGTTCCTATAAATACAAAATAAATGTTTCTAGAATATTATTGGTGGATAAATGGCGTTTCTCATGACAACTACTTTTTTTGTGACATTACTAAGGATGAGATCTGGAGCGTTTTCTGCACTGCACACTTGTATACACAAAATATTTCAATATTTTTATAAGTTAGCAACTTATTTAAAAAAAAAAAAAACATTCTTGTGATGATGTTGAGTGAAGAGTGAATCGGGTGTGAGTTGGAAGGATTCAGAGTCGGACGAGTTGTGCTGTTCTTATGTGGAAAATTCCGGAACCGTGAATGTTAACTGTGATGCTGATGGAGGCCATGAAGCTGCAGACTGGAGGTGAGCTCATCTCCTGTCAGCTGAACCAATGGGAGCCCAGTGCCGCTGTGCCGTGGTTCAATGAATCAAAGAGCACTGGTGCTGGAGGACAACGAGCACCGTTTTCCCTCTGCCTCTGGTCCGGCGTGCAGCCAAGCTGTCCCGATATGAGACGTGGTGTGGTAGTTGATAGCGAGTGGACTTTCCTGTGCCGTCGGTCGTGTTCCTCCCTCTGTTGAACAGGATTTTCAGCCCTGGGCTATGTCTCTCCCGAATCATCTCGGAGGGCTTGGCTTCACGTTTGTGCGGTGCCCTTCTCCTCTTTTGTAGCTGCGTTGTAAATGCCATTGTCCAGTTTGACGTGAAAAACTGTCCTTCGATTTTATCCCAGCCCTGATTCTTTTACGCTGAAAAGTGTTTTATTGGAAAATGACCCCCCACAAAACAAGTGTAATAAGTAAAATAATTTAAAAAAAGAAAATCTTTGGCCTGAGATTATTATGCAAGGCAAAGCACGTTTTGTCTTGAGGTTGGTGTCGTTGTTTGTGAAATTGTGAGAGAGACTGATTTTGTGTGTGTGTGTGTGTGTGTCTGTGTGTGTGTGTGTGAGTGACTTGTTTTATTCAATTCAGTTACTTACAAAGTAAAAAACTAAAATTAAAAAGACACCGACTTGAATTCCCTGCAGTGGTCTTTCTTTGAATATCCATCCCCTGAATTTATTGTTCATAATCGGTGGCCCTCCTCTGGTCCAGCAATCCTGAGGATGCGTGAGGTGACTGTTTGTTCTCTAAGTGTCTTTTTTTTCTCTCAGAAAGCTCTACTCGTTCTTGTGGCTTCACAGACCCCGATTAGTGTTACCTCGAACTACCAGTGAATTTAGTTGTGGTGGTCAAAAAAGGCTGCTAACCTGGTTCTGTGAGACCAGCCCATAGTGGAATTGTCCTTTCTCCTTTGTTTCCTCTCAGTAAGTCTCTCCACTAGGGGGCAGAGTTTGACATAGAGTCCACAGAGTTCACACTGGCTGAAGAGACCCGGGTATGTGCGATGGACACCTCTGGATGCTAGAAAGACGAAACAAAACAAAATAAAGAAAATAGACTGAGCCTCAAAACTTAAGAAGTTAACACGGGATCAAATGGGGTTCCTTTGCTTCTTTCAAAACGTACAATTTGGCCTCAACTTGCTATCTACAGCCAAGAGAAAAAAACAAAATAAAGAAAATAGACTGGTGACACTAGATTTTTAGGGATTGTTACATCAGCGTAAAACTAAAAAATTTCTATTTGGAATCATTCAACAAAAGCTGATTTTACGAACTGACCACAAATCGCAAAGTTACACACAGTAACCAATTTAGTAGAATACATTTGGGTTGTAATCTTTGAGACTTGTTTACAAGACTGTTTCTATAATAAATAATAAATTGCGACTTATTCGAAAAATAAAACGAATGACTTGTCCGTGGTAAGTGTAAGCATACATTTTCAAGTGTAAAGCACTCCTGTTGTGTGGGTACGAAGGTAGAGAGAGGGGGCTCAAGGGGACTGTGTGTTACGGTGGAGGAATATGGTTCAAGGTGTTTATGCACAATGGTGAATAATTGTTTGTGGCGTTTATATACAAAGGTGGAGTAATGGCTGAGTTTTTATTGGGGTTTCAGTAATGGTTTGCGGCGTTTATGCACAAGGGCGGAGTCACGGTTTATGGCCTTCATGTACTGTACATGTACTGGCCACAGTAATAATGGCTCGTGGTGTGTAAGGAGGGAGTAACAGTCTGTGGTGTTTGTGTACAGAGGGTGGAGGAAGGCGGTTCATGGCGCCTGTGTGCCCTCCGCGGACGGGACGCGAACGCGACGCTCGCTCACGTGTCTCCTGAGGATTCTGTCCAGCAGGCTGCGCCGTGGAGGCTCAGGGGGGTGGTTCCAGTCCAGGTCAGCGGGCCTCGAACCCAGGGGCCCAAACACGTTCAGGTCCTTAAAGCACTCCGTCTCTATCATCTAACCCAGGACAGCAAGGAATTACATGTGGTTAAATGTGGTATTTTTATGTTTAAAGCCAGTACAGGCTGTAGGCAGTTTGTAAACTGTGTTAAACCCAATTGTGGAAGGGCTGCAGCTTCTGCAGGTTTGTGTGGCTTCCTCTCAATTGGCAGCTCATTTAGGCCTTGGAAACCATGTACACAACGTGCGGTACGGTACGGCAGTGGGAACGGGCCAGATGTGTGCAGCCAGTCAGTCACTTAGATTAATGACTTAAGTGCTGAAACACACCAAAAACCCACACACAGCTACCCTCCAGGATCTGACATTATTATTATTATTATTATTATTATTATTTTTGTTATTATTATTACATAGCAACTTGCAAATTTGGAATTGTATTTAGTGCATGCATTGCACTCTTATAATGTAAATATTAAACTGTATATAAGGCTTTACTATGTGCATATCTCTGGTTATTAAAGCCTCATGGTTAAACAGTTTACATAAGTAAGTCAAGTAGACAGGTAAAGCCCCCCCCCCCGCCCCCAAACCCCACAGCGCGTGTTTCGGGTTCCTGACCTCGTTCTGCCAGGGAATGGAGACGCTGCCGGTGGAGAACTTGCTGTAGAAGTCGTTGTCGGTTTGGTCCAGGTTGACACCCTTAACGGTGGAGAACTGTTCAATGTCCAGCACATCCTTGCAGTAGACAGCTCTGGGCTGAAGCCAAAGGGGAGAGACTGTGAGCTGACGGACTATCTCAGCAGTGTGAACCATGCTTATATAGATCATATAAACATTTCTGAACGAGTTAATTACATCTAATTGCATGAGTGAGCTACTAATTAGCAGCTTATGAATTAACAGCTACCGATATGGGACTGTCTGTGAGTATACATATACATGAGTGTGTACAGATGCACTCTGTGTAATTGGCATACAAGATATCAGTCAGTTCTCCATCTTGTCTCCGCAGCCTGCTTTCTGTGAGTGCTGAAAGGATAATTGCAGAGGCAACAGGTGGCCGGCCCGGCTCATTAGTGCGCCTGTTCCTGTACCCTTTCATGTTTTTTTTCCCCCTCCCATTTGAACATTTGGTCCTTTTTCCAGTAGGCCACAATAGTGGTAGTGTAATGAATCAGACCACATGACAAAGCAACAGGGGGGGAGGTGCAATGGCTGCTTACGTCAGGCACAAAGGAAGCCTCCAGGATGCCGGCCTCCAGCCTCTTAAAGTTGATATTCCTGAAGAAGGGGTGGGTTTTAACCCCCGCCGCCCCCTCTGCCTGGCAACCCAGCCTCTGCTTCGGATCCTTTGCCAGTAGCTGGAAGGGAGTCAGGAGAAGGTGAATAGTCTCAGCTCTGTTTCACTGCTGTACCGAACAGGCGTTGAGTGCGTGGATTATGAATCTCACCCCATTTGTCAACATAACGTTGTTGAATTCTTTTGCTTGGCACTAAACCTGAACAGCACATCATGTTAGAGTATTTAATGACAAAGGACATTACATAACAATGGGAGTCCGTTATCCTTATAACACAAAATCAAGAGCTTGTGTATTCTCCATTTGCTGCAATCAATGGTCAAATATGATACGGTGTTAGATAATAATTAAGACATTTAGCATATGCAAAACCTTTTAGCACACGCAAAACTAATAACACAAGCAACGATTGGCGAAAAACAAATACCATGACCAATCATTAGTCGTGTTATTGGTTTTGCGTGTTCTAAACGTTTTTGCACATGCTAACGGTCTTAGTAAATCAGGTCCTTGTTATGCCCAATCGTATACAGCCGTGCTCATGCTGCAATATCCACAGCCAATCCGGGAGAGTGTACAAAAGCATGCACTTTCCTCCAAAAGCATGAGATTTCACCAGCTGCTTCTTTGCACACCGCAGCCCACAAGCCAAGTTTTCACAGACATGAGTCGGATGAAGACACTTCATGTGCAGCTTTAACAAGCAGACCTTAGGCTCCCAAATCAACCAGCAGGTGTCGCTAGTGAGCAATGAGAAGCAGCTTGTAGCCGACTGAACCCTCACTAACCCTGGTTAACGCTACAACCAATTATGTGCTGCCCTGTGGGGCTCCCGGCCAGTCGGCACTGGCATGGTCAGGATTCGATCCTTGAATGTGGGGCCCACCCATACACCAGAAATTTACAGGATGAGCCACCCAGCAGTCCGATGTTAACCCCCTATATTACAGTAGCAGCATGAGTTATTAAACTAATGGCTGTCAGTATGTCTGCATGCGCAATGACAGCTACGTCCAGCAGGGGGGGCTGTGGGGGAGGGGGAGGTGGCTCACCATCCTGCAGATGGCTTTGGTGTCCTCGGTGAACTTGTCGCTGTAGTCCTCCTCTTCCTCCTGCACCCTCTTCTCCACCTCCTCCCTCTTCACCCGCTCCTTGCGGGCCCGGAAGGGGGAGCGGCCGGCCGTCATCTCGTACACCAGGCAGCCCAGGCCCCACCAGTCTGGACTCATGGCATAGCGCTCGTTGTTTATCACCTCAGGGGCTGCGTGCGCACATCACATTCCCACAGTCACTCAGCGGCACAATCTCTGCTTTGTCGGATTTGCTTTGTAGTCGCGTCAATGACCTTCAATATACACTTATTGTACGTCACTTTGGATAAAAGCGTCTGCCAAATGATTGTAATGTAATGTAATACCACCAAGAGCTGGGATCAATTCCATCTTCATTTAGTCAGTTCAGGAAGTGATTTGAAATTCTGTTAATTTTTTTGAAGGAGTTATATAGCACTTATGCCAAAATTTGGAATAAACTTTGGAATAAAAACATTTGGAATACATGATAATCCTCATCATCACAAACCGACTCATGCAAATAGAAATAAAAACCAACCTCTCCAACATTTTCCATCTTCATTTAGTCAGTTCAGGAAGTGATTTGAAATTCTGTTAATTTTTTATCGGAACATTATAGCCAATTTTAAGATTCACAAATTGAATTTCAGTTGATCTCCTGAATTCACTAAAGTGAAACTAAATTGACTCTAAGCCTGACTAATACTACTCACACTTACTCCTACTTCCTACTATTGGCTGATATTAAGTTCAATAATTTGTCTATTGGAAATGCCCTTACTGCCATTCACATTAATAGCTTTGCTTATTAATAAGGACACATTAGACAACATCTCCAACAGAATGGAATGAAATATCTACACTTTCCTTGCTGTGTATGTTCTCATTTTCTTCTACTGGAAAAAGGGTCCATGTAAGGAGGCTGTGTGTGTGATCACATACCCATGTACCCCACTGTCCCAACTCTGCCGCGGATCAATTCCCCGTCAGGCACTTTGATGGCCAGACCCAGGTCCGATATCCGGATGTGTCCTGCAGCAGCCAGAGAGACAGGACTATAAGAGGGCCGCCTGTGTACACAGCGGGTACTGTGTGTGTGTGTGTGTGTGTGTGTGTGTACACGTGAGTATGCTTAGATGCGTGTGTGTGTGTGTGTGTGTGTGTGTGTGTGTGTGTGTGTGTGTGTGTGGGGGACAGCAGCAGTGCATTCTCACAACGTGGAAATTCATTTCAACCACCGCCATAAAAAATAGCTCAAGTAAACCACGAGAGGTGGATATCAAAGGGTCCATAGCAACAGCACAGCGTGATCACACACACTGTACATACAACACAGACTGGCAAATATAATTCATGTACAAATACATGTCATCTATACAGAGAATAGAATACATGTTAGAACAAGTCCTGTTTAAGGTACACACCTTTAGGGGGGAAACCCAATAACATCAGCGTATAAAAATGGGTTTGGCGAGGGACCTGAGATTACATTGTGTTACTTGGCAGGTAGCCACACATGGCATAAGCTACAGCCGTTTGGATCTGATAAACGATTGAAGCATACTTGTTTGAAATTCCGGAAACACACAGCTCTAGCCTGAACAACACATGGGTTTGCCTGCACTTGAAGCGTGCGTGTGCTACAAAGCAGTATTACACTTACCATTGTCATCTAAAAGAATATTTTCTGGTTTTAAATCCCTGTAAAACAAGTACAATACATCAGAAGTATGTCAGAAGAGAGCTAGCTTAACAATTATAATACATAGCAAATAGCCCATGTTTAACAGGTATCAATTTATCTTAAAAGGCAACATTCAGCAAACATCTAACATATAAGACACACTCTATATACACTTTTTTTTTTAAATAGGCTCAGCAGAAAGCTCACCTTTATTTTTGCAGGTTAGTCATTATTGATGTTACCTGGGTAAGGATCCCCTTTGTAAAAGGCACTCTGGGCTGTATATGAGCCACTTATGCATAGTTCGGGAATTGGACATTCCAAATACGGGTGGGACTGGAGATGCCAAATTAAAAAAAGGGGGGGGGGGGGGGGGGCTAGCATGAACGTGGGTTCACTTCACGTTCAGTATTGAGGATAACAGGAGAGGCTTCTGTCTGTGAACACATTATTTTCACTGGTTGCTGATTGGCGGTCTTGGCGGGGTCATCACCTGTAGACAATGGACTCTCGATGCAGGTGTTCCAGGCCGCAGCTGATCTCCGCAGCGTAGAACTGCACCCTCTCTTTCTCGAACCCGGGCGTGCCCATGTTGTAGATGTGAAATTTGAGGTCGCCTCCGTTCATGATGGTCAGCACCAGACACAGGGCGTCTTTGGTCTCGTAAGCGTAGGCTAAACTGACCTGAATACACCAAAAAAGAACAAAAAAACAAGCCAATTAAGCCTGAGCTGAGTGGAACATAACCTGGAAGATAAACGCTAGCAAGTTCTGGGGAAGCTTAGCGTAAGCTAATTAAAAGCAAATGGTTATCGGTAGGAATACATTATACATGTACACATCTATTTGGAGCCATTGAAGTTGGAAATAATAGGAAAAAATAGGGGCACACACATATACTGCTTATGGGGACATTTGGAGAATGAGGGACGTCCTGTTAGAGCAGTGATGGAGACTCACAACAAATCTGCTGTTCACTTTCTCCAGAATCTGCTTCTCATTAAGAGCCATGGACTCGCCCTTCCTCTTCTTAATCCTCTTCTTCTCCAGCTTCTTGCAGGCGTACATCTTACCCGTGGCCCGTACCTGGCAGGCACACACCTGGGAAAACAGCACAAACACACACACACACAGACATACGTGCACACCACACAAACACACATATATGCGGGCACACATATACACACGCACACACATACGCACACGCATACACACACACAGACATACGTGCACACCGCACACACACACACACACACACACACACACACACACACACACACACACACACACACACACACACACATATGAGACCGTGACACTCCTTTCCTTTTAACTGCTTGCATCCTGGCAGTAAAGGCATGGAACACCATGCAAAGCAATGCATCGGTGCTTTATTGGTCCACCTCTCTGGTATTACAGAACCGTATTACTTTTCTTTGTTTTCTTACCTCCCCGAATCCTCCCTTTCCCAGCACACGGTATTGTCGAAATGTGTCTTTAGTTATCGGTTGTCTGAAAGCAGAACATTGGCAATTATTCCACCTAATGAGATTACTTTTTCGCTGAGGCTCAGCCAATTTGGGTTTAAAGTAAGTTTGGTATCAATGCTATGAATGGTCCTGCATAGGAGCTACATAAATCCTTCATAAGCAGTATATAGTATACTACGTGTTGCATACATATGGTGTGTTATGTCACCACTGATGCAGCAAGTGACATAACCATGACATACCGTGTGACACACACCATATTCTTATTTGCAGTAGCTGACTAAAGCATTTATGGATGTCTATGTAGTGCTTGTGAACATGCTATGTACTGCTTATGAAGGGGTTATATAGCACTTATGCCAAAATTTGGAATAAACTTTGGAATAAAAACATTTGGAATACATGATGATCCTCATCATCACAAACCGACTAATGCAAATAGAAATAAAAAACCAACCTCTCCAACATTTTCCACTGAAGAAAGCGGTCAAAATACATGCTGTCCTGGTAGTTTGAGAAGGGGGTGCCACTTAAGTATTCATGGAGGGCCCTGTAAAAAAAAGACGATGACACAGTCAGTTCCCCTATAACCTCAAAGAGGTTTCATCAGAAAACAAGTACAACTTATTTTCAATTACTGAATTACACAGGAGCGCATATCCAACAGACCTGACGAATTACAAGTTTTGTAAACTTCAAAAAAGGCAGAACAGGACGTAACGTTGGAATGTATAATCTTGAATGGCACACTTTAAAAGGGATAGGAAGGGGGTTGTTTTCGAAAAATACCCTGGGAAAATTTTCTTTGGACGTAGCAAGCATTCAGAATTCATTAACAGCTATTTATTTTAACAACTATTTATTATGTGTGTGTGCTTGGTGTACTTTCCTTGGGGCTAATTTTAATAACCGTATAACCCTTCTAAGGAAAATGTATTATTCACTTAAAGCTAACAGTGCATATGTGCATTACATGGCAGCTGTACGGTACACAGAGAGGCAGGTGTGTGAGTGCTGGCTTACTTACCTTCGGCAGTCAATGAAGATCTCCTTGCTGGGGCTGAGCTCCAGGTTCTGTGTGCACTGCTCCCCGTAGCTCTCTGCTATCTCACACACACATTCAACAGACTGAAAACATACACACATGGACACGCATGCATACACAGACAAGCACACGCACATATGCGCGCCACGCATGCACACATACATACAAGCACACACATGCATACCACATGCACAAGAACACACACGCACACATACACACCCACATGCACACACACACACACACACACACAGAAACAAAATCAAATGAACTGATGTTCATGCACAGATCCAAACCAAGTGTCAAATTACTAAATGACTACTGCAGTCCCATTAAAATCCCGGGGAAGCATGTGGGGAAGACGGGGATCGTACAGCTCTAAGGGCGGGGCACAGTCCGCGCCCCTGACACGCCCAGACTGAAGGGCACGCCCGCGCTAAAAGAACACACCTGTTTGGTGAGAAATTTATGGATGATCTCGTCACCGCAGCTCTTGCGTTTCTCATCCGGCGTCACCTCGTAATCTTCCTGAAATAAAGACGCAACGTCCCGCGGTCAGGCAAGGGGGGAAAAGACAGACAGGTCTTTGACCAATTACACACTGGCTGAGCCTGACACCGTCACATGCTGTCCATTCTCCCTTTCCCTTGTATCTTCTACACTGAGGAGAATAAAGCTGCTGAAAAAGGAAAATGGTGGAATGATGGATAATAGAACTTACATATATATTTTTAAAATATATTTTCAATAAAAAAAAACGACCTTCCCTTCCACATACATGATTACTTATCGCGGGTGTGTCATGGCCCGACCATTACACTCTCATTAATTGGCACTTGGAATGTTGGTGATTTATGAATTTAGGCCTTTTTCCTTTTTTCTTTCTGCACTAATTGTAAGTTGCTCTGTAAAAGAGCTTCAGCTAAATCCCTAAAGTGTAAAAATATTTGTGAATTAGATGTTTTATTTCTCAGCCCCGCTGTTCCAAACTATGACATCATCTGTGTTTGTGAGAACGGCAGGATAAGAGCTTCCAGCAGGTCTTCAGAGAGACGTTTCAGAATGCAAGTGATAAAAACAGATGGGTTTTGGAACCTGAACGACATGAGATCAGAGTTCCGGAAGCTCTCGCTGCATGGTTACCACTTTAAAACTTTTGTTAAGAACAAACAGATCAATGACTGACGATTATGCTGCATCCAGATTTGTTCAAACAGGACTAGTGTGGATTGCACAGGTCTACGTCAAGATTGGATTTGAAATATTGAAATTTTCTTATATATATATTTTTCTGATACTGGTAAAATGAAATCGCTCCTGAAATGCTTAAATTTTCAACTAAACGCATTACTAACCAAATCATAAATTAACACATGAGAAAAATTTTGCTCTGAAGATTGGTGTAAATATATAAGTTTTCTTTTAAATTTGTCAGTCATATGAAGGAGAGTTACTGGTGACTTAAAAGTTTGAAGTATTTGAAATGATCTGTTATAACAGGCTACTTCTCCTTGGGGCTTATGTTGGTATTACAGAGATGGCCATGTCATTGCTATGAAGAAAACATTCTAATAGAGTTCCACTGAGTGGCGACCTGAAGATAACTTGGCGGATTGTGTGTGTGTTAGCTGATCTGTGTTCCATGGTGGTGATCTACACACGGTGCCCTTGCCCTACCCCCCCGCCCCCCCCCTTCATGAGTCACGAGCTCCCGCCGAGGTGCCATGACGCAAGTTTCTCCGCCGGGCCACCTGCCCGTCCTCCGACCCGACTGGCTGCACTGGAAAGACCTCCCCGCGTGACACCACGTTGCCGGGCAACGGCCCTGTCAACAGCGCGGGATTCCTGGAGGTTTTTCAGTGTCGCATCGCGCGGAATCCCTGTCCCTGCTGCGTCACAGGATACCGCTGGCGTCACAGGGGGGCCACACTGGGTTTCCATTCCCCCCCCCCCACCCCTCACACATGGTGCTTTTCAAATTCTGTCAGCTAGAATTCGGCTAACCTTCTTCAGTAAGGATGGTCTTACATTCCAAGACCATTCCCGTGAAGAAGGGCACTGTTTGTAACAAAATGCTTCATTCTTAATAGGTGTGTAAACTATGTGCAGTAAACTATTTACTTTATAATGAGTTCACTTAATATGTTCATGCACTTTCTCGTTGCTTTATACTTGAACTACTAAAGAAATCTACATCATTGACAGGTATATTTACTTTAGTTGCATTAGTATTGCAGCTGGCTTTCTGTTCAGATAAATGACTCACAAAGTGTGGTACAATTTTGTGGCCGTCTTGAACCCTCACCCTTTTGTGGCAGTCAAGGACACACTTCTGACGTTTGCCAAGGAAACAAATCTGCCTTACCCTAAATGTTATCTCCCCATGGTGTAATTTACATTTTATCCTCAAATCAAACAAAAACAAGTTTTTAATAAAGAAAGGACGTCACACTTAGGTAGCTGAATGATGTCGCGGACGACCAAACGCAAAACAAATGCAACAGGCAGAAAGGTGGCTGGCAAACACAAGCAGAAGTGCGCGATTAGATCTGTCCTTCTGGCTCTTCAAGTGAGGGGCGTTTTGGGTTGATCCCCCGCAGTCGAGGGCTGCCAAAAGGGCAAGGGGCGTTTCCTTTTCCCTTTCGTCTTCTCCGTGAGGGGCGCTCCCCCGCCCCCCCCCCCCCCTCCCCAGCGCCGGAGATAACAATCGGCCGGCTCATTCCAGCGCCATTATCCCACCCTGTCAGGAAGCTTCGGTTACACAATGCAGCCTCCCAGCGCCGCGCTCCGACAATCGAGATCTCGCTCCGCACTGACGTCAGAGCGCGACTCAGGAACCCCCCCAGGCACATTCCTCTTATGCTCTTTATTTTCCCTCTCTGACCCCCCCCCCCCCCCCCCCCAATTCAAATATACTATATTTGCATCACAAGAGACTTGTCTTACTCTTTCTCTCTCTCTCTCAGACACACACACTCTTGTTCATACACTATCATTCTTTCACACAGCTGTCTGTCTTCTCTCTCTCTCCTCTTACTCAGACACACTTTTCTCTCTCTCTCTCATTCACTCACTCCGCTTACTCATGCCTCTCTTCCCTCTCTCCTTCCCTCGCTTTACACACACATTTTCCCTTTTTTCTCTCCCCGTCTGGCTCCTGCACCCTCTCCTTCTCTACGGTGACCTGACTTAACTTCACCAAGCCCTGTTGTGCGAATGCGATCTAGAAGCAGTGCTCAGGCATACTGAAACGTGAACCAATCAAATGCCCCGGCGCTTTTCATTCAGTCACGAAGGTGTTTTTAAAACAAAAACCAAAAAAAATGAACTTTTATTCTTTCCTCTTCTTTTCCTCTTAACTAGTAATTCATATTCTCAGAAATTAATGGTAACGCTTATTGTTTTGTCTCTTTCTGAATGATATTAATCCGAGCGCCGGTTTATAACTTTGGGTAGGCAGTCTTGTTCATTTTTAGATCCAGTGGTCGCACATTCGGCAAAGGCAGGCTGTGGGAAACAATACCTTCTTTCACTACGGCCACATGCCTCCTCAGATATTTTTGGATTTACTTTAAAGATTAAAATGTGTCATGTGGGAGGCATTTTGTCTAGACGTAAAAAACGGGCTGGGGGCCTGAAAGAGGCTGATGTTTTAATTATTACCCTGCTTGCTCGCCTCTTGTACGCCAGACAAAGGAGTGATTTGGGGGAGAGTCGATGATCTGTTTGAACATGTGCTCTTATATCGGCCGTGGTTTTGTGGCGGTGGCAATTCCACAGCAGTTTTGTCTTTTTTCAAATGATAGAAACATTTTTGTCTTTCTGTGGGATTTCAAGCTACAATTAGTTAGGTAATGGGAAAAACCAGTATAGACCCTAGCAGCTCTGGGGAGTTGAAGATTATAGCTCATAATGCTATAGCTCATCAATGCCGTCTGCCCCACTCTATGTGTTACGAAGGCACACATACTGTAATACATGTGCAGGGAAGCAGCCATTTAAGTCCACACCTGGAAGGCAAAGTTAAATGAGCGTACATTAAAAGCAGAACATGGCATAGTCGGCATTGTTCAATCAGAGAAAAAGGCGTGGTTAAGAATCGGGCTGGTAATTTGTACTTAACAGTTTGGTGAAGATTCTTGCGAGCTGATGCGGGCCACTGCTCGCTGGTGGCAAATATATGAGGAATGACATGTTCTCACAGTTAAGGGGTAAAGGTCTTGACCTGGTGAGATCAGGTCTTTCAGGCAGTGTGTGTGTGTGTGTGTGTGTGTGTGTGTGTGTTAGGGCTGTCAACGGGACAAAAATAAATTTATTAAAATATTTGTATTCCAAGAAAGAGGATTTAATTATATTGGAATATGTATCACAAAATGTGCGTAATTATTATGAATTATTATAGGATACCATTGGGCGCTTCCTGTTATTATGTCCACAAGGGGGTGTAAGAAAGGAACAAAGGTAAAGGAAGGTAATGGAAAGATTTTACTAAAATCGTTGATGGTTAATGACAACACACAAAGCAAGGTTGGGTCACCCTTATTTACTAGATGTAAATTGACTGACAATATTATTGTTTGTAAAACCTGAAGTAACCCAAAAGTTAGACTATCACATTACATTCCAATGTAAATTTTATCAATTCAAAAAAAAAACTTTTATGTCCTATGCAAGGAATAGGCTAGCCCTAGTGCATGTGTTTGAGCGTGGATGTGTGACTGTGTGTGCATGCACACATATTTGTGTGTGTGTGTGTTGGCACATGTGTTCATTTGTGTGTGGGTTTGTGTACGGTTGTATGGCTGTGGCTAATACATTACACTACATTCTGTCATAAGGGTGTGTATGCCTATATGTGTATGTGTGTGTGCGCGTGTGAGTGTGTGTGTGTGTGTGTGTGTGTGTGTGTGTGTGTGTGTGTGTGTGTGTGTGTGTGTGTGTGTGTGTGTGTGTGTGTGTGTGTGTGTGTGTGTGTGTGTGTGTGTGTGTGTGTGTGTGTGTGTGTGTGTGTGCATGTGTGTGTAATTTTATTAGCATGCTGAGAGTTTTCCCCCAGCTCTGTCAGTACCATGGCATCCAGCAGGTGTATACAGCACCGCAGCTTGGGCTTGGTCTCGCAGAAGAGCCGGAACAGCTGCCTTCCGATTGGCTGCCTCTCGCATAGGCTGGCGTAGTCCCGCCCTGTAACACAGTCCAGTACACGCACCACACACACACACACGTACGCACGCACGCACGTCAGCACCGTCGCCTCTCATTACGCGCCCTCTCACTCACTCATCACAGCCTGTCCGCAGATCGTTCACGTCTGATTAGCGCCGTCGCTAAGTGTCGCTAGACGACCCTGAACCCTGGAGCAAGCCTGTCGAGGTGTCGTCATTTTTGCCCTGACATTTGTAAGCCCCGCTGAGTTGGGGCACTTGAGGACACAGGGGAAGAAGCAAACTAGCAGAGAATAATGCAGACATTTGCCATACCATCAGTACGCACATATCCTCCTATGACCCCACTATTCATATGATTCTCTGGTCTTAATCTCAAGAACCATATATTCTGTGATGCTGAAAGCTACACCACAAGGGACATCCATTCCATAAAATTTGTACTATTTTTGAATATATTTTCACTTTCAATATTTTCATTTCATTTCACACTGTTTTTGTTATCCAAGACACTTGCATTATGTGAAAAAATATAAAAACATTTTTCTGCCAGGTCTTAGGGGGATATGTGCGTCATGTACAGGCATGTACGCACACAGATACGCGCACACATCACCAGGCGCTGGCCTTCTCTGGAGGTGTCCCCGATAAACAGATTGACCATCTCCACAGGAGAAAGCCACACATGCTCAGGGTGGCTTTTCCCCTTTTTATTATTTTTTTTAAACACATCAATATTATAATACCTTTTTAATAAAGTTGCACTTTGGGTTCATAAATAGAAATGACGAACGATGAATAAGTGATGAATTGTTTGGCAAAAAGCACAGGGGCGGTTGCTCCCACTGAAAGCCGGTGCGGCGGGAGGCTCACCCATGCTGTTGCCCAGCTCCGTGCACTGGCTGATGTGAGGAAACCGTAGGATCTCTTTCCATTTCTTACTCCTTCCTTTCCGTTTCCCTCCTCCACCTTTGGGGGGAGAGAAGGAAAAAAAAAACGACACGACGGTGAAGCGGGCCCCAGGCGCGTCACACTATAAACACGCCGTTCACCCCGAGCGCTTCTCACAGCCGCTCAGCCCTGGTTTCTGCTCTGACTCACTCTCATCGCTGCAAAAAAAAATCCATTAAATCCTGACCTAAGCCAGGTCCTCAACTGAGCGGGGAAATTAATGAGCTTCACACTGTGAGAAAAGAGAAAAAAGAGAAGAAAAAAAAAAGAAAAAGCTCAGCTGGAAATGAATTAAATGGTTGTGTGCCGTTTCATAACTGTTTTCTCCCCTTTCATATAATGCAATTCAACTGCCAATAAACCAGAAGTTTATTTTTAGAAGATAAGTCCCCCCCCCCCCTTGCATAGTTCCATCTCCAAGTCAACTTATGGATGACTTTAGAGATTAATTATTAAACAGTTAGCAACAGTATAGTTAGAGCTGCGTAATGTCCACAATCTATAATTAACAGTGGAGACATTTCATTGATTCATGGGTTCCTTATAGTGCATTTAGCTGCTATACCACTAGAGGACTCCAGGAAATGCTAATACTGTACAGTGCAAGGTCTCTCACCGAGCACAGGCAGCATACACTTTATATTTATATATGAATCCATATGACAAGGCCCAAGGACCACACTTCAAATAGAAACAGTTCTAGACTTTATACCGGACGTGGTGTTATGACTAGAATATTAATTTGACCTGTCGACCCTCATTAACTGTAAGTCAGGGTGAAGTGACATGGTCATGAACATGTGTGCTGACAGAGCATGTTTCCTGGTCTCCCTCCCCCTTCAGAAAATACTCTTATCCATCCACGCTTTAGCACTGGGGCCAGTCTCTGTTACTGAGCTGCAAGCCTTTCCCTCTGCACTCTGACATCTGGGCCCTCCTGACCACTTGGTTATGGTGCCATTTGATGTTTGATAAATAAATGAAACTTTACTTGAAAAACTGCTTTTCTTTACAAAGGGTGGTCCGAAATAGCTATCCCAAGGGCAGAGAATG
This sequence comes from Synaphobranchus kaupii, assembly GCA_029718625.1. Lineage (NCBI taxonomy): Eukaryota > Metazoa > Chordata > Actinopteri > Anguilliformes > Synaphobranchidae > Synaphobranchus > Synaphobranchus kaupii. The sequence goes on from CM056376.1 coordinate 535,110, forward strand.
CATTAGATCACAATCCTCAAACAGCCAGGTTTATGAGCTTACTGAAAACAAAACATACATTTAAAAATAAAATGGAAATAATAACCTCAAAATTATGAGATGATCGCCAATGGGAAACCCATCATCAAAAGTGGTGGTTAAGAAAACATTCGCTGTTTTCTTTGCCTGAACTGGCCCTGATAGGAGGGCCTTTCCTTGTGGCAGAGGAGCCCCATTCAAATGTTATTTCACTACTGGGAGGAACTGGTTTTAAATGGGGGGCCTCATTGCGTGCGCACTTAGCAATGAACATCCGCTTGTTGCAAAGTGTGTGTGGGCTTTGCAGCTTTACGGCTAAAATGAAATCATGGTCCCCAGTGCATATAGCTCTGTATAATTTATCACATTTAACTTCCTCTTTGAATCCCCACCACCACCACACCCCCCTTCTAAGAAAAGCTCCAGGGACTGGGCCCGACACTGCTAGGAACATGACATGTGACATATTCCAAGATTCCCCTTAGAATGCAACACTCCGCCAGCTTGGATTCCATCACTGTGAATAACACCGCATATGTTTCCAGCCCGGCTCACACGCAATTATAACCTCCGGAGCTGGAGCGACACAAACTCCACTCTGTTTGTTTCTTTTAGCCTTTTTTTTACCTTAAAGATCCAGTCAGTTTCCAGAGTCCCTGGTGACACTTGGTTAAAGGCGGTCAAGATTGGACACCACCATTAAAAACTGTTTCCTCCCCAGTTTCTCAAAAGAGTGAATTTTAAATTGTGGGTTTGCTTTTTAGGATACGAACATCTTAAAGTAATAATGCAAGAATTCTCCAGTACGTCATGGTTCTCGGCCCTGACTCAACTTTAGCAGGTTTCACGGCCATTTACAAGAAACTGCTGCCGCAGATTTTACTCTTGGGGATAAAGGCTGAGCCAAGTCTAGTTCACCAGTCCTGATTCCTGAAGGGTATGCTTTTGTACTCACAACATACAAATATAATTACGTTTGTCGAGATGCAACAGTCTCGGTATTTACATCGCAAAGCACATGTGATGGTAGGAGACAGGCTGGAACAGCGGCACCCTTGAGCGCCGACCATAACGGCTTGAGTTTGCCCTTTCGCTGGTGACTTTGTGCCAGGGATGAGCAGAGATTAGGAAAAAATCATGTCAGTGATTTTTTATAGGACTATCTGATCTATTTTGGCCGCCACGTTGGATTTAATCTCTGGTTCACCATCTTTTTTTTTTCTTTTCGTTTCTCCCTTCTCCTCAAACAAAATCCCAAGCAAGGAAACAAAACAGCGCGTTGTCAAGCAGGGCGTTGGGGCCGCTGGGTTGCAGTGTTCCGAGTGTCCGCGGAGGAATGGCGGGTCGTGTCCTTGCTGCGCATGCAGAGCAATCGTCCTCCTCAGATTACTCTGCACCTGCACTGTAGAGCACATCTCCCACTGGGCCCTGCAGGCCTGAATCCTGCCTGACACAGCATATAACCTCTCTCCTCACACTGCACATACATCACCTCTCTCCTCACGCTGTACACACACATCGTCTCTGTCCTCACACTGCACACACATCACCTCTCTCCTCACACTGTATACACACACATCACCTCCTCACACTGTACACACACATCGCCTCACACTGTACACACACATCGTCTCTGTCCTCACACTGCACACACATCACCTCTCTCCTCACACTGCACACATACATCACCTCTCTCCTCACACTGCACACATACATCACCTCTCTCATCACACTGCACACATACATCACCTCTCTCCTCACGCTGTACACACACACATCACCTCTCTCCTCACACTGTACGCACACACATCACCTCTCTCCTCACACTGTACACACACATCGCCTCTCTCCTCACACTGTACACACACATCACCTCCTCACACTACACACACATCGCCTCTCTCCTCACACTGTACACACACATTGTCTCTGTCCTCACACTGCACACACATCACCTCTCTCCTCACACTGCACACACATCACCTCTCTCATCACACTGCACATACATCACCTCTCTCCTCACTGTACACACACATCACCTCTCTCCTCACACTGCACACACACATCACCTTTCTCCTCATACTGTACACACACATCACCTCTCTCCTCACACTGCACACACACATCACCTTTCTCCTCACACTGTACACACACATCACCTCTCTCCTCACACTGCACACACATCACCTCTCTCCTCACACTACACACAAACATCACCTCTGTCCTCACATTGTGCACACACACACACCACCTCTCATCACACTGCACACACAGATCACCTCTCTCCTCACACTGTACACACACATCACCTCTCTCCTCACACTGCACACAAACATCACCTCTGTCCTCACATTGTACACACACACACACACACACACACACACATCGCCTCTCTCCTCACACTGCACACACACCACCTCTCTCCACACACTACACACAAACATCACCTCTGTCCTCACACTTTACACACACACACACACACACACACACACACACACATCACCTCTCCTCACACTGTACACACACATCACCTATCCCCTCACACTGCACACACATCACCTCTCTCCACACACTACACACAAACATCAACTCTGTCCTCACATTACACACACACACACACACACACATACACATCACCTCCTCACACTGCACACACACATCACCTCTCTCCTCACACTGCACACACATCACCTCTCTCCTCACACTACACACACATCACCTCTCTCCTCACACTGCACACACACATCATCTCTCTCCTCACACTGCACACACACATCACCTCTCTCCTCACACTGCACACACATCACCTCTCTCCTCACACTACACACATCACCTCTCTCCTCACACTGTACATACACATCACCTCTCTCCTCACACTATACACACACATCACCTCTCTCCTCCCTCACACTGCACACACATCACCTCTCTCTTCACACTGCACACACATCACCTCTCTCCACACACTACACACAAACATCACCTCTGTCCTCACATTTTACACACACACACACACACACACACACACACACACACACACACACACACACACACACACATCACCTCTCTCCTCACACTGCACACACATCACCTCTCTCATCACACTGCACACACATCACCTCTCTCATCACACTGTACACACACATCACCTCTCTCCCCACACTACACACATCACCTCTCTCCTCACACTGTACATACACATCACCTCTCTCCTCACACTATACACACACATCACCTCTCTCCTCACACTGCACACACATCACCTATCTCCTCACACTGCACACACATCACCTCTCTCCTCACACTGCACACACATCACCTCTCTCCACACACTACACACAAACATCACCTCTGTCCTCACATTTTACACACACACACACACACACACACACACACACACACACACACACATACACACACACATATCACCTCTCTCCTCACACTGCACACGCATCGCCTCTTTCATCACACTGCACACACATCACCTCTCTCATCACACTGTACACACACATCACCTCTCTCCTCACACTGCACACACACATCACCTCTCTCCTCACACTGCACACACATATCACCTCTCTCCTCACACTGCACACACATCACCTCTCTCCTCACACTGTACAGACATCACCTCTCCACACTGCACACACATCACCTCTCTCCTCACACTGTACATACACACCTCTCTCTCGTCACACTACACACATCACCTCTCTTCTCACACTGCACATACACATCACCTTTCTCCCCACACTACACACACACACTACCTTTCCTCACCTCACACTACACACATCACCAGTTCTCCTTTTTGCAAACATTTCTTTTTTTTGACAAAATAAGGAGCACAGAAAAACTAAAGTGAAGGGGGAGAGAGGCAGTCCCAAAAAGTGAGCTTGGGCTGAATCCCAATCACATTACAAACAAGGATGTTGGTGCACAGCACCGGACCAACAACTCGTGCCACTCACCTTCTGCAACATTGCCGTCGACCTTTCCCAGATTAAAACATCAAAGATAACCAAACTGATTTGAATTTAAAGCTGAGTTCCACCCAGCCCTCCAAGATTGATGTGTTAGAATTAAAGCCTGCAAAATAAAAGCAGTTTAATTGAATTTGGGCATCATTGCCAAAAAGAAGCAGGCACAAGGGCCCTTCTACACACAACAACCGGGCACTTCCAAAGCAAAATTATTTGTATGTCTTTTGCAAACCCATCCAATCTGTACACAGAAAAAACACATGCCTTTTTGCTATGTCAGTATCATGGTCCCACTCAATTAAACCTGCAAGAATGACCGTTTGAACAGATATCCCTATTCAGCTATGGTTTTCAGAGCCTGCGTGCCATAAACTGTTTTGAGAGCGGTGTGATTGACAGGGGAATTGGAGCAATAGATAATGAGGGTGTTACATAACCAACTTTCTCCAGTCTGCTAATGGCCAATACAGATGTTGAGTGTGACCTTCACATTTGCAAGATGGACGGTCTGATATTGCACATCTTGTTCGGAACGGCATGGAATAAATCAATCCGCTGCTGAGCTCTGCTTCGAACCTGGACTGTGAGGCTGCGGGTCACGGCCTCTCCCACACAGTGAAGTCATACTGGACTCTTTTTAATGAGCCCCAGCACCTCCTCCCTGGGGTCTAGTTTGGACAGAGAACAGGGCCCTACAGGTGGGACTGGGCAGGGCTTGGCTGGAATTAAGGAGTCTGTTGAAAGGCTTTTGGTTGCAGACCTCCACGTGAGGGGATAATACAGACAGCTGAGCGGATTTCCCTCCTCTCCTGCTTCCCTGAGTGAGGCTGTGCAAAGAGTTGCTTCACTTTCATGTTTGAAAATTGTGCTCATACTGACCCTACCTGAGATACACAGACTCTGGCCTGAAACCGGTTCTCATCGTAGACTTATTCACCTGGTCTGAGACCAGTTCTCATTGTAGACTCATTCACCAGGTCTGAAACCAGTTCCCCAAGTGGAAGGCCTTCATCTCATACAATACCTCAGCACACTGTTCATTCACACCCAGAGCCATGGTGATTAAGCTCCATGCACTGGAGTTCTTTTACAGGCTCAAATAAACAGTATCAACTGGCCTGCAGTCACCCAGAGTTTGATAAAAATGAATCTCAGGGAAGATGTCTGGTTGGAACCCAGAGGAAGGCTATTGCCAAAACTAGACTATTTGTTTTTTTTTACATTAATAAAAAGTATTTTATCTTCCACTTCAAGTGTAGCCGGAATTTTTCCTTTTCCTTAAAGATGTCTGGTTGGTTGGACACACCAAGCAATTAAAAAGATCTGCTTAAAGACGGGCAATTATCTGAGTGGGTGTCTGATACTATATGTCCAGTAAAGCAATTTAATTTTCAAGAATTAGTTACTTTTTATCGAATATCTCAAATTAATTTCAAGCCACAATTAGATATATATACCTACGTGCACTACTAATAGTATTTCTGGGCAACAGCCCTAGATAACTTTGGAAATACAGCAGCTACGTCTAGGGGAATGAAGGGGAAGACTGATATTAGTGCTTGTCTTTCACAGGACTGATGGCACAGAGGCAGAGTAGAGAGGTTATCCTGTATTATATGAAAGTGAGAGTTACAAAGGGGGGACAGCTGAATAGTGTGTGTGCGTGCTTGTACGCATGTGTGTGTGTGTGTGTGTGTGTGTGTGTGTGTTGTGTATGCATGCGTGCATGTGTGTGTGTGCTAGTGTTCTTTGTGTGTTTGAGTATGTGTTTGTGAGGGGACATTCTCTAGTTAGGCTAAACTGGGGCCTCCCCAGTTCCCCATGCTGTCAGTAGGCCAAGCTGTGGAACAATAGCCTTGGTCAGAGGCAATTTGCACGCACTGTTTATTCATCTGATAGTTGATGTTTAAACTGGAATGACTTCCCAGAGTGAAAAGGCGCTGGCCCCGAGACTCTTCCTGGGAAATGACATCTCTAGCCAGTGGGGATCATAGGTAAATGGGAATCGCAGCTGTGGACTCCTTGGCCCCCACCAGTCCTCCAGCACCAATGGGTTTTGGGATGGGGGGGGGGGGGGGGGGGGGGGTGTTATTTTAGGATGGATGCCCACTATGCCTGCTATAGCATCAGTATATGTGCAGTTAGATATGCGGACCCCCGCCCAGAACATGAATCACAGGCCTATCAGTTGCTGCTAAATCCATGGTGAGAATTAGCCAGTGTATCAGCTGTATCTGTACCCTGCTCTCTTGTATTAGAAGTGCTGCCCACTCACAAAGATCTGATTCCAGGTGTTGACCTCAACCCAGAATCCTGGGCCGGGACGCACCTGAGGTTCACCTGCGTTCCAACACGATCAGTTTGGAATCAGGTTTAACTGGACCCCCAGGCCAGTTATATGCCCTGCTGATCAGACCAGATCACCAGGAAACCAGGAAACAATCCCCAGGCAAACATTAACGTCCTGGCAAACGTTCCTGAGCACAACACAACTTTTCTAAAAGGGGATGAAATAAATTGAAGTGAATAACAGAACTGGCAGGAAGAGGAATATGCATGAACAAAACCACAAGCCCTCCCCATTAATATCGCAATTCATTAATGCAGCATTAATACATTAACACCACAGGAAATCCTTTGAAAATCGTTTAATACTTTAGTCTGCTTTGTCTTGTCTTCATATGTGACTGCTCTGTAAATCTAATATGACAGACCTATTGTGAAAGTGCCAAAGGGTGATAAAAGGCTTAGAGAATAAGGCCAATTCGTATGGAAAATACTCTTCAGTGTTACAAATGCCTGAATCACCACCACCACAGATCCCGTCTGCTGGCCAATAACATTCTGTTTAGTTCTTCTAAGGCCTTGGCGTAAGGCTTTTCCTCTCATTGCAAGCACGCTAGAAAGTGAACGATACTCCTCCTCACTTTTATCTCAAGTTTACATCCCGTAAAAATGCGGGCGGATTTTGCCATCCGTCAAACTAACATTAACTTTAAAATTGTAGGGCTGGCAAGATTTTGGCACCTGCTGAGATCACAGATGTAACATCTTTGCCTCATACAGTCCATTTTCTCCGCTTTTAGATGCATGGTTGTTCACTGTGATTATCATGATGTGCTGAACCCGAGGTGCTCTAAACTCACAGGACAGCAAGGAGAATGCGCCCCCACAATATTGCCCTGCTTAGTGGTTGCGGTCAAAAGAGAAGGATCCAGATCCATTATGTTACAGCACAACTGACCGATACAGGAGCTCTCAACACACTTTGCTCTTTCAATTTCATTACTGCACATTCCCTCAGCACTTGAGAGGACAAAAATGTCAACCTCACAAAAGCATTGACAACATAAGATAAGATTGTGTGGTTATTTTTTAACCACAGTGATATTAAGAGTGGATTCATTAGAATACATGTGTTCACAGTACAGACAAAACCTTTTCTTTTTTTTAGCCGTGATTGCTAACCTTTAAACTAAAATATAGCTGGATATTTACGAAATGGGCAGGAAAAGATCTTAAATCCTTAATTTATTTTCTAACAGTGATCCCGGCAGCACCCACAGGGGACACATTGCAGACACATGTATTATAATCAAACTACATTGCATTTTCCCCAAGCTTTTAAACGTGTGAGCATTCACAAACAATTCTTAGCACGTAATACTTGTTAAAAGCAATGTCCCCTCCAGTGCTTCAATTCCTGTTTCTAACACTTCAAAACAAGTGACTCACATAGATGTGTATGTAGTTTTAACCTTCATTTCACAACACACTTGACTTATCGAGGGCGGGAACCTGGTATAGTCCTCCTCAGGAGAGCCTGGAGGCCTTCAGGAGGCTGGCAAGATTAAATGTTATAATTCTTAGAAATGCCATAATAGATAGGCAGAAAAAAGAACAGCAGCATTTCCCCTACGCTTCCCTTTAAAAGTCAGCGACCCATACATTTTCTGAGCTGTCGCCAGCTAATATGCTTCCTTCTACAGTCAAAAGAGAAACTGCGTCAGTGAACTTTACATCAGCATTGAGGGCCGCTTCAAAAATATAAGGGGGCAAAGTCTGCCGGGGCGGGGGGGGGGGGGGCTGTCCGGTTAGTAAAGGGGCAGCATTTGTAACCGTCTGGCAAAGCTTTCGCATGTCAGCACATTTAATTGTTAGTGGTAACAAACTGCTGCGGGACCTGGTCCAAGAATACCGGCTTTTCCCAGGGGGGGTGCATTTGACAAGCCTCAAGAGCCTTACGAAGACCAAGACCCCGGAATGAAGGCTTGAGCCTAATAAGAGGCTTGCTCCTCCCCTGGGGGGGGGGGGGGGGGGGGGGGCAGTGCTCTGTCTGTGCGCTGTGAATGCATGCGCGTGTGGTGGGGCGGGTCAACATGGTGGTGAGTGTGTGTACTGTATGCGAGCGTGTGTAACTATGTCTGTCTGGAAGGAAACGTGGGGGGGGTGGAATATTTTTTTCACGCAATGACGCAATACTTCATGATATGATTTCCATTACACCAATATGTTGACATTGGGCCAAAAAATTTTTTACATTTTTTTCAAATCCGCCTTTGGAATTAATTTATTACACAGGCTAATATTACACAAAGGATTATATTATATTGTGACTGTCCCCTTCAGAGACTATCTTTAATCTCTATCTGTAAGTCGGTTATGCTTTGTGGGGAGTATGCGAACATCAACCAAGTGACTATGCCTTATATCTGATGTCATTAAGCCAACTAGACACTTCTAACTTGCAATTTTACTTGTCAACCTATATGAAAAGCTAAATCTCATTGAAATCAAGAGTGAAGCTTCAAATTCAATTTATATTCAGAACTGGCCTGCTTCCAGCAGTGGGATATTATGCTATGACAGTGGAAGCGGCACTGTAGATCCATCTCTGTGTAGATTTGCCTCTGTGTAGATCTGTTTGAAGGCCAGCCTGAGAGCCTCTTTATGCAGAAACAGAATGTGTAAGAACTAACAGGTCATGAAAATGCCCACAGAATCCTGTGAGAATGAATTTTCACACAGTCTCTGCCTGGCACACATCCTCGGGATGCCATTTGTGGTTTGCAGTTTTGATGTGCCAAAGCTATAAATGTGTGAATAATGTCATAAACACGTTCAAACACATACAACAAACAGACACACACACACACACACACACACACACACACCCATCCAAATAACGAGTGTTCAGGAACTAGTCAGCCTAATTTGTTCCATGCAGACCACTCCCTTTGTTTCATGTTTCTAGTTTATTACTCTCTGACATCAGCCATAAAAATGATGTTAGAAAGGCTGGTATCCGGCTGACGGGACACGGTGAACTCATGCCATGCTCGCCGATTCGCTGTGATAATGGACTGGGTTTAAGGCATGTGTGTGAATTATACATGGTGTGCTCTGGGTATACAGTAGCAGTGCGGCTGCACTTAGCCCTGTCTCCTGTGCACCGGCTGCATGGTCCAGAGCCACACATCCAGTTAGTTTTTATAAAGAAAGGAATCCTAACACTGCATTAATAAATACTGTACACTACACTATACGGCTGTACTTCCATATTTGACGTTTGTAACTTGATTCTAAATTGTCTTGTCGGATAACTATGTGTTTTATGTCAGGTCCTCCTTGTAAAAGAGATTTCGATCTCAATGGGGTATTCCTGGTTAAATAAAATTGAAGAAAATAAACACGCTTCTTTCAGCTTGCTTTTCCAAGTACATTTCCTTTAATGGACAGATACCCCGTATCAATAAAGCATAGGGATACATGCCTCTGTTCTTTATAGTTACTGACTGACCTGAGGAAGTTGCTTATGAAAAACCAGAATGCGGCTAAGAGCATGTGATAAATGTCGATATAATGTAAATGTAAACGGAAATATAATGGTTTAGCTCAAACCGCTGTCTGAGTTACAGCGATCGTTTTACCACGCTTCCTGCAATGGGCAGTGCAGCGAAGTGTGGGTGGGTGCTGAGTTTGACACTGCAGTGTCCTTCTTGAATATCCGACAGGCCCCGATCAGTGATGACTCGGCTTCAGCAGGGAGAAACGACAGCACATGAGAGCAGGCCATGTGGAAACCTTGTTATCTGACGATGACCTTATTTCACTTTCTCAGAATGACGACGCACAAGTAAGGCTGCGGGCGGGCTGCACAACCTCGGCTGTTAATCAGCATGCGAGCATGCGTGCGTGCGCGTGTGTGTGCGTGCGTGCATGTGTGTGTGTGTGCGCGTGTGTATGCATACCTGTGTGTGTGTGTGTGTGTGTGTGTGTGTGTGTGTGTGTGTGTGTGTGTGTGTGTGTGAGCGAGCGTGTATGCATACCTGAGTGTGTGTGTGTGTGTGTGTGTGTGTGTGTGTGCGTGCATGCATGCATGTGTGTGTGTGTGTTTGTGTGTGTGTCGTTATGTCAGTATGATTTATGTGTTCTGTGATATATGGTCTGTCAGTCATATGCCCCAGATATTATGGGAACCGCTACCACATCAGCAAAAAAAAACAAAAAAAAAAACATTACCCGCTGTTGTACAGAGGTGTGCAGCATTTCATTCCATTTCAAATTAGAACCTTTATTTTGACTTCCTGCCACATGTTGGCACCACCATCATGTGCGCTGTGCAATAAAAGCTTATTCAAGCTATCAGTGGCAGCCTGTTCCCAATTGACGTCTTTAGCTTTGCATAAACTGTGACTCAAGACAAAAGACATCATCCTTATTCCCACACAAATCATAGATTCTTTGTGTCATTCCTATTTCTTGGAATTGTCAACCATATGCAATTGTTCATGCCGCATAGAGTAAACAGGAAATTTATAAAGTTTACACAGTTGTTGTATTTTTAACGTTATTTTGCCCAGTTGGTTAAAAATAACTGCTTATTTTTATTTTTCACGTATGCTTGTGAGATAATTGCCTTTTTTATTCATTATAGGTTATGTACCATGACTGACTCAAGCTTCATCATGGGCTTGCTTTTACTATTGACGAATATGATTAAATAACCCTTATGCTGTATTGCCATTGCATTTTCACTGTATGTCAGCAAATATATAATAGTGTAACGGTTCAAAAAACCTTTTGTGGACCGAAGCAATTCTTTCAAACGTTTTGCATGTTCAATGGAACTTCTTTGCAAATCTATAAATAGGCACTGTTGAGCCGCCAAAACTAATTTGTTTAAAGAATAGTATAAGGTCACATCACCAGGTGACACACCCTCTATCAACAAAGGCTATGTTGTGACATCGATCTTCAACAGAACAGCAATATTCTTCTGGTCAAAATACAGTAGGCCGTCTTCTTTTAAAAAAAAAAAACCTGTACTGATTATGTTTTGACTGCCGAATCTCATGAAAGCAACCACATTATTTTTGAGAAAGTCTGTGCTTTCGAAAGGCAAACTTAACACAGGTAAACAGATTCTTGCCACAAATGCAAACACTGTAGCCCAGTACCGAAATATCTTTTCCACGTTTAGTCAGAGACGTCTGTGAAGTTGTTCGTAGAGATGTACTGGGGACAGAGCGATGCTGTCGGCTGGGCTTTAGTGAGCTCTGCTGCAGGAGCTAGGCCCATTCAGGCCAAATCCCGTTTCCCGTAACTCACGACGTAACGCACTGTGTCTTAGATCTCACTACAACCATGCAAAAATTACAGCCTTTCCCCCATACCACTGTTCTACCTTTCCATTAGTCTTATCAGACACAAAACAACCGTTTCTTTCTCTCTTTCCCAATCGCTCTCTCTCTCATTCTTTGTCTGTCTGTCATTGTCATTCTTGTTATGACTGCCATTCAAGGTGGCTAGTAAACCACATCCTGACAAGACGTGTGTGAAAAACATTTGTTTTCACTTTCTTTCAACAAGCAGACTGATTGTTGCTTTTAATGCACTGCGACGTGGTTCCAATACTGTAGATCAAAGCCAGATAAACTCAACTTCTGTTAAGCGGTTCTGTGAACTGAAATTAAGATCCGTGCACTACGAAGACAATATTTTAATGGGATTGATGTAACCTAATCCTTTAAGAAATACGTTTAGCAATGAAACATGAGGAGATTATTACTTGCTTCCGCTTGCCAAAAGTTAACAGGTTAATATTAAATATAAATTACCCGAGTCTTTTTTACATAAATATAGAAACCGCTAGGTTGCATATTGCCCTTCCAGTTAGAATGGCAGCCTCTGTGTCCCTGGAATTTGCATAAGATTTACATCACACCTGCATTACAGTACAGAGAAAGGAGGCCTCCCTTTAGATTTCTATGGCAGACTTTGTGCATGCAAAGTTGCAGGTCGCTCCTCGTGAAAATTACCTGTTAATGAGATACTTGGTTGTGGTCTCCTCTACATCAGTTTGTCACTGGAAACAATTTACCTCCATCACATGGTGCACGTGAGCACACTGAAAGACCATTAATTTGAGTGGCCGTGTGGGAGGTCTACATGCAACTGTTTCCCATAATAGACAGTTGCCCAGTGTCAAGGTGCTCTACTGCTTGCACATTGAATGCGACCATGTGCGCAAGTTTTTGTGTGGGGCTTTCGAAAGGCTTGTCTCTTTAAATGTGAGCCATTTTCTGCCACAGGATGCAAAAAAAAATGGCTGCCTCTTCCAAAGGTGAAGAGTAGGACTATTGGAGGAAGAGCCCTTTGTTATAAAGTTCCACCGTGATGCCATCATTTGTCTTTTTTATTGCTGGAGCCGCTTGGGCTTTCAGTGTCTTTTCATCAAGATGTAAGAACACAATAACAATGGCATGTTCCTGTCTCCTTCTCTTTGAATGGCAGTTAAGTAAATATTTTCATGATCACAAATCACTTTTGCAGGCATTTCGTGTTAGCAATTTGTTAGCAGTCGATATTAGAGTGTCTACGTCACATTCTCACCAGAGCCGTGTAATAATTTGAACAAACCCATAAACTATGAGTAATACAGAGCAAACAGAGACCAGCCTTTTGTCATTCAAAACACAGACACAGTCCTGTGTTTGCTGACATATAGCTTTCATCTCTACACTGCTTTCTGGAACCTCATGTTTGAAGCTGAATTAATTTGATATTCACTTGATATGAATTAATTTAATTTCAAGTGAAACATATACACACCACTGTGATATCATTCTAAAATGCGTATGCATTAGTTATGTTTTATGTCAGTAATAAGGACCTTTAGGCGGTTGCCTTCTTTTGGGAATAACTGTGATGCGACAGTGTTGTTGATGTAAGTTAAACCACATGAAGTGTGACAGTGCTGTGTACGCATGTGCCTGAATTTCTGCAGGCACCATAATACGCTTCCTGCAATATAATGCTTCCAGGTGCCGAGAACCTTCCTGTTCTATAAATACGGAATATGACTGAACCCGCACTGTGCGGCTCACTTTCTTCTGTATCATGCAAAAACCTCCACCATTGGCTTATGATTCCAAATAATATTGATGAGTTTATGAATGTAATGAACGGAAACCGTTGATGCTCTAAATTTTACTGTCTGCAAAAAAAGCAATGAAAACAAATGGGCAAACCCGACACAAGCAAACACTAGTGACTTGTTAACTGCAGTAGGGTAAGAAGCGGCAGCTCAAATCATGTGCTTTTTTGGAGGTCACACGCATGTCTGAGGTCATGGAGTTGACAATTTGGGCACATTGCAAATTGGGGAGAAAAAAAAGGGGGAAAGCATGAATTTTAAAACATTTAAAAAACCAATCTCCAATTCTATATGGACAAAGATGACCACACCATATGCCTTCAAGCACAAAAAGGAACTTAAACTAAAAACACAGTGAAATGAGATGCACAGGAAGTCAGGAAGCAGGGTTAAAGGTTAAACCGATTACTCGGGCCCTCTCAGCGCTTACAGCTTCCTCTCCAGCTGTTCTCAATTTCCTCTCCCTGCAAAGATCTTTTCCCCACCCCACCAAAACACACACACACACACACACACACACACAAATACATGCACACACACTCACACACACACACAAATGCACACACACACACAAATACACACAGCCTCCCCTCCTTTTTCGGGGCAGCATTATACATCTCCTATTCCACACTGTTGAAGGGAGGGCCGCGATTCCCCAAGGTCATCGTGAGAACGCCAAGGACGGAGTGAGGCGTCATCTTCCTGAGGTCACAATCTGGGTGACCCCCCACCCCTGTCTGCCGGCAGCTGACGGGCAAGGCAGAGTAGCTCAAAAAAAAAAGACAGAGGGAAGATGAAAATAAGATATTCAAAAAGGGTCCAGAGACTCTTACGAAATCGGGGGGGGGGGGGGGGGGGGGGGGCACATAAACATGCACTATGTTTATGGCACAAAGACTATGAATGAAAGCAAACCCCTCCCCTCCTGTGCTTTCCCCTTAGCCCATGTTCTTCTGCCTAACTTCCTCTGCCCTCACTCCCATCACACACAGCCTGCAGTCACAGGAAATGCAAACCCAGATGAACCACTGTGTTTCTCAGCCCACAGGCTCCACACCAAGGAGGAGCGTAGCTTTTAGGGTCATTGGACGACTCCTGCCTTCGGGGGCCACGACCGCGTTGTGAATTGTTTTCGTGCTAAGCATCGCAACACCTTGTTTGCAGAGGTTCTTCCAACAGAACGCCTCCCACTCACTTTTCATCTCATTTCCCAACAACTGATTACTGCAACACGAATCGCTGCGAACAGAACAACAGAACAACAGAACTTCCTGTAATACTCCACCAGTGCGTCTGTGATCGCAGTTACCCGGCCCATGACAGTGTAATTTAACCAGTTGATATATTCTGCATGGTTGACGCTGCTTTTCATCTTAAAGGTCTTCGTCTCTGTCCTGTTTCTCACACGATTAAACGAGTTGTGATTTTTTTTCCCACATTTATTCTCTTACTCACAAGCAAATATAACATCCTGTTTGTACAGTTAATGACTAATACCTGTAAGTCTGGTTTTTACCTGCACTGGGTGCTCAGTCTATATGAAGCTCTTGGTTTCACAGAGCATTTCTGTGGGTATTGCTGCTGTCTTTGCTGCTTCAAGTGCTTTCAGGTTAACAATTAAAATGTGCCTCCCAAGGGGCTCTGTCTGTAAAGAGGCTTTCTCTCACCGCAAGCTCGGCCTATAAGCCTTGACATCGCTAGTTCCAGTCTGGACTCTGATTGGCCGACTACGACCAGGAGTCTGCAATGGCAGGTCCAAAATGGCCTTTTTCCCACCAGGGAAGGGGGGCTTAATTTGCCCATGATTCTTCCACTCACTACTGCATAAACATGCCGTAGCAACCCAGCAGGTGACTATGGGTTACCTATAGCACGCTGCGTGGATTGTATAAGTATGAGAGTTACGAATGACCTGCAGTGCTCTCTGTGTGGGTGTGGGTTACAAGCAAGAGATATGAGACCACAGTGCAATTAGCAATTCAAAAATAATGTTTGGAAAGAAAGTACTCATAGCAATAAACAAACAGAGATCACAATGGGTTTGCTTATTCGTGAAAAGGTGGTTGTTTGCACAGTGTAATTCAAATACTAACTATAAACTCAAAAGTTATGTTTTAGCATATATTAGTCTTGTTCTGGTGAACCTTCCATCAGCCTTACCTTTCAACATCTTATTTTTAGTTGTTATCAACAAAGGTTTTGCATCAAAAGAAACAACCGAGGCAACTGATGCAAAATAATGAGCATTTTCTGTACACAGCACGCACCCACATCATTTCTTTTAGCTGATTGGATCTAATCAACATGGTCCTCTTCGCCTGCGGTCATCCCACTGAACAACGCCTGCACGGATGAGTCAGTATAGCAGGGTCAGACAGGAAGGGAATGTTTAGGATGTGACGCATATTCATCTTTCTATGGACAATGCTCCTCCACAGTTCTATCACTGATTTTCATATAGTCTTTATTTAGTAATACACTTCCTGTTGAACTTGCTTTATGCGATTCAACCACCATCTACAGCCAATTGCTTTCCCCTCTTCATTTTCACAGGCCTTTAATCTTGCCCAAATATTTGTTTTTGCATCAAAAGCATCTATTTAGAAGACATCCCAAGATCTCACGGACTGTGGTGCCTGTGATCAGCTAAACGACCTGGCACAAAACCATTGCGTTCCTACTGAAGCCATGCACCACCAAACGTCTGGGCAACGTCATAAGAGTACATGATGCCTGAAGACACATCACATGGCTCTTCTTAAACCGTTCAAAATGCATAGCAGTAAATTATTTATTTAAAAAATACTCGCCGCACTGCAGTAACTGTGTATTCATATTTATGTCACATGACATATACGTAACTCCTATGCCTCATCTACAAATGACCAAGAAGTCTGAGACCAAAATGTTAATGTCAAATTGGTTTTAATTGAGAAAAAAACATAATGTTTCTCCATTTTGTAAAGTTTTTTAACGCTCTATGGGGACAGGCAAGGAGGCCACTGTTGATAAAAAGGTGTACTCTTTTGCTGCTAGCTTCTCTTGCTAAGTCTAGTCAATGGTTAAGAAAAGAAAAAAAAACACCTGCCATCCCACAAATTTGTAAGATCGCAGAGAATAGTACAGACCCCTCTCCATTCTTCAGACATAAAACCCACCATTCAACATCACTGTCGTCTCAATTTCCCCGTTAATGTCAAGTGCCATTAGCAAGGCCTGCAGAGATCCTATGACGGAGTCCGGCCTTTTACTTCTTCTTCTTTGATTGTATGGTTCTATTCTCTGCAGTATTCTCCACTCTGTTGCTATTGGTCTCACTGCAGGGGCCATTTAAACGGGACTCTCCTTGGTGTTCCTCTGTTATACCTTGCCTTTCATCTTCACAGACACAACATTCAGTGCAGCTACTCTTCTCTGTCTCCATCTCTCATCTTGCCTGTTAAATTACAAGCCCGGAACGACACCAACCTCAGGAATTCTGTAGTGATATTACTTATCGCGTAATGATCCTAAACAGCTCTCGCTGCTGCTTCCCATTCCCCTGGCACACAGACGTCTTTGTCCTCCATCTTATATGTCTCTTCCACATCCATATTAATCTTCAGAGGGTTTGGGTGTTTTTTGTAGTGTTTGAAATGATTAAGCTGTTAAGCAGATTTTGTTGACCCCCCCACCCCCATTCATAAGGTGAACACAGAAAACTCCAAACACACCACACACACACACACACACACACAGGGCTGGAGAGGCTACCTTTACCTGTGCCACACCACACATGCTGTTTTCAACGACTGCCATTACTGTGTCTATCAGTACGCCGCATGTTATTTCAAGAGCTAATTTAAATCCAGTCTGTAATGGACATTCCTCTCTCTTTACATTGTGGCTCAGTTTTTATATTTTTCTTTCTTTTTAAATACTTTTTTAGGGCTTTTTTTTTTAGCTTTATTGAAGAGCACAGTGCAGAGAGACAGGAAGAATGGGAGCGAGGGAGAGGGGGAGAAAGAGAGAGGGAGAGACAGGCCGGACCCAAACCGCCGAAGTCACGACCGGCAACGAGCACGTGGACGGCGCTCCACAGGCCACACCACCGAGACACCACTATATTTTTGTTTCTAATTACTATGGTCCATTTCTACTAGTTTCCACTTGGCTATATTACATAGTGATTTTTTTTTTACTATGGAAACTAGCTAGATCAGATAATGAATACATCTGGATTTGTTTCCAAGAGGTTTACCTCATGCGGAACTCAAGCAGGAATAGGGGTGAGGGAAACAGCACAGGGTGAGTAGACGCAGGCCGCGGGCTGCGAGTATTTCGGATCGTCACCTGTCAAGGTGCTCTCTGATTGGTCCACATCTGTCTCACACCACTAACTGAAACTCGGCCTACCCGAAAGCCGGCTAAAATGTTCTTCTTGTCTGTATCCAGGCAAACAAACAAAACCAACTGGGGAAAAAAGGAGGGAAAGGCAGTCTCTTAATGCTTTACATTTGTTGCCTCAATAAAAATGTGCTGCATTATGTCATTATACAAACCTCTGTGAGTGGTAATGAAAAAAAACTGATTTGCTCCTCACTCGCTGACTCAGTCCAGAACTTGGAATCAAAGGTGTTATATAAACATAATTAAAGCAGAATGACACTGTACTATTCCATGAAATATGATATGAGCATCTAGAGGAGGCAGCTGTGACAAAAATATGACAGCAAACCAAACATTACAGCCTTGTAAAATAGCCTTTCTGGTTCGAAGCAAGGACAAAGCGAGACAGAGTATTTTACAGTTAGATTACTGCATACAGTAATAACAGTCTCAGGAATTATAACATTAACATTCACTATGTAAATATTTGATAATATGTTCCATAAATTCATATGTAAGGACTGTCTCCTCAATTATTCTAGATGCCGGACACATTCCATTACAAATGAATTTAGTCTTCCTCCTGGCCATATCTACCACATAAAATATTCCATTTGACACTCTATTTATTTTGTTAATTTATTTTTATATTTACTCTGGAAAAAAAGGACAGGAGAAGCATTGATCCAGTAAAATAACTGGTTATGTGTGGTGCTTGCCCTACAGTGATCAGAAAGGACGAATTAATCTGCAACAAAATTACGGCAAAAAGATAATACATGGACAGGAGGGAGACAAAAAGAGGGGGTACAGGCAATGACTAAATGGGGGGGGGGGGGGGGGGTATTTGTTTAAAAATGCTCTGCCCAGAGGAATTTTTGAAGACAGTAATTGGCTTATTTTAATTTATTACTGACCAAAAGATGCAAATGTGTCTGGAAACTGACAGGTTACCATTACAATAGTTCCACTAACTGCCAAAATCTCTGGCCAACTATGAAGCATTTTAATGGTTGCTACACTGCCTGGCCAAAAATAAAAGTCGCCGTTGCACCCATCATGCATAGTGCCCACTGTACAAGCCTCTGGAGTCAGTGTTATGATCAGGGGTGGCTTCAATTGGTCAGGTCTAGGTTCAGCTACGTTATGCAGCAATAAAATGAAGTCAGCTGAGTACCTGAATGTACTGAATGACCAGGTTATCCCATCAATGGGCATATTCCAGGACGGCAATGCCAAGATTTATCAGGCTCAAATTGTGAAAGAGTGGTTCAGGGAGCATGTCCTGACCTTAACCCCATTGAAAGTCTTTGGGATGTGCTGGAGAAGACTTTACGGAGTGGTTCGACACTCCCGTCGTCAATACAAGATCTCGGCCACAAATTTGGAACTCTGGAAGGAAATAAATGTTGTGACATTGCATAAGGTTGTCGAAAAAATGCCACGACGAATGCGCGCCGTAATCAAAGCTAAAGGCGGTATTAGAGTGCGACTTTTTTTTTGGCCAGGCAGTGAATAACCATTGGGTCAGTACAACTACAAGCCCATCCCATATTGAATCAATGGATCATTCGTACAAAACATTGGTCTACTCTACTGTAAAGTACTACCTGCTATGTACATTATAAACAAGTTTGCAGAAGTGAATGTGCCATAATATAAAAGGCAAGGCTACTTAATGTCTCATCATTGTGATTTTATTTAGGTCCGTTTGCATTGATAATATATCACGCTTTCTGAAGACAATACGTTGAAGGAAAGTGTTCTTTTGAAAGATAGAGTGGTGCAAGAGGCAAACAGCCATAATCAGACAAACCGCAATGGCGAATACAACATGACTGAATTTAGCATTTCTCTGATTTACATCATCTTTACATGCTCACTGATTAGGCTCTTTAGATCCACACTTAAACCACAGTGAATGGGCAATCTACTCCCTGTGCCTGTAATACAATGCTAATTTCCCCACAGGCATTTCGTACTCTTTTTTCGTTGCCTTAAAAAATTGCTTTTCTCCCAAACATTTGTATGACTTATAGTCTTCTGTAATGAGTCTGAATCTAGTTTCAAGAGAATCAGGATCTTGATCTATGATTAGAGAGTAACTCCTTTTCCAATGAAGGCTTGATGGCAAACTCTCCCATGAGTTTTGAGTGTGAGAGAAAAATGTCATGCTGAAAAACACTTCTTTTATACCATTGTACTGAGTGCACAGTACTCAGTGGTTTCATAAACATCTCAGTATGGTTTTTAAAAGCCACATTCTGGCTGTGTTCCCAGGAGTTTAGCAGGATAGCCTTTCCCGTTTAAAAAAAAATGTTATTAATATCCAGCCCATCCACATCTTTTTTGAAGGCCCAAATGTTGACTCCCCACGTCCATGCACCTGCTCAACTACACTGAGTGACTTACATGACTGGGGGCGTGGCACCACAGCGGCTAAGCTCAAAGGGATAACATCAGCATTATCATTTGCCAAGGTTCAGCGTAAATGTCATCTTCTCTTTTTTAAATGCCTTTTCTGACCAACGCTTTTCTACCCACTTCTGGACTGTTTTCATTTTTTATTAACTAACCATTACTTCCCACACTGGCAAAAGTGGCCTTGTTTTTTTTAAATGTTCTTTTCCTTTTTCCAGATTTATTAAAAATAAATTAAAAACCAAGGGAGTCTCAGCAATATGCAGACAATGTTTGTTTTTCCCCTTGCCTTGTGTAGCCCCAGTATAACCAACCGTCACCACAAGTAAGTCAGCAGGTTTGCATGGATGTGGTTCATAGTCTATGGCTGTTTGTGCAACTGGGCGGTTTACATTGTGTACTTAGGGGAAGTATTGGTGACATATTCTCGCAGACAGTACTAGCTTCTCTAACGCTTTTTTCATTCCTTCCTTCCTCCCTTCCAACCTCTTTTTTACCACTCTTATTTAATGTGTTAGTGCATTCTTTCTCTCCCTTTCTGCCTGCCTCTCTCTCTCTGGTGCTCAAATAATACAAATTCATCTCTAATGTGCAGAGATTGTGGCTTAGCCAACAGAGACAGCCCGTAAGCAGAGCAGGTGACACCTACAAGGGTACTGTGGACTCCACTGCATGGAGAGCAACAGAGGGCAGTGGAGGCTGAACTGCCTGCATTACCAGCTACTGGTTGCTCACTTCATTTTTTTTATTTATATACTGTACAGCCTTTGTGTCAGTGAAATTCCACTAGCGCTCCAGGGTTCCCTCAGCTGCTGGATTTATGGCCTGTTAGAACTACTAGTCAGTAATAAAGTGAAAAGAGACAAATTCCTCAAATCGGTCCATTCTTGAAAAAAGAAAAGTACATATATGGCCTTGTACTGTAAATTTCGATTTATTCTTCCTGGAGACTGAGAATGGCATGTATGACCCCCTGGGGATAGAGGGAATAGCCTGCTCGCTGCCATTCATAATTCAGTTCTGTGATGTAATGCCATAATTCCAACGCATTTGCACATGAGTTTGGCAGTGCATTTTTTCGTTAACAATGGGCATGACGTTCTCATGGCTGGTGCCAGGCGAAAAACTCTAAATGGATCCCTCTGCACAATCAGCGTGGTTCAAGGTGTACTTCAGATTGAAAAGGAGCTAAGATCCTATTACGCACACAGGAATACACACACTGTGCGCTGAGGAGATAATGTCTGTCTTCTGTAGAACATGGGAATGCGTGGTCAAGCGTGCAAGGAAAACAGATTTTCTGTGAATCTCTCTGGAAAAAACACCCTCGAGCATCTGTATTTCTGGCAGATCCTCAACTGAATACTAGGACAAATAGACCTGGGTCAAATACATATTTGAAATGCATTTAATGTTTTAGATGGTGCTAAACACTACTGAAGATCCCTAAGAAATTTAAACTAAATATCTTACGAACCAAAATGCTAATCATACAATCTCATACTATCTATTTCCACCAAATATTCATTTTGTTTTTTAATATGGGTGAAAATATCTTCTTTTAAAGTTAACCTGCAGGTTTCAGTATTTTACTGGTGTATAGTGTTTTTAAAGACTTTCTAACAATCCAAGTGTTTCAAATAATAATTTGATCTGCTGACAAAATGTGGTGGGGCTCTAAACATAGAGGAAATAGGAACCTAATTAGATGACAGCTCACGGAGGAAACTTTGGTTCAAACTGTGTTATTTTCAGAGAGGCTGTGTCCTCCCATTTTGTTTAAATGAAGAAGAAACATCACATGTTACAGTTCAAGAAAACATGCCCCCGACTGTTTGAAATTCAAATGCACCCACAGCCTGAGAGAGAGGCACAAGAACATTGCGTTTCTTAAAATTTTAGGCTAATACTGGGTAGTGCCACTGCACATGAACCTGCAATCACGTACACCAGAGAGCATGTCTCTTTATCGTATCTAATGCTATCCCCATTGCATGGGCTGGCTCCCGACAATGTCCTGACAATTTACACTGTACATATAAAGTAAAAATATAATCCATGGCATTTTCTTGCTATTTCAAAGACCATATACACTCAGTACCTCCATATTAATCTTTCAGTAACCAACAGGAGGAAGCACCAGCAAGCAGCAGCCCAACCGAGATAACAACATGATTTAATTTTCCTCAATAAGGAAAAACCTCCTTTCGCATTGATTTTCCTGTGATGGCGTTCTCAGGTTTCCGTCTTCATTTAAAAACGAATGTATTTAGCAGATATACCTGCATAGTTTGAGGCTATATTTTTTTTTAGCACTCTCGACAATACCCAGGTGTTAAAACATAAACTTTTCTCTGAATTCATAATTATGTCTATTAAAAATGCACTGACTTAAGCATGGGAGAAAAAAAAACTTCAAAATATAAGGGAAGGAAATTTATCAGATGCAAAATAGTAGGATTCTCACCACAGTGCGATCTAGGGGTATCTGCATATCTGATTGACGCTGGGAGATGCTGAATGTATTCTCTGTAAGGACTGCTCACATTTCCCTGAGTTTGCTACTGTGGAAAGTATTATGATGACTGGCTCTTTCCAGAAGGATCTTACTTCCAACTGACTCAGGGTTTGAGGGCTTGATGCTCATAGCGATCAGAAAGCAAGTCATGGCTTTTACACAGTTAGTTTCACAGCCTGCGCATATAGAGCTGTGTAAAAGGTGCAGGACAAATGAGGCCTTAGATGTCTGAGACTTAAATAAACATATAAAACATATTACTGCACTTAGATCAGGGGTGCACAGTTCTAGTCCTGCAAGCCCTGGAGGGTGTCTGCAGGTTTTTTGTAGTTTCATTTCAATCAACGGCCAGTTTAGGCCTCGGAAACCCATGTTTGGTGTGGTCCCTTTAGCCAATCAGCGACTAAAGTTAATCACTTAAGTACTGAAACATGCTAAAAACCAGCACACACATCAACCCCTCCAGGACTGTGCACCCCAGACTTAGATAGTCCGCATGTACTTTACACTAAAACGATACTGTTAAGAATGTGGTTGTACATCCACTGCATCTATTCCATGTACAAATCCACGATACCATGATAGTCAGTCCTCAAATGCCTACATCCCCTTGCTTTGTGCTTTCATTCATGTACTGGAAGTGCAAAGCAGAGAGGTAGAAATCCTACTATCATAACCTCCTATGTACACCCATTATTAATACTGCACATACAACATTTCTGTAGAACACTATCTACACGCTCATTGCGAGCCACGACGTTGGCGGTTCAAATCCGACCGCGCGACCTTTGTCGCATGTCTCTCCCGCTCTGTCACTCCCCATTCTTCTTGTCTCTACACTGCTATAAAACTGAAAAAGCCCTAAAAAATATATATTCTTTTTAAATGAACAAGATTTATTGGCAGAATTAGTCATCTCCAGAAGTACTTTCTCTTTCTAGACCTGTGCAAAAGAATCAAGGACACCATGGGCTTCTTATCTGGGGCTGTCTGGCTGCGTTTTTGCTTTATTTGAGTGATTTCGGAAGTGTCAGGCCTGCAGCATAAACACACAGCTTGGAGTGTAAACTCTGCTTTTCCTGTTATCTCTGTCTCAAGAGAATATTTGGACTGGGAATGCATGCCTACTGGTCACATTTCTGTTGCAAAAAAAAATGCTGCAATAAACACTTCAGGATCAACACTGTACTATGCTGACATCTCCCTTCTCTGGCTGTGACACATGACCGTAAATAAGACTTGTGTGTATCCACACACACACACACACACATATTGATACCTGTGTCGCCATGCACTGCCAGCTTCTAGCCATTCTCTCATCCCTGTATTCAAGAGCTCTGGGCTTCTTCTGTTCTGCTGGTATTAAGGTCAGAGTCGAAACTAATGTGCCAAGATCAAATCAGTTTTCAGAAGCCACTTTACAGGGCCCATTTCTTCACACTGGTCTCCCTCATGGCTTCCATTAGAATATGCACGGCTTCAGATCAATTCAGCGAGACAGTGTGGTCCGCCCTATCCTTTCAGTGTATCTGCAAATGGCTGCACGAGCCAGTCAAAATGAGCATTATTGAATTATTCAGAGAACAGTAAACAGGTTTTTTTTTTTTTTTTTAAATGGCACATGAAGTTTGATGACTGCGCTCTCACGGTAAACTTCTATTTTTATGACCAATTATGTCTGATGTCACTACGTCTGTATTTCCATTTCAAACTTTATCCAAACCCCTTAGATATGAGTATGAATTGTTATTGGAGTCATCTTTGCACACTATAATCACTTATGAAAGTCCAGATGAATGGAGCAGGGTCATGACTACATGGCCTGGGACTGTGTCCTTCCAGGTCAAATGTCACCAAAGATATTGGATATGTGCTTGATCAAAATGTCTATTTGAGAGTCATGCCACCTGTTGTAGTTTCTTAACTTGTTTTGGGATGTCCACTTCCATCCTTCTTCTCAGTCCAACTCTGACCATTAAGACATCATTTGAATGTTCTTCCAAAGCCACTGAAACTGGAGCTGAACCCTTTGCATGCATTGTGATTTAAACACTGTGGCCCACTCTGATCGAATGAAAATAATATAACAATCACAGAAGAAAGTGTCTGACCTCTGTTGTTTTTTGAGAGGAGAACACTTTTCCCCTGATTTTTAAATTTTGTTCAGATGGGTATGGGATGGCATTTGCATCCCATGCACACAAAACATGTGCGCATATTTATGCACTGGAAATGTATGCAAATGTTTTCAGGGCAATTACTGTGCACAATTACTGGCATTTTCTCCTTGGTTTTGCATAGTAAAAGTCTACATCTACATTGGTATACATCTCAAGAACTAAAGCAAAGTGGACATCAACAGAATTCATATAATTAAATTTCCTAACAACCAATCAGTATATTATATCTCCACAGCCTGAAAGACTGCCATAAGTTGCTTTTAGAGTTGATTTTAAAATTTTACTAATTACTTTTAAAGCATTAAATGGTTTAGCACCTGCCTATATAGTTGAGCTTCTTACCCCTTACTTACCAAACCGGACACTCAGATCTGCTAATCAGAATCTGTTGGTTGTTCCAGATTCTAGGCTAAAGACGAAGGGTGACTGTGCCTTCTCAGTGGTTGCGCCTAGACTCTGGAACAGCCTCCCACTCAACTTAAGAACTGCAAACTCAGTATGCACTTTCAAAAATAACCTGAAAACTCACCTTTATAAACTAGCTTTTACTTAAAAGTATTATTTTATTTATTTATTTATTTATTCTTCTCTCTTTTTTATTATCTTGTATTTCTGTATACTTATTGTTCTTGTTCTTCTGTTTGTTATATATTCTGTCATTTTTCCTTTGCCTGTCAAAGCACCTTGTATCCTTGCATTAGAAAGGTGCTATACAAATAAAGTTATTATTATTATAAATTTAACCACAAGTCTCACAGAAGAACTGTGCAACAATATTACATTTCTAAATTATATTAACCACTGTCATTTTGGTAGGTTTGTTTGAATGAGACATCTGGATACATTGGTACAATTGAGCTGGTTCAGACTGACAGAAACTGCTTGAAGAAAAATAATGGTTTTGAATCGCATCATATTTTAAAATATGGAATATATCCTATCTAAATTAAATTAAATTGGGGAAATTGTGGGGGTGGTCGAAGTCTTACAAGTAATAGGTTAGAATTAATAGATCCAAATACTGTCAAACGGTCATTACCCAGCTCCATGCCACGATAAGGACATTTAATGATTGAGAATCATTAAATTTCTATATTATCGTTTAACTCTTACACCATTATGACCACGCATGTGACCCAGTTTGATAACGGTAGATGTTATACGTGGAATCGGTAGTGTAGCTAACTACTTGTTGGCGTAATCCTCAACAAAGGCCAAAGCACCGCTACACCACAAGTGTGCTATTAACAAAGCATTTAATGAATCTTAGAAACGCTATGCTTTTGAGTAACAGCTTGCTAAACGTAAACGGATGTGTGAACTGGTATTCCTCCTCTTAGCTGCAGACTACCTTAACACGTAAGATCTGTCAAAAAAGAATGTGTCCCCATTGGCCTGTAGTACACAAAACGAATGTCAATAGTAGGCTACTGGTTTAGTAACCGGTGGTAGACGGACTGGAAAAGATATAGGCTACAGACGGACTGGCATAGCTTTCTCCCGAATAGGCTACAACAGAAGACTACTCAGCCTCGGTTTCCAAGTACCATTTTATGAAGTTAAGATATTGCATCACCACTGGTAAAGCAGTGTATACGAATCTGAGTCAAGCCTTCCAGCTTCACATTCAGAGAAAAATGACGGCTTAGGCTACATCCCTGATCAGATAGAACTATCACATAGGTATATTCTAACGTCTTACCTTCTCTTGCCTTTAGCAGTACTGTGTTGGCCACGATATTCTCCAGCTCCATCAAAATCCTGTGTGTTATTACCGTGAATCAAGGAAAGTGGGAGCACAGTTCGCGCAGAAATAATTCAGATCGTTTCCCCCGCTTCTTCTCTTCGTTGTTCGTGCCCAAATCGTTTGCGTTTTGTTGTTGCTGATGTATTTATCCCTCTTTAAAATACTAATTATCTACTGACTGAATATTGTGAATTAGTATAAGAGCTCTGTACACATGCTAACAGAGAAATCATTGTAATGTAATTGTAAGCGTGGTTCATGTTGTCGGTTCCAATATCGCATTGGAAGAGCATTTTCCAATATAAACATAGGCTACAGCAATCTTCAGCGCAATTTAGCGAGGAGTGCCATTTAAAATAACTTTCATTAATCAGCATCAACATCAAGAAGCGTCTATATTCTTTAAATACATTCAGTAGTGCCACTTAAAGTGGAAGAAGCTCGGTAGCTCCCTTGGAATTAGGGAGTTGGTAAAGTACACTCCGGGCTGTCACAATATCATCGTGCTCCCCCTCTCGGTGCGTAATCCAAGCAGGGTTGTTGTTTTTTCTTTCAGTTGTAAGGTTTGGCGAGGTTCCAAGCGGCTTTCCCCGTGGCTCTGGTCAGGTTTAGGGTGAGATTAGGCAGGTAGGTTACTGTTTCCCATTGGATCCTGGACGGCCAGCTTGCCTCCGTTTTAATTTGTTTTGGGTTATTTTCTAACGCGTATCTGGATGCAGCGAGGTGACTGCTGCGTTCGACTCCACCGCCCGTACCACAAGCGGTCGGAAGAGGCGTATTCACGGCTGGCCCTGACGCACGGACGCTGAGAGAAGAGGCATGTCTGGCTGTCAAAGACATCTGATAGCTGAGCATTTTTTGTCACCCCCTTCATCTACAATGCCAAAGGGGGAGGGAAGCGGATGTAAGATATTGTGATTATAAAACAGTACTGTACGATGCGACTGGAGGTACGTTACATGCTACAAGGAAAAATATAGTCATAACCAGATAACACATTTAAGTTGTGAAGTGTTGCCAGAATTGGTTGGCGTATGCTTTACGCAATCTGTTATCAATTTAGTGTTATAATAGATACTCCTAATGCGTTCGCCTATATCGAATCTTATTTATGCAATAGTTTGTGCGTCTTTGAGATATTAAGAAAACGCAATGTACACTTTTCCACCATTTGAACAGTCCGTGTGAAACTTGAATGTTGGTTATTGACCTGCTTGGTCTATAGCAATACATATTTTTTTGTGTGTCACTCCTCCACAATCCACAACTGCATATATTGAACCATGCTAAAGCTTTGTCGCATACTTTTATTGAGAGTACTAATTAAACCAAGGTTTGATTCTGACGGAAGATAAATTCAGCGATAAGTAATGACATATATTTTTTATGTGACGATGAAGTCCCATTAAAGAAAATTTAAATGTGTGCAAGAATCTTCAATGTAAAATAATATAATAATATACAGGAGCGACTGGAGGACAGTCCTGCTGTTAGGCATAAGTAGTCCTATAAAAAAAGCACATGGTATCGAGAAACATAAAAAAAGTAGAAAAATTTGAGCAGATCCCTTTGACATTGATTAAAGGGGTCCTGACCAGAAGTAGGAAACTGAAAATGCTTTGAACACAATGCTTTGAAATATGGGTAAAGGCTTACCTTTTCCAAAAAATAATTAAAATAATTATTTTTGCTCAATGTTAATGTAATGTTATTTTTACTCAATGTTAATGTAAAAAGCAACCAGTTTCCCTCTTCATAGTAACCGCTTAACCTATTAAAATACTTTATAGAAACTGAAACTTTCTGTGCACAATATTCTTGTAAGACTCAAATTATCTTTCTTTTTTTTAACAGGCTCAACTTGGGTTGCAGTGCAATTGCAATTACGTACAACTGCTGTATTGAGCTAATTAGCGCCATCTCCTGGGACAAGAGACGTATGCTTTCTGTGGGTACGTCCCAATACTCGAAATGCACCCTCCTTTCCATCGCTACCACTTCCTCTCCTCCTTGCCCCGGAGTCTGATCTTTGTGTTTTAATCTAATGTTGCTGATTACATCTTAATTACGCATTAATGGTTACATATTAATTAATGTCTTGCCGCAAACCGCAATGTCAGGTACATTGTATACTGTACATGCAAATACTTGTACTTGAAACATTCAGGCAGTTTTGTATACTTCCGTGTAGGAGAGGAGTGGTAGTGGGGGAGTGGAGGAAAGGAGGTGGGAAGTGAAGAATATTGGGACGCACCATATGCGTTTAGATGCAGGTTTGTCTTATGCAAGCTCCTAAGTTCGCCTGCCATAAATATTCGCATGGCGTTTTCATACCAGAATCGTTTAAGCAAGTAGTGTCGGCATGGGTCCATGGGTTCGTCAGGAAAGAAAACTTGTGCAAAAAAAGTTAAACTGAAATCAAACCAAGCTGGGCATTCACCTGGCAGAGAGAAAGTTATATGGCACCTGCTGGAATAGACCGGAACAGGAAAAACTCCATTGGCTATGACCAGATGGTGTGGAAACCCAGTACTATAGCCTACACTAACATAACCTAAGAGTAAGATTAGAAATGCATTTGAAATGGTTCATTATCTCAATTTTACCTGTCTTTAGTCTTACTAAGTCAAGATATTACAAACTACATTTAAACATAAACAGAGAGCTGACAGACGGTGCCGAGTTTGAACGTGGAAATTACTTCTGTCATGAAATCATTAGGATTTCTCTCGAAAAAGGCTACCGTCACATTGCGGAGCATTAATTAAATCTGAACAATAAGGCATCCTAACCAAGTGCAATATGTATACCATTCTTTCCTCCATCACTGCAGTGATAAAGTGGTCTGCATATAACCTGAAGTTGTTAGTTGGGATCCATTAGGATTTACAGTGCAGTGGGCACCCACACACCAATATTTAACACAAAATCAACAACCACAACCCAAACTTGATAAAGCCATTTACGAAAATATGCACAAATAAGGATGCGATACTAAAATGCACCACCACTTTATACGTCACCAAATTTTCTAGCAAAATGTCAGTGGGTTGAGTTCGACGTGTGTGCTGTGGGTGTTCCAACTTTACTACAGTGAGGAGAAAAGGGAATGCACGCAAATGGTAAACGTGCACATCAGGAATATGACCAACAGAGTTTGTGCTTCCCAGAACAGAGGCCTAGTTAATGCACTATAGTTCAGAGAACATTAGGGGAATCTCTTGGATCTTTACCCCAGAGACTTAGAGCTAGCATGTTACTATTCAAAAACTCCCCCAGAGTGCCAGCTAACAAGCTAGCTTGCAAGCTCCAAATGTTTTATTTTTGTATGAAATCACACAAGCTGAAAGTAGAGCTAGCTAGAGCCAGCCAATTACTGTGAGTCCAGGGGGGTATACTACAAGGTAGGATTACTGAGTTAGCTGGATAACTGCACCAAGTAAAATCTGGAACAGCTTTTTACTGCAGTCCATGTTCCAGATTTGAGGGTTTTACTCAGTGTAGTTATCCAGCTAACTCAATAATCCTGCTTCATAGTACCCGTAGTACCTGCTTCATAGTTTGAGAACAGCCCTGAATTCCCTGTAGGCATACAATAGAACAGGGTCCAGTAGTGCCAGTTGTTTCTTTTCTTTGTTCCATCAGAGTTAATTTGCACAGCTTTATGGGTTATCGTTATGGAGTCTGAGCCTAAAGTTTCAGCATCTGCACAGTGAAATGCCAAGTACTGCCAGCACATGGCGACCTGAATTAATTAAACCTAATGATTAATCCAATTAATTAAAATTGCATTGTGGGGAAAAAAGACAGTGAGGAAACCAGGTACTAAAGACAAAAGGAATGAGTCAACATTGCAATAAGCAATTCTTTAAATCAAATATCATACACAATATACTTTGCAACTAAAAATATAGTTAATTGGACACAGTTCTTGGCAATAATTTGTTTGATCTCTTATTTTAAATGGTAACCAAAAATCCACCATTAACAAGACAAAAACCGTACAAAATAAAACTGCAGATCCATAATTTATGAAACGGCCTGATCACAAGAAACAAGTGCTGTCATTATCTCCCTATCAGTCCAGTGTAACGTCACCCGTTACAGGCAACAAAAGACAATTTGTAGATATTTTCCATTAAATTAAAACACTAGGAAACAAAATGCAGTCAAGTTTTGGTACGCAATGTTCTCTCGAGATCAGTTGTCCTTCTTGTCCCACGTTGCCCAAAAGTTGCCATCACTTACAATGCGAGTGTCCAGTAAAACAAAATGAATTGGGAAGAAATGGAGGAATCTCTTATTTCCCCTCAGTATTCATCCAACAGGTCTGTCCTGGGAACGGTGAGTCCCCGGTCTTTCAGTACCTGCAGCTTGGCTTTCTCCGCCTCCTGTTTGGCTTGCTGATGTGCCCTTTGTTCTTCCAAGATTTCCTCGATAGACACTTGCTGTAGCTCTGTGTCACACTCTTTCTCCAGATCCTGACAACATTAAAAAAAACAAACAATGAATAATAATCACTCTGTCTTTAATACCAGGGTGTGAAATTAACACCCACCACCTGCTGCTGAAATTTTGATTGTGGCTGGTATGATTTTCTACTCTAGCAGCCACTTTGGCAGGTAAAATGTTGAAAATAGCTGGTGATTTGTAGAATCCACAAGCCACTCTAGCCAGTGGGTGACAGTTAATTTCATGCCCTGTTTAATACACATCACATTGATAACGTTGAATCATCTCATCCCAGCCATGTCTCATGCCCAGCTGCAGCAGTTCTTTCAAGCCTGCCTCAAGAGTGCCTAAACTGGAACAAGCAATTACACACAATTATATAATTATTCTGCTATACCAACCATGTCCAAACAGCAAGGGTTAACAGACCTACAAGTTTTGCAACTGTCATGTTAATAACCATCTGTAATTAACTGCATTTTTAAAAAAAATTCTACTTAACTATTTACACCCGCACGCACATTGAGCAGGGGGTATTGTTTTCACTCCTGTCTGTGTGTGTCTGTGCGTGTCCCGTGCGCGTGTCCCGTGTGTGTCCCGAACAAGTCTACTCCGATTGTGATGAAACTTTGTGGAAATGTTGACAGTTGTGCAATGACCTGTGACTTGCATCTTGAATACATCTTTTCAAAATGGATGTAATGCATATTTTTGAGTCTGGAACAATGCGTTTAAACAAGTCTCATTTGTTAAATAACTGTGTAATAACAGTTATTGTTGAATAAGTGTTTAAATTCATTTTTTGACTGTATTTGTAACTTCACCGCCCAAAAAATGTCAGGTGGCGCAACCAAATATTTGTAAAAATATATGTTTTCCCACTATTTATTCTAAGTGAAATCTTTGGCAAGTATCCCTTAGAGCAGGGGTTCTCAATCCTGGTCCTGGGGGACCCCTGTGTATGCTGGCTTTCGTTGCAACCGCAGTTGCAATCCCAGAATTTTAACAAGCTGTTCATTTTTCTTAATTAGGTGCTTGTCATGTTTGGAGGAATTATTCACCCTCTTAAGCCACATTATATCAGAAATAGCTATGGATGCCATGTAGAATAAACACCCCATGTTCACATTGTGCTATATTATTTAAAAAAGATAAGAAAATTATTTAACAGATCCATTTAAAGACTGATTTGAATCAATAGGCTCCTAATTGGTGAAAGTGTGGACACATGGCCACTAAAATTAACCATTTCGTAGATAATGAAGAATTCAAACACAAAGCAAATGATAACGAGCCAAACCTGCATTGTCTTAAGCTTAAAGAAAAAATTGAGTTAAACACATGTGTTCAACAACCTAATTAGGAGCCTATTGATTCACTTCACTCTTTCATTTGAGTGAAAATACATTATTTTGTAACCTTTTCTTATGTAATTGTTGCAATATAGCACAATAAGCACAATGTGAACATGGGGAGTTTGTTCTACATGGCATGCATAGCTATTTCTGACATAATGTGTCTTAAGTGGGCGAATAATTCCTCCAAACATGAAAAGCACCTAATTAAGAAAAATTAACAGCTTGTTAAAATTCTGGGATTGCAACTGCGGTTGCAACGAAAACCAGCATACACAGGGGTCCCCCAGGACCAGGATTGAGAACCCCTGCCTTAGAGTGTCTACAATGCCTAACACATTATTATTTTGTGGTTGTGTTTTGTATTTACAATAATTTAAGATTATTTCATTCTAGTGGCCAGGTATTTAGCATCTTTAGCATCTGATTTTACATTTAAAGACAGAAAAATAATTATGCAAATATACAAATGAATGCATTCAATACAATAGCTATTCACATCATAGTTATCAACCATTTAAAAATTCTAAAGTCAATAGGAATTATTGGATGGGTAAAGCTTGTGCGTATTCTACTCGTTTTTTTGGTTTTTAATAGAACTTGTATTTATCCAGTTCCATTCAGCTTTCAGTTTATATAGCCTATTTCAGTTCAACATGCTCATACTAATCTGGAGGAAATGATGACAACTTCTGAGGCCTATGCACTCTAGCACAGTGGTTCTCAAATTCGATCCTGGGGACCCCCTGTGTATGCTGGGGACCCCCTGTGTATGCTGGTTTTCGGTCCTGGGGACCCCCTGTGTATGCTGGTTTTCGATCCTGGGGACCCCCTGTGTATGTTGGTTTTCGTTCCAACCACAATTGCAATCCCAGAATTTTAACAAGCTGTTAATTTATCTTAATTAGGTGGTTTTCGTGTTTAGAGGGATTATTTACCCTCGTAAGCCACATTGTCAAAAATAGCTATGCATGCCATGAAGAATAAACGTTCCATGTTCACTTTGTGCTTATTGTGCTATATTGCAAACAATTACAAGTTAATTTTTTAAACTGATCAAATTAAAGAATCAATTGGCTCCTAATTGGGTTGTTGAACACATGTGGTTTAGGTTCCCTGATAATTATTTCCTTAAACTTATTAACACGATGCAGGTTTGGCTTGTTATCACTTGCTTTGTCTTTGAATTCTTCATTATTTAACAAATGGTTAGTTTTAGTGGCCAGGTGTCCACAATTTCACCAATTGGGATCCTATTGCTTCACCTCACATCTTCATTTGATCAGTTAAAACATTATTACCTCTCTTTTTGTAATTGTTTGCAATATAGCACAATGTCAAAATTGGACTTTTATTATTCATAGTATGCATAGCTATTGCTAACATACTATGGCTTAAGATGGTAAATAATCCCTCTAAACAGGAAAAACACCCAATTAAGAAAAATGTACTTGTTAAAATTCTGGGATTGCAACTGTGGTTATAACAGCATACACAGGGGGCCCCCAGGACCGAGTTTGAGAACCACTGCTCTAGCAGAATGATATGCTTTCACTGTACCACATATTACAACCCTAGCAATCGCCTGGTAAGACCCTAGCAACCACCTAGTAACACCTTAGCAACCACCTAGTAATACCATGGCAACCACCTACTACACCCTTGTAACCACCTCATATCACCCTAGCAACCCGCTACTACACCCTAGCAACCACCTAGTAAGACCCTATTAACCAACAGGGACCCTAGCAACCAACAAGTAAGACTATAGCAACCACCTAGAAAGACCTTAGCAACCACCTCTGTCCATTTTGAAAGATTTTATACAATTAATGGTATTCCACTTAAAAAAAAACTATTTTAAAGTCAATAGGAATTATTGGATGGGTAAAGCTTGTGTTTTCTACTTGTTCATGGTTTTTAATAGAACTTGTATCCAGTTCCAGTTCCATTCAGCTTTCAGTTCATATAGTCTATTTCAGTTCAACATGCTCATACTAATACATGCCATTGCTAAAAATGTCTATCGTTTGTTATGTAATGCCTAATTTCTATTACCAAAATATAGTGTTCTCTGTCCTTTGCTTTTTCAAGCCAACTTGAAGTTTGTGTTCAAACTTCTATTGTCTACAGTCTTTCTGTAGGGAAGGCCTGTTCTAAACCTTATGTCGTACCACAGTCACATTATAATCACATTATACAGTGAAAAGTTCAATAATATGCAAACTCAGAGTTCAGAAACTCTAAATCTAGAATTATAAATCATGAAAAATGTTTGAAAGTGTATAACATCTTTAACTTAAAACTAATAAACATTTTAGAAATGTATTAGATGATCTTAGAGCTTTAAATAACATTATTTAATATAGTGAATTCCTTGCAGTTGCGCCACTTGACTTACTGGTTGCGCCACCTGACTTTTGAAACTAATTTCAAATTAAACAGGCTTCTACTTGGACGCCTGTATTAGTTTTTGCCATTGCTATCAAATTCATACATATAATTTTTAAATAGAATAAAGAGTTTTATGATAAAATAACATTTTCCTAGTTTTACATTGGTTGTACCATCTGACATGGAAAGTGTACCTGCCTACCTACGAGTTGAAAGTAGCTATTTTTATCAATATTTGAGAGATCTACAAACCTTTTCACTCAGCCATTTGGGGTCCTCGTGATGATGCAATATCCTGTTATTACCTCTTCACCGCATAATAAAAGTCCCATGTTTACGGTTGTGCCACCCTGACATTTGAGAACATACAAATTGCTGGTCAAAAGTTTTTCATTTATCTCAACAGCTTTAAAACTATTGGTATTTGTAAAATTTGGTTTATTTGAAAGGTTTTAAATATAAAATCATGCCATAGTATTTTATTTTGAATTTCATTAAAATACCATTTTTAACAGTTTTCTTAGTCTGTTCATTTGCACGGACGGTTGCGTCGCCTGACATTTTGGGGGGTTTGAAATGCCAAAACATAAAAGAATATATATTATTTGAATGTACTGAAAATGTATTCAAACTAAATAGGTTTTATAGAATAAAGTGATACATGTCATGAATTGATTAAATTATTTTAAAAGGAAATAATGCAGTCAGACACAAAAATATGCACATCATGTCATTGACCCAGGTGTAGCATCTCTGGAGTGCCAATCCAGTTTTACAATGCACTAAACTGCACAAGTGATTTTCCTTTCATAAATTTCATACAATGTATAGGATGTTGAATTATTATCCTTACAGTACCTTGGCCAAACTCAGCCAATTGATCATAAGATGTGAAGATCCGAAGGACACTTACTATTTCTCCAAGCAGGACAACATTCTCTCCTCTTACAATGAAAATTCCTCGGGGAATGTCCCCATACTTCTTGCCAACATGGATGCGCTCAACAGTCTGATGCAATACAAGATTCGCTGTAAAGAAATGGAGAACTGACTCAGTTGTGGTAAAAGGAAGGTTTGGGGTACCACAGGAGTACCCCAACTGAGGTATAGAGACACCATAGGAATACCCCAACTGGGCATTGGGACCTTCTTCACAATGAAAATATTTTCCCTTTATGAATACCCACGTCATATTTCCTTTGAGTGCATCACATCAACCCAGTCACAAATAAAATACACTTGGTAATGCTATGATCAGGCCGGCTACACATTTATTTATTATGATAGTAACTGAGTGGCAGTGTAGTATAGTGGTTAAGGAACCGAAAGGTTGCAGGTTCGATTCCCAGGTAGGACACTGCTGTTGTACCCTTGAGCAAGGTACTTAACCTAAATTGCTTCAGTATATATCCAGCTGTATAAATGGATAATTTGTAAAAAATGCTAAAAGGTTGTGCAAGTCGCTCTGGATAAGAGCGTCTGCTAAATGCCTGTAATGTAATGTAATGATATAGGCTAGCTCTATAGTATAACATCCCATTATGGGCATGTTTCCACATTGTGTGTTAAACAGCCAGTTGCAGCCTGTATGGGGTACTGGAGGATAATGTAAACGTGTTATTGAGGTGGGGGGCATCGGCACTCCCTAAGCCAAGGCGATTTTTAAGACAAATTGAGAATCCCTGAGGTATAGCCAGTGGCGTAACGTCGGCTGTAAAATAGGCCTTCGGTAACGTTACCTTTATACGGATATTAGGCCTACTCTCAACCCGTTTCTACTTATAGTTCTTAATTATCAATCAAGCAATTCAATAACTGAATAACAAACATCAATGAATATATCAAGTTTTTCTGTGCTAGTATTTTTCTTTGCGTCATAAAATGGGTGGCACTTAAATATATGTAGCGACGGCCTGCGCGTTGGAAAAAGTGGGGATTACTTGTTTCCGTTTATTTAGATTCAGTAGCCTAACAATCAATCCATTCATTCTCTGAATAATCAAGACCAATTTGTAGCCTAATGATTTAGAAATGATAACGACAGAGACAACTTAAGATTGTTTAACAAGGATCAGGCAATAATCTGAATGCGTTAAAGAATGTAATTCATTTTAAGACGACACTAAAATTAGGCAAAGCGATTTAAACATTAGAAAGCATAAATTTAAAGAGGACAGCCTCTTAAGTGTCTCGAATCGTTGAGAGCAGCGCATAATACAGGCTAGAAATACTCATTTACGAAAATCTACGTTGAACATTTAAACATGGAGCATTTAAAAGTCAGAATCTTCGCATGATAACGCATCATAAATGTCGATATACAAAAATGCAACACAAGTTTTATGTTGCACAGAAGAATAATGCCATCTCAAAATAACTTGGTAGCCTAATAATTAACTTCTTGTTCTTGGTTATTGAGTGAATCAATTATTTGATTGAGAGCGATCATCCGTTAAAGGTAAGTTTACAGAAGGCCTAGTTCTACTCCCACGGCACGCCACTGGGTATAGCTGTCCCTGAAGTCTAGAAAACGTTAATTGAATTACGGCAAGTTAGCTTGCAAACTATATGTACTTTCGCCAATTCGCCAAAACATCTCTTGAGAACAGTCCCAGAATCCAGCTGCACACAATCAGCCTGTGAAAGTTAAACAATAGATGTTTAGTATGTCACAGGCAGTTGATAATCGACTAGGTAAACGGTAACCTACTTACATACCAAACTGGTCAATGCTTCTAAGAAACCCAATCAACGTTCTTCCGTCTCGGAGAAGGACAAGGTGTTTTTCTAGAGAAAAGTTTTTTTTTAAAATTAGAATAAATGGAAAAATACTGACGTACGAATGCAAACCTTGGTTGGTATACATATTTAGCCATCTGTTTAGCAAACGTTTAGTTTGGTTAGTAAATAGAGCAAGGCATAATCTATAGTTATGTGTATTACTAGATTATGGGCAGCTGGCTGTAGTGTAGTTATCTAGGCTAATTTATGCATTTCTCACTGATAATCAAATAGGCTAGTACTCTGAACAGTGGCTAACAATAACATGCAATGTGCATCGTACTTCTGCGAGCGCGTCATGTGAACAAGGAAACACATCTCAATTCCGAAATCGTTGGATAGTTATATTGAGAAAGCTACATACAACCAATGCTTGCGAGCCACGTTAGCTATAGCTACCTTCCAACGCACAGTTAAACACACTAGCTTGTCACATTGTTTCGCACCCATCAGGCTTGAATACGTTCAGACTTACTGTCGATATCCTCGATGAGGCTAGCTGTCCCCGGCATGTAATTCATTGTGTTCAGTACTCTTCCCACTATTCTACTTGCATTGGCTAACTGTCTATTATCTTTTTAGACCATAAATCATTCAAAATGTGCACCCCTCTCTGGAGGAAGTTCAAGCTCTCAGGACCACTTCCTTCCAGACTTAGCTAACAAGCTAAATTCCTAGCGTGCTAGCTAACCCTTTATAGCTAGCTTCGGGTTCCGCGAGGCTCGAAAGAACTGCATGCACGTGGGGGGGTTCTTATAAACTGGCCTCGCGTAATTGATTCTTTACACTGTACACTATTTTTTATGTTATTTGTTGTTCTAGAAGTGAAAACGTATTTTACTAACGTTACCTGGATTTATAAATGGTAAGGAATCAATGTCGATTCCGTGCATAGTTAGTCAGTTAGTTACTTGGAAGTTATGTATAAACGAAATTGGGGGTGCATGAGAACTTGAATAAGGTTCATGAAAAGCTGGGAAGTAGTGGGTACTGCCGTTATTCTATATAGCTAACGTTAATTATGCTCGAATCATTCGGAGGGATATATTTCATTTTCTTCTGTCCGAATTTCCCCTTTAAAATCCCCGGTAAAAAAATAGTTAACTAGAAGTGACGTCACATGACACGAACTAGATTTTAAGCCATTGGCCTGTTTTCAGTCAAAAAGGCGGGATGTGTTTCTAATCCTTGTGCACCTATTTGTGTAGAAAATAAACGTCACGCTGACGCACATAAAAATGTTATTATGTAAAATCATCAGCTAGCACAAGGAAAACCCGAGTACTGGAATTTAAAGGGGTGGTATATCGTTTTAAAATGTTGTTTTGTACGTTGCTGTCTATTTTAACAACGCATACAACTAATCCGGATCTCGAAATAAGACGGTAGTTCCTGAACCAGGAATATAGTAACAATTTGAAGCACAGATTTAATGGCGTACAATTCGGTCAGCAATGACAGGAGTGGAGGAGAGGCTGCCTGGGTTATGCATCAAATGCAATCAAATCCTAAAGGAGCTTGGCCTACAAATTATAACAACTCGGAAAATAACAATTGGAACACCGCAATGGTAACTGGCAGCCGGGTACGATATTTCAGCATTAACATGTTTTTATAGCCTATATTTGCATGCCATCGTTTATTTCCTCCCTGTTGACAGGGATCTAGCTGAGGTTCTTTTTTTTTGTTTTGTTAGCTATTATTCAAGGTATTATTATTTCTTACTACCAAACTATATTTCCGATTACGCCTTTCACTACTATGTGATCAACGATGTGCTTTGTGTTTATGTTTTGTCAGCTAACGTTAGCTAATTAGATTGAATTTTCTTGCGAGCCAGCTAGCTAGGTAGCTAACGCGTAAATGTTGAGTGACAGCTTTTTAGTTGTAGCTACCTGCAGCTTGTTTATTCTTTATTTGTGAATGGACCATCGTTCAGGTCCAATGAATCTGAAAAGAGAAAACAGGGTCTGCTTTAAAAAGTATTGTTTAGTAGGGTAGTCTGCTAATTGGTGTCTAAATCCCAGTTAGAGTAGGATCGGTCACTATGAAAGGCCAGTCATTCGAAGAGAATTGTAACGTTATACTTCTAGCTAGAGCTCGCTCAGTAC
Organism: Synaphobranchus kaupii; assembly: GCA_029718625.1. Taxonomy (NCBI): domain Eukaryota; kingdom Metazoa; phylum Chordata; class Actinopteri; order Anguilliformes; family Synaphobranchidae; genus Synaphobranchus; species Synaphobranchus kaupii. The sequence continues at coordinate 574,877 of CM056376.1, forward strand.
GGTTATGTAACCTGCCATACAAAATGGCCTTGATCATTTTCTGTGATACTGGGGAAAGAGCACAGGATCCGCGCAGACGTTATTTTGTGCTTTGGCAAGTTGTTACAATCAAAGCGTTTAGTACGGTGTCCACAATGTTACATTGTAACTTTTCTTTTGGTCTTCCGGTATGGTGTGCAGGAAGCTGTTCCTTATCCTGGCTACCCTTCCAACTATTGGTATCCTCAGTCCCACTCTGCAGGGCCCTATTCAAATGCTTATTCCTCTGGGTCAGAGGTCAATGGGCAGGCACCTTATAATCCCCAGGTACATCCTTGTGCATTTACACCAATTCTGGTCAATTCGTTAGCGTCTAGGTTGTGTTCCCTGAATTTATATCTCCTCGCTGACTCTCTGTTCTGCCTCTTCTATTTCAGGCAATGCCAGGGTACCCAAATGGAGTCTATAATTCAGGACAGTATCCAACAAGTATGCTGCATCCAACCAACCCCTTCTACTGTGGAGACCAGCCACCACCCAGGCAGCCACCCTACCCAAACCAGGGCTGCCCCGAGCACGGGACAGGAGGGTCATGTCAGCCACCCTCCCAGCACCACCACTACCATATGACACCCTGTCAAGAGGTGGGTTGGACAGTTTCTTCCACTTTGCCTTAATGCTTTATATCAGGCGTGGGGAACCTTATCCAAAAAGGGCCAGTGTTGGTGCAGGCTTTTGACACCTGATTCAACTAAATAACTAATCATGGTCTTCAATCAAGAACTTGATAAGTAGAATCAGGTGTCTTAGTGCTGGGTTAATGCTGCCTTCAAGTGCTGTCGGAAATTATCGGAAATACAACTTTCCGACATGGAACTTGAACGAACCTCCCAAGTTGTAATTACAAGTGGGAAAGTCGGACATAATTTTGCCACTCGAGTTCCCGAGTTGTGACGTTTCACCACTGACCTTTCACCTCTCTGTCCTTCAAATGCTCTTCGGAAGCTCCTATTTCCCAGTTGCCAAGTCGAAATGGCAGAAAATGCGATGGGTTGACAGGTATGACAATGCAGCCAGGCAGCACACCAAATTATCATAGCGTTGTAACACCCGTTATAATAAAAATATACTTTTAATATATCATTAATGACTCTCCTCCTCATATGTTTTCTTTCCCCTTCTTTTTCATGCAGAAAGTGATAGCAGCTCTCCATGTGTTTTTTTAAAATTATTTTTCGTAAAGGATCAAAAGAAACATTTACTTTATAGACCTCCACGTTTGCTGTTAATTCCGACTTCGGAGCATGTGAATGTGTCAACCTCGTAATTAAGATTTGGCAACTGGGAAATAGGAGCTTCCGAGGAGCATGTGAAGCCAGCATAAAACAAAAACCCGCACCCACACCGGCCTTTTTTTCGGATAAGGTTCCCCACCCCTGCTTTTAAATCATACATGTGTAGTGCTGAAACCTCACAGTCCTGTGACTGAGTTCTTTGTGTCTTTAACATGAAGTTGGCAAAGTGTCGTTGACATTCTTCCTGTTTTTTATGTTTTTCCGTTTTCAAGGTGGGTCTGCAGCCTCCTGGATATCCACCTGCACCTTACCCTCATTACGGGGACGGGGGTCACTCTGTACCCCAGAACCCCTCGTACCCCACCCAACAGCCCCTGCCCTCGAGGCCTCAGCCTGAAGCCTGGTCCCACACAGGTGGTTATGGACCTGCACCCCATCAGCAATGGCAGCCTGGTGGTACCCAGCCCCCACACAGCCAATATGGGACCCCCATCCTCTCCTCACAGCCTCCTGGCTGGCCAGGCAGTGGCCCTCCCGGGCCACCATACGACCCAAAGGTATCCGTTACCTGTGCTCGGTCTAAGCATGACATTCAGTTGCGCTGTGTTCCACACTGTTCCCTTCCATTCATTCCCTGCTCTAAACTAGCTGCAGAACCGGCATGGCAGTAAGGGCAACAGCTGTGCTCTGGGGTGGATTAAGGTGACAGCAATTTGCATTTGCAGTCTCTTACTGTTTTTCCCATGTCTTCCACCCATGCTCTTTGGCTGTTCTAGGGATTATTCTTTAATATTAAATAAGGTGATCATTTGGTGAAAAGGAGTCAAGGAAGCACTCTGGAAGGAGTCTAAAATTGTTGCATGGACATGCTCTGGTTCAAAAATGTCCTAGTCCTTTGAACAGTGGTTATATGAAACCACGTAGCGTAGATGGACAACCCAGGTTATATTCTTCGAGGAATATAAAATGGTCTGCTTCCTGGATGATTCATTTGTCAGTATTTTTACATTTTTACATATCGACAAAACAACGCTTGTAATTGGCAGGGGATCTCATTTCTAAATCATTCTATGCCGTGCATGCGCGCGTTTCCAAACAGAGCGAGCTGGAAATGGATGCAGATTTACACAAGCTTGTCCAAAGTTCCTTGTTATAGTGAAAAACACAGCAAGGCTGAAGTTCAAATCGGATCCTTTGCAGTCACTTGTGAATGTCATCTGAAGCCATGGTTTTCTTAAAGGTTGTATCAGCGATTTTGGGTGGAAACATAAATGATCACATTCATCTGATTTTTCCTCACGATCCGCTAGCTGCCCGCCCCATAAGCAGGCCGTCAAAAAACCGCGTCTCTGTAGGCAGCCTATGCTCCGAGATCGTACACAAAAACAAATGGTACTACCAACCACTCAAAACCAAAATAAACAGTATTCCAACCAATCACAGTGATCTGCACAAACGCTAATACTCTTATCTCGCTGAAATCTTGACGGATTTACAAACGGTTTGGTTTCTTACAAACGTTATTAACGTGGTTATAATTCTGGATGCTTGAACACTATTTTTTAAAACATAACATAATTATTCATAAGTATGTTTGTTTGGGATTTCGCTTCAGAAGTGACGTCACCCAAAATCGCTGATACAACCTTTAACCTTAGTAAATTGTTTTTTACAACAACTTAAGTTGAGCTTTGCATGCCAGTAGAAAACTATGTATCCAATAATGTATGTATTTCAATAATATAACAACAGTAAATACAAAGGGGTTGGACCATTTGATCGTTCATCCTATGTCAATATGAAAAGCTATTGTGATTTTTAATGTTGCTTTATTTTTTATCTTAAAGACTGTCCCCCTGTGCCTAGTGCATTTTCGTGAGGATCTAATGCACCAATAACCTAAGTTTTTGCCAATTATGTACTGGCATTGCAGACTTCTAGTATGATGTATCAGGACTGAACCGCTCACTGTAGGTGTCTTGGCCCATCTTTTTCAATAAAGGTTCTATTCAGTGTTAAAAATAAGTCAAGAAAATTAATTGTGTGCCTATTTTGGTGCGATTATGAAGTCCTTCCAGAATTGTGAATATTTTGGCCAGGTCCCGGTCAGCTAACCTTTTTTTGCTGCACGACAGGATCGGCAGTATCCTGGCTACCCTCACCGAAACCAGCCAACGGGACCCAAGCCTCGACCTTCCAGCAATGCCCCAGGGCCGACGTCGGAGTTCAGCGCGCCTCCGCAGATATACAGCAAGGGCGGAAAGGGGCAGGAGCCCAAGGCTTCCCAAGGTGAGCCTCCCCCAACAGCCCCTGGAGGCCCACCAGTGAGCGATAACCCAGGCCTGGCCCGGGTGCAGCAGGTGCTGGCCCGCGTGTGGTTACTGCAGGAGGATGTTGACGAGTTTGTGGGCCACAAAACGGAGAAGAACTACCGGTACCTGGAGGAACTGCTCACCAAGGAGCTGCTGGAGCTGGACTCTGTGGAGACGAACGGACAGGAGGTGGTCAGACAGGCCCGGAAGGAGGCGGTGCAGAAGATACAGGGTATTCTGGATCGTCTGGAGAGGAAGGCCTTTTGAAGGGCCGTCTTTGTTTCTGCGTTTCTGTTGAACACATCGACCCTTGCCCCCCCCCCCCCCCCCCCCCCGTCCACACCTCCTTCCTCCCTGCAACCCTATGCCAACAGCTTCACTTTCCCTGCACTGCCATGATGAGACTAGATTGGCCACCATTGACTTATCTCCTGGCCAACATGGTTCCTGAAAAAACTTTTTGGCATAAAAGTGGACTAAAGCTTGGGGAAGGATCTGTATAGCTGCTGAAAACATCATGTTCGTAGGCATGTGGTTTATGGTTTACTCACCATCTTTTGTTTCCTGGGGATTCCAAACCTATTTTGTGAAGTGTGTGAGAGGACTTTATGAGTGATGTTTGATTGGTTTATAGCCCCAAACCAGCTAAAGTGACTACAGTTGTCAGCTGTGGCAATGTCCCTTTAAACTGACTCATTAATGCAAAGCATTTTTGCAGTGGTGTTGGTGATGGGAGAAGGGTGCGGAGTGAAAGTCTTTTGAAACTTAAAAACAAATGTACCCACTGTCATTTTTTTTATTGTTTTTGCACCAAAGTAATTTCTTTAGATTCATTTTTTTTTTGTTTTTGTTTATTTTTTTAGATTTTAAAATCACCAGGATATTTTGTTAAATTAGTGCCATAATATCGGCAGGTGCTTTTTTCATAATACAAAATAAACACAAGGTCACTCTGGAGCTTTGCATGGAAGAAAATGTTTGGTTTGTTTTGTGTGTGTGTTCTTTATTTGTATTGTGAATGATATACTTTCGAAATTACAACAGAAAATGAAATGTATCACGGTAGACTCTTTACTAATAAAAAAAATACTACACAATAATATATTTTATATGAATGACCCACAAGAGGGAGTACTATGATTGTGAAATGTGAATCATTTATGCGTATAGCTAGAAGTAAAAGTTAGGATTGAGACAAAGGGAAGTGGTGCCAGATGTAATGCATGTTTCCACCACAGGGTGGCGTCTATTATATACAATGAGTAAATTGCCAACAGAAGCGTTCTTCTGTTCTAGGAGACAATACCCAAAAATTTACACTGGTGATAAAAAAAAATTAAAAAAATTATTATTATTTCCAAGCATTGTATGTACAGATCCTTTCCAAAAAATTTGAATATCATGGTAAAGTTTTTTTTTTTTCCATAATTCCATTCAAAAAGTGAAACTTTCATAGATTATAGATTCATTACACACAAAGTGAAATGTCTCTAGCCTTTATTTGTTTCATTTTTCATAATTTTGGCTTACAGCTCCAGAAAACCCCCAAAACAGTATTTCAAGAAATTAGAATAGTGTGTCGAAAATCAGCATTTACTTCAGTTATTTCAGAGAATGAATGTTTTAGACTGAGTGTCACACTATCATCTAATTTACTCAAAACACCTGCAAAGTTTATCTCAGTTTGGTTCAGTATGGGGAAGACTGCAGACTTGACAATTGGCCAGAAGACCATTATTGACACCCTCCAGAAGATGGGTAAGCCACAAAAGGTCATCGGCTAAGGAGGCTGGCTGTTCACAGAGTGCAGTGTCCAAGCATATCAATAGAAAGTTTAGTGGAAGGGAAAAATGTGGCAGGAGAAGGTGCACAAGCAAAAGAGATGACCGTAGGCTTCAGCGGATTGTCAAGCAAAGACGATTCCAAAATTTGCCAGTGCTTCAAAGTGCTTCAAAAACCACCACGTACAGACGTATCCGGGACATGGGCTACAACTGTCGGATTCCTCAAGTCAAGCCACTCCACTCATTCTCTGAAATAACTGAAGTAAATGCTGATTTTCGACACACTATTCTAATTTCTTGAAATACTGTTTCGGGGGTTTTCTGGAGCTGTAAGCCAAAATTATGAAAAATGAAACAAATAAAGGCTAGAAATATTTCACTTTGTGTGTAATGAATCTATAATCTATGAAAGTTTCACTTTTTGAATGGAATTATGAAAAAAAAAAAAACTTTTCCATGATATTCTAATTTTTTGGAAAGGATCTGTAAGTGTAAGATTAATTGTTTTCTATTCATTTTGGAAGTATTTTAATTTTTATTCACTTTATCTTATCAAACAATATTAACAACCTCAATTTAAGGAGAGGATTTGATCCAGTGAGTTTTAATTTGGGTTTAGCCTACAGTAGGCTAGGTGTACTCTGTGTATCGTTTCGATGTGCTGGTCCCAATAATTTCAACATTTGAATATTTTGAAATGAGGCCATGGTGATTTATTTTTATACTTCATAAACATTTATGACTCGTCACAGTGCTAAAAATAGCATGCTCTATTTTGAACAACATGGCTTCCTCTTGCCTGTAAGAATGCTCGTCTCAGAACCGAGGGCCGTAAATGCGGGAACTGCGTGAGGTAGCCTACAGAGGAAAGGTGTTGCCTGACTATTCAGACTAATTTAGGAACAATAGCCTGCATTAAACCAAAGACAGTCACGAGACTACCAACGTTGTTTTAGAAAACAATACGTTTGGAATATGTTCTGTTAGTAGCTGCTTTAGCTAGTTTATGGTGACGCTATCTGGATTTATTGGTCGAGAATAAGGCTATATTTCATTAAGGGCAAATAAGTGATTACAGAGTAATTTGTAGCAATACAATAGCTACCTAGTGCTCCTGTAAATAGTTTGAAAGGTACCACTTGCTTATCGAAATTTAAACTGAATTATTTAGACAAGAATCGGAGCTATTCGTCGTATTTAATTTATCAATCGTCATTTAAATCAATATTTTCTGGTATGATGGGATTAAAAATAATTTTATCTAGTTAGCAAACCCTTGATTTGTTTGATCAAGCGACGAAGTCGAACACTGCCTACATGGGAATTGTGCATGGCATTTGGCTAAAATGCTGAATTAATTCTAGTCATACCTTTCACTTCACTTATACTTTTTACCTTTCCTCCATTTAAACAGGAATATTTTATAGGTGTCTTGAGCGTTTACAATGACGTACATGTCGAGATATTCTACGTCCAGGAGCAGTTCCAGATCTCCAAGCAGCCAACATTTGGACCTCAGCTCCCCAATGCTCACGGTATTCGAACTTGAGCGTCTCCTCTACACAGGGAAATCAATAAACGGCCACGCGGACAAAGTTTATCCCAGGCTTTATCTTGGTGATCAGTTGAGTATTGCAGTATACACACACCGCCCCCTATGTACATGGAACTTGTCATTAGACCAGTTTATAACAAACGCTTTGAGGGTTAGTTCTGTCCTAATATGTACTATGTGTAATATGAACTGAAAGAGGGTGTACTTTCTTTTTCACATCACTGTATTTAATTTAATGGCCTTGATTTGACAGTGTTTCTGTCAGATATATGAGTTATTGCTGATATATGAGGTACGGTAATTCCCAAACTCTACATTACCTATAAGACAAATAAAGATAGGCTAAGCGTTGCACCCTGTTTTGTTGTTTTACAAAGTTTTTTATTATTTATTTTATTATTATTTCTGCTTCCAAATAAACATCGAAAATTTGATATATCAAATATTTCATATTTTCCCATTTCAACGAAGTAACAGGAACATAATGTAACGGTAGTAATTTCGATTCAACCAGTTTTAACGTGCTGTATGAATTTGTTTTTATTTCACAGGGATATAGCAGCAAATCGTCACGAGCTAGCAAAGCTTGGCATCACTCACATCCTGAACTGTGCGCACAGCAAGTGGCGGGGTGGTGCGGAGAACTATGAGGGCATGGACATAATTTACCAGGGTGTGGAAGCACACGACACCCCTAATTATGACATGAGTGTCAACTTCTACCCTGCAGCAGAGTTTATACACAAGGCACTCAATGGCGGAGGTGAGAGAGAGCTGGTGCCCGCCGGCTATTGGCATATGCACAATTTTTTGAAAGTAGTCATTAATCTGAGTTGTGTGGTCTTTGATATGTGAGTAGCTTATCTTTTTGAAACACTTTGTGAATGGTACAGGTGCCCCAAGGTGGTTTTTAGGTCTGTCTGAGATTATCGCATACAAAGGACACGCTATTTCTGAAAGGAGACTCAGCCAACTCTCTTAAATCTCCTTCACAAACAAATTGTTCACTTGTGGTTAGATTGTGTCATGGTTTTGACGCCTTACTCCCTTTTTCCCCATGAGGTCGTTTTCCTCGGTAGCCACGCGAGGGCGCTGCCCTTTTAGTGGATGCTTGCTCCGCCCCGCCTTGATTGCAGAGCTTCTGTCTGCATCCACACCTGTGCTTGGTTACCTGGGAGTTATATAAGCCTCCCGTTTCTTTCGGTCGGGGCTTCGAGATTGTTTGTCAGTAATAATAGGTTTACAATGGGTTGAAGAAGTTATGCCGGACAGAGTGGTATTCTGTGTAGATTCTGTTGCTGTGCTCCTCAGCATTAAATCTATGGAATCGATTAGACAAGACCTAGTACTAGAAATTCACCAGAGCCTTTTTAGACTGCATAGTATAGGTAAGGATGTAAGATTCTGTTGGGTGCCTGCCCATGTGGGCATTAAAGGTAATGAAGGAGCAGACAAAATTGCCAAAAGTGCAACAAATAGGACACATATTGTGGATATCCCATTTGGTAAAGGAGAAGGAAAAACATTAATAAAAAAAGGGATAATGAGGAAATGGCAGGAAAGATGGGATGGAGCCAGCAAGGGGCGAACATACTATAAAGTTCAGAAATCCATTAATGCAAAGGGTGTGGGGAGGGAAAACAGGAGGGAGGAAGTCAAGGTTGACAAGGTTAAGGTTTGATCATACAGGACTCAACAAGACGCTGTATATGGTTGGGAAAAAGGAATCAGATGAATGCTCTCAGTGTAAAACTATAGAAAATGTTGAACATATACTCATGGAATGCAATAAATACAATGAAGAGAGGGAACGACTCCGGTTAAGGATTAGGGAAATAGGAAGAGAATGGAATCTAGAGGGAATACTGGGGACATCTGGAGATAGAGTTATGGATGTACAGAAAGCTGTGATTAAATTCTTGAAGGACACTCGGTTATACAACAAGATCTAGAGTATTTTTATTTTTTTATTATTTATATATATATTTTTATTTTTTATTTTTATTATTAGTGCTAATTCAGATTATAGTTTGTTTGTATAGATAAATATATACAGTATGCATAATTCCCAAACCCCATAGGCTAATGTAGTCTAATGTAAATAGAAAATATAATGTTTGCATACTCCGGTACAGTAGGTGACGGTATGCACCTACTAAGTCAAGATTGCAATCCGCCATAAAACTAAAAGAAGAAGAAGAAAGAAGAAGAGATTGTTTGTTAATTGTTTTGTACTGTGGTGTATTGTTGACTGTGAGTGATTTGTACCATTTGGGCTACTCGCCTATTTTTACGTCTCGTTGCTGAGGCAGGGCTTATTTCTTGCTGGTTCTTTAGTTACTTATCTCGTAGAAGTATGGGACCGCGGATCTCTACTGTATTTCGCCTGTAATATCTCTCTCCTGGGAGATCGGGCGTTTTGCTTCTACTTAGTTACTTAGCTCTTAGAAGTATAGAGTAACAGTTCTTTGTTCCATTTTCGCTTTTGATTGGTTTTCTTACTGAGAGACCTGGCGTTTTGCTTCTACTCATTTCCGTGTTACAGTCAGCCAGTGAGTAGCTTTGGTATGTTTATTCCCTGTTTTGTCTCCTTCTCGTGGACTATGTTCCCCTTTGTTGTGAGTCAGGGTTTTTGTTCATACTGAGAGGCAGGGCGTGTATTTGTGTTTGAGCTTGCGCGAGTCTGATAGCCGATAATTCCGGTGCAGCTGTCCTTTCGTCTTTTTGTGCTTTTCTCCGTATATGGAGATTTGGGCGATTCTGTTCGGAACTGTAGTTCTGTTCGCCCTTCGGTACATGTCTTCCCATAGGGAGATCACGCGTTTTGCTTCTACTTAGTTAGTTAGCTCGTAGAAGTATAGAGTAGCAGTTCTTTGTTCCATTTTCGCCTGTGATTGGTTTTCTTACTGAGAGACCTGGCGTTTTAGCTTCTAGGCTACTCATTTCCGTGTTACAGGGAGCCAGTTAGTAGTTTTGGTACGTTTCATTTGTTCATACTGAGAGGCAGGGCTTGTATTAGTGTTTGAGCTTGCGCTAGTCTGTTAGCCGATAATTCCGGTGCAGCTGTCCTTTCGTCTTTTTGTGCTTTTCTCCGTATATGGAGTTTTGGGCGATTCTGTTCGGAACTGTAGTTCTGTTCGCCCTTCGGTGCATGTCTTCCCGTGGGGAGACCAGGCGATGTTGTGGACATGTTTGTGTGTGACTGCGAGCCTCAATATAGCCTTGGAGCGTTGATTATCGGTTCCTTTGCCTCGTTGCATTTCCCCTTGCTGAGAGGTTAGGGCATGGTTTTCTATTTTGCATTGGTCATTCTGCTGGTGGAGTTGTGGGACGACGGCTCACCTGTGGAATGTTTCTTCCCCCGGGGAGATCGGGCGTTTACCCCTTTGTGTTCTGCATGTGACTGCTAGCTTATGGAAGTAGCCACGGAACGTTATCTCTGTTCCTTCGCCTCCTCCTATATTAATAAGTATTAGTTTTCAGTGTTTGTTGGTTGTGTGTTTTATGTGTACCTTTTATGCTACTTGTCTATTCTTATGCCTCATTACTGAGGCAGGGCGTTTATTATTGCTGGCCGTTTAATTACTTAGCACGTGGAAGTATGGGGTAGCAGTTCTTTGTTCCCCTTCGCCTTGTTTGGATTTCTTGCTGTGAAATCAGGCGTTTGTGCTTCTACTCATTTGCGTGTTATAGTGTGCCGGTTCGTAGCTTCGGTACGTTGGTTTGTATTTGTGCCATTATGCTACTCGCCTGTTCTTATGCGTCTTGTTGCCGAGACAGGGCGTTTGTTGTTTCCGGCTCGTTTCTTAGTTACTTAGCTCGTAGAAGTATGGGGTAGCAGTTCTTTGTTCCCTTTCTCCTTGTTTGGGTTTCTTGTTGTGAAACCAGGCGTTTGTGCTTCTACTCATTGGTGTGTAACAGTGAGCCGGTCTGTAGCTGTGGTGTGTGTGTGTTCCTTGTCTTGTCTCCTCCCTTAACTGCGGGGTTTCCCGCCTTAGTGGCCCTAGGGCTTAAAGAATCCCCTTGCTGCGTTTGGCTCCTCCTACCTCACACGTCACGCCCCATTACAGATTTCTCTTGTTGTTTTGCTCGTGTGATCTGTAAAGGTCTTGAGATGGATCCTACGTACAAAAGGTACTATAAAAAAAGGCCCCATGAAATCTCATTATACCCTTACATAGGGCCTGGTGAGTAGACTTACATAGAGGAGTTTTTGTTTCGGAATTTGAGACTTTCTAGGTACGAGTAACATCTGGGGCTCTATCTTGACGATCGTAGCGCTTCCTCTAAAACGCATTGGCGCAAGTGCATTTAGGGCGTGTCACAGTCCACTTTTGCTAGTTAGCATGTTATGAGCGCTAAAAACGTGCAAGGTGCAAGTGGGCTGAACTTAGTCTCTTCATTAATTAAAGGTGTGTCTTGGTCGTAGGATGCAATAAACCAATCAAAATGTCATATCCCATTCCCTTTAAAAGCCTGCTTTTCCACCTTGGTGGATTGCTTATATGATGGCGAAACAAAGATGCTCCTGCAGTTAAAGCGTGCGAGCAAGGAATAAGCTATATGGATCTATAGTATGGTCAATATTATTCGGACTAACCATTATAACACGTTTTGATATACACAATAATAATCTTTAACATTAGGGTTTAACACCGGCATGGGTTCCCGGTAATTCCAGACAGTGCTGTTATTTTATAAAATATATGCGGTTAAATTTTGTTAAAAGCACCTGCAACAGCTGAGAATAAGCTACCAGAATATGGCTTCCATCTCACCTTAGAATACACCAAATTAGCCTGCTTGTTTAACTAATTTCATTTGATTATACAATGAAGCATTGTCAAACATCAATTCCATGAGGCTGTTCTCATGGAGTTCTTGAAGTTCAAGCTTCTGATTGATTAATATTGATTAATAACATAAATACTGTTATTTTGCCTTAATGATGACACTAAATACAATAAAGCTGTCAGGTTGGCAACCCATAGGTTCATGCATATTTTCCCTTGTTTTATAATGTCCTGCTTATGGAAATGTGACCAACAGGTTTTACTTGTAGCTTAATGCTTTAAAACAAGTCCACTTTCCCGGGAAGACTGTGAAAAGTGTGATTTGCAGCAGGTGAAACAGACCTGCTCCTGCATGAAGTTAAAGTGCACATGCAGGGAATGGCATTAATTGTGAATTAATTGTGTAATGTGCTGCAATGTGACTCTTAGTTCTCTTTAAAATCGCTTCGTTCAGTGCTGGTATAACAGGTGAAATCAGCGGGGTTTTAATAAAATGAGAGTATGGAAACCTGGTCACTGTAATTAAAAAAGTATGAAGGTACGAAAAATAATGTTAAAATTCAGTTAAAATTGTGAAATTTAAATTAATCTCAGTTTTTTAACTGTAGGCTATCGAAAAAACCTTATGCACAGCGAATCCCGGGGACTGTAGCCTAGGTTATTTGAAAAACAATAAATTCAAAATTCACTGGACAAGGTTTTAAACTTTTTTTAGTCAAAACCATTCTATTTACTTAGAGGCTGTAACAATTTTCCGAACTCAAATGTCAGTCTATTGCAGTGCGCGAGTTTTCCATTCAATGACAATTCACACATTAGGTGTAAAATTTAATGACAATTTGCACATTAGGCTTGATAGGTGTTATCAGCAAAGTTTTTAATTGATAGCCATTGTCCCGTAACAGAAGATTGTCCCCCCGGAAGATTACAGGAATTATTGGCAAATATAGGCTAAGTCATAGCTTGATCCAGGATAATTGTGAATAGTCCACATGTAACCTTACACGTACCATTGCACATGTGGATGTTGATGGAGTGGGCTGAAAGCAATTTCTGGCATTCCCCTTCGCTGAAGGACAGGTATGTGGTCTATGCACCTTTTTATTATTATGCATTTTTTGATATAGCCTAAACAATAATAATATTTCACATTGTAATCTTGATATTTTTAGTCATGCTTGTGCACGCCCTGTGAGGGGGAGAAGCTGGGTTCGGAGGACCAAACGCAGCGAAGGAATTCTTTAAGCTCAAAAAGAGCCAATAAAACGGAGATACCCCGTAATAAAGGGAAGAACAATACCAACAGAAAAAACAAACAAATAAACTAGCTCCCACTCTCGACTGGAGAGAAATACTAACAGGGAGTCTAGAAAAAGGGCGAACAGAAATCAACCCTTAAAATAGGGCGAATGGCACGTAGGCATGTGAAAAGGAATGGAAAAGAAGATTCTCACTCAGTAGCTGCAACGAGCTAACAAATAAGAAGTGAGAATGAGGCGTTAAACGAGGACTGCAGAGATAAGCCCGAATAATTGGGCGAACGGCACGTAGGCACGTGAGAAAACAATAGGAACAGAAAACCCCTCGCTCTTTATATAGGAGAGCACTAGAGAGGTAGGTAAGGAAGGAAAATAAGCGCTATCTGTCTAAACAAGAACAGAAGCGAAACCAAAATGAGAGACTGTAAGCTTAAGAGAGCAAAGACAAAACCCTACTAAGGAAAACTCTAAAACCCTTATAAGTAAGAGTCTCAAGCAAGCTCAAAAGGGAAAAGTTCGCTTGTAGGTTCTAGATCTTCACCCTACCGGGTACTATGTCAAGTGGTAATCAATACAGAAGCCCCAGGAAGCGGAAGGGAGGATCTTAAATACCTAACAGGTAACGAGCACAGGTGCAAGGAATGAGTGGCGAGTGAAAGAGAAATCACGGGACGGAAGACGGAAAATCCCGATATAACAAGAACGAAAAAAGGACGATAGCAGAAAAGGGAACTGATAGCAAACCCCATGACAGGACCCCCCCACTAAGGGACGACCCCAGGCGATCCCTCAGGACTAATCCTGCGGAAGTCCCTAATGAGAACAGGGTCCAAGATGTTCCTGGAGGGGACCCAGCAACGCTCCTCCGGACCGTACCCCTCCCAGTCGACCAAAAACTGGACACCTCTGCCCACGCGTCTCTCGGCCAAGATGCGCCGGACAGTATAAACCGGACCTCCTCCAACGAGGCGGGGGGGGGGGGGGGGGGGCTTTTCGGCGGGAGCGAGAGCGCTAACCAATACCGGCTTGACCCGGGAGACGTGGAAGGTGGGATGAATACGCATGGAGCGTGGGAGCTGGAGACGGACCGTAACTGGGTTTATCTTATGGGTTATCTTAAAAGGACCCACAAAACGTGGTGCAAGTTTGCGGGACTCCACACGCAGAGGCAGGTCCCGCGTAGATAACCAAACTCGCTGACCGACCCGGTAGGAGGGAGCTGGGCGACGGCGCTTGTCCGCGGAAACCTTCTGCTTAGCGGAAGCGCGCAAGAGGGAGGAGCGCACCCGCCTCCAGGTCGACCGGCACCTCTGCACAAAAGAGGCTGCAGAGGGTACTTCTACCTCTCTCTCCAGCTCGGGAAATAAAGGAGGTTGATAACCCAGCTGGGCCTCGAAGGGAGAGAGGCCAGTGGAGGCGTTTCGCAAGGTGTTGTGCGCGTACTCTGCCCAGACGAGGTGATGGCTCCACGATGTGGGCTTAGAAGCCGCCAGGCAGCGGAGGATGCTCTCTAAAGTTTGATTGGTGCGCTCAGTCTGCCCGTTAGTCTCTGGGTGGAACCCGGAAGACAGACTGACGGAGGCACCTAACAGAGCACAAAACGAACGCCAAAACTTGGAGGTGAACTGTGGACCACGGTCGGAAACAACATCTAAGGGAAGACCGTGTAGTCTAAAGACATTGTCCACCATCAGCTGAGCTGTCTCCGGGGCTGATGGAAGTTTAGGAAGAGCGACGAAATGAGCCGCCCTGGAGAACCTGTCAACCACGACTAAGATCACCGTGTTGCCCTGGGATGGAGGCAAGCCCGTGACAAAGTCGAGGGCGACATGGCTCCAAGGACGGCTGGGGATGGGCAGGGGACGTAACAGACCCGATGGCGGAAGTCGTGAACCCTTACTGCGGGCGCAGACAGAGCACGCAGCGACAAATCCCCTAACATCGCTCTCCATTTTGGGCCACCAAAAGCGCCGTGCCAAGAATTCCCTAGTGCGGTGAGCGCCAGGGTGGGCGGCCAGCTGCGACGAGTGACCCCACTGGAGAACCCGGGACCTGACCCGGGAAGGAACAAAAAGACGATGCGGAGGGCCACCACCCGGACCTGGGTCCGAGCGCAACGCCTTAAGTACGGCCGCCTCGATCTCCCAGATAACTGGGGCCACGATCTGCGTGGTGGGCACGATGGGCAGAGGAATAGGATCCCTGTCTGCTTGGTCGTAGATGCGTGACAGAGCATCAGGCTTGATATTTTTTGAGCCAGGGCGGTAAGTAATAATGAACCTAAATCTGGTGAAGAATAACGCCCAGCGGGCCTGCCGAGAGTTGCGTCTCTTGGCCTGTTGGACATATTCCAGATTTTTGTGGTCAGTCCAAACAGTAAAGGGGTGCTCAGCTCCCTCCAACCAGTGGCGCCACTCCTCTAAGGCCAGTTTGACAGCCAGCAACTCCCGATCCCCTACATCATAATTTCTCTCGGCTGGTGTCAAAGAACGAGAGAAATAAGCGCAGGGGTGCAATTTGCGGTCCAGTGGCGAATGCTGAGAGAGAATAGCCCCTGCTCCGAGTTCTGATGCATCCACTTCAACTACAAAGGGGAGGGAAGGGTTGGGAGTAATAAGAATGGGCTCGGAGCTGAATCTCCTCTTGAGCTCACAAAAGGACGCCTCGGCCCTAGCGGACCACTTAAAAGACGACGGAGGAGTGCTTTTCTTAGTGAGGGCGATAATGGGAGCAGCTACTGCGCTAAAGTCGCGAATAAAGCGACGGTAAAAATTAGCGAAGCCTAGAAAACGTTGGACCTGTTTGACTGAAAGCGGGGTGGGCCAGTTCTTAACAGCGGATACTTTACCAGGGTCCATGCGAACCCTGCCCTCCTCCACAATAAAACCCAAAAAAGAAACGGATCTCTGGTGGAAAGAACATTTCTCTGCTTTCACGAATAACCTCGCCCCAAGGAGGGTTTCAAGCACCTGACGAACATGTCCGATGTGAGTGGGAAGATCCGTAGAGAAAATCAAAATATCGTCGAGATAGACGAACACAAAGTGTTCTAGAAATTCTCTCAGGACATCATTGATTAACGCCTGGAAAACAGAGGGGGCGCTAGTGAGCCCGAATGGCATAACGAGGTACTCGTAGTGACCGCTATGGGTGTTAAAAGCGGTCTTCCACTCGTCGCCCTCACGCATACGAACGAGATTATATGCATTGCGCAAGTCCAATTTAGTAAAAACCGACGCCCCCTGCAGGCGCTCGAATGCAGAGTTCGTGAGTGGAAGGGGGTAACGGTTTTTTATGGTAATGTCGTTGAGGGACCGATAGTCAATACAGGGCCTTAGCCCCCCATCCTTCTTCTTTACAAAAAAAAAACCCTGCCCCAGCAGGAGAAGTGGAGGGTCTAATAAACCCGTTAGCCAGCGATTCAGTGATATACTCCTTCATAGCCGCACTCTCAGGTACCGATAAGGAATAAAGAGATCCCCTAGAGCAGGGGTGTCAAACTCCAGTCCTGGAGGGCCGCAGGTCTACAGGTATTTGTGGTTTCCTTTCAATCAGCACCCAGTTAAAGCATTGAGAACAAGGTGTGTGGACTTCTTAGCCAATTAGTGACTTAAATTAATCACTTGTGCTTAAACGCACCAAAAACCAGCAGACACTGCGGCCCTCCAGGACCGGATCTTGACACCCCTGCCCTAGAGGGAACCGTACCCGGATAGAGTTCTATCGAGCAATCATAGGGCCTATGGGGAGGTAAAGTGGTAGCACGCTGTTTGCTGAAGACCTCGGCCAGATCGGTATATACGGTGGGCACGTTAGCGGGTAAACTGAACCCAAGAGACCCCGCCAATAGGGTGCTCCCCAAATCAGGGGAAGTGTTAAGCGGTGAATCCCAGTTGATCTCCGTGTCAGAGGGGTCCTCGTCCCAAAAGGAATCCCTATCTGCCAGAGAGTCCCATGCTAGGCTCTCCGCTCCCGTAATAGGAGCAGAATCAGAACCCTCCAAATCAGGAAGTGACCCTGCCTCCTCGAGGTCGCTCTCTGAGCTGCTAGAACCAGTCAATGTGGAGGTAGTGGAAGAGCGACAGTGGGAAAGACACCGAGGGGACCATTGGAGAATGACGGGGTTCTCCCTGCCCCAATCGATATGCGGGCTGTGCCGCACAAGCCACGAATGACCGAGAATGATAGGGTAGGCTGGAGAATCGATTAAAAAAATTTTTATATGCTCCCAATGTCCCTGGTGGGAGGTGCTCATATGAAGGGAGGTTGTGACCTCGCGAATGGAACCGGAACCCAGCGGACGACCATCGAGGGCGGTAACCAAACGCGACTGAGGTAGCGAGTGAACAGGGATTTTATTCTGCCGGGCCCAATTAGTGTCCATAAAACATTTGACTGCCCCAGAGTCAATGAAGGCGTCGACATTTGTTGAACGCTTACCCCAGAGCAATCGAACCGATATTAGAGTCCGCGACAGTGTGAGGTTTTGTCTCGCCAGAAGCCCTGAACCCTCTAGCGAGACCCCTCGTTTCCCTGCAGTTTGGGGCACTGGCCCTTTAAGTGGCCTCTCCTCTTGCAATAGCGACACGACGCCTCGGGAAGCTTAACGGCCGGGGTGTTGCGCAAGGAGGACCCATCTACCTGCATGGGCTCCCCAAAGTCGAGGGACGGGTGGGTGGGTGTGCGAACAGGGGGAGCTAATGCAGGGGGAAAAAAATAGCGAACAGAGTGGTTTCTTCGCCCACCGCTTTGCCTCTCTCGCTCACGTTCTTGCTCCCTGATGCGATTGTCTAAACGGATGGCCGTGGTGACCAGAGCATTGAACGTGGTAGGAGGCTCGACCACTGCTAGGGCGGTTTTAACTGGGTCGGACAAGGCGTTCAAAAACAAGGACCTAAGTGGTCCGTCGGGCCACCCAGTCTCCCCGGCTAATGCTCGGAAGGTGATAGCGAACCCCGCTACAGTGTCGGTGCCCTGACGGAGACGGGTCAGGTTCATGGCTGCCTCCTGACTGGAGACGTCATGGTCAAAGACCATGGTCATCTCCTTTATAAGGTCTTCAACGTGGCGCACCACAGGAGCATTAGCGCGAACAAGGGGGTCCGCCCAAGCGAGGGCAGTGCCGGTAAGCAGAGATAAAATAAAAGCAACTCGAGCCTCCTGGGTCTCGAAGCGGGAGGGCTGTGCTTTAAAAAAAATTAGGCATTGGGTCAGAAACCCTCTGCACCTCCCCGGTTCCCCATTATACCTGAGTGGGAGCTGTAGCTTAGGCTCCCTAGTGGTAGGTGGAAAGGGTAAGGGGGCGGGGCTGACTGATGCTTGTGCTACTGGGGCTGCCGCGGACATAGAGAGGGCACGAAGGCTCTCGGTTACCTCCCTAAGGCAGTCCCCCTGATGGCGCAGCTGTTCCATTAACAGTGTCTGCTGAGCCTGAATAGCCTGCTGACCAGCCTGAAGGGCACGGATGCCCTCCTCATGGGAGACTAGGATCTGTTGAACCCCTTGAGGTGCTGCTGGCCCCTCCATATTGCGGCTTCTGTATTCTGTGAGGGGGAGAAGCTGGGTTCGGAGGACCAAACGCAGCGAAGGAATTCTTTAAGCTCAAAAAGAGCCAATAAAACGGAGATACCCCGTAATAAAGGGAAGAACAATACCAACAGAAAAAACAAACAAATAAACTAGCTCCCACTCTCGACTGGAGAGAAATACTAACAGGGATTCTAGAAAAAGGGCGAACAGAAATCAACCCTTAAAATAGGGCGAATGGCACGTAGGCATGTGAAAAGGAATGGAAAAGAAGATTCTCACTCAGTAGCTGCAACGAGCTAACAAATAAGAAGTGAGAATGAGGCGTTAAACGAGGACTGCAGAGATAAGCCCGAATAATTGGGCGAACGGCACGTAGGCACGTGAGAAAACAATAGGAACAGAAAACCCCTCGCTCTTTATATAGGAGAGCACTAGAGAGGTAGGTAAGGAAGGAAAATAAGCGCTATCTGTCTAAACAAGAACAGAAGCGAAACCAAAATGAGAGACTGTAAGCTTAAGAGAGCAAAGACAAAACCCTACTAAGGAAAACTCTAAAACCCTTATAAGTAAGAGTCTCAAGCAAGCTCAAAAGGGAAAAGTTCGCTTGTAGGTTCTAGATCTTCACCCTACCGGGTACTATGTCAAGTGGTAATCAATACAGAAGCCCCAGGAAGCGGAAGGGAGGATCTTAAATACCTAACAGGTAACGAGCACAGGTGCAAGGAATGAGTGGCGAGTGAAAGAGAAATCACGGGACGGAAGACGGAAAATCCCGATATAACAAGAACGAAAAAAGGACGATAGCAGAAAAGGGAACTGATAGCAAACCCCATGACACGCCCCTGTGTGTAACAGACAGGAGGGTGTACGCGTGTGTAGACACACTTATATGTGGCATTAAAATAACATGAAAACAACTGTGACATGATTTTAGACCAGGTTTGTGGTGGTTTTAGCGCAAGCGCTTTCTGCTGGCTCAAGATAGCAATATGCCAAAAATAATCCTGGTCGCTATGGGTGCAAGGTTACTTGGTATTTAAATCAGGGGACCAGGGATTGAAATTCTCGCAAACCCCAGTGGTCACCGGAGGTATTGCAGCTTCTGGTGCCAAAAAGCAAATTTCCCCATTTAAGAACATTAAAAATTACGATATTACCCAGGCCAAATTATACTATTTTGGACAGTTTTTAAATTCACATGTTTCTTCACACCAGACTAATTACTCTCCAGGGACCAATTCTTTTTCTGAGCCCCACAGAAGAAGTTATAAGATTTTTTTCATTCCAATTGGGTCCTCATGTTTAGGTACCCAGTGCACATGCTCTTCTGATTCCAAAAGCCACGTTAAGTACCCAGTGCGCATGCTCTGGTTCCAAAACAGCCCCATAGTCTAACATGGCATCTTTGTGAATTGGCTTTGTCCCGTAGCGGAAGCAGCTCCCATAGGAATCCATGGAACTGGTAAGCGGAAGCTGTCTCCAGTTCTTACATGTGTATATATCTCGATGATTTAAACGATGTGAGCGCTGGGTACTATAATGACCCCTGCGCTGGGTGTAAGATAGGGCCCCTGATGCCAATTTGGGTAAACATTTTGTTTGTTGACCAAATTAGGACCATTGGTGACAGGAGCAATAGGTCAGAAGTGCATCATTCACATGAAGTGTAAGGTTCTTGCTGTGTCTGTTAACTAGTAACTATTTCTCTCAAGTAACTAGTTCTCTCCTGTGCATTGCATTGGATTGATTTCTGTAGTCACACTTGTTTGCAAGCAAGTTTATGTAACAGGACAGGAGTACTATGGCTGGGCAGTGTCTACAAGGACAGTCTTTTAAACCCAGAAGCAAAGGACCATTCAAAAGACTGAGCTCTACCAAACATAGTTTGCCTGAGAATTTGTGCTCTTCTGAGAAGCTAGCCTGTATCATACCGTGGTCACGTTGTGTCCTGGCCTTGTCACTGCCTTTTTTTTTGTGCCTGGGGTTTCTGCAGGGAAGATCCTGGTGCACTGCGCTGTGGGAGTCAGCCGGTCAGCCACCCTGGTGCTGGCGTACTTGATGATCCGGCAGAACATGACTCTCGTGGAGGCTATCAAGACGGTGAAGGACCAGCGCGGTATCATCCCAAACCGTGGGTTCCTGCGACAGCTCGTTAGGCTGGATGGCACCCTACGTGGCAGCCGCATGACCTAGAGCAGCCAGGGAGGTTCAGATGTTTAAAAAAAAAAACCCGCTGCGTTGGCAATGTGCTCTGTGTTCTCTTAAATTATGCCTCCAATCTTGTATGTGTATTTCAATCTGCTCCCAAAATCACGATTTGAGGAAATACAGTTACCATTGAGGGCTGCTAAATAATCAAAAATAAATCCTGCAGGCACGGTTAGATTCTGCTATAGGAAGCAGCTGTTTTCAGTTTGATTGTGCCATATGCAGTTTGATTGTGCCATATGCAGTTTGATTGTGCCATATGCAGTTTGATTGTGCCATATGCAGTTTGATTGTGCCATATGCAGTTTGATTGTGCCATATGCAGTTTGATTGTGCCATATGCAGGTTGATTGTGCCATATACAGGTTGATTGTGCCATATGCAGTTTGATTGTGCCATATGCAGTTTGATTGTGCCATATGCGTTCTTAAACCCCAGGGGTAGAGCATGGGGGTATTAGGTGTGCAAGGTAAGCAAACATCTCATATTTCACAAAGGTTAGATAGCAGTTGGACTGCAGCCAGACATAGTACTGAAATATTATCCTAGTCAATTGCAAAACCTTTATCATCCTGTAATTTGGGACTGAGTTTCTTTTAAGAGGAGAGGGCAGTATTTTAGCAATATGCACATTTAAGCCTGCAAAGAAAATACATTTTGGCTGTAATTTAGCTGATTTAACTGATTTAGTGCTTGGTTTTTGTAGCCCAGTCGATGTGGAGAGTGAACTATGCACGCCTGTCTGTCCAGATGGAAGAAAAATTGTTCTCTTTCCATTGTCAAGGATGTTCAAAGGTAATTAAAGGAAGTTCAAATAAGGAAGTTCAAAATGAACGCACTAAAGCTGTTGCCAGATTATGACCTTATGCTTATGATTTATTTAAATCATGTGACCCACAGGGATTTAAACTTGCATTACAATCAGTATGCTTGTGGGGTCCCCATAGGTACTGGATTAGCACCTGGATCACCTGACTAATCATGCAATTAGTGCTTATTTATGACCCACATTGAGAGGAAGGAAAGTAAATATGGATGGAATGTCAAACAAAAGAAAGTCTTTAAGCCACTGGGTGCACCAGCATCCACCTGGTACACTGCACACAGGTCGATACAGTATCTTGCAGTGTATTTGCAGTATAGCCATGCACGCACACAAAACAACAGTAGATTTACATTTACAACAAAAGACATCAACTACAGTCTTGTACAGAAACCAACAATTAGTGGCAATCATCTGTCAAAGGCACGTCATCCAACATTTTCCCAATGCGTTTCTGCATGCAAACATTCCACTAGAAAAACTGGTTTCCCCAAATTACCTGCATTTCTCCACAAGCATATAATCAATATTATAATTCCCGCTGCAAAGCAACAAACAGAAGTATGTGCTCCAGGCTGCTAATTTGCATAGAGAAAATATAAAGGAACTGGGTCAAGTCAGCTGAGGTCACAATGAATCAAACATAAGGCAAAGACAATTATGTTTTGCAAATCTTATTTGTTTGCAAGGAAAATCCATCACACCTTATTTTAAAGTAGTATTGGTACTGTTCAGTTGCAGATGGCATCAAGAATTGCCTGTTGGACTTTGAGGTATAGAGTTCAACAATGTGGCTGGTTGTATTTGTCTTGGATAATGCAAGTTACATGTTGAAAGCGTGCCAGGAAACCCTGAAAGGCCCGATGCCAAATGCAGTCCATTCAACCTGAAATGCCTATATTGTGACACTGGTGAGTGGTATTTGGCCAGGCAACTTCCCCAAAGTTGAGAAACTCATGGGAGTTGTTCAGAATATTTTTTTAAGCATTGCCCAATTAGAAAGTTCCACAGCGCAGTGATACCTTAGTAACGTGGCAAGGTTCAGACCTACCAATGAACCTCCCTCCTGAGCCATGTAGAACCTGATGGGACAGTTGGTATCCCACTGTGTTCTGCCATTCCCAGTACCTTAAGCGGACAGCATACTTCATTAGACATGGTAGACAAAAGATGTCCACAGACACCTCGAACGATTTACTTGAAAAGACAAACCGGTTAGAACTGTGATATTTAGACCAATCGCAGACAGGGGGCGGGTCAATAAACAACGAACTTCGCCTGAGAAAGTTTGCCTCGGCAGCCTGCGCAGAAAACGTCGTACGAAGGCAAAAAAAAAAAAAGTCTTTCTGTTCTATCCGATATCTGCAGACGTCTAAATGACAGTGTCTCATGAAGTATGCCGTCTGCTTTAATATCTGTTCCAGGGGGTGTTCTCACAATCCTCCTCATTGCACCTTGCTAATTTCCCCATTCTTCCTGCTCAGTTGATTTGGGTGATGACACTTTTTGAGTCACATCCTCCAAGGAAAAAAAAAGCCACATATGGGGTCTTGATAAATAGGTTAGTATATCATTCACAGATTATCTCTCCATATGTTATCATGACAAACAAACATCCTGTTTGGAGGCTCATGCACAAGCTTAGTTGCAAATTAAATGTATAAATAGGGCCAAATAAATTGAATATCAGTGTGCTTCCATTTGAGCGCACATATTGAAGTTAAAATTTTAATGACATTCATTTACATTTGCATATAATTCAACCTTTGAGTCAAAGGGCATATGAAATTATAATACAACGTGCATATTATTTGTATTTATGTTTCAAAGATAGCAGCCAGGTAACGGGATGTGCAGTCACACCCAGTGGCTACATACAATACATACACAGAAGACCATTAAAATCATAACAGTGGAAGTGTATTTTCACACAAGGGAATGCAAAAGCTGCCATTGTTAGTTTGGAGGATGGGGTGGTTGTTCAGACTTAAATCCTTACAGTTGCAGCCTTTATATAATTAAGTGCGGTGAGGGAGTCAAAGTAGAAAAAAGTTACCTCAGTTTTCACTGTGGAATTTCCCCACCACATTTTGATGTGATATCCCTCTAGATGTCATGCATTGTCTTGCTACCTGGTAACTGCTTTTTTTTATTTTTTTTATTTTTTTACCATGTCAGCAACTATGGACATCTTGAGAGGTTTGTTTCAGAATGCTTACTGTGGATTCTTTAAAATTAGTATGTTCTGTCTGTATAAAAAATGTTTTATTTATGATTATAAAGAATGGCCATGACACACTGCAATGTCAATGTAAGCTTTTCATTTCGATTTCCCCCTGAAGTCATTGCAAAATTATTTTTGCCGTTTTAAAGTACCTTTGTGCAGTACTTTAATATTTAAGAGTCTGTGCCTAAATAAACCTGCGTTTGCCAGACCTGACCTGTGTCAATTTCAATTCATGTTTGGAGACAGTCCAAGGGACAGCACACTGAACCTGCTTTGTACTCTGGATATTCCACTGCGAAACCATGGCGTTTCACGCCTTACACACCAGGAAATTACAGCTTCCCTTTATCCCACCACAGTGTGCATCTAAAAACACATACATTGCGGGCTTGATTTACTGAGACCTTTAGCGTGTGCAAAATCTTTTAGCACATGCAAAACCAATAACATGACATTGGTTATGGTATTTGTTTTGCACCAAGCATTGGTTGTGTTATTAGTTTTGAGTGTGCTAAGGTTTTGCACACAGTAAAGGTCTTAGTAAATCATTATTTGACCCTTTGGCCAATCTATAATGTACTGTTTAGCACTTGACTGAATTGAAAATGGAATTGACCCGAGCCCTGATGTTAGGGTACTTATGCCACAGTACTTTTTTAAAAAGTAAATCAAAGGCTATTCATGTAGGGACCCATTTTTCTAAGAAAAAATAATTATATTGTGTCCTCTATTTGTTGTTAATACAACCACAGAGTTTAATTAATATTACTTATCTTTATATAATAGTACACTCAGTAATAAGTACAACAGGTTGGTTAGCGTGTTTTACATGGTCTTAGTGCCTGCCTTGTCCATGTTAAGTGTTCAGCTCAATGTCATGTGAGCACGGTGGCCAATCTATCACATGCACATTGTTTCTTGCCAAGGAAATGCAATGTGTTTTGTCAGATATGAATGTGAGGCCATTCTTTAATGCAAAGGAAGGTGTGACAGGAGGTGGAGGAATGTTGCCTCTGACGAGTTGTGCAGTTAGCAATTCAAAAATAAACACTGATCATAATGTAGGGGAGAACCGGGACTAAAGAATAACATCGATTTTCGCGAAAACTACAGAAACCCGAATGCCGTAGATCAGTCAGTATGTGACACATGTGTAATCATTTCACTCTGCAAAAAAACAGTGATGTGCGTCCCGTTTTGGCGGAGTGCTAGACCAAAGTTATTTTTGACCGCTGAAAGTAAAATATCGAAACCGGAAGTTTTTCGGTTGTATAAGTGTGTTTATGTTTTGAATTTTCCAAACATGCATAATTTTCTTAACACAACTGTTGAATAAAGGACAGCATAGGTTATGAATGGCATGCTTGCGAGACTTAGCTGCTAGCCAAGTTGAAAGCAAGCGAGACACGAGCGGGACGAAAGACACACTGTTAAAAGGCCGCGGTGAAAATCAATGCACAACCTTGGAATGCCTATTGACCCCATCAGAACCGAGTATTCAACAATGCCGTGGTATAATAAGCATCAATAAATGATGTCTAGTAGCTATTAATAAAGGTGAGTTGCTATTAAATCATCAATTTCAGACCGTTTAACGTTGCGATGCAAAATTCTATTAATTATGCAACATTATGCTCTTGAGGCATGGTTGATTTTCATGGATTTTAAACTTATACCATTATTCATTGACTCGTCCCTAACATGGCATTTTTACTGACAGTACATTTGTTGAAAGGATTGAGCATTAAAAAAAAACAAGACAGAAATAAGACCGCTAAAGCACACTTTTCCTCACGTGATTCTTTCGTCCCGATTCAGTGTGTTTTTCGTCCCGCACGGCAGGGACGAAAGACACATTGCACTCATCCTGTTTGCGGCCAATTTATATCCGACTTGTTTATGTTGGTAACAAAATTCCCGTTGCTATTAGTGAGGGACACATACTGTTTGTCAGAAAATATGGCCTCTATAGCTCTATTGACTTTCGAGTAAACCGGATGAATGTAAAAAGTTAATCTTTCGACTCGGTTCTCCCCTAGTATCCTTCACGTCTCCGGTCTATTGTATTGCTGCCCATTCCAAAAGTTGACTTGAGCTATCAAACTTGGATGCTACTTCTCCTGTGTGTGTGCAGTACACCCTCTTAACTCTCCTGGGGGGGAAATCCAGAACAGCTCTTTCTACTTGTAACAGTCAATTTAACAGGGTTACGGGTTTTACTCAGTCCAGTATCCAGCCATAACTCAGTAATCCTGCTTCGTGATAAATACCCCAGGTTTGCCACATTTTCCGTACCCCAGACATTCAGCACTTGATCTGCATGTATGCTGGACGTTCTTCTGTCTTAATCCCAGAGCTGGAATATTCCTTGAAAAGAGCCAATTTAACCATGCAACATCTAGGGACACAGCCTGGTGGTATATGTGGAGATGCCTCAATGGGATATATTGTAGGAAACGTATGGCTTCCCTAGCCACCGACAGCATGGTCTCCTGTATACATTTTCCCAATACTGGCCTGATGTTCTTGAACAGTGCACGGTGCACACCACAATGGCACTCAGCACCCCAGTGCTTTTTCTCAAGCTATTTAAACCATCTACCCATCAGAATTTTGTTCCCTCATTTAGCCATGCAACCATGCAAAAATTCCGGAATCACATTGACACTTCCATCCGTACAAGCCATTTTATTCTGTATGGTGTAGCACAACACATTTGATCAAGATAATTTTTTCATGATTGAGCAATTAATTGTGTGGAAATTATAATTTCCTTATTGATTTTCCTCTCTCTCTCTCTCTCTCTCTGTCTCTCTCTCTCTCACACACACACACACACACACACACACACACACACACACACACACACACACACACACACACACACACAGGCACAAATCAGTTCAAAAGCAAAATTCCATGGAATAGACTACTCGTCAATGCTGAGAATGACAGATGACAAGATTTCAACATTGTAATTTATCTTTTTAACAGTAGGCTACTTCTTATGTTTTAAACTAATCATAGGCACTGCGTTGTGTTACTCGGTTAAGTGCAAATACGTTTAATTTGACTGTTTGACAACGCAGACAGGGTTGGTTTAATGTATGCGCATGTTAAATGTGCCAAGCGACCCAAATACGAATATTCGGGTCGATTGACACATCTGACTATTATTATTTTAAGCGTATTCTTATTCTTCCTAAATAAGTATCATTGACCATTCGGTAATTAATCACGTAGGCTACTGTGAGACCTGACTCTTGCCCCACATTTCAGCTCTAGACAGACAAACGGTAGGCTACGTCAGATCACAGCTAAGTCTCCAGAATATAATGGTTGTTAGTTCCGAGCAATAATTTGCATCAACGTTACCTCTACGCTTCCTATGGAAACTCCAGTGTTGTACACTGCAAAAATACTCTTGCACGTGACTATATTAAACCGCGTTGTGCTTTCCAGACTTCCTTCTGAATTTATCTCCGGGGTCCTGGGTTTTTGTTCCTTTAAACTCTAAACCACTCCTATTTCTTTCCTTTGCTAAAGCTCATAACCAACGTCATTAATTCCAACCTTCATAACTAAGATTTTAGTTGTCGCTGAGGAACTCCTAGTATTTGGAAGGAAAGCCTGAGAAAATGCAACGTCTGCTAGCGTTGGCGTGTCTTTTTGTCGTCGGTGCGAGTAAAGTCCTGCTGACGGGTCCCTTTACCGATTCACCGGTAAACAACAGGCCGATTATTGGTAGGTAACAGCATGACGGACAGTACAGTTATGAATAATCTAATATTGACAAATGATTTTATAATAAAATGTCTTGTGGTGAACTCTTAACGTTTTTACATTTGGAGAGAAAATTGCGTACCTGGTAACGGCGTAGGGATAACTGTGTCAGTCCTTTGAACTTTGAACAGCAGTTATTCATATGCACATGGATATGTTCGTTTATTTGTAGGTATTTTGACTCAGCAAGTTGTGGATAAACAAATGGCAAGATTTGGAAAGACTTACATCCCTGCTTCCTATGTGAAGTACGTGGAATCGGGGGGAAGCAGAGTGATGCCAATCAGGTAAGACCTATGAGGTTTCTAGATAGGCTACTGTATAAACCCCAATGGTAGGCTACTGCAGTCTCTCTACAGCAAAATGTTCAGTGTAAATTCAACTCTGATATTGTGCTTTAAACTCTAATAGACTATCTGTAATCCCTACTGAAGTCATATAAATGTATTAAGAGTTGATTTTTGCTCTGACCAGTGCATCTCGGTTGGTAACAACGCATAGCCTACTATTGCAGTGTTCTGCACTTGATCAAATAACCTGTGCACGAGGTAGGCTACATGCCATAAAGTCATCCAACACGTTGTAAGCCGCACCTCATTACGGTCTTCAGAGGAATGCTACAGAGCCTATGCCTGTCTTGTTTTTGTCCTGTGGTATGCATGTCATGTTTCTTGCCACCATGGCGTTGTAAGATTCTCTATATAAGGGCTCTGTCAGATAAATAATGAACACAATTTATGTTTGTGATTTTTCAAGCAGACAGTTGAGTGACAGAAAACCCCCTTTATAACTAGTGTATAACTGGGGACGTGAAATCGCAGTGTCACACCATGTTTTTTTTTAAAAAGAGGCTCAAGTCACATGTTCACTTCCCTGTGCTGTAATCTGTCTTGATGCATAGGATTATGATCAGTGAAAACAAATTGTTTTAGTTTGCGATCCCATGGAAATGTTTTTGCAATGTTTGCTTTCATTTATTATTTTCATTTGAATAATGTTTGCTTGTGTTTTTTCTGGAGGTTGAATCAGAGCTTAGCTGAATATGAGAAGATCTTCAAATCAATTAATGGGTAAGTTCTCATGCAAAATTCTATGCTTTTGTAAAAACTAATTTTCACCTCTGACTTAAAGGGTAACTACACTCTAGACCATGTTGTTATTGTTGTTGTTGTTGTTTTGTTTTGTTTTTTAGCTGTAAACGTGTTTGTCTGCCTACCTTAAAATGAAACTTATTCATCCATTTCGTTATTTCAACAATTCTGAAATAATATCGTAAATCAGAAGAAACTGGTAGAAAAGCGTCTTCGTGCTGCCCTCTATCGGTTGAAACTTTCTTTCTGCTCCTCACTCTGCCCCCGGCACCTGATTGGTTAGAAGCACTAGGGGTGCGTCCCAATAGTTCAAGGGTACAACCACAGAGCACCTCTGGGGAATAAAATCTGTAGCCTAATCATATTGCAACACCCTTTACATATCTAAGTGTCTAATCATTTCCTTGTATAGTTTTTAGTAATCGCGATTAAATGTAAACTCCACAGGCTGTCATAGTTACCTGTGACTGATAGCCGTAAGCTATGCTCCTGCCTTTTTTGCAAACAGTGTGCATCTCTCAATCGCTGCTTCCTTATCGACCTGCTTCCTAACACAGCCCAAATGCCTTGGTGATAATGTGACCTCTGACTCAGAAGTAATGATGAGTGTGTGCCTCACTGGTCTTCTTCTTACCCAGCATGCTGTTCATCGGCGGAGCTGTGAGCCTGGAGACCTCGGACTACGCCAGAGCTGCTAGGGCTTTTTACAGGCTGGCCTTGGAGGTAAGCACTCCAAAAAAAACATGTTTTTTACACCATTTTTTCTACTTTTAGATTTGAGGTGACGCAGTGTGGTGTGTGCGTGTGTGTGTGTGTGTGTGTGTGTGTGTGTGTGTGTGTGTGTGTGTGTGTGTGTGTGTGTGTGTGTGTGTGTGTGTGTGTGTGTGTAAAAATATGTAGATACAATAATGTCTTCAAGAAAACATTGAAGCAGACTTTTTGCTCTCATTTTTTATTTTATTAAATTGGGTATTGTATTTGAGAGAATTTTCAGGCTTTTCCTGTACAGCACAAGCATAATAACCATACAGCATAACCAACTGTTATATCCTAAAATGAAGTGATGCAGCCTATAATTCTCATACCCAGGATGGTTGTTTCTTTTGCCCCAGGCCAATGATGCAGGAGACTACTTCCCCATATGGGGTACATGCATGGGGTTTCAGCTGCTGACTGTGTTTGTCGCAGGACATAATCTACTGAGCAACACTACAGCAGAGAACTTGGCGCTGCCCCTCAACCTCACAAAAGGTACCCTCACTCTGTTACTGCAGAAACAGCACTCTCTACCAGGGAGAGACAATCTGCACACAGGGCAACTGGAGTCCACAAACATACAGAAAATGTGATGCAAACATGCTTTTTATGAAGAGCAATAGGAGTTTTTCAAATTCAGCCAGAGAATAAACCAATTTCCATAACATTTCTTCTGATTTAACCAAATAAATGTGGAATCCTTGGGTGCGTCTCAATAGTTGAAAAATGCACCCTCCCTTCCTCCACTGCCACCTCCTCTACTCCGTGCCCCGGAAACCGATCTTTCGTTCCTCCCTCCCTCCACTGTCCCAATATTGGAAAAGACAAGTGAAGGGGCTTCAAACGCAGGTTGTCTTCCCCTCCGGCAAAGCATACATCAATGTATCCTACTGCGGAAGTTTTTTCACATTTTTGGGTGACATCATCGTGCTCACGCCATCAGAGATTTAAAGAAGGCAACAGTGATGATGCATAGCTATGCCTTATATGAATTTCCCCAAGATAATGATGCCCCAATGCAAGATATTTAGCCTAAATTGTGTGTGCTTCAGGTTATTATCACACATAGGACATAGCATCCTACAACAAACAAAATGCCAGTCTGTGTTTGTGGTTCATATCCTACATAAAAATTTGGCAATTTAAGTCGGGGAAACTTTATTTGCTTGCACATTAATGTTGCTTATTAACAAACATAAATATAGCCTAAGCATGACAGCTACCATTTAAGTAGGCTATGTGAATATGCATTAATGAATTTATTCAACCAATCATTTCCAAAGGACGTTTTTTAATTTGATTTCAGATGTTACAGTGGGAAATAGGCCTAATTGTTTTTCAGTGTGACCACTGCGATACTATGAACATTGGGAATAATATCTCCGATAATATGACGATAATTCTTTCCACTAATCTAGCCTACGGAAATGTTTCCGAATGTGATATGCAAGGAACTGGCAATATTAGGCTGCAGTGTAGCTACAGTAGCCTATATGAGGTGAATTAGTGTTATGTTTGCATAGGTTATACTACATTATGTTTACTTTGATCTAATGTTACTGATTACATATTAATTAGTGTCTCGATGTGAACTACAATGTCATGTAGGTGACATGTTTATAGCTACTTCTACTTGAAACTTAAAAAATATTTTGTAGCTTTAAATGGGCTGGCCGTGCATAAGATCTGTGATTGGTGCTGGGACTCATTGTGGGCTCGGTGTCAGTCAAAGTTATGATAGGGCAACTTCATCAATAGTCAATGCCGATTTTGATGACGGTGAAGCAGATTCGCTGTCCCAATTTTCTTTACGGCTCCTTTCCTCCACTCCCCTCCTCCCCTCGCTTCCTCCACATACTTCTGGGTAGTAGAGGAGTGGTAGTGGGGGAGTGGAGGAAGGGAGGTGGGGAGTGAAGAATATTGGATCGCACCCCTTGCATTTCCTGCAGACGTGAATAGCTTCATGTAACCACCAGAGGGCGCCATGTGGTCCATGAGAGCCTGTATTTTTGTATTTTGTAAATATATGAACAACATAATTATTTGTGTGTAGTAATAATCAAATATCTCCCTCCCTCAGAAGTTCCATCCAGTCGCATGTTTGAGGGTTTTTCAGCCAAGCTGCTGAAGGCTTTGTCTCAAGAAAACATAACGGGAAATTTCCATCACTATGGCGTCACTGTGAAGGTGAGTGCCATGGAACAGCTAAAGTACACGTGTGTGCTTCCCCTATCAACAGTGTCCTTTTCAATACATATTCCTGTTATATCATGACGTTTAAGAAAAAGTTCATTTGAAATGATTGTTCTGTAATGGATTTTATCAGTGGCAGTATGCTTGTGTTACTGTTAGTGACACTACCACTGCCTCATCCAGGATGATGGACATCAAAGGTAGTAATAATAATAATAATAATAATAATAATAATAATAATAATAATAATAAAATAATAATAATAAAATAATAATAATAATAATAATAATGCCTTGCATTTATATAGTGCCTTTTTTAACACTCTAAGCGCTTTACAATGACTCGCCTCAACCAACACCATCGAAGGTGTGTGTTAATCCCCTGATTGACAGACCTTTGAAAGTCTCAGGAGAAGTACAGTTGAAGTCGGAAGTTTACATACACTTAGGTTGAGGTCATTACTCCACAGATTTCATGTTAGCAAACTATAGTGTTGGCAAGTCAATTAGGACATCTACTTTGTGCATGACACACGTATTTTTTTCCAACAATTGTTTACAGACAGATTATTTCACTTTTAATTCACTATATCACAATTCCAGTGGGTCAGAAGTTTACATACACTAAGTTGACTGTGCCTTTAAATTTTTTTATATTTGGTCGCATATCCTTTGCATGCCATGACTTCCTGATGTCTGTGACCCAACAACATCAAAAGACTCTTGATATCTTATTTTATGGTATTCTTACAAGCGATACTATAACGTCTCTGCATTTGAATGGATCCGACTTCAACTGTAGGTCAGATCTTAGAGTCCATCTTCCAGTTGGAATCCATTAGTAAGGTGAAGCTGAAAGTCAAGATAAGATTCACCCAAATCTTATCTTGTAGTAGGAAAGTGGGGTGAAAATCATGGGTCAGAGGACTGGAGAAATTTCAATGAAAGGAAACTTGTATTCCAGGTGCTGAGGTGAGACAATAAAAACAGTATTTAGCATTTATACCGGGGACTCCCTGAAACCCCACAAGAGGAAAGCTGCTGCACAGCTGCTGGACCCTCTGACATCATCCCCTCTCGCTGTGTCAAACAATCAGATATGCCTAAATTAAATCGCTTACCTTGTAGCCTGGTTCCATAGCTGTTAGACACCAGAGGAAGTTGTGTCACCAGAAATGTTTTGTCTGATTGTCTCTTTCCACAATGTGAGTTTCCCCTCACATAGTGTGAGTGATGTCATTTTATTCCGCAGATTGTTGGGAGTGTGGTGGCCGCAGCCGTAGCCTACAACAGCTGTCTGTCCTGTAGCAATGATGACAGTGACTGTCTTGAAATGTTCTTGAAATGCGATAGATATGTGTGCTGTTGCTGTTCTTGTCTTTTCATTGTGAAACTCATCCTAATACATATTTCTCCCTTTCAGTGTGTCAGTATTTATGTCCAACAAAAACTATGCTCAATACTTAATTTAAATTGGGTGGCACGGTGGTGCAGTGGTTAGCACTGTCGCCGCGCAAGAAAGAGGTTCTGGGTTCGAATCCCGGTCCTGGTCCTCTCTGCGTGAAGTTCGCATGTTCTCCCTGTGTCCGCGTGGTTTTCCTCTGGGCACTCCAGTTTCCACGCCAAAAGACATGCATGTCAGGTTAGGTAAACTCCTGCCATTGTCCTTAACCAAGGCACTGGTGTCAGAACTGGAGTTGGTCCCCAGGTGCTGCCAGTGACTGCCCACTGCCCCTAAGTAGTTAGGATGGATCAAGTGCTGAGGACAAATTACCCCACAGGGTCAATAAAGTATAACTTAAATATTTGAAATTAGAATATATACATGTGAAGTAATTGACCTCAGATAAAGATGTGCTTATGTGTTTTTCCAAAGACGTTCAGAGGAAATGACAAACTGCAGCAGTTCTTTTCCATCCTGTCCACAAACATCGCAGAAAATGGCGCTGAGTTTGTTTCTACAATAGAAGGTAATAATTTGCTAAGTAATTCTCATGTTTTTAAAATGATGTGATTCTCAATCATCAAAAAATAATGGTTCTGGTAAACAAAAGTATGCATTTCATTTAGAAAAAAATTGAATTGGGGAAAAAAAAACTGTTACAAAATATAAGAAAATTTAAACAATGGAACTGTGATGTTATCTGTCAGTATGACAGTTATCATGTTGTGTTGTTGTCTTATTGTTACCCAGGAAGGAAATACCCATTCTATGGGGTACAGTGGCACCCTGAGGTGAACCAATTTCAGTGGAAACCCAACCTGCATTTCCCCCACTCTAAGAATGCCGTACGAGTGTCATCTTTGCTTTCTGAATTTTTTGTCAATGAAGGTAAGATCAATCATTGGGGAAGGACTGGGAGAAGTTTCATTCACATGGGCCCAATGGCTTGATTTACGTGTGTTGCAAATTACGCATGCAATTTCCATGTAACGCTTTAGTGGTCATATGTGAGACCATGCTGTACCATGCTTTACTTCCGTGAATATTATTAAACGAAGTGTGTTTTTCCACTTTGACCAATTTGAGAAAATCAGCATTTTTTTTTTGTATGAAAATCGTGTTTTAATACTTGAATCTCTAAGAATAATAGTGTAAAACGTTTGATTTTGACCAAAAGTGGACTGAGTGAGTTTGGATAAACACGATGCAAACGTTCTTGTGAATAATACATTGTTCAGTGCTGTTATCTGTGTGACTGAGTTTCAATGGCGCATCACTCACATGGTCTATGCCAGTGCACATCTGGGCTTGTAAAAACAGAATCCATGATATAGCTTATAGTACGTTGAAAATGTCATTGACAAACGTCTGTCTGTCTTCACAGCCAGGAAGAGTTTGCACCGCTTCCCTCAAACCTGATGTAGAGACAGCAGCCCTCATATATAATTATACCCCTGTCTACGTTGGAAATTTCACTGGATATGAGCAGGCTTACTTCTTCTGAGTGCTGAGCTCTCATACCCGTGTTCCGCTGGAACTGTTTTTCATTTTACCTCTGGGAGAACAATCATGTGGAAAAAGGTGTTCCGGCTTTGAAAATGCACAAATTCACCCCAAAGGAGAAGGTTGATAGACTTGTTTTTGGACAAAGCAACCAGTCACATGTGCAGAGGTAGGGCCCAACTCTGTGGCTCGACCCCCTGTCCCTTAGCCCTGTCAGTGTTCAAGTACTGCAGCAATCGACCCCCCCCCCCCCCAAAGAGTCTATGTCCTGGGGTGACAACCATTCACCAACAATCTTCTCTCAAATATTTGTTATCTACCCACTACCCATTCTAAATAAATTACAGAAATTAAACAGAACGAAAATGTTTGCTGTACAAATGTTTATGTTTGCATTAAAACATGTATAATACTGAAAGGGTGAATGAATATACACATTTCAGGATGCAGTTTTACAAGGTAAGGGGCCTATTGATTCTTTTCGCCAACTAATAAAAATGTGTACCCCTAGCGTTTTATTTATCTTCATATTAATTTGGCTTTTACCATGACACCAGCTATTTTGTGTATCAGCTTGTACTGAATGTGTAAAATGTATATCCTATGGACTCTATAAAAGTCTACTGTTAGGTTGCCTGACATCACATCTTATCAGACGCTTTCCACAAGATTTCAAGGGGAAATTCATTGAATTGGATGACCACTTGAATTTACTGGCAAATGAATCCCAATTAATGTACTTTTTAACCATCAAGTTCACAATATGAAAGTTCCAGATTGTTGCAGGCTGTTGGTATCCATGGGGAAAATGTGTAGTTACTATGTGAGCTCTTCTCATGAAATTACTAAATGTTGTCGGGGCAAAGCTGTACTGTAGGTAAATTGATTGATAAAACACTGAACGAACACAGTCGAGGGCGGTCTGGCCTGTTACGGGGCTTTGTTAGACACCATGTAGATTAGGGAGACGTTTAGATTGGTGGGCAGCAACGTCTCTCTTAATAGGGGCGGGGGTAATACAAAAAGCAAGATTTTTGTCTTCTATATATTCCCAAGAAATTGCACAATTGCCACCGTTACCAAGAGAGAGCCAAGACAGGGAACTTTTTTGTTCGTTTGTTTTAAAGAACGAGTGGCAGACTGAAATAACGATATTTTCAAACGTAGGCGGATGACTATTTTGAGGTTACTTTGTAATCACCTCTGCACTAACTTTACTTAAGGCTATGGTATATCGATATGTGTCGATAGGCTACATAATAACAGACAAGACGATGTTTAAATTGTGGTAATCGCGGGTTATTATGTGGCGTTTTCCGGAGCACTGGTGAAGAACACGCATTCACACAGCCCCTTGATGTGAACGCTGCAAACCGAAGACTCGACGGACTGGAGCATCGGTTCGTTGTTTATAAAACACATATTCTCCCTCTAAGAAACACCTCTGCTTTATTGATGCACCCGTTTCAGTGGTGTAACGGTAAGCATTATATTACTGTCTACGTTTGTGTTATGTTTCCAATTGTTCCGTTGTAGCCCACTTGGTTTGATGTAGAAATATTTAAGGTATTCATTCGCCTGACTGCGTCAAACCATTGTTTATAGGGGACTTGGGGGAAATTATCAAGGTTCAAATCAAGATTGGTTATAAAATTATTATTTAAATTAATTTAGGAAAAATTAACCCCTATCGGCACTTCACTTGACATATTCTTCCATTGTGCCATGGCAACCTAGCTTTTAATGTCCTACCACCACATAATAGTAGCCATACATAGGCCCTAGGTACTTGTACAGAATGTATATTGATAGCTAGTTTAGTCTGTTACTATAGTACAGTTAGGCTACTAGGCTTATGTTAACATCTTGAATTGTATGACTCGTTCTGTGTCATCATCATGTTAATATGACAGATTATATCCCAAACACCGCAGTATTACTTTACACATTGTGAATAATTTCCCACGTTCTGTTTTTATGTTGCCAGAAAACTTTTTTTTTCTATACAGCATGGCTAAAGTAAAAGTATATGTGTGTTAATACATGTGCTTCCTAATTACTCGGAGCGAAATGTGGGTTGTTCATTTGCATTTATGTTCTTGCCTGGTGAAGCCAGCGTTCTCACGAATATTTGCGAGATATAAGTCTGATTAGGCGTAACATTTAATTTAATTGTAGCTAAGATATAGACGGAAACATTGTTTTTAAATGCGTTTCTTTATTCCATTTCTTGTATGATAACGTACACATGTTCAGTAAATTATCATTTAGGTATCTCATTGTATGGGCCTCCATATTCGGCTTTTAAATTAGCACAGCAAATAATTGACTAGACTCTTAGTGCTTTGAGACGTGGGCAGGTTATCTCGTCTGAGATGCACATACTACCACTTTATATTACAGTCCGAAATGTCATGCCAAGCCCTTTACTTTCAGATATAGGCGTCTTGCGCATGGGAGTTCTCTTATGTGCAGACTGCAGTTACCCGAATCCGCGGGGGTTGGCCATTAAAGAGCCCTACTTACAAATTGTTAACGAAACAATACATCGTTAGTGCGATGGACATAGTCTTGTCAGCAAAAAATGAAGAAAAACACGCATGTCTGAACGTTGAAAGTGACAATTTCCTTGAAGATCTGCAAAAAAAAAAAAAAAAACTGTTGCAAAGATCCATAGCACGAATTCCACGTTCGGACTTAATTTGAATCCGTGTTTAAAATTAGCTCGTGAATGTTAGAGGGCGTCCAGGCCGGGGATTGTGAACAACAATGGCCATCATTAGCGTGCTCATCAGTGAGTTATGTGAAATGTGAGGACAATGGACTGGTATGCACCCATTTAATAACAGCCTAGTTTTGTTTTGTGATGTTTGATTGTTTTTACATTCTTTCACCAGGGTACCTGTCTTGTATACTGTAATTTACAAATGTATTTTCGAATTTAGATTTTTTTTTTTGGATAATTTTCTGTAGTTATTATGACCCATGGCTGTAGTTCTTGTCTGGATGAACGCAATAGCCATTGTAAATTGTATAAAAACATCCCTGGTGTTTGGTCCATAGGTTGCTTGCAGAAATTAGCAGTACACTGTAGATACTCATGAAAATACACATACAATGAATTACTGTTTTGGAATGGGCCCTATTGTGGGGGACGTTTTTTCTTATGAGTTTTCCTCCATTCACTGTTGTGTTTTTTTAAAAATCTCATATTCACTGTTTCTGACATCCAAATATATGGCCTGGCTGTGGGTGATAGAACCCTGCTTTCTTAACAGATTGAATGGGGGCAAGACTGTATAAAGGGTGCAATTGTTCCAGCTGGGACACCAGTTGGATGGTTAAGGATCACTTAATCAGGGCAGCCAGGATAATGCTGGAATTGATGGACGGTTTCGGAATGTAGATGTAAAATTTGCTTCACTGGACTGAAAATCCTGAGACAAACATAATGCCACTCAATGTGTGCATTCTCCGCGGCTGTATCAGCTTGGCAGCCATGATATAAAAATGTACTGTTTTTTTCAGCCATGTCGGTGAGCAAAGTAGTCTACAGTTTGGCACAGTCTTTTATTAAAGTAGGTTTGAATTACAGAATTATAATTTGTTAAGATTTGGGATTTAAACATTCTTCTAGTATATGAATGCAGTTGTGTGTTTTTTACATGTTGAACAAATTTGAGGTTAAAATAAATTATTGTATTCAATGTATACTTTGGTCGAATGTTATATTTTGTTTTCGACCCGTGGGCTGTTTTTGGCACTAATTCCGATAGGAGGCTGAGTAAAGCCACGGGTGGTGTAGATTATTGTGAAAATGTCTATATTCTTTCAGTGTAGAAAGTTGAAATCATGTAGAATTTCAGTGACGCAAGCAGTCAGAATCAGGCACCATAGTTCGGTGCAAGGAATGAAAATTCTGCTACAGTTAATATAAAAAATAGTAGCTTTTTTGCAAATGGATGAAAGGAATAAAATAAGGACAGAAAGGAGACTGTGGCTTAAGAAGTATTCATATATTCCCTCCCATATTTCTCTTCTAATGTACAGAACTGTGAGGATGCCTGCATTCTCTTGGGGGGGTGGGTTTTTGAATCCTTTGTGGAGGATTAAAACCGCCATTGCTGGAAGTCGGTTGGCCAGTGCTGTGCTCAGAAGAGGAACTTTCTTTGAAATTTTCTGGGATCTATCCCAAGTTTGCTTTAAAAGCTAAATGTGTATGTCTGTCTGTGTCCTTAGGATGAGCCAAGGCCAACCTGAAGCATTATCAGGGAGGCAAAAGAGCTCTTGGAAATGGCTTATCAGATGAAAGTGTTTAAGTCTCAATAGGAGATTCTTTGAAGTCTCCCTTCTGTGTTAAGCTCCACCATTTGCATGGGAGAATTGTGTTTTTACTTTCATTCAGGTGGAAATGAGTCTTTTGTTGAATTAATAGCATATTTAATGTGGTCAGAAGATGGTCTGCTATTCTACTCCAGCCCGTCTAAATTATTCTATTTTATTATCACAGGAAATGGTCTTTCTCTTGAAGTGCAGCTCCTTGACAGGAGATTCAGTTGTACCTTTACACGTGTCTGCAGGGCCTTTTTATGCTGAAATTAGAGCCCTACTTACAAATTGTTAACAAAAACAATACACCGTTAGTGCGATGGACATATCTTGTCAGCAAAAAAGAAGAAAAACACTAAGGACAAAAAATGTGCACAGCATGACTGTAGGGTACGCAGGTGTTGTGTAGTGATGTATGACTACAGCTGTACTTGGGTTGGTCTTTAGTCATGTACTGTCAGTGTAGTTTTCAAAGGCTCCTACACACAAGGCAATGGTCACAGACTATTACTGGGATTAATTACCATTCTGCTATAGTCCAAAGCCCAAAAATAAGACTGGTTTAGAGTATAAATACCCACACATTTTTCATATCTCTACCTTTGTCAGGCTCTTAGACCAACAAGGTGGTCATCCATCTCTAATATGTGTGCACACCACCAAGTTGATTTCACTTGGAAATCAAGTGACCCAGTCCACTATAAGTTAAGACGGGTAAAAAGGCATCAAAAAAATAAAAATATTCTAATATAAACAGAATGGTGCTAAAGAACTGGGTCATTCTTCATTTTATTCACTGAGTGTGCGAATAAAAAACACTCTGAATGCTCCGGTTAAGGCAGTGACCCGTCTCTTTAGTTCTTACCTGCACATTTCAAGCAAAATAAAAGTTTCAGGTGAGAGTGCAGACAGCAATGGTTCATTTTGAATTTCTTAAGGGAGGTCCATTTAGCCCCATAATTAATAACTTCACATCAAAACCATGTGCTCATATTAGTGCTTGAGCATCTTTTTGGAAAATCCAGTGAATTTCCACTTGCTTCGATTGGTTTTTAGGATGGTTAAGCCAATGGAAACCTCCGCCTCTGAGTTCCATCCATTCATGACTTAGTCTTATAGCAGACTGTTATTTTCCTGGCTTAACATTTGGTCACCAACTGTCCAGGCTGTTCTGGCCTTTTCATTAGGAACGCTATTCCAGACATGGGAGTACCCGTCCAATTCTGATGATGGCTACAAAATGAAAGCTCAAAACATGAAACCATCTAAAGAAAAAGAAAATCAAAAGGGATAAGGAATGAGACACAGGGCCAGAGCAAAATGAAACGTGACATAATCTGAAAATTACAGCAATATAATCAACTCAAAATTTCTCGAAAGGAAATCATCAACATTGGCAACAAATGTGCCTCAAAACCGCTGGAGGAAACGGACACATTAACCTTTAAAAGCAGAACAATAAATGAACGGGTCTTTGGAAGAGTTTGGGCTCTCTCTCCGTTTCTGACTCTTAAGGATGCGGTACAGAGTAGCCTGCAGGACAGCGAGCTGAGCAAGGGCTTTCCGTCTGTCGTCTGGCCCCACTCACTGCCATGGTAACGCTGGCTCTGGAGACTGGTAGTGCCGGTCAGCGGTCCTGCAGTCTTCTTTTCCGAGACATACAGAGGATCTTCTCATCGACCGCGTCCCAAAGACCAGACCCTCGCCCCACCCCTTGGTGCGTGTGGGTGCCGCTGGTGGGGCGACCTCAGCTGGGGGCTGCAGGGAGGGGGGGGCGGCCTGTCATCCCAGTTCTGTACAAAAAGCAGGGGTGGCGTAGGTCAGAACAGAACCCTCAGAAACTCTTGTAGACGGACAGTTGAACATAACTTGTAAATATATTGCAGAATACATCCGCTCCTCCTCATGGCATTAACATTCTCAGTCCTTTAATAACTAAATAGCTGAATAAAGTTGCTCTACTGGTAGGTCACTGAAGCAACAACTGGTGTCAAGCTCCGCCCTCTTCAGAACAGCATCGGAATGCATTACGTCTTTGCACACAGTCTAGCTAAGGTAGACAGAGGAACATTGATACTGTTGCTTAGTCACCTTGGACCAGTGCTAGAGGGCCATTGTGATGTCACCGTTGTGGCATCAAAGACTGCAGTGACAGAAGATGGAAAGAGTGGCATGTCCTCACGGATGCGTCCTAGGCTAGCAACCCAGAGCACGTGCATGCACACACTCACACACTCGCGCCTGCACGTATTGTACAAAGGCATGATGTCCTGTTCTTCGCAGTTTCACGCGTTTTTCTGCAAAAGTTTAGCGCCCTGCTTTCTTCTTCTGGCTTTTAATTTTATCCCAGGAGCTTTCATTCACGGGTGCATTTCGTCTGGACTCACTGAGTGAGTCATTAAAGTGCAGACTGAGAAGATGCTGAGATTAATATGTGACAGCATGGCCCTGCCTCAACTACATCCTTCTTTTTACTCTTTCCCCTCTTTCTATGTAACACGTTCGATTGTCTATAGCCAGATCAAGTACCAGCACAGATTTGCCAGTCCAGGGCAGTTATTTAATATTGGGGAGAGTAATTACGCAGGAAACTTGGGTGTGAGGAGCGTGGCAAGCGTCCAGTGGCAGTTTCCTTTTCAGTAGAATCGATCATGCCAGGAGCGGCGTAATTTGACATGGAAGGTCAAACCAATTGTGTGGAAATTCAAATTATGACATAATGCTCTTAATTGGAGCCATTAAATTTGAAATACAGGATGTATTTTTTTGTGTGGGTGGGCGTTGGGACTTCATTGCTCTTGTAAATGAGTGACTATATAATTTATATTTGATATACCTCTGACCCAGTGGCTTTGCGCTTAAGACTACTTGGAGTGCCCTGTAGTTTTCGTGTGTAGGGAGGGAGGTAAAAAACATGGCAAACTGCCATTAAAGTGTAGTCTCCACATTACACATTATTTGAACAAGGTGATCTGTTTTGGGGGGCTATAGACTGCTGGCCATTTTAACTTTGTTCCTTTCAATAGAAATGCTTCAGTGATTTTGCTGATCAAGAGGTTTCGGTGAACTCCATTTGAGCTGTAACCGCTTACCTGTAACGAATGCATTTCTTGCCAGATTTTGTATTGCAGAGGTCCCATCACTGCAAATGGCCATGTATGTCAGATTTTCTGTTGCTAAAATAATACTTTGATTTGGCTGCTAATATATTATATTCTGCTTATAATATTTACTTGTGTGCAGTTATTATATACACACTCACATACATTGTATATAGTGTCCTTTTTATAAGTTTACTCTAATCTTTCTTATTACCTCTCTACTTTACATATGAGGTAGCTCATAGACTAAGCAGTTAATTGCCAGCTAAGATGCTGTACGGTTACTGGACATATGACAAATAAACTTTGGTCTGATTTGAGAAGTGACTGTATTAAACTATGTAGGGCAGGATGTGACCATGTGTGACCCAGACCAGACACAGTTTGTGTGAAGTGCTCAGGAGGGAGCCGGGGAACGGACATGTCCTCAAAATAAAAATGGGATCTACTCGTGCTGAAAGAAGTGGGCATTGGCAGCAGTTCCACTCTGGAGAACATGTCCTCACAAGCGCAGCGTTACCATATTGAAGTGTCTCTCGGACAACGTGTGAAGAGTGCAGTGCGAATAAAAACAGCCGTTAACTTTGGCAAATGGGCATGCATTTAAAAGAGCTGGAGAGTATAATGGGGCGGGGCGGGGGTTAGGGTAGGTTGTGGAGGGGAAAGGGGGGAATTGTGCTATTTTGACACTTGTGATTGAGGCCCCCCCCCCCCCCCCTGAGGGTTTGTTTTAAGGTCTATATGGGTCATGTCTCTGTTGAATTATGTTCTCTCCCTCATAAACAGTTCCCTCTTCAGCCCTTCTTGTTTTTCCCCTGTTCAGTGCTCGCTCTCTAACCTTGGGTTTATCTTGCGTTGCTGCGCTAC
Source organism: Synaphobranchus kaupii (assembly GCA_029718625.1). NCBI lineage: Eukaryota > Metazoa > Chordata > Actinopteri > Anguilliformes > Synaphobranchidae > Synaphobranchus > Synaphobranchus kaupii. The sequence goes on from CM056376.1 coordinate 617,707, forward strand.
TAAAGTGCAACTTTGTGGTTTGCGTTTTGACTATCTGCAGCCTGTTGTCTGTGACCAAATGCACTGGGCTACTACTTGAACACCGAAGGTCTTCAAGTTTCTAGTGGTTTGTATTTGTGGGGACGTTTACGGGGCGGCAGGGGATGTATTTGAAATCTCCATCGCATCTGCTGTGAATGCATCCAGAATAAACTACTGTCTTTAATTTAAAATGGAGATTGGGAAGGATGGGTTCATTGTGTTGGTGTTCAGTAGGCCAGGGCCCCCGGATTTGTGTCCTTGGAGGTACCGAATGACTCCAGGGCCAGCTTTGGGTCCTCTGTGTGCCCGCCTTCCTCTCCTGCATGGGGGTAACAGTGAACTGGGCAGGAGGTGGTTAAAGAGAATCTTGTCCACCAAAACATAGCATTCCTTAGAACAGTGTAAGGGGAGTGTGGAGACTATTGTCTAAGTGAAGTAGGATCCTGGGTGTTTCTGTATGTTGATGTCTCCTCCATCCGATGTCCCTGATTGTGAGTCCAAGTCTAGAAGATGGCATGAGTTTTCATGATGTCGTGATTTCGTACCTAACCGTGCAGTGTGTAAACAAAACAACATTGTTGTTCTTAAATGATCTTACGAACACTGGATGTCTGCTTGCAGACAGGCTTGTGGGTCAGTTAAAGTCCGTTGTTATGCATAGAGGCTACCCCACCTCTCTACCATCCTCGATCCGCAAGAACCAGCATATCCACCCACCGGCCTGCATGTGTTCGGTTTATCTGTGTCAAAGCATAGCCCACTATTACGTAGCCAGGAAAAGTAGGCTTTGGAACAGTGGGAGAAGGTTGGAATGGATAACAGAAACGCCTCCACAGACCATGAACCGACCAAAGCAATCTAATGGGCACCTCTGGGAAATGCTTCTCCTTTTCTTAACTCAAGGAACGGCAACGGTACTGCAGAAGACCTGAATTACGTGCTCAATGTGGAATATTCGCCTTGAATCATTGATGTTGATGCAGCTGTTATTTTGAATCGAGTGTTTCTTCAGGAAATGTAGTCATCTCTTAGGGGGGAAAAAGAAAAGGAAACCCATCCACTTCTTTGCCTTTGCTTTTTTTTTAAACTAATCCCCTTTGAAGCTGTAAAATCAAACTAGCATGTTTTGCTGGTATACGCGGAGTTAAATTAGAACACTTAAAATTCGGTGTAGGCGTTGTTTTCTCTTCCCTCATTATTGGCAAAACTTCACAAATCTGTGCAGCAGTGATCAGCCTCTGATATGGAAATGAGTCGTATTTGTGTCAAAATGCTGCATATATCATCTTGTTAGACTGAGAGGATGGGTTGATTCACTGACAGTTGAGTTGCACTACAGAGGATCCTTTTTTTACTTCCTGCTGTTAGTATCCATTTTTAATGCAAAATACAGTCAGGACCAGCTTTATGTCCATGGACACTTAAGATATGTAATTATTCACAACATTTCTATGCATAACTATTAAAATGCTTTCAGTTATTGGTGTGCAAAAACAAATACTTGTCTTATTCCTTTCCTCCTGGAAGTAACAGATTAATGACGTATTAGTGAAAAGACATGCAAAATACATTTCAGGTTTTATGTCTATTGTTGTCCAAAGATATTTTATTTTTTTTATGTGTATGATTTGATAATGAAACAGACAGGCATTTACTGAATGAAATGTCCTTCTTCATTAGATTAAAAACAGGAGTCTTTGTTAATTGTGGCGGCTGTCTGCTGACGATGGTGCCGTGTTTTTATCTACATGGCTGGACTCTATCCTTGAACTGAACATGGTGCTTCTCTTTATTAAAACACTCGTGAGTGATAATTCCACTGAGGGAAGCGTTCATCTTGTACAATGCATGAAATCTGGCACAAAACGCCTGAACTGTTGACTTTTTAAATAAATTTAACAATTAATGTTGTCCAATTTAGCCATGGGTAATTTTCATCTGTTCTCCCAGAGCAGTTTACAATAAAAAAGGACATGGAGTACATGATCGGACAAACCATAGACAATGTTGTTGTCTATAAAAACAAATGTGTGAAATTTGGGTATTCCTTTTTTTAGTGTATGAAAATGCATTCATGGGGCAAAAAAACAAGTCAAACTACTCTGTTTGGGGCAAGGTTGTCTCAGAACAATTTAATTTAGCCCTCATATTATGTTTGGGGTCAATTTGACCCGATTCAGTGTTTGACATCTCTTAGAAACCAGTTAACCTTACTTTTTCATCTTGACACTACATGCCTTTTCCTAATTTGTGGGGATTAAATAAACACGCAATAAACATAATGGTATGTTTTGAAAAGTCCTGTACCAACTTTGCATACAAGGGTGTTGTGTGGGGTAATTTGTGGGATAGCTGTATAAAATATAAAACTTTTTTATTTTTTATCTCAGATTTGTTTGTTAGTGATTCTTGTGGCACTTTCCCAAACAGGTTTTTAAACTTCACAAACTTTCAGTTACCTCAGGCGCTAAAATTTGATGTTTCATCGCAGATTTTTAATATTTAGGGATAAAAGGCTAGTCAATTAGGAGACATGCAAAAGGAGACACAGAAAGTGTCAAAAAAAAAAAAGTATTACATTAGTTTTAGTATTATCTCACTCCAGACAGTGGTTTTATAGGATATCCTTGTTCCTTCTAACATCCATGCTAAATATTGGCACATTTGGAAACCCATCCCTGGAGTATGGATTCAATCATAAGCCATTTCCATAGCCTATGTGCTTTCCCTGACTGCTCCAGTTGTCAGGGTTATAGAAAAAGGCTTTCGAAACAATTCCCGCAAATATTTTCTGTTGTTGCTTGTTAGTTTCCTGCTACTGCCAGGAAAAGCCTAATCCATCCGATTCCATGGAGTTTCTTTTTCAGTGACTCATGCTGAAGAACTGTTGTCTGGTTAGATAAAAAAAAAAAAGCTTCACTAGGGGTTGCCAATATTGTGTGAATAATGTGCCTGTTCTGTGAGTCTATGCACTGCTGTAGATGTCTGTGGCAGATGCTGGCCACTTAAGTACTAATGAGTACCTGTCTGCCAAGTGCTGCTTGGGGTTTATTCTTCTGGTTTTACATGGTTTTAAGCATGGTTCTTTCTCGTGTTTTCTTATCGATTCAATTATTCTGTTGATACTCTTCTGCACTGTTGGTCATTGTTTGTGTTGGTTTGTCATTCAAATATTCATTTTTAAATATAAAAACAGTAAAACATGCAGTGTTTATAACTACCAGTTTGGCTACATCGTGTTAGTGAGCATGTCACTATTTTTGTCAAAACGCATACGCTCAAATATCTTGTGTGTGTGTGTGTGTGTGTGCGTGTACACATTTTAACTGAATTTTTCGCATTTAGCAATATTGCACTGAACATACCTAAGAACAAATGCAGATATACCATAGTATAATTTTTTTTTTTTTTTTGTCTCAATGGCTGACATGTTACTATGTAAATGAGACCCAGAAACTCCAAAGAAATATATTTAAATGAACAGCATTGGTTTTATTGTTAATCGGATGTTCCCTAGAAAATAATTAAATCAAACCCATTCGTAATGTTGTGATGAATTTGGAAGCAGGAGCTGTGAGGATATGTTTTTACACATGTGACGAGTGCTGCCGTCTTCTTGCTGTTGCCCTTTGTTGCTGACAATGCAGCTCAGTCTCCTCTGTATGTGGACATACACAGAATATACTGTATATATCTGATTTGCACCAAGGTCACACAGCCTGCAATGTCCTGTTTAAACTCACTCTTCCCAACCTTTGATGCCATACGGCATTGGTATTTGTGCGTGTGTTTGTGTTTGTTTGTGTGTGGTTAGGTGTGGGAGTGCAGGAGCAGTATCCAGCTCAGGGGGAGGATGGGGTGGATGTGTGTGTGTCGGGGTGGGGGGGATGGCGTATCCGGCTCAGGGGAAGGTGTGTGTACGCGTGTGGGTAGGTGAGTTTACACGCGTGGGAGTGCGTGTGGGTAGGTGAGTGTACACGTGTGGGAGTGTGTGTGGGTAGGTGTGTGTACGCGTGTGGGTAGGTGAGTGTACGTGCGTGTGGGTAGGTACGTGCACGTGCGTGTGGGTAGGTGCGTGTGCGCGCGCGTGGGAGTGCGTGTGGGTAGGTACGTGCACGCGCGTGGGAGTGCGTGTGGGTAGGTGTGCGTATGCGTGTGGGTAGGTGTGTGTACGCGTACACGTGTCGGTAGGTGTGTGTACGTGCGTGGGAGTGCGTGTGGGTAGGTGTGGGAGTGCTGGTGCAGTATCCAGCTCGGGGAGGATGGGGTGGATGTATTTGGGTTGAGGGAAGGCTCTTTCTTTGTTGTTTGTGGGGAGAGAGCTCTGGTATAAGATACTCTGACCAACACTGCAAATATTGCCCACATATTCCCTGTTTTACTGGTAAGGGGATTATTTCATTGCCAGCCCAGAGAGTCACAAGTACCCATTGGGGGAAAATGCCCATGACTGCATACTGATGGTAGAAATGCAAGTGAAAGGCTCCATTCTATGAAATGTATTTGTGCTAACTGCTCTGGGCTTTGTCTTTAACTGTTTAACAGTATAAGATATTGCTTTAAACACACGCAGGGGCCTGATTTACTGATTTACCCCTTAGCTCTGTCTTTGAGAAATATAATATTTTGTATCACTGTTATGCGGGTGACACACAGTTTTACCTACCAGTTACACCTGACAATGCTTGTTCATTGAAGAACCTTTTTAACTGTCTAGATGGCATTAAATGCTGGATGGCGAGGAACTTCCTTCAACTAAATGATAACAAAACAGAAGTAATTATATTTGGCCTTCCTAGCTCTGTCACTAGCCTAAGCAATGCGCTTGGTCCCCTGTTTACAAATTAGCAAATTGTAGTTAAAAATCTTGGTGTCTTCTTGGACATTTTTAATAGACAAGTCAGTAGTGTTGTGAAGGGCAGTTTTTTATCAGCTTAGAACCATAGCCAAGTTAAAGCCATTTTTTATCTCATAAGTACCTGGAAACAGTTATCCATGCTTTTATTACCTCTCGGCTGGATTATTGTAATTCCCTGTATATGGGGTTGACCCATTCCACGCTGTCTCCACTGCAAATGGTTCAGAATGCAGCTGCTAGATTTTTAACTGGAACAAAGAAAAGGCAAGATATTACTCCGGCTCTGGCTCATTTGCATTGGTTACCAGTGAAATATAGAATTGATTTTAAAATTTGACTATTTGTTTTTAAAGCCCCCAATGGATTAGCTCCACAGTACATCACTGATCTGCTCACTCCATATTCTGCTCCCAGGTTACTTGGGTCATCCGCAAAACAAGTCCTCTTAGTCCCCCTCTCACGTCCCCCTCTGACGTCCCCCCTCTCACGTCCCCCTCTTAGTCCCCCTCTCACGTCCCCCTCTTAGTCCCCCTCTCACGTCCCCCTCTTAGTCCCCCTCTCACGTCTCAAAACTAAAGGTGACCGCCGGGATTTTTCTGTTGCTGCCCCCAGGCTCTGATCATTTTAAATCTAATTTAAAGCCCCACCTTTTTTCTCTTGCTTTTAGTGCGGTTTGAGGTTGCCCCAAAACTGCATGAGGTTGATCCTCGTACTCCTTATTCCATTTATTTCATTGTGTTGTATTGTTAATACATGTATTGTACTGTGGTGTTATTTTGTTGTGTTGTATTGTAGTGACTGGAAAGCACTTTGGCTCAACTGTTGTTTTAAATGTGCTATATAAATAAAAGTGACTTGACTTGACTGCATGTGCAGTTAGCCTTAGTGAAGCATGCCCACAGCGTTTTTCTGTTCAGGGAAAACACACATTGTAAAATGGTTTAAAAAGGGGGGAAAAAATCTAAAACTCATGTACATTTCTTTGTGGCAAAGCACATTGGGGTTAGAGACCCACTGTAAGTCCACTAGAGTAAACATTTATTATTCAGAGTGCAGTAAATACTGAAGAGCTGTAGGCCTGGACCATAGTTGAGCACATGGATTGAAAGCTAAGGAAGTTGCAGCAGAGTTTCCTTCTTATAATCTAGAGGTGGATCATCTGTGGAGGAGTCCAATACATGACACACACACGCACGCACGCACGCACGCACGCACACACACACACACACACACTTCTGGGGATAATCCTGCTTTTCTTCTGCATTCTAGACAGAAACACTGGTTAAACTATTTGGGTGAACTTCAGTAAAATCTTCCTCATGCATGAAAGAATAATATTGCTATGACTTTTAAAGCTGAAAAGACTGACATGCACATTGCATTGAAAGAATAGCTTGTGTAGCACTGTCATTCTTGGAGCTGATATTACAGGAGCAATTGGGGAGAGTCTCTCCACTCTTTACTGATAAGTTGATGAGCAGATCCACTATTGATGTGGAATTTCCCCAGACAGTAGATTGATCTCCTGTAGCAGAGGTGTTGTTCTCCTTTCCTGCATGATTTAATTCAGCCAGTGCATTTCAGAGTGGAATATGGAAAACAAACTGCCATTTATATGCTCAGGGAACTAAACTGGCTACAATTTTAAAAAAGTGTATTGGTACTGCTGTTCAATTGTGAATTCCTGTGTAGTATTTGACATTTTGAACCTTGTGCCCTCAGCTGGTAGTAGCCCCTTTCCCCTATATCTAAAGCGGATGATGTGGTCAAAGAGGCCCCTGGACTCTGACCCAATCAGGAGTCCTGTCCTGCAATTTGACCTGGTCTAAACTCTTGTATTCCTGCTTGTTTAGGGTGCTTCTGCGGTCTGGGCCTGATTTACTCCAATAAATCGTGCACGATGCCCCCCATCACCTTCCAGGACCTGCCCCTCAACATCTACATGGTCATCTTCGGGACCGGCATCTTCGTCTTCGTCCTGAGCCTCATCTTCTGCTGCTACTTCATAAGGTGAGAGCGTCGCTCTCAGGAAACTGCATCGCACACACGCGGCTCATTCAAGGTCTGGGATGCTATCCTCTGTTCTGCTGTCTCCACTGCGTGTGATATTGGGGCAGCGGGGGGGGGGGGGGGGGGGGGTTATACGTTGCAGGAGAGATTTATCGATAGGATTGTATTTGTGCTGATTTTTAGAGTTATTTGTTTTTGAGGATTATCTTGCAGGGCTGCTTATGTTATTTTCGATAAATGCTGAAACACACTGAAAACCAGCAGTCACTGCGGCCCTCCATGACTGGAGTTTGACACCGCTGTTTTAAAATTTAGACGGAGCCTTTATTTTGTCTCCGACAACACACACACACACACACACACAGACAGACACACACACACACACACACACACACACAGAAACACTGCCTCCATTCCTGGGTTGAAAATCCTGGATAAGCGCACACTGGAGAGACAATTCAGCATTGTGATCAATGGCAGCCACTTGTCCTGACTACCGATCAGAGGGAACTATGGGGATGTTTTGGCGGGAGGCCATCAGTCCCTCCCCCTCTCCCACAAGGTCAGTGAGCGTGAGGCAGCAAGTGTGCCAGTGTCTCTCCAGCAGAGTAATGAGAGATGGGGGCGGTCCCTCTCGTCTTCAGTCCAGTGTATCTCCCCGATACGGTGGCACTGGGGTTGCAGGCAACACGCTAAAAGCAGGCTATCAGGCTATAGAGCTGACTGCCGTGGCTCAAATATGAACCAGGAACCGAGCCGAGCCTACCTAGTGCGTAATGTGGTGGCTAGTCCATTTTTTGGGATCTTATACTCTTTTCTTTTTTTAAAGACTCTTTATATCATATTTTTATTATCTCCTAATTTGTAATACCCAGGCATAATTTTAGGTTTGGGATGGTGGGTGCTGCTTTACACCCCTACATCCCTTCTACGAGACCCCTTCCCCTGACAGTGAAATACCTAGTGGGACGATTACAGGGACGATTGTCCCAGGACGGGAATCAGTGGAAGTTAGAGGGCAGGGCAAAAATACATGGCTTAGTAGGGGGAACAAGTTCAGTTTGACAGCCCGCCAGTGTTGTGGTTTAGCTGCCCTATAATGACTCTGCTGTCTCCCCTTGTGCCCAAGAAGAATGCAGACTGGTGATCTCGAGTGTTCCGCAAAAGACCGTTTTTACAAGACCGCTGAATGGGTTTGTGCTGTTTTTCAGATGAAATTCAAATCACATTGTTTTGAGTGTTTGTGGTCCCGTAATAATACATTTCTCAAAAAGGAAAAAAAAAAAAACTTAAGCAAACTCGTGGAGTCAGGATTTATAGATCAGTCCTCAGCAGTTTGATTTTGGTTTTTGATTGCGTTTTTATTTTCATTTATATTTGTTGTATTTTTTTAATTGAAATATATTTCTGACCACATTTCAGTTTAATAAAGATTATTCCCTTCAGCTTGATTATTGAATATAAGGCACAGCAGCTTCTCTGTACATTCCAGAACAGAAGTTGCTGATTCTCTGTGGCGCACATTTACACTTCAAATACCCAGCTATTGTGACATGAGTAGCAGTTCCAGGGATTTTTCTTTATCAGTCCACTGCTAGTTTTAGTGGCTGACGTCGTCTAGCGAAGATAGCCAATCGTGTACAAAGTTGAGTGCGACATTAGTGTGAAAGTGCTCCTCTCAATTTCTAAATCACTCCTCCCTTCATGGCCACAGTGCTTGCCCTAGAACTACCAGCTGTTCTGCTGGTAAAACCATACAGTGGGGAAAAATAGCATCTATTACAAAGGAGTTGTCAGAACAATAGCTTTGGTTTGGGGGGAATTAGAGAAATGTTCTGGGATGTTCTCCCATTCCCAGCAACTTAAAAAAAAACATACAAGCAGAACACAGACATATAATTACTAATAAACGTGTGGTTGTTTTGGCACTCGAGTGGTGCTCAAACCATTTCAAGGTCTTAAGCCAGCACTCATACAACAGTATCCCCATTGATGTAATTGGATGCTATACTGTAGAGGTATTAAAGATGATATGCAATGATTAGCGTACGACGAATACTTTCTTTAGCAGCAGTCAGTCTGTGTTCTATTTTAAATGTGGATGTCAGGGTCTGTCTTGGTGACCTAAGTCATCTGATGTCCCCTGATCAAGGTTGGTGTTTGAGGAGGGGTGTACACACAGCCGTGGAGTAAACCACACTTCCTCAGTCCTTAACTACTTCCCAACTCAACAATTGGGAACAGATCTTTATCGGCGGCCTCTGTTCCCGCTGTTATTTTTGGCTCATAGCTGTGCTTTTTTTTAGCTGTGAACACAGCCCTCTTCGTTCTCTTCTCATTTTTTAGCTGAGAGAAACCTTGTTCGTCATCGGAATAACTGCATGACAATGACCCAAAGAGTTCCTAATGTTGATATGATGGCTCAATTTAGTAAAGCAGCAGATATGCAGGGATCCCAGATGATTACAGGGTTATTTAAGGACTGTAGCTGGCATATTTATGATTGAGTAAACTCATTTCATTAGCTGCAAAGAATTATCTTTATTGCAGATAAAAGATTTAATGATGTTGACTTTATTAAGAGCTATGGTGCATCCATAAGATTCTAATCATGGTGGAGGTAGAGATAGATTAATACCATAAAAAGTTAATTGCCACAATTTCAATGTCCTTTACCGAGTGAATATAACAAGAAAATCATTATATTATATTTAACTTTACTGGGACAGACAACACATGTTCATAAAAGTAGAGTACAGTTAGACTGCAATAAAGTATTGCATTTGCAACAAATAAACAACTGTTTGTAGAGAAGGGCTCGTTGATGTTCAGTCTGTCTTACATTCATTTCTTGGAAATTTAACTGCAGTTTCACCTTTTATTAGTTCCTTGACAATTTTTCTCCGTGACAATTTTTCACTCAAACTCTGTAATTGCCTCTATCTTCAGCTTGGCTGCCTATCAGTTTCAAGGACTTTAAATATAATTCCCAGCACCCTTCTCTTCTCACCTGTCTTGGAGTCAAGGAGACCAAGTTAGGGTCAGCCTATTATATCTTTACTCGCATGCATTTGGTTAATATAGGAGGTTTCAGATGTCATTCCTTGCATTTCAGTGCTACAAAACATGTAGGTGCCATGATAATAACATCAGTTTCTTTGTATTTACGTTAATTGTATTGTATTAATGTAGATAACTAATCAACATTCTCTAAATATTCTCTAATGTTTACAACCCTAGTTAGCCTATAAATTACAAGAATATATTTCTGGTCTGAAAGGGTGTGAATTACATTGAATTAATCTGGGTTTTGTGAATTGGGTGTTATTTTTATGTATTGTATAAATATGAATACACTGTACATTTTGACATCAAACACGTTAACACGTTAACTCCCAATTTATTAACATGTTAAAATGCATATTTGTTCTCTCCAGAGCCTTGTAGTTCACTTGGCGTGAAAGGATCCTAGACAGAGAGATGTTGTATCTCGCTCCAAACAGCAAAATGTATAGGAAGTATCATTTACAAGATATTATCTATAGTGTGGGTGAGACCTACCTTCAGTCACTGTTGTGTACAGTGTTGTCATGATGTAAATTTCAGTTTTAATCTTTAGCGGCTTTCCTCTGCTAAATGCCTGTAATGTAATTGTGTGATTGCTTATGGCACTTTCATCTGCGTCCCCCTCTGACTGTGACTGCAGGTGAGCTGTGATGAGCATGGAAATGATGCAGACCTGCTTAGCGTTGTGGATCATTTATAGAAACCTGTGCTTGTTCGAATGACACTATAGTGAATCATGCGGTGGATCTTACTGTTAGTAACAGAGCCATGGCCCACAAGCTCTCGTGTGACTCATCAGAGAGTGGCATATTGTGTGTGTACATGTTTTTTTTAGAATCACATTTTTTTTTTTAAAGAATCAAATTTAAATACTTTTTTTTTTTTTTTTTTGGATGGTCCAGGATAATTTCCCCTCCCCTTCATAACATGTAGTAGGCATCATGTCATGCTTGCTTCATGTTATAATGTAAGGATGTTAAGTTGCTCTGCTAAATGCTTAAAATGTCAATCTGTAAATCAAATAAAGCTGTACAAAATTTCAAATATTGATATGCTTAAGCAGTAAGATACATTTTTTTATTTAACTGAATCGTGATAATCAGAAGCATGTGCAGATTTTTGCTGGTTAACAGCAAGCTGAATAACAAAAGCCATAGATATTAACAACAGAAATCAGCCGTATGGTGTATAACACATACAAGTGTACACTACACTGAAAAAATGTATCCAGAAGATCCTTTTAAGGAATCCAAGAGTGTATGAAATGATGAGAAACTCTTGTTGCATTGCACAAATGACTACTTTCATGGTCAGAAGGAAGGGGTTGTATTTACTGGACAATCGCTGCGCTATGGAGACAGGATTAGCTTGAGCACCTTGGCCTTGGTTTCACAGATACTATGGCAGAGGAAACGAGAGCGCGCTGGAAACTTTGCATCAAGCTACACCTTCCACGAGCCGTGAATTATGCTGATGATTCTGAATCCGTCACAAGCATGTATTTTGAGAGACATTTGAGTTAAAGGTGGTGTTGCTGCTCTGTATACTCTACCGAGCAGGCTGGAAAGAGTGGTCTGTTACGGAGGAGGTTCCAAGTAGGGGAGCCAGAAGTCAAGCAGAGGGGATAATGTCAACCCTTTCCCATCTGTAACTATGACGGCATGAAGGCCCCAGTGTTTAATTGCCTGACTACAGTCCGCTTACAAAAAAGTGAAGTAAAAATGGGAACAATGTATTGTGCAACAAGCAGGTCCCCAATGGATAACAGGGGTGTGGTGTCTTTATTACAGTATGTCACGCTTATTCAAGTGTGCATTCTCTCACATAGTAATTTAACTTTAAGGGCCTGATTTATTAAGACCTTTAGCATGTGCAAAACCTTTTAACACATGCAAAACCCTTAATCCAACCAATGATTGGCCCAAAGCAAATACCATGACCAATCCTTGGTCATGTGATTGGTTTTGCATGTGCTAAAAGTTTTTGCAAATGCTTAGTAAATCAAGCCCTAAGTGGTTTTCCATCCCATTGTTTCTGGAACCTTTTCTTTGTTTCATGGTAATTAATCTCCTTCCATCTTGTTATGTTCCTTCACAGCAAGCTGAGGCACCAGGCCCAGAGCGAGCGGTTTGGATACAAGGAGGTGAGCTACAAAGGCGCATTAATTGCCACTGTCCAACACCCCATATGTGGGTAGGAACCTCCTGTTGCATGTTGGGTGGAAGTAGTTCCACTCTGCCAAACACCAAGGATGGTTGCTTTAAACCTTGCTGCCTGTCATTAAAAATGCATGCTTACACATGTTCTAATGTAAGGCTTGTAAACAATATCCCAAGTATCTACATACCTCATTCAGTCTTTCACTCTGTTGCTCTCCAGCTACTGTGGAAAAGCTGATTTCTCAGATATGTGTTTCCGCAGTTCTGTGGTCTCGTCCCTTTGCTGTAGTCACACCCTTGCCACCCACAAAGCCTTCTGTATTTAAAAATCATAAATTCCTCCAACCGCCACCTATAGGAGTCTGACCCCGAGTAACCTATGTGCAACTGATTGTAATCGCAAGACTAAGACTGACGGTTCAGATCTGATATGAAAGAGGATCAGTCTCCAGTTTTTCTTTAATGGTAGGAAACGCTGACAATGATGCCTCAGTGCCGTGCACCGTTTTGTGTTTCAGACATTCAGTTAGAGCAGCAGGTCTTCGGAAGTTGCATTCATTTTCTAACTAAATAAATCTCCTTGTACAGGTTATATTAAAGGGAGATGCCAAGAAACTAAATCTTCATGGGGTAAGGATGGCATAATATGCTTTTATGTTGCTTGTGGGTAATGTTTCACAGTAATATTTAGGGAATTGTCAAATTTTATGCTTTTCTCTTAAATAATTTTTTGCCTGTCGCAGTCCTTTGAATGTGCCAATCTTATTGCAATTTGTAGTTGCTAAATCTATGTAAGTTGACGGTCATCAATAGACACTGAATGTTTTTTGCTATCAAGTCAAACGATCTTATTGCCAACACTGGAAAAATGTTGTTCTGTCTCCTTGTCTCTGTGTCTCTCTTTCTTTGTGTCACTATTACAGCAGACCTGCGCTGTTTGCCTGGAGGATTTCAAAGTGAAAGATGAACTCGGAGTGTTGCCATGCCAACATGCCTTCCACAGGAAGTGAGTTGTGAATCAGAGCTCAGGAGACAAGTGCTGCTGCTTAGGGTTTATAATGACTGCGGTCTGAGTGATTCTTTCCCCCAGAAAAAAAAAACCTTGGTCTTTCATCTGTGGCATTTTGGACATACTAATCACACAGCATACTACATATGCACACACAGTCTCTTTACAGAAGCAAAAACATTCCTCCACAAAGGGTAATGCTTCAAAATGATTACAGCAGTATGTGTAGTATGAAGAAGGGGGTTGAAAGAAAATGGCCTCTAAATGTCTTTGAGCATGCATTATTAATATAGAACATTTTGATCCTTTTCAGTTCTTTGTGTCTCTGTGTATGCAATCGGCATGCTCTCTGTTAACTTTCTGAATCATTTGGGTGAGACGTGTTTCTCCTGTGATCTATCAATGCTGGCAGCACATTCAGTGAGAAAGTCATGTTTCTGCAGCCAGTCAGCAGTGGGGGAGTTTGTGTGGTCTCAGGCCCCCATGGATGGCCGCCATACCCAACCCAGCTCTGAGAGAGTGACTGAATGCAATGAGATATCGGTCTCGTTGTGACCGTGTGATATGGCGCAGTGAAAGGAATGAGATATCAGTCTCGTTGTGACCGTGCGATATGGCGCAGTGACAGAATGCAGAATGTGTGGAAACGCAGTGTAGCTCTCCCGCCTGACTTCCTCTCCCCGTGTCCGTAGGTGTCTGGTGAAATGGCTGGAGGTGAGGTGCGTGTGCCCCATGTGCAACAAGCCTATCGCCGGGCCCCCAGAACAGCACCAGAGCATCGGAACACTGCTGGACGAGCTAGTGTAGCCCCCGGCAACCCACGTCCCCGACCCCCCCCACCCCCCCACCCCCGTGGAGAAAACTCTGCCCAAGACATGATGAAGTGAACCAGAACCCTTCGGCCCAAGCACACTCTGCTGTCAGCGAGGACACGTGTCTATCTCAGAGGGACTTGTTACAGGTCCAGACCAAACCAGAAAAATGAAACACTCATGAAAAATTAAAATAAAGCATGAAAGTAAGAGAAGTCCATTATCGTATCCAGAATGAGACGGACAGCGGATTTGAGAACCAGACTAATGGCGTAGCGTTGGGTGTGAAATAAGGGGGTAGGTATTTTTTGCCAACGTGCGTCTGTATGACATACTTCATGTAGGCTGGAGGTGTCAGGTTTGATCCAGTGAGGGTTTGCTTTCTGTTTTGTTATATATGTGAAATGGACCAGGGCTAATGCTGATCAATTTGAAATGGTGATTACAAGATCTTCTAGCACAAACTATTCGGCATCAAAGCAAAGTGACTTCAGATTTATGAAGCCTTTTTGTTTGATAGCCCCTAACCAACATTTTTATTTTGTATTCAGATTATGAATCTGACTGAAATGCAAGCATACTTTTGGCATCTCAGTTGCTTACTAAGACTTACATTTTTATAAAAAATTTAAAAAAAGGTTGAATTTACATTTTTGGACTTTCTTGCATTTGCACTGTAAATCTCCCATGTGTCCTTGTGGTAAACATGCAGCCAGTGTTCCATGAATCCTATGAAGTGTTTTGAGGTGATATCCCAGAAAGTTAAAAAAAGCGCAAGGTAATCCATAGCCAATATATCCAGAGCCCTCTTTGTGATGTACACATTCCTTTTCAATCAAATTTTTAAATAAAGGGATCGTAGTTTAACCTTTCTGAAGAGTAGGTTTTTTGGAATGTTTTTTTTTTTCAAAATTCTAAGTCAGTGTTCTAGAACTCCATTGCTTCCAATTACCAGTAGTGATTGTTACATCAGCATTAGAATGTTCGGTTAAGAACATTCTAATCACATATTTATGATGTTACACGTAAAGGCTTGCATTTCTGTGATGTTTCTAAAGGGAATATAAGAGTGCAGTCTCTCAGACTGATGCACAGCAAAAAGGGTGTTAAATGTACACCAGCAGTGTTCAATTTACAGTGACATTTTTGCTTTGTGGTGTAAAAAGAGGGATGAAGTCAATGTGAGTGTTTTCAAAACTGGCTTTTCATTCTGTACTTCATTTTGATGTGAACTATCTAAATGTTTTTGTTTTTTTATGTCACCATGTAGTTTTTCATATTCAAGTCACTGAAATTGTTGATCTGCTGCTAATAAGCAAACACTGCCCAGACAGAGCACAGCACCAAGCACAGAAATCATCATTTCAAAGGGGTATTTCTGCTGTTACCTGAGTCGTCAGTTAGGTGATGTATTTATATGTGTAATTAAAGGATGACTTACTTGCCTTGCCTTGTACATTATCAACATACAGAATGAACAGTTTTATATGTGGTTGCTTAAAGCAGCTTGGTCAGAATCAGAGATCAGTTGGTTGCGCAAATGGAAAGTTAACTATGAGGAATGTAGTTAAGTCATTGAGAACAGATTCCTTCCATTGCATTATGAAATTATACTCTTTATACAACAGCCAATATGAATGTGAAGTCATAAAATGACCAGGTAATTGAAGGTGTAGTTTATTACATTACATTGCAGGCATTTATTACGTAAATGTAGGTACTGACCAGTGGCTAAACTACCAACCACACAGTCCTGGAGAAAAAAAAAATTGTGTCTTCTATTTAGCGTTACCTTTCAGACCTGCACATAATTGTACCTTTTTAATAATAATGAAATTACCATCCCCAGTATATTCAGTTGTTTAAGATTTACAGACAACCAAGAAAATATGCAAGATTGTGATTCTCCATGAATGTGCTTGCCCCTCAAAATAAAGTGACACTCTGATCAACACTATGACATGTATACATATGTACAGAGATGTCAAGGAAAATGGCAATATCCACCAGCAAAGTGCCTGAAGTTTATAATGCATGCATTTTTCATTCCACCTTATCTGGCCATACAGAGAAATAAAATGGAAGACTGCAAAAAAAAAAAAAAAAAAAAAATGCTTTGTTGAATTCAGCTACTCTGTGTATCTTCTGAATGATTTAACTGGCCTGGTTTCCACCAAACTCATCATTTCAAGTGGTAAAAACGTATTGGTCTCTTTTTCCTTTGTATTATTGTTGAGGGAAATTTAAAAAGTGTTTTTCATTTTTCCAGTTTCACATGTTCCCGAATAAAATTGAAGTTGACAACAGTCCTTAGAATTACTGACCAAGGAGTAGTAATATAATTTCTTCTCTTTCTTTTTAGCTGTTGGAAATGAGGACATTTCCTCTTTTTGAATTTTATCTCCACTTTTGGTTGCATGTTAATCCTCACTTGCATTTGTTTTCATTTTTGGTGCAAACAATTGATTCCATGAAAGAGAAAGGTGAATTTGAAAAGCGTGATTCAGGACTTTCCATGTGCCTTGACCAACATCAAAACTGATTAGTTGGAATGATTTCATGGAAATGTAGCTTTTCAAATCTGAAAAAAAGATTGAAAATCTTACCACATTTTCTAGTTGAAGATACCAACCTTTTTTGGATTATAAGATTTATATAAATAATTAGTATGTTTGTAATTGTTTATAAGGATTTAAAGAACTGGACAATTGAGATTCTCTCAATTTAAAAAGCATTCAGATAAATGTGTTTTTTAAAAGATTAAAAACCAGAAAATTATGGAACGTTTCTGACGACAGCCTAATTTTGTGGTGCCATCAATATGAGATGGGATGACTGACAGCTACATTCAACAGCACTTTTCTTCATAACCATCTGTCCAGTTAGCTTCACTAATACCAACCTGGAAGAAGTTTACAGAAAAGATAGAAATTGGAAAACTGGTTCACTTGCAATTGACTCCTACGGACAAATAGATCAAATTAAATGACAAATGCTCTTTTGCAACTTGCCACACAATTCTGACTGACAGCCTAGTAGACAATTTGTTTAATTGAAAAATATGTTTAATCATACTCTTAAGTATTTTTAAATGTTTGTAAAAAGAATTATGACCTAATGTCTGTACTTTTCTTTCACTGAGGATTCCGTGTATGTTCTGTCTGTGCCTGATACAGCCTAGTCCCAGTACAATGGACTTCATCCTTTCTTTCATGGAGGTTCTGCTAGCGCCCTCTTGTGGTCTTTACCAGCAACGATTCTGCATTCTCCACTGCAGGGAATTTGATGAAGATACAGTATACGTTTATAAATTTACAGAGAAAAATAATGTCAGCACCGACTTATCCCCTAAAATGTCTCCCCTTGTTACGGGGGGAAATAATGTATTTGTCATTTTTACACATGTAATCAGTAAAACACTTCAAGATCAACCATTCCTTAATATCTAATTGCAGCCATTGTTCAGACAACACTGCACTTCACTTTCTGCCAGAGTCTGAAAGGAAACCCCAAAACTAGCAAGGATGTAATTGGATCTAAGTCTAACCAATTACTTATCCAATGCAGATAATTTAATTAATAAATAAATTTGACCATTCATGAATAAACATTTTACAAAATATAGATGATTTCATTGTTTGAATTATTTCACTGTTTGGATAATTATTATGTTTATGGATTTATTCAGTCCAACTTTTGATACCATTATTGTATATTATTTTTTAAGTTCAGCCACAATATTAACAGAAATAATAATGAAAAATAGTTTTTGGTTTCTACATCACTGAGTGAACCACACACATGGTCACAACCATCCCTGTGCTGCGCAATTCAATTGTGTGATTTATTTTGGTGCACTTTGGGGCCACCAAAACCCGAGGACTGAATATTATGCCACCGATGTCTGATTTGGAAGTATTTGTATATACAGTGTTTGCTCACTCTGTATGAGACCAAAATGAGCAGTACCTGCAGAAAGTGGAATTAATTTTGAAGGAAAGTTGCAGCATTTAATTTAATCAGATATCATCTGAAACTAAACAGATTCACACTCACAAAGCTTACAGTGCTTATCTTGCTTTCTTTATATAATTTCACGTTACATTCGTTAGGTTTCACTGAGCTAGTTTTCCATTTTAATCATATTACATTAATTTATCTGACGCTCTTATCCAGAAAGACGTAGCTACAATGTAGGAGAACATCATGCGCTTAGGCTACTTGATAATTTGAGTAAATACGGTATGTAAAAAAAAAGTAGACTGAGCTTTCCCAGAATGCACTCGTCATGAATATATTAGCGAGTTGTACTTTTGAATGTTACCCACAAATAATTGAGTTACTGGGTTACTGCGACAGTAGAATAGTATCAATAAAATGTATTACTAATCGTAGCGCTCTTATATTGATTTTTGTGTTTCATTTCTTAATTAAAATTTACAAACCATAAACAAGACGTTGTATCCGATATATATGCTGAAAACGGACACGTTCTTCGGTCGATCCTTCGGTTCATTCAAATGATGAATGGGTCAATCACAGAATGTCTGTGAAATGTACTGCCTTCTTCTTGTTACGCATTGTACATTACCCTTCTGATCTTGAATCGAGTGTTATAATATATTATGAAATGTGTGTATGTAATAACTATCTTACTTTAGTTGGTGGACATACTGCTCATATTCAAACGTATCATTTAAGAGTGTTTGTTTGTATGTTATCAGTGTGCTCGACCTAAGTTTTAAAGCTAATTTCTTATAATGGACCACGTGTAACGGCGACGTATCTGTTTTACCATAATTTAGGTTTTACTATGGTATTCAATCCAGATGCAATTTTGTTTTCTAGTAAGCTAAATCCTGCATTTAGGATAGCGAGCTAATACCAATGATTATCGTTTTACGCCTTAGACGAACGCAAACGCAGTTTAATTTACTTCCACTGACACATTTTTTCGTTTATAACTACCTACGGCTAGTGACTGCATTCACCAAAATGTGCTCATCGTTTTACCGTAAAAAAAAACGCTCATCACGTTTTTAGGTAGCATGGGCTATTACGTCACAACCATCCGGTAACGTATCGCGAGATTTACACGGCGTCGCTCATTTGATTTCAGTATGGCCGCTTCCTAAATTCGCATGTGGCATACTATCATTACAGCAGAGATAGTTTATAATTATATATTAGTTATATTTTTCATCAGTACATTTACACACAGACTTTGGAATACAATCAATTTATAACAGCTGTTCCACAAAAAGCAGAAAATGCAGCACGACGACGTAAGTGAATACATTCCTGCAGTCAGCTATGTAACGTTAGCAATACAGCGTGTTGGGTCACGCTCTCTAATGTAAATGTTATCATGTTTAACGTTTTACTTTGTTTTAGGTTATTTGGGACTTAATTGGAAACGAAAGCTTCTGCGCCTTCAAAGTCAAGTAAGTAGCTATGTAACGAACTTGACAACCTATCCGTTGTAAATTAGCTAGTTAATGTTACCGAAAAGAAAAGAGCGATGCGTGTGTGAACTTGCTAACGTTGGCGTAACGTTACTTATGTCATGTCATACGAGGTAAGTTATTCTAAAGTTAGTCAATTGCATTTGCTGGTGTTTTACGATTTAGGTTATTACAGCTTGGTTAGCTAGCAACATGTATAGTTGTCTACAATAAAACAGCGAGCTAGCGATACTTATTTTGAAATATTTCACTAGCAGTATACGTTTGTCTGACGATACTAAACTGGGGTGGCTTTCCCAAAGCATGTCGTAGCGAAAAGTATGTCGTGAAACGTGTCGTGAAGATATACAGTGCATCCGGAAAGTATTCACAGCGCTTCACTTTTTCCACATTTTGTTCTGTTACAGCCTTATTCCAAAATTGATTAAATTCATTTTTTCCCTCAAAATTCTACACACAACACCCCATAATGACAATGTGAAAAAAGTTTTTTTGAGATCTTTGCAAATTTATTAAAAATAAAAAAATAAAATTTCTCATTTACATAAGTATTCATAGCCTTTGCTTTAACGTATTTTTAAAGTATCATATTTCATATTTGGTCGCATATCCTTTACATGCTGTTACTTCCTGAAGTCTGTGACCATCAACATCAAAAAACTGTCGATATCTTATTTTCAGGTACTGTTACAAGCGATACTATAACCTCTCTGCATTTGAATGGATCTCTATGGAAATTGGGGGGTGAGACTAGATTCAGCTGTAAATTACACTGGTACAGTATGGAACACATGGCTGGCTAAATGGCTGTAAGTTATCAAGGGTCTGAGCTATCAAACGAGCCCCAAACCATCACTCTGTTGCCAGATATGGAGTAGATGTGGATGGATCACTGCAAGGGTTATTTCTCCGGACTCATTTTCCTATAGAACTCTATGGGGAAAAAAGTCAGGAGAAACAACCCTTAAAGTGATCCATCCACATCTACTCCATATCTGGCAACAGAGTGATGGTTTGGGGCTCGTTTGATAGCTCAGACCCTTGATAACTTACAGCCATTTAGCCAGCCATGTGTTCCATACTGTACCAGTGTAATTTACAGCTGAATCTGGTCTCACCCCCCAATTTCCATAGAGATCCATTCAAATGCAGAGAGGTTATAGTATCGCTTGTAACAGTACCTGAAAATAAGATATCGACAGTTTTTTGATGTTGATGGTCACAGACTTCAGGAAGTAACAGCATGTAAAGGATATGCGACCAAATATGAAATATGATACTTTAAAAATACGTTAAAGCAAAGGCTATGAATACTTATGTAAATGAGAAATTTTAGTTTTTTATTTTTAATAAATTTGCAAAGATCTCAAAAAAACTTTTTTCACATTGTCATTATGGGGTGTTGTGTGTAGAATTTTGAGGGAAAAAATGAATTTAACCAATTTTGGAATAAGGCTGTAACAAAACAAAATGTGGAAAAAGTGAAGCGCTGTGAATACTTTCCGGATGCACTGTACGTGCCGTTCACGACGCTTTCCCGAAAGTGCTCGTAACCCATTATATATAGGTTAAAATATGATACTGGAGAGATTTTTTTAAGTGATTTTCATTTGTTTACCAAAGTGTCTTGTGTTTACTTTATGGGAAAGTTTTACTTGTATGTGGTACTTAATAAGCCATAATACATACATAATACATAACATAAACTCATGGGCCAGACTTTCTTGAACTGTTGTAAATTTAAACTTTGTTTTAATTTTGGTATTAATGGGTAAAAATCGAAAATTTACAACAGTTCAAGAAAGTCTGGCCCATGAAACAAATGAAAATCACTTTTAAAAAATCTCTCCAGTATCATATTTTTACCTATGTACTCTAATGGTGTTTTCAAATGATCTCGGAAGTCGGAATATTTCCGATTTACAAGAAGAAAAAACGATTTGAACGTGACATTATTGTCTTGTTCAAATAGTTTTTTCTTCTCGCGAGTCGGAAATATTCGGACTTCCGAGTTCATTTGAATACACCATGAGCTCGTAACTAAAAGAGATCGTGAAATGTGTCGTGAATTCTGAAGACACATCGAAATCGGGAAAGTCATCTGTACGTTAGCAAGTCAGTTAATTTATTACATCACAATCACTTAACAAACGCACTTTTGCAGGGCGGCTAACAAGAGAGGAGAACATCAGTGTTTGTCGTAGGAATATAAAAGTGCGGTATTACCAAGAAGGCACATTTATAATCAATAACGTTAAGTGTAAACTAATGTTAACCAAACAAATCAACCGGTAGTATTGTAAATTAAGGTCGATTTTTTTATATGATAACCTATCTTAACCTGGCTACAACTGCAATATCCTAAAACTTCATCCAACAAGAAAGAAAGAGAGGATAGCTAAAGAGTGTCATGGGAGCCATGGTGCAGTCTGAAGATATGGCTCAGCTGTCTTGACCGGAGTGGGAAGCTCATTCTACCAGTGGTGGCCCAGACAGGAGACCTGACCGGAATATCTTGAAGGAGTAAAGGAAGCGAACCATTTGAGACCAGTGTTGCAAATCCTCAGGGTAGTCAGGGAAGATGGCAGGAAGTGGTGGTCAACCGCGTCAATGCTCCAGAGAGGTCATTCACAGATTAGCTAACTTACTTGCTAACGTTAGACACAGAATGCGGTTGTTGTAGCTGCTAATGCACTGTCCAGTACCTGGCAATGTAACATGTTGTTTTCACCCACAGGACAAAGAATCAGAATTTTTGCCGAAATGAATTCAATGTAACTGGACTTTGTAACCGCTTTTCCTGTCCTCTGGCAAACAGTCAGTATGCTACCATCAAAGAGGAAAAAGGTACAGCAACATGTTATTAAACTCTTGGAACTTAAAATGAAGCTTTGAAGCACACAAAGATTTTTATAAATGTAAATTAATTCTTCATTATGATACTGTCACCCATTTGGAGATGACAACCATTACAAAGCTCAGCCTATGGCAGTAAATGACAGCCAGACTAACTTGGTTCATTTGTCAAAACAAAACAGTTCAAGTAGGAATATCAACGTTGTGTGTCTTTGAATTGAAGGCATGCCCCATTTATCATTTATACGGCAAACAATATAGGATAATATTCTAATGATCAATAATTACATTGTTATGGGTTGGAAAATGTACAGTGAGATATGAACCTGTGGTAATGTCTGTGCCATTTATCCCCAGGCCAGTGTTTTCTATACATGAAGGTAATTGAAAGAGCAGCTTTTCCTGGCCGGATGTGGGAGAAGGTGAGCAGTGACTAAGAATTTCATTCATCATCTAGCTGACCTGCTTATGAAAGGGAAAAAGAAGCTAAAAACATGTGAACATATAACATGCAGGAGCTTTGGGAAAAAAATGTATGTCTCATGTAAATGTGTTTTGTATGGTTGCCAACTCACAGGTGAAGCTGAGCAAGAACTATGAGAAGGCGCTGGACCAGATAGATGAAAACCTCATCTACTGGCCTCGTTTCCTCAGACACAAGTGTAAACAGCGGTTCACCAAGATCACACAGTACCTGATACGCATCCGCAAGCTCACCCTCAAGAGACAGTGAGTCACTGTTACAGCCAAAGACCCGTACACTCCATCTGATACTCAAACCACAATGTTACAGCCAAAGAACCGTACACTCCATCTGATACTCAAACCACAATGTTACAGCCAAAGTACCATACACTCCATCTGATACTCAAACCACAATGTTACAGCCAAAGAACCATACACTCCATCGGATACTCAAACCACAATGTTACAGCCAAAGAACCATACACTCCATCTGATACTCAAACCACAATGTTACAGCCAAAGAACCGTACACTCCATCTGATACTCAAACCACAATGTTACAGCCAAAGTACCATACACTCCATCTGATACTCAAACCACAATGTTACAGCCAAAGAACCATACACTCCATCGGATACTCAAACCACAATGTTACAGCCAAAGAACCATACACTCCATCTGATACTCAAACCACAATGTTACAGCCAAAGAACCATACATTCCATCTGATACTTAAACCACAATGTTACAGCCAAAGAACCGTACACTCCATCTGATACTCAAACCACAATGTTACACCAGAAGAGCCTTACACTCCATCTGATACTCAAACCACAATGTTACAGCCAAAGAACCGTACACTCCATCTGATACTCAAACCACAATGTTACAGCCAAAGAACCATACACTGCATCTGATACTCAAACCACAATGTTACACCAGAAGAGCCTTACACTCCATCTGATACTCAAACCACAATGTTACAGCCAAAGAACCGTACACTGCATCTGATATTCATCACAATTTGAGTAACTTCAAATGCCCCCCAGCCCCCTAGTTTGAGTTGACATGTCAAAAATATGCCTTTCCTCCCATGTTGCCATGACGCACACCAGCTCACTTGTTAGGATACTAACAAAATCTTCTGTTTCAGGAGAAAACTGGTCCCGCTCAGCAGAAAGGTGGAAAGGAGAGAGAAACGGAGAGAGGTAAACCTGGGTTTTATGTAGTTTAAGCAGATGGATGACGGTTGAGACGCACCGTTGAAACACCTAGTCATGTGTCCTCTGAGAAGATCGTGGGATTGTGTTGTGCAGCGAGAGAACAATTGTGTTTTCTGATGCAGCTAAATACATTAAAGGTTGTATCAGCGATTTTAGGTGACGTCACTTCTGAAGCGAAATCCCAAACAAACAGAGCCAGCTCCAGCTCTGAGCCAATTATGTTATGCTTTAAAAAATAGTGTTCAAGCATCCAGAATTATAACCACGTTAATAACGTTTGTAAGAAACCAAACCGTTTGTAAATCCGTCAAGATTTCAGCGAGATAAGAGTATTAGCGTATTAGTATCACCCACCCCTTGTCGGTGATTGGTTGGAATACTGTTTATTTTGGTTTTGAGTGGTTGGTAGTACCATTTGTTTTTGTGTACGATCTCGGAGCATAGGCTGCCTACAGAGACGCGGTTTTTTGACGGCCTGCTTATGGGGCGGGCAGCTAGCGGATCGTGAGGAAAAATCAGATGCATGTGATCATTTATGTT
The DNA here is from genome assembly GCA_029718625.1 of Synaphobranchus kaupii. NCBI lineage: Eukaryota > Metazoa > Chordata > Actinopteri > Anguilliformes > Synaphobranchidae > Synaphobranchus > Synaphobranchus kaupii. Next base: position 642,191 of record CM056376.1, read on the forward strand.
TCGACCCAAAATCGCTGATACAACCTTTAAACACACGTCTGATGTATTACTGTAGATGTATTACTCTATTATTCAGTATTTGAGTTGCTAACACATTTTGTACTGGGTGCATGGACTTATGTGTGACATATTAAACTGAGTATGTAATGAACGGAACAATTCATGTACTGCTTCAGTAATTTTTTTTACCATGTTACAGGAAAAAGCCTTAATTGCAGCCCAGCTAGATAATGCTATAGAGAAAGAACTGCTGGAGAGACTGAAACAAGGAACGGTAAGAATATTTTGTTTTTGGGCTCAATGACAAAATTATATTTGTGTGGCTCCATATTTGCTGAATGAAAATATGAAAGATTTCACATTTGGGAGTCTAAATAAAACATTGAGAGAACGGCTTTGTTTTTTTATTGAGAAGAACTGCTTTGTGATGGGATGGTATCACTGCATATCTCCTGACAACCCGAAGTTTTAAAATGAGAATTAATTAATTTGTATGTAACAATCTGTCCTTTTAACCCATCCAGTATGGCGACATCTACAACTTCCCTGTGCATGCCTTTGACAAAGCCCTCGAGCAGCAGGACGAGGAGAGCGAGACGGATTCATCAGAGGGCGAAGAGGAGGAAGAGGATGATGAGGTGAGGGAAAACTCTTCAATAGGGCATGTTTCTTCCTGTAAAGGGGTTAAAATGAAGCCCATTTCAAATAAAAACAAATAGAAAATAAATGGAAATAGAAAATAAATACTTTGATATCAAGCCTGTTTTATTCAGTTTTATAAAACATTTTACAAAAGATTTCTGAGTTTATTCTGAAAGCAGGGAAGCTCATGTACAGCCCAATACAGGAGGATGTGACATTGGTCATTTGGAGACTGTATTGCAGAAATAACATACCATTTTAGATTTTAACCAATCGGTGGTGCAGCCGTTTAGTCCAAGTGTAGGCAAGGAAGGCCATATCATTTTTGGGATCTTATGTCCATTTTGTCTCTTAAAGATATAGTTAGCCCAAACTTATGAGTGATCTGGTATGTTCGATGAGCTTGTGAAGCAACGTCTGTTGACCATGTTTTTTTCTTATATGAAACATTTTACTGTGGCTTATCTAAAAATTTAACGTTTTGATATATAGAACTAATTATCTGATCGAGTTAGTTATCGGTGGACACAAAACCCTGCATACACATCCACCCTCCAGGAATGAGATTTCCCACCCATGGTATAGTGGACTGCCAGTCAGAGTTGAACTAAATTAATATCCATACTGAACGGACACCATGTGAGACCTCCAGCCTACATTACATTATAGGCATTATCCAGAGCGACTTACACAACTTCTGATTACATTTATCCATTTATACAGCTGGATATATACTGAAGCAATTCAGGTTAAGTACCTTGCTCAAGGGTACAACGGCAGTGTCCTACCTGGGAATCGAACCTGCAACCTTTCGGTTACAAGTCCAGTTCCTTAACCATTATACTACACTGCCGTATACTACACTACACTATACTACACTCTTGTGTTTGTAAATTAATATGGTCTTTAAATAAGTCTCAAAGCTGTGTTTGGCTTATAAGAGAGCACAACTAGCCACACACACACACTCAGGGTCTAAATAGCTGAATTTGTCCTCAAGATTACTGTGCGAGGAAAATCCACTGAGCTACAAACACTTGATTTTAGAATTACGTTGATGCCATTAATCTGTTTCACATCATTACATTAAGGGTACTGTTGTGAAATTATCTGTGTGAAAATTTGATTATCCCCTGATTATAAACATTAACCATTTTGTGTGTTCCCATTTTCAGGATGTTGGGAAGAAAGAATTTGTTGAGGATGAGTTGGAAGAGAGTGACATTGACTTTGAGGTAAAGGGGGAAAGTTTCATGCTTTTTTGCTTTTTTTTCATGTGAAAATTGAGCCTGGGAAAAAAATAAAAATAATAATCTTACATTTAACAAAATTTTAAGTGGTGATAGAGTAACAATTTGTTTGTTAAAACAAAAACAAAAAAGTGTGTTTGGGAAGTATAAAGTACTCAAGTGACTACGTCACACTGGTTTCGGAATTAAATTCATTCATTTAGAGCGTTGACATTAACTAAAACTGACTTTTAAACCATTTCTAGTGATTATGTCTTACCATCAATTTCCTGGATTGTTCAATATAACACCTGTTCTGAAATGTCGTTTTTCTGGACCAGCTTCGCATACATTTTACGTTTAAATAATTTTTTGTGAATATACCAGCCAGAGGTCGCGCTAGGATTTTAAACTGCCGGCCAGAATGTCCGGAATGATTACAGTTTGTCGGACATACGATAAAAAAAACGCCCATATCTATTTTCAATGCATGAACGACAGGCAGGTGCATTTAATGATGTAGCCTAACAACATATGTTACATTATAGTATTATATTTTGGACTGAAAACTATTTGAAAATAAAGGAATATAAAAATTTAATATAACAGCTTCGCCTTGCACATGCGGATGAATTACATTAAAATCGCGCATTTAGTGTGCGTGACTGCGTGCGTCGCCTAATGTTTTCTCAACAAAAGAAGCTGTCTTGATTTTGCATCCTTAGTTTATTAGAACACATTTTTCTTCATAATAACGAGCAATAACCTCATTTTGAATAACGATGTTAACATTTCTTTACTCCAAGGCAGATTGCAGAGTTGCGGAAGATGCTATACGGAAAAGAGCCAGCAACGACACGTGACAATTGGGATCCGACCTAACGTTAACGAACAACGCTTTCTGGAAAGTCAGACCAGAACAGTGTAGGCCTAGGCTATTGATTTAACAAGGGAAAAAAATGCTGATAATATCAAGCTTATAGCCTATTAAGTTAAAGTAGCCTATGCCTACTGACAGTTAAAAACTGCCTTTTTATAACCGTCAAAAAAAACGAGCAATCCATATAGGCTCCTTTCATTTGCGACGATGCTTCATTTCATGGAAGTGAGCAGCTGCTGATTTGAAATCGAAAGTCATAAGTTTTAGCCCAGCTTGAGATACGCAGACGATTTGAAATAGCGGATTTCGAGAGAGGAGCGTTGTCTGATTTGCGGTGATAATAGGCCTAATGATAAATTGCCGTGGTTTTGAGACTAAATATGTTAAATTACTATATTGCAAAGTAAAAAAAAATGTTTTGTTTTTTTACCGGCCCGAATGTCCGGAGGGAATTACATTTTCCGGCCTTTGTTATAAAAAAACGGTAAAAACCGGCAATTGCCGGCCTAACGCGACCCCTGATACCAGCGCTAGCTGGCACTGTTTAAAAACTCAACATCCCATAATTCCCTCTGGACTAGCAGCCGTAGTCTCCAAACGTTGTCATATAACGTTAGCCAGCAGTAGCACACAGCTCCGTTTTTAAACACTTTTTTCTAACGTTAGCTAGCTAGCTTGAATGACTAAAGGCTATAATTGCTTTATGTGGTTAACCGTAGCGTAGTTTCTGACCTTGTCGGGCGGGCTTCTCAACTTAGCAAGCTAACGTTAGCTCGTCTTCAGCGGCAGGCTACTGCCATTATGCCAAAAATGTCCAGACGAGATATCTTATTGATCGAGAACCACTCGTGCGGTGTAGTACTGGATATGTAGTCCGTTAAAATAAAAATTGGAACATGCGATATATGGTCTATATCCTTATAGCACACAGGCTAATCCAGGAACGTTTCTGCTCATTCTATAAATCAATCGATAGTCTCCGAAGCCTGTTCTATCGACTGTCATAGGGAATTTACTTCCGAAACCAGACTCCGCCTATGTCTGATGTACTCTATTGTGATTATTTATTTATTTTACAGTTAACAAGTGACATGAAAGACCCAAAGTGATGTTTCCATGGTGTTAAGGGTGTGTTTTGTTTGACAGGACATGGAAAAACTGAAGGGCAGCAGCGATGAGGACGGGGACTCCAGTGAAGAGGAGGAATCTGAGGAGGAGATGGAGGTGGAAGTGGAGGCGAAGAAGGAGGTGAACGGGAAGGCTGCTGCCTCAAAGTCCAAGGGGAAGTCGAAAGGAAAGACGCCACTTAAAGGTCCTGCCAGGAAGAAACGGGCCTACGTGGAGATTGAATACGAGCAGGAGATGGAGCCTGTCACCAAGAGCAAAGCCACATAGACTGCCTCTATCCAGCATGTACTGTAAGCCCACCACTCTGCCAAATACACCCAGTGCGATTGACTGGTTCAGTGGAATCAGTCGATGCAATGTAATACTATGGCCTAGGTTGCCTTTTCAAGAGTGTATCAATAGGACAGGATTCCTCAGCCTGGTCAATGAATACAAATGAAATGTGCTGCAGTAGAAATCGGTCAGTCATTGACTCGAGTGGCCTGAAGACCATTGCCGTACAAAAAGAGAAAACCATTTTGCCCCATTTTGTATAGCCATACCAATAGTTATCATAATGGTTGTACATGAAGTGTGTATTATCAGTCTTTTTTTTTTTTAAACCACTGACATGTTATCTAAAACCATTTATGCATAGGGAATATGTCTGAGGACATATTCTTAGTGACTCGAGTCAAATCATTAGGACCGCTGTATCAGTGAAATTAAAGACAGTTTACATACAATGAAAAAGCAGTGAATTCCACACTTCGATGGCTCTTTACTTTACACCACCAAGATAAACTGCATTACACCAGTAACAGCCAGTTCTCATTTCTAAATAAACAGTTCAATTACTGAATATTATGCAACCTATACCACATCTGTGAAATCCACACAGTGAGACTAGACTGCTGACCAGGAAGAAGTATGAAGTTATGCAAGGTGCTTAATCATCCTGATGAGGCACAGGGACATGCGTGCACATAACCAGGTGATTTAGGAAGGGTTATGTGCGCATAACCTGGTGTTATAAGTTGATTTTGGAAAGGTTGGGCTCGACACACCCTGCCGTTGATCCATAGTGTTCATGTTCTCAGCAGGCATCTGTGATCTTCTGTAAGCATTCCAGCACCGTGCTATCGGCACAGCTGCTGTCTACCTCTCTGAAGAGCACCTGAGGGGAGCACAAAATGTGATTTTAATAAAATGGAACATAAATGTATCATTTTTTACAGCAATTTAACATAGGCAAAGCTTTGGCAGCTGAGCTGTTCTGTATAAAGGCTATACGGTAAACACAAACGCATAAATAAAAGGTTCATAAAATTTCCAGTCAACTGAAATTATGTAAATTGTAAAACTAACATCTGGTAGGGGTGGGCAATATGACAATTTTACATTCCCAGTACAATTTTAGCAATGATGTCTTCATGGAAATTGTCTTTCAAACCTTTCTGTGAAGCTAATCCAGATATGCATGATGACCACAGCTTAATAACCAAAAATATATAAATACCTAACCTTTGAAATCAAGTGTCCCAGTGTTTCCTGATTATGAAGAAATGTTACATATTCAAGCTAAGAATTTGTCAATATACTTATAGAAACCAAAACAAAAATATCTAATTTGATGTCAAAGACCCTTGTTTATTAATCATGTTTGTATGATCACTAAATACTAATACAAAATGCTGTGATATGCATTGTATATGGCCAAAACATCAATAAGAAAAAAAAAAACCTGCAAAATGATGTCATATTTCCCACCCCTAAAATCAGGTATATTATAACACTGCATTACAATCTACAGCCTTATAACACTGTGAATTTCTGTGCAGGAAATCTAGAGACGTGCACCAGTAGACAGTAGACATGCATAGCCACCAAAGGTGGATTATCACCTACAATGTTTAATGTGGTCACTCACACCTGCAGGTTTAGAGGGGGTTGTGAGGTCAGCAGACGTTCCTACCTTGAGTCTTCCCTGAGAGCAGCAATCCAGCAGCAGCAGGCAGCGTGAGGCCACAATATTATCCATCTGCAGTGTGCAGGCGCTTAGGGAACGCCTCTTCTATGGGAACGCCTTTTCATACGTCACGTCACTCAGAGGTATGGTGTATTCAAATGAACTCGGAAGTCTGAATATTTCCGACTTCCGAGAAGAAAAAACTATTTGAACATGACAATAATGTCACGTTCAAATAGTTTTTTCTTCTCGTAAATTGGAAATATTGCGACTTCCGAGATCATTTGAATACACCAGTAGTCCTCAGACAATTTTATTGTCTGGGTTACAGCTTAGTACACGCACACAAAAAGATCATAAACATAAAACAATTAAAAACATTATAGATGTGCTGTTCATGATTGCGTTAGAGCAAATCAGTATAAACGTGTTGTTTTAATGTTCAAGTAAACATTGTAGGAGTACAGGGAAACAAAAATGGAGCAAGTCATTTTGTTTGCTGCAAAGCTATTTCGGAACTCCTTTGTAATACTGTTACAGACCGTTAAGATTATTTCCATGGCTCCGTGCGTTAACTTTACAAACGATTGACAAGGGTGCAGCCAAGTTACGTTACACATGCGACTCAAAGAGCCCTGTGTATTAAATAGACGTACTTCAACTAACGTTTAAGGATGTAAGGTTAATGTTAGTTGTCAACGTTAACAAAGTATCCAATTAACCTTTCATTAGTTACCAGTAGTAGTAACAAATCTATTCTTAATGTATTTTATCCAAACAAGCTAATACCAAATACACAACCTAACAAATAGCAGGCCTATAAAATTATCAAAACGGATTAAATTTAGTTAAGTATTTTTTTGTGTTCTTATATTGGCATTAAATAATGCAGCTGTTATTAATTGCTTGTAGATTCAAACTACCATTAATTAATGATTTCTAAATATTACAGCATGAGCTAAACTGAACAATACAGTACTTTAATGGTTCATCATTTCAATAAGGGTAGAGAATTGACTCAACCTTGAGTAGGGTATAACTGGGCACCAAAATGGGAGAGAGAAAAAAAACAGGAAGCTGAGGCTAGAGGCAGGGAGGAACCACCACGGCGAGGCATGGCTGGTTCGGGTGGCGAAGTGCATGGTCAGCAAAAGAGTGATCTTTCACTCGCAAGGCAGATTTTTAATCTTTTAATCAGCCACTGATTAGCTGGACCAGGCGTGTTGGGTAACGCTCTCTAATGTAAATGTTATCATGTTTAACGTTTTACTTTGTTTTAGGTTATTTGGGAAACACACACACACACACAGAGTGAATCTCTTCAAGTATTATAGCACAAAGTGCTTCAGCAAACAAAACAAACAGAATTATTTACAGTGAATGGATAACAATATACAAAAACATCAGAACATAGCAAGTTATTATTACTATAATATAAAAATTGTAATAACAGATTACAAAATAAAAAAAGAGAGTGGATCTCTTTTCAAGTACTATAGCACAACGTGCTTCAGATTTATTTAGTGAATGGATAACAATATACAACATAAAAAGAATCAGAACATAGTAAGTTATTATTATTATAAAGATTGTAATAACAGAAAAAATATAAACAGACAGGATGTTTTTAAAAAAAAAGATTTTATTTTATTTTTTGTTAGAAACTTATCCAAACTAAAACACAAAACGGGTTGTTGTGGTGTTGGTGGAGAGAGGCACCGAGGTCACTCGCCTCAGTTTGAGGTGAGGGGGGGGGGGGGGGGGGGGGGCATTAATGAGGGCCAAGCCAAAAGGAACAGAAGAGAATAAAAACTATTAATAATGGGTGGGCAAACAGTTTGGGTCCAACAAACTCACAGTAAAGTCATGGACAGCACTGCTATTGATAGCACAGAGAAATGTGTGAGTGAAGACAATATCAAGTAAGCAAATAGTAGAAAAACCTTGCATTCTTGGAGCTTTATGTAGCCCACTCCTCCATGCAGGTCTGTGAGCACAGCCCTGCATATTTTGTCTCCGAATAGAACCCCTGGCAAATCCCCCTTCTTCCATCCCCAAAATATCCTACAAGTCAGACATAAAACAAAGAGATGCACAAAAATACTTGTGTTAATTCTTAATTAAAGGCTTTAAACTCAACTGGGACTGGTTACAGCCCATATATGATGATTTTAAAACATACTGTAACTCTATTAATCTAACCCAGTTGATAAACTCGCCTACTCGCCCTAATCTTAAACATCCAGAGAGCTCTACACTAATTGATTTGATTTTGACTAATGTTCCTTATAAATACTCTGCAACTGGTGTCTTCTGTAGTGACCACTGTGCTGTTGTTGCTATTAGAAATACTAAGATCCCTAAGACAAAACCACGCTTTGTTCAGAAGAGAAATCCGAAGAGTTTTGTTGAGCAGGGTTTCTTACACGACTTGTTTTACTTTGAATGGAAAAGGATTGAGCTTATTCCTGATGTTCAGACTGCCTGGGCATTCTTTCATGATGGCTTTTTGCTAATTATGAATAAACATGCCCGCTTCTGTAGGTACAGAGTGAAAGGTAGGGATAACCCCTGGTTTTACCCTGAGCTATCAGGTATATTTCATGAGCGAAATTCAGTCTGGGCTAAGGCTAGGAAATCAGGGTCTGTTTTAGGCAGTTATGAAAGAAATGCTCCTCTCTTATTAAGAAGGCCAAGTCAGAATTTTATTTATCTGTTACTACTGAAAATCTAAAAGATCCTCGAAAGTTTTGGAAGGCTGTTGAATCCATGTCTGGAAACTAAGTCTGCAGATTTACCATCATGTGTAATGAAAAACTCAGTTCCTGTAAATGACAAATCTGAAATGCTGAATTGTTTTAATGAGCACTTTGTATCTTCCGGCTCTCTATTTGACTCTGCTCCCTCTGTCTCTGTAACACCCTGTGCTGATGAACCGATGAGTGGTGGTCAGACTTTCACCTTTACACCATTTTCAGTGCTGGAGGTACACAAAGCCCTGAAATCACTAGATGCTAGAAACCCTGCAGGTCCTGATGTTCTTGACCCCTGCTTCTTGAATTAGCAGCTGATTTTATAGGGGAACCACTCACATATATTTTCAACCTGTCTCTGGAATGTAATGAAATTCCTAAGATTTGGAAATCAGCACATGTTCTCCCACTATTAAAAGGGGGAGATCCAACGCTCTTAAATAATTACAGACCTATTTCGAAGTTGTCACCTCTGATAATTCCTTTTTATCTACATTCCAATCAGGTTTTAGAAAAAAACATAGCACTATTACAGCAGCCATGAAGGTTTTAAATTATGTTACAGTCGCCTTAGATAAAAAGCAGCATTGTGTTTCACTTTTTATCGATCTTTCTAAAGCATTTGACACAGTCGACCATGGCATACTGAAACAGAGATTATTTAATATAGGTCTTTCTGAGCATGCAGTTGCATGGTTTGCAAACTACCTAACAGAAAGAGCATCGAACACAAAGTATCAAACGGATTCTCCGCCATTAACTAACGTTAACGTCAGGCTAACGAGTTGTCCGCCATTATCTAGGCTAACAGCTAGGTAACAAGACCAATGTACCAGTTAGCAAAAATCAATAATATAAAACTGACGGTTTTGTAAAACTTTTGTACACTAAATCGCTTACCGTTTCACGCTGCGCTATTTTTCTGAGTGACGTCCTCTGAGTGACGAGTTAGGCATCCCCATTGTAGGGGCGTTCCCAAAGAAGAGGCGTTCCGTAAGCGCCTGTACACTGCAGATAGACCCTTCTCGAGATAGTTGATAATTATATATTGGTTATATTTTTCACCAGTGCATTTACACACAGACTTTGGAATATAATCCATTTATAACAGCTGTTCCACAAAAAGCAGAAAATGCAGCACGACGACGTAAGTGAATACATCCCAGCAGTCAGCTATCTGTAACGTTAGCAATACAGCGTGTTGGGTAACGCTCTCTAATGTAAATGTTATCATGTTTAACGTTTTACTTTGTTTTAGGTTATTTGGGAAATAATTGGAAACAATAACTTCTCCGCCTACAAAATCAAGTAAGTAGCTATGTAACGAACTTGACAACCTATCCGTTGTAAATTAGCTAGTTAATGTTACCGAAAAGAAAAGCGATGCGTGTGTGAACTTGCTAACGTTGGCGTAACGTTACTTATGTTATGTCATACGAGGTAAGTTACTCTAAAGTTAGTAAATTGCATTTGCTGGTGTTTTACGATTTAGGTTATTACAGCTTGGTTAGCTAGCAACATGTATAGTTGTCTACAATAAAACAGCGAGCTAGCGATACTTATTTTGAAATATTTCACTAGCAGTATAAGTTTGTCTGACGATACTAAACTGGGATGACTTTCCCAAAGCAAGCATGTCGTAGCGAAAAGTATGTCGTGAAACGTGTCGTGAAGATATACTTGCCGTTCACGACGCTTTCCCGAAAGTGCTCGTAACCCTTTATATATACTCTAAGCTCGTAACTAAAAGAGATCGTGAAATGTGTCGTGAAATCTGAAGACACATCGGAATCGGGAGCCACCCCTGTACGTTAGCAAGTCAGTTAATTTATTATATCACAATCACTTAACAAACGCACTTTTGCAGGGCGGCTAACAAGATTGGAGAACATCAGTGTTTGTCTTAGGAATATGAAAGTGCGATATTACCAAGAAGGAACATTTATAATCAATAACGTTAAGTGTAAACTAATGTTAACCGAACAAACCAACCGGTAGTATTGTAAATTAAGGTAGATTTTGTTATACGATAACCTATCTTAACCTGGCTACAACTGCAATATCCTACAACTTCATCCAACAAGAAAGAAAGAGAGGATAGCTAAAGAGGGTCATGGGAGCCATGGTGCAGTCTGAAGATATGGCTCAGCTGTCTTGACTGGAGTGGGAAGCTCATTCTACCAGTGGTGGCCCAGACAGGAGACCTGACCGGGATATCTTGAAGGAGTAGCCTAAAGGAAGCGAACCATTTGAGACCAGTGTTGCAAATCGTCAGGGTAGTCAGGGAAGATGGCAGGAAGTGGTTGTCAACCGTGTCAGATACTCCAGAGAGGTCATTCACTTTACAGGTTAGCTAATTTACTTCCTAACGTTAGACACAGAATGCGGTTGTTGTAGCTGCTAATGCACTGTCCAGTACCTGGCAATGTAACGTGTTGTTTTCACCCACAGGACAAAGAATCAGAATTTTTCCCGAAATGAATTCAATGTAACTGGACTTTTTAACCGCTTTTCGTGTCCTCTGGCAAACAGTCAGTATGCTACCATCAAAGAGGAAAAAGGTACAGCAACATGTTATTAAACTCTTGGAACTTAAAATGAAGCTTTGAAGCACACAAAGATTTTTATAAATGTAGATGAATTCTTCATTAGGATACTGTCACCCATTTGGAGATGACAACCATTACAAAGCTCAGCCTATGACAGTAAATGACAGCCAGACTAACTTGGTTCATTTGTCAAAACAAAACAGTTTAAGTAGGAATATCAACGTTGTGTGTCTTTGAATTGAAGGCATGCCCCATTTATCATTTATACGGCAAACAATATAGGATAATATGCTAATGATGAATGATGACATTGTTATGGGTTGGAAAATGTACAGTGAGGTATGAACCTGTGGTAATGTCTGCCATTTATCCCCAGGCCAGTGTTTTCTATACATGAAGGTAATTGAAAGAGCAGCTTTTCCTCGCCGGATGTGGGAGAAGGTGAGCAGTGACTAAGAATTTCATTCATCATCTAGCTGACCTGCTTATGAAAGGGAAAAAGAAGCTAAAAAACGTGAAAATATAACATGCAGGAGCTTTGGGGAAAAAATGTATGTCTCATGTAAATGTGTTTTGTATGGTTGCCAACTCACAGGTGAAGCTGAGCAAGAACTATGAGAAGGCGCTGGACCAGATAGATAAAAACCTCATCTACTGGCCTCGTTTCCTCATACACAAGTGTAAACAGCGGTTCACCAAGATCACACAGTACCTGATACGCATCCGCAAGCTCACCCTCAAGAGACAGTGAGTCACTGTTACAGCCAAAGACCCATACACTCCATCTGGTACTCAAACCACAATGTTACAGCCAAAGACCCATACACTCCATCTGATACTCAAACCACAATGTTACAGCCAAAGACCCATACACTCCATCTGATACTCAAACCACAATGTTACAGCCAAAGACCCATACACTCCATCTGGTACTCAAACCACAATGTTATAGCCAAAGACCCATACACTGCATCTGATACTCAAACCACAATGTTACAGCCAAAGAACCATACACTCCATCTGGTACTCAAACCACAATGTTACAGCCAAAGACCCATACACTCCATCTGATACTCAAACCACAATGTTACAGCCAAAGACCCATACACTCCATCTGGTACTCAAACCACAATGTTATAGCCAAAGACCCATACACTGCATCTGATACTCAAACCACAATGTTACAGCCAAAGAACCATACACTCCATCTGGTACTCAAACCACAATGTTACAGCCAAAGAACCGTACACTCCATCTGATACTCAAACCACAATGTTACACCAGAAGAGTCATACACTCCATCTGGTACTCAAACCACAATGTTACAGCCAAAGAACCATACACTCCATCTGATACTCAAACCACAATGTTACAGCCAAAGAACCATACACTGCATCTGATACTCAAACCACAATGTTACACCAGAAGAGTCACACTCCATCTGATACTCAAACCAAAATGTTACAGCCAAAGAACCGTACACTCCATCTGATACTCAAACCACAATGTTACAGCCAAAGAACGATACACTCCATCTGATACTCAAACCACAATGTTACAGCCAAAGAACCATACATTCCATCTGATACTCATCACAATTTGAGTAACTTCAAATACCCCCCAGCCCCCTAGTTTGAGTTGACATGTCAAAAATATGCCTTTCTTCCCATGTTGCCGTGACGCACACCAGCTCACTTGTTAGGATACTAACAAAATCTTCTGTTTCAGGAGAAAACTGGTCCCGCTCAGCAGAAAGGTGGAAAGGAGAGAGAAACGGAGAGAGGTAAACCTGGGTTTTATGTAGTTTAAGCAGATGGATGACGGTTGAGACGCACCGTTGAAACACCTAGTCATGTGTCCTCTGAGAAGATCGTGGGATTGTGTTGTGCAGCGAGAGAACAATTGTGTTTTCTGATGCAGCTAAATACATTACACACGTCTGATGTATTACTGTAGATGTATTACTCTATTATTCAGTATTTGAGTTGCTAACACATTTTGTACTGGGTGCATGGACTTATGTGTGACATATTAAACTGAGTATGTAATGAACGGAACAATTCATGTACTGCTTCAGTAATTTTTTTTACCATGTTACAGGAAAAAGCCTTAATTGCAGCCCAGCTGGATAATGCCATAGAGAAAGAACTGCTGGAGAGACTGAAACAAGGAACGGTAAGAATATTTTGTTTTTGGGCTCAATGACAAAATTATATTTGTGTGGCTTTGAGAACGGCTTTGTTTTTTTTTATTGAGAAGAACTGCTTTGTGATGGGATGGTATCACTGCATATCTCCTGACAACCCGAAGTTTTAAAATGAGAATTAATTAATTTGTATGTAACAATCTGTCCTTTTAACCCATCCAGTATGGCGACATCTACAACTTCCCTGTGCATGCCTTTGACAAAGCCCTCGAGCAGCAGGACGAGGAGAGCGAGACGGATTCATCAGAGGGCGAAGAGGAGGAAGAGGATGATGAGGTGAGGGAAAACTCTTCAATAGGGCATGTTTCTTCCTGTAAAGGGGTTAAAATGAAGCCCATAACATTAGCTAAGAATTCAAATAAAAACAAATGGAAATAGAAAATAAATACTTTGATATCAAGCCTGTTTTATAAAACATTTTACAAAAGATTTATGAGTTTATTCTGAAAGCAGGGAAGCTCATGTACAGCCCAATACAGGAGGATGTGACATTGGTCATTTGGAGACTGTATTGCAGAAATAACATACCATTTTAGATTTTAACCAATCAGTGGTGCAGCCGTTTAGTCCAAGTGTAGGCAAGGAAGGCCATATCATTTTTGGGATCTTATGTCCATTTTGTCTCAATGATATAATTAGCCCAAACTTATGAGTGATCTGGTATGTTAGATACATTTATCGATGAGCTTGTGAAGCAACGTCTGGTGACCATGTTTTTTTCCTATATGAAATATTTTACTGTGGCTTATCTAAAAACGAAACGTTTTGATATATAGAACTAATTATCTGATCGAGTTAGTTATTGGTGGAAACAAAACCCTGCATACGCATCCACCCTCCAGGAATGAGACATTGAGTGACAATGAGTGACATTGACTTTGAGGTAAAGGGGGAAAGTTTCATGCTTTTTTGCTTTTTTTTCATGTTAAAATTGAGCCTGGAAAAAAAAAAAAAATCTTACATTTAGCACAATTTTAAATGGTGCTAGAGTAACAATTTGTTAAAACAAAAAGTGTGTTTGGGGAGTATAAAGTACTCGTGACTACGTCATACTGGTTTCGGAATTAAATTCCCCATTCATTTAGAGCGTTGACATTAACTAAAACTGACTTTTAAACCATTTCTAGTGATTATGTCTTACCATCAATTTCCTGGATTGTTCAATATAACGCCTGTTCTGAAATGTTGTTTTTCTGGACCAGCTTCGTGTATATTTTACGTTTAAATATTTTTTTGTGAATATACCAGCGCTAGCTGCCATTGTTTAAAAACTCAACGTCCCATAATTCCCTTCGGACTAGCAACCGTAGTCTCCAAACGTTGTCATATAACGTTAGCCAGTAGTAGCACACAGCTCCGTTTTTTAAACACTTTTTTCTAACGTTAGCTAGCTAGCTTGAAGGACTAAAAGCTATAATTGCTTTATGTGGTTAACCGTAGTGTAGTTTCTGACCTTGTCGGGCGGGCTTCTCAACTTAGCAAGTTAACGTTAGCTGGTCTTCAGCGGCAGGCTACTGCCATTCTGCCAAAAATGTCCAGATGAGATGATATCTTATTGGTCGAGAACCACTTGTGCGTTGTAGTACTGGATATGTAGTCCGTTAAAGTGGACTACAAGACAAACTACAATCATTAATCCATTACTTTAAAAAAAAAAAAAATTGGAACATGCGATATATGGTCTATATCCTTATAGCACACAGGCTAATCCAGGAACGTTTCGGCTCATTCTATAAATCAATCGATAGTCTCCGAAGCCTGTTCTATCGACTATCTGTCATAGGGAATTTACTTCCGAAACCAGATTCCGCCTACGTCTGATGTACTCTATTGTGATTATTTATTTATTTTACAGTTAACAAGTGACATGAAAGACCCAAAGTGATGTTTCCATGGTGTTAAGGGTGTGTTTTTTTTTTTGACAGGACATGGAAAAACTGAAGGGCAGCAGCGATGAGGACGGGGACTCCAGTGAAGAGGAGGAATCTGAGGAGGAGGTGGAAGTGGAGGCGGAGAAGGAGGTGAATGGGAAGGCTGCTGCCTCAAAGTCCAAGGGGAAGTTGAAAGGAAAGACGCCACTTAAAGGTCCTGCCAGGAAGAAACGGGCCTACGTGGAGATTGAATACGAGCAGGAGATGAAGCCTGTCGCCAAGAGCAAAGCCACATAGACTGCCTCTATCCAGCATGTACTGTAAGCCCACCACTCTGCCAAATACACCCAGTGCAAATGACTGGTTCAGTGGAATCAGTCGGTGCAATGTAATACTATGGCCTAGGTTGCCTTTTCAAGAGTTTGTATCAATAGGACAGGATTCCTCAGCCTGGTCAATGAAAACAAATGAAATGTGCTGCAGTAGAAATCGGTCAGTCATTGACTCGAGTGGCCTGAAGACCGTTGCCAGTACAAAAAGAGAAAACCGTTTTGCCCAATTTTGTATAGCCATACCAATGGTTATCATAATGGTTGTACATGAAGTATGTGTTATCAGTCTTTTTTTTTTACCACTGCCATGTTATCTAAAACCATTTATGCATAGGGAATATGTCTGAGGACATATTCTTAGTGACTCGAGTCAAATCATTAGGACCACTGTATCAGTGAAATTAAAGACAGTTTACATACAATGAAAAAGCAGTGAATTCCACACTTCAATGGCTCTTTACTTTACACCACCAAGATAAAATGCATTACACCAGTAACAGCCAGTTCTCATTTCTAAATAAACAGTTGAATTACTGAAAATTATGCAACCTATACCACATCTGTGAAATCCACACAGTGAGACTAGACTGCTGACCAGGAAGAAGTATGAAGTTATGCAAGGTGCTTAATCATCCTGATGAGGCACAGAGACATGCGTGCACATAACCAGGTGATTTAGGAAGGGTTATGTGCGCATAACCTGGTGTTATAAGTTGATTTTGGAAAGGTTGGGCTCGACACACCCTGCCGTTGATCCATAGTGTTCATGTTCTCTCAGCTGGCATCTGTGATCTTCTGTAAGCATTCCAGCACCGTGCTATCGGCACAGCTGCTGTCTACCTCTCTGAAGAGCACCTGAGGGGAGCACAAAATGTGATTTTAATAAAATGGAACATAAATGTATCATTTTTTACAGCAATTTAACATAGGCAAAGCTTTGGCAGCTGAGCTGTTCTGTATAAAGGCTATACGGTAAACACAAACGCATAAATAACAGATTCATAAAATTTCCAGTCAACTGAAATTATGTAAATTGTAAAACTAACATCTGGTAGGGGTGGGCAATATGACAATTTTACATTCCCAGTACAATTTTAGCAATGATGTCTTCATGGAAATTGTCTTTCAAACCTTTCTGTGAAGCTAATCCAGATATGCATGATGACCACAGCTTAATAACCAAAAATATATAAATACCTAACCTTTGAAATCAAGTGTCCCAGTGTTTCCTGATTATGAAGAAATGTTACATATTCAAGCTAAGAATTTGTCAATATACTTATAGAAACCAAAATATCTAAAAAAAAACAAATATCTAATTTGATGTCAAAGACCCTTGTTTATTAATCATGTTTGTATGATCACTAACAATACTAATACAAAATGCTGTGATATGCATTGTATATGGCCAAAACATCAATAAGAAAAAAAAAACCTGTAAAATGATTTGTCATATTCCCACCCCTAAAATCAGGTATATTATAACACTGCATTACAATCTACAGCCTTGTAACACTGTGAATTTCTGTGCAGGAAATCTAGAGACATGCACCAGTAGACAGACATGCATAGCCACCAAATTTGGATTATCACCTACAATGTTTAATGTGGTCACTCACACCTGCAGGTTTAGAGGGGGTTGTGATGTCAGCAGACGTTCCTACCTTGAGTCTTCCCTGAGAGCAGCAATCCAGCAGCAGCAGGCAGCGTGTGGCCCTGCTCAGAAGCTCCTCCCGCACAGCAGGGGGCGCTGAAGCGCGGTCCTCGGACACATCAACCAGCAGCCTCAACAGAGCGCGCACCAGCACGGCCATCCTGCACTCCAGTCTGTGTCAGCAAGCGGAGATGCACGCATTTCCTTAAGCATGAATCATTTCAATTTAAGTCTATCCGTTTCCAAAGTCATCTGACTTGTCTTAACGAAATGTTCAATGTGCATGAAAAATACCTTGGTTTATAAGTTAGCTGTTGCTCTGAATTCACATCAAGGCAAATACACTTGTAACATGCAAAACATGCAAAAGCCCCACATCTTGTCTGCAGAAAATAATCCAGCAAATTATATAGCTGCCACTGAGTACATAATGTGGATCTTGCTCAAATAATTTCAGATTATTCAGGCAGATACCTAATTATACAGGCAAAATAATTTGGAAACACTCTTGAATTGAAGTAAAAGCCAATTGTTTTTAGTGTTCCAGGGTGAATTTACTGAGAAGCCCTTGATGGAAATGTGGCAAGTGAATGATGTATTAAGGGCCTGACAGTTTAATTTGGAGAAAGAGCCCTAAAACCCCCCCTGCTCACCTTGGCCAGGCCTGCTGTATAGTCTTTTCAAGAACATCTAGGATAGTAAGCCTCGCCTGCTCTCCAGGAGCATCAGAGACCTCCAGGTACCCGAGAACTACTCTCTCCAGTCTCTTCAGATGGCGGACAGTGACGATATCCATCCTGGAGTTAAAACAATTTAATGAAAACCATGCTCCAAATGCATTTCTCCCTTTAAAACAATAATAAAGGTAGTTAATTAGATTATCATCCTCTAGTTACATAATGGATATGCATTGTAATTTTAGCATCCCAAAAATATGTCACAATGGGACATGCTTTCCAAATTGGGCAATAAAATACATGTATTACATGATGTTTGTGAAGTCATTTTTTTTTTCTATTACACATTCTAGGTTAAAAGACTGCCAAACAATTCAAGGTATGGATTCATTTATAATAATGACCAAAAAGGACTATCATACCCTAAAGCCATCGATTCGCTTAAGAGTTTACTTCAGTGTACAATGTTTTATGAGTTTTTATTAATCTAAATTCACGTGGCAGATTAAAGGATGTTTATTAATTAAAAGACAGGTTCCCTAGCTTTTGCTGAAATTGCCCTCTGTATCATACACTAGCACCACCAGGACTGGAATTTATTTCACCGTACACTTCAATTGTCACAAATTCTTTGGACAAAACCAAAGAGGAAGAAGGATATACTTTGCCAGTCTGTCTTTAGGCATGCTATTCGCTACTGGGCTGAGGAAATCATGAGCGTGGAACTTCACCTTTCTTAATGGATGGCAGCAAAATAATATGATATTTCAGCATAAGACAATGGTTGAGCACATTACCGGCACCATGCGTTTGAACTGATGTCCACAGTGGACTTTGCAAGGTTATCTGTGATAAAATAATGTTGTGTGGATTGAACAAGATCTGATCCCCCCCCCCCTTTTTAAAAATAAACATACAGGGTTTGAGTTGCTAGATTTAATAAAAAAATATTATCATTATTAATTAATATATATATTTTTTTTTTTTTACATAATTCCCCTGCCTCTACCTATTGCAACAAGAGGGCCCGTGTTCTGTCTGTAGTAACAGAGGTCTGTATGAGGGAGGTATGGCCCCATACCAGTAAGAAATCCAATTTCACCACTGAAGGCTGATGAAAATGAGTCATTTCCTTCCTGTAGGAGGTGGAGCTCAAATGGAATAAAAATGTATACAAATCACAAATCAGTTCAGGCGCTCACCTGTCAATAAAGAGGGCGACATTTTTAGCGTACACCCGGCGCAGGACCAGCCTGTGTTCCATCTCCATGTGGGTGAGGATCAGACGCAGAACCTCGTCGTAGCGGTTGGGCTTACAGGGTGTCCCAGCGCTCCCGGGAGGTTTCTCTAGAACAGAGAGCAGGTCCAGCAGGCATGGGAGAACCACCTAAGTTTGGGGAAATGGATTAAAGATACCATATATAAGTATGCTCTATGTTCAATGAAAAATGTGCCGTTTTAATAGAAATTCTGGTTCCAATTTAAGAAACTTAAGAATTTTCTGGTCCCAACAACTGGAGAAACTTTACACAAGTTCAAACAGACTGTACAACAGATTATATAGACTACCCAGCCAAACAGAATGTACAGCACATTGTAAAGGTAGACTAACCAGCCAAACAGACTGTACAACAGATTATATAGACTAACCAGATGGTCCTCTTTGGTGATCCCTCCATCCCCTCTATTCTCCAACTGCACATTGTTTAAAGGTGTTTCTGGTGTTCCATTACGGTTTATGAATATTCATGAAGAACCGTGTCCACGGCGTGTTAAGAATACAGAGCTGATCACCTGGTTAGTCTACGGAATCTGCCTGCTCTCAATGAGAACGGCAAGACTTTAGAATTCATCGTAATCAGCCCACGATGCGAATGGCCGTAAGGCCACACAGCCCCTCCCCACCAGGTTTACCTCTATGAGCTCTGCCTCAGCAATGTAGAGATGGTTGAACAGGGCGTGGTAGAGTACCTGGGCTCTATTGTACTGCCTGAGATGAGCTGCAGGCTGAAACAAAAAGGAAATTGTTAGTTAACAGAGATGCAATATTGCAAAACACAAATGGTTTTCATTTGCCTTAGATCTCAAAAAGATGCTGGGGTACGGGGGTTTCTTACCACATTGAGTAGGATATGATGCAGGCAGTGCACACCCAGCACCTTGTTCTCTGTGCGATAGTCGTCCGAGATAATAAGGGAAGAGGGAAAGACCCTGTCCAGGAATTCGGTCAACCACGGACGGCCCACCTGAGTAAGCGTCCAGGCAAAGATGTGCTTTGTGGCCTGGTTTCGCTTCCAGTTCTCTCTGCAGTGGGAAAAACCGTTTTATTATAAAACAACTTGCCTACTCATTCTGTTTCTTAGGCATTAGAGGATAGGTTCCACGTGTTTTTTTAAATCTATCTACATTGAATATACAGTCAAGCCGGAAAGTCTGCACACTCCTTTCACCTTCTCCACATTTTATTACGTTACAGACATATTCTACAATAGATTGAGTTCATTTTTTGTCTCAAAATTCTACACAAAATAACCCATAATGACAAAGTGAAAACAGGTTTTTAGACATTTGTGCTAATTTATTAAAAATCAAAATGTAAAATATCATATGTACACAAGTGTGCACACCCTTTGATATGACACCCAAAAGTGAGCTGAGGTGCATTTTGTTTCCACTGATACTGCTTGAGATGTTTCTACAACTTAATTTGAGTCCACCTGTGATAAATTCAATTGATTGGACATGATTGGGGATTGCCAACACCTACCTATATAAGGTCCCACAGTTGACAGTGCATGTCAGAGCAAACTCCAAGCCATGGGGTCAAAGGAATTATCTGCAGACCTCAGAAACAGGATTGTGTCAAGGCATAGATCTGGAGAAGGGTACGGAAAAATCTCTGAAGCTTTACAGGTCCCAAAGAGCACAGTGGCCACCATCATTCGTAAATGGAAGAAGTTTGGAACCACCAAGAATCTTCCTAGACCTGGCCGCCCGGCCAAACTGAGCAATCGGGGAAGACGGACCTTGGCCAGGGAGGTGAGCAGGAACCCGAGGGTCACTCTGACAGAGCTCCAGCGTATCCTTGTGGAGATGGGAGAACCTTTCAGAAGATCAACCATCCAGGCAGCACTCCACCAATCAGGCCTTTATGGTAGAGTGGCCAGACGGAAGCCCCTCCTTAGTAAAAGGCACATCACAGCCCGCTTGGAGTTTGCCAAAAGGCACCTAGAGGACTCTCAAACCATGAGAATCAAGATTCACTGGTCTGATGAAACCAAAATTGAACTTTTTGGCCTGAATACCAAGCGTCACGTTTGGAGGAAACCAGGCACCGCTCATCACCTGGCTAATACCATCCCTACAGTGAAGCATGGCGGTGGCAGCATCATGATGTGGGGATGTTTATCAGCAGCGGGAACGGGGCGACTAGTCCTGATAAAGGGAAAGATGAATGCAGCTAAGTACACCGACATCCTTGAAGAAAACCTGCTCCAGAGCGCTCTGGACCTCAGACTGGGGCGAAGGTTTACCTTCCAACATGACAACGACCCGAAGCACACAGCCAAGAGAACAAAGGAGTGGCTTCGGAGAAAGTCTGTGCATGTCCTTGAGTGGCCCAGCCAGAGCCCAGACCTGAATCCAATTGAACATCTGTGGAAAGAGCTGAAAATGGCTGTGTACCGACGCTCCCCATCCAACCTGACGGAGCTTGCAAGGATATGCCAAGAGGAATGGGCAAAAATGTCCAGAAACAAGTGTGCCAAGCTCGTAGCTTCTTTCCCAAGACGCCTTGAAGCTGTAATCGCTGCCAAAGGTGCAGCAACCAAGTATTAGGCTAAGGGTGTGTACAGATATGTAAACCCCTAAATAACCTATTTTTGTCAGTAAAATAAAATTGCATATTTTCTAAAAACCTGTTTTCACTTTTCATTATTGGCTATTGTGTGTAGATGTTTGAGGCAAAAAATGAACTCAATCTATTGTAGTATAAGTCTGTAACGTAATAAAACGTGGAGAAGGTGAAAGGAGTGTGCAGACTTTCCTGCTTGACTGTATACCAAGGATATTTCACTCTAGAAGTTTAGTCTTTACAGTCTTCATAACCATGACTATATTTATATGAATATAAACATCTTACTTGGTTAATTCCGGCTTCAGAATCTCCAAGACGTCAGCAAGGATTCCAGTGTGCTCATCTACAGTATCCCCACACAGCAACTGGGAGCTGGACGCAAAGCCGCCCCCCTGGACAACCGCGGTCAGCAGCAAAGAAGCAGCCGTTCTGGAGGAGTCGCTGGTCCACGGCTGATCCTGCATGTGGGTCACCGCAAATGCAAAGAGAGGGGGCGCGAGTGCACGCGCGAGAGAGCTCAAGGGAGAGGAAGTACCGTGGCAACACGGAGCGTCTGTCCCAGCCCCGAGCCTGCGACACAGGGCCAGCAACACGGAGCAGACTGCGCTAGCCTTGTCAGGGACAGTCGCGTAAGAGCTGGCCGGGAGATCCCCGCAGTCCGACTCGCAGAGAGGCAAAGCAGCGAACTGAGTCAAAGACCTCACAATTTCCATGTACACCATCTCAATGTTGGCGCCTTCATTGGTGCAGCACTCGGAGAAGAGCACGTGGCTGTCTCCACTCGCAAACTGCTGCTGAACGCTGTGCAAGGTGTCCAGCTGTTCCGCGGAGGAGCCTGCAACTCGGAGGCAGCCTTGGACCCAGGAAAGCACTTCATGCACAGAGTTGGCTGAGAACTGACAGAGGCTTTGCTGGTGTCCGACAGCCTCTTTTATCTTGAGGTCTTGCAAACTGTCTGTCTGACAAAGACATTTCCGCACTGTCCTTGTTGATTAAAATCCTAACTTAAAAATAGATTGGTCTCACAGACACCTCTTTTTTTCCTCAAAAATGCGGCAACTTCTTGTGGCAAACTGTTTAATTTACTGGATTGAATAACGTTATCTGAAAACCTGGGTGCAGGGCTACAAATCTAGAGAGTAACATGTCCCATCTGGATTCGATATGTAGCTGCCCAATGTAGAAAGAAAACAGAAGATCTTTTAAAAAGAAACACATTAGTACTGTAACGTTAACACTTAAGCTTTGCTTCTGTGAGGAAACAGATTGAGGATGACTATTAGCTGGCTAACTAGCTAACCTGTGTATTTCTGATGACAAAGAGCCATTTTATCATACAGTTACATGCGGTGCGCTAGCTAGTTACATGCCTTACCTTTCGGTTTTGTTTTACAAATGTAACGAATATGAAGAAACACACAAATTGCCCTTAAGTTTGGCGAGCAAAACATCACCACGCATGTTTCAAATGGTGCAACTTCAAAATACGTCCCTACTGACGGCGGAAACATGGACATATATCACAGAGGTCTGCAACTCTGTATTTTGCTGATTTTCTACTGAAATATTTTTGCCTAAAATGTCAAAAAATAAATGTATTTATTTATATAATAGTCTTTGATATTGTATGAACCAAATCATTTCACTAGAAAACACAATTCCATGCGTTAATTGTAGGCTACAGTGTTTTTTGTATAAGGATATTTTCTCATCCATCTGAATAGACAAAACTTAAATAGATTTTTTTGTTTGTTTTTTCACTTTTTGCCTGCAATTTTTCAACGTAAATATCTTCAAACTCATTTTTTTTCATCATTTCTATCGCATAAAGAAGACTTCTCGTCCTGGCAAAGTCCATGACGCGGCTAAATCAAACCAAACACGGATCCTGGCCATATGCAGTGGTTCCATTTCTGTAATCCTCCCTGCTAACCTTCATTCTGACTAAACAACGGAACAAACGAAGTGTAGCCTATCATATGGGGCACACATTGATTATCCTACAGTAATTTCGTTTTGGAGAAAATGTTCTGTTAATTTTTATGTCAAATATTTTTCATTCGCCTCTGATTTGTGTGACTTCCAAAAACAAACGCGTTAAAAATGACACACCTGCCACCTCACACCGCTCCACTCAACGCATGACCTCGAAGCCACGCCCTTCATAATGAATTTGGGTTTAAAACCAAATAGCATGTATTCAAATGTTGCCTGTCCTTAAAGAAATTGAGCATCCTTACTACGTATGTTTTGAAGGAAAAATTAGTAAATCCTACCAATCTTACCGATACTACAACAATGGCTATAGCCGAACATAAGCTCTGCTGCTCAGCACTTGCTTTTTACATGGGCTCTTTATAATTTAAGGTTTATTGATGCAGAGTAGCTTATGCTAGAGGCTACATCAAGTTGTTGTCCTAACGGTAAAATTAGCAAGGTAAACTAAACTAGCTGCGGTCAAGGGTCAAACAAAGATCCCCGAATATGTTCAGTCTTCTAAATCGCTATAGAAAATAAGTCGTTACTCTTGCGAAGGGAGGGTGCACTAAGTACTGTAAAACAGGGGTGCCAATCATTTTGACAACTATTCTTTAGGGAAATAATATTATTACTTGTTTAAAAAAACATTTTCTCTGCAGTTGTATTTTAATAAAATAATATAATTTAAGCATTTTTAGCAAAAATATGGCCCATTACCTGTGTTGTTCATTTTAAACGGCCTTTTCTTGCTCATCGTTATCAAGGATGCCAATTGTTTTGGAGGGCACATACACTACTCACAAAAAGTTAGGGATATTTGGCTTTCAGGTGAAATTTATGGAAAATGTAAGTTCACGCTACAGTGATATTATACGTATCATGAAAGTAGGGCATTTAAGTAGAAGCATGCAATGGTGATTTCCTCATCTCAAACAATTTATTGAAACAAAAGCCAACAACAGTGGTGGGTATACACCACAACAAAAATGTCAATGTCTCAATAACTTGTCATGTGCCCTTGAGCATCAATTACAGCTTGACAACGACGTCTCATGCTGTTCACAAGTCGACTTATTGTCTGCTGAGCGCATGGCATCCCACTCTTCTTGAAAGGCGACCCTCAGGTCATTGAGGTTCTGGGGTACAGAGTTACGAGCCTCTACACGGTGAGTCAGCTGATCCCATAGGTTTTCTATGGGATTCAGGTCTGGAGAAGTGCAGGCCACTCCATTTGAGGTACCCCCAGTCTCCAGCAGCCTTTCCCTAATGATGCGACCTCGAAGAGCTGGAGCATTGTTGTCCATGAAGATGAAATTAGGCCTGTGTTGTTCATGCAGGGGCACAATGACTGGATTAATGATGTTATTCAGGTAGTATGGGCTTGTCACTGTACCATTCACAAAGTGTAGGGCAGTTCTGTATTGACTAGACACACCTGCCCACACTGTAACACCGCCACCACCAAAGGGTCGTCTGGTGACAACAGTGGCTGATGCATAGCGCTCTCCTTGACGTCTCCAACATCGTTGGCGGCCATCATTTCTGCTCAACGTGAATCGACTTTCATCAGAGAACAGCACTGAGGCCCACTGGTCCCTCGTCCAGCGTAAATGCTCCCTGGCCCATGCAAGACGATGACGCCTGTGCCTGGTGGTGTGGTCAGGTACCCTTGCAGGTCGTCTAGCACGCAGACCACGCTGATGTAAACGGTTTCGAATGGTCTGACGTGACACTTGGGTGCCTCTCACCTCCCTTAAATGTGCCTGGAGTTGAGTGGCATTCATCATCCGGTTCCGCAGGGCACTGTTCACAATGAAAGCGGTCATCAGTGTGGGATGTGGCCAAAGGACGTCCACTTCTATGCCTTTCTGTGACTCTTCCAGTCTCTCTGTATCTCTGTTGCAACCTGCTGATGACACTCTGTGACACTCTAAGCTCAGTGGCCACTCCCTCTGAGAACATCCTGTTTGAAGCCTCGCAATGGCGAGGTACTGTTGATCAATTGTTAGGTGTCGTCTTGGTCTCATGATGTCAAAATGTGAACAGCATGATGAAGAGGACTGTTTAAATTACCAATTCTAATTGAACCAGGAAATTTATTGGTCGATTCATGGATCAAACACCTGTTGTGAATTTTGCCGTTCAGCTCCTTGTTAGAGAACAGCAAGTTGTGCAAAAAGTACTGAAACATTGAATAGTTGGACATGTGCATTCAAAAGTTTAGAGAAGGTCAAATTAATTTCACCTGTAAAGGTTATAGTGCATTTTAGGTTCATCCTGAAATTTCACCCGAAAGCCGAATATCCCTAACTTTTTGTGAGTAGTGTATATCAAGTGTTTATTATTCACATCCGAAAGTTGAGTGTATCACCACAAGAGGGCGCTTTGCACCTTTGCACAGTACGTATTTTGACAACATCGCACTGTTAACATAATTCCAGACACATACATCCTCCATTACGTCTATAATTTTTCCCTGAAAGGTTTTTGATTGGGTTACTTTTCTATAAATTCACTCCTTCAGAGAAACAAGTCACTGGCCGTCTCTGTGCTGTGCTGGTGCTTTCCTCTGCACATTCCCGAATGATCCTGATGACTGGTTCAGTACACTGTGTACTTTTGGTAGAAAGCCCCCCCCCCCCACCCCACTTCCTTTCTCCTTCTCTCTTTGTGTTTCACAAAAGCTCATTCAAATCAAGTGCTTTTGATTTTCTTCCTGAATTTTTGTTACAACACCTTTAGAATGGGTAGTCAGCTGGAGGGGAAAATGTTCATTAATAGACCACAAGCTACAATATCTGAAGGATCAATGATTTTTCCATCACATCCCTTTGCACGTCTTTCATGATAATTACATAATTGTTTGCTACTACCAAGGTCAGCTGATATTAAAAGCTTGAATGCTATTTTTTATATCCTGTGCCGTAACACTGGGTGTGTTTTTTTTTTTTTCCATTAAGGAGTTTTAATGACCAGGTTACTAGAAAATTTGATTAATACTTACCATTACCGCTCTTCAAATGACGCACTGTTTTTTATACCTGTGTTCATTGTTATCCAGAGCAGCTCTGAAACGTTTAACAAAACAAATGCCTCACTTTTTACCCTCATAAGGAAACATGCATAAGCAAATATACATCTGGCTCTGTTGATTCAGCTTCATTGAGACAACAAATGGGGAGAAGGTGGGACTGGGAAAGCCCAATGTCAGTGTGTATTCTATATATATATATACAGTGCCTTGCGAAAGTATTCACCCCCTTGGCGTTTTTCCTATTTTGTTGCATTACAACCTGTAATTGAAATGGATATTTATTTGGATTTTATGTAATGGACCTACACAAAATAGTCCAAATTGGTGAAGTGAAATTTAAAAAACCTGTTTAAAAAAATTCTAAAAAAAAACAAAAAACGGAAAAGTGGTGCGTGCATATGTATTCACCCCCCTTTGCTTTAATGTATTTTTAAAGTATCATATTTAATATTTGGTGGCATATCCTTTGCATGCTGCTACTTCCTGAAGTCTGTGACCCATCAATATCAAAAGACTCTTGATATATTATTTTCTGGTACTCTTACAAGCGATACTATAACGTCTTTGCATTTGAATGGATCTCTATGGGAATTAGGGGTGGGACTAGATTTAGCTGTAAATAACACTTGAACTGTATAGAATACATGGTTGGTAAAATGGCTGTAAGTCATCAAGGGTCTGAGGTATCAAACGGGCCTCAAACCATCACACTGCTGCCAGATATGCAGTAGATATGGATGGATCACTTTAAGGGTTGTTTCTCCTGACAAATTTTCCTATTGAACTCTATGGAAAAATAAGTCAGGAGAAGAAACCCTTCAAGTTATCCATCCATATCTACTGTATTTCTGGCAGCAGAGTGATGGTTTAAGGCTTGTTTGATAGGATAGACCCCTTGATGACTTAGAGCCATTTAGCCAACCATGTGTTCTATACAGTTCAAGTGTTATTTACAGCTAAATCTAGTCCCACTTTAAATTTCACTTCACCAATTTGGACTATTTTGTGTAGGTCCATTACATAAAATCCAAAATAAATATCCATTTCAATTACAGGTTGTAATGCAACAAAAATAACAAAATAGGAAAAAAAACGCCAAGGGGGTGAATACTTTCGCAAGGCACTGTATATATAGATATATACAGTGCCCTCCACTATTATTGGCACCCCTGGTAAAGATGAGTAAAAAGGGTTATAAAAATTCACCATTTGGAGAATTAGCTTAATCTCACACTGAAAAATGAGAAAAAAAAATCCCTCATCAAGAAATAATTATTTTTAACAAAACCACGTGTGCCACAATTATACTGGCACCCCTGCATTTATATATAGAATAAAGTAATCATTTTTAATATTTGGTCGCATATCCTTTGCATGCCATGACTTCCTGATGTCTGTGACCCAACAACATCAAAAGACTCTTGATATCTTATTTTCTGGTACTCTTACAAGCGATAATATAACGTCTCTGCATTTGAATGGATCTCTATGGGAATTGGGGGGGGGGGACTAGATTTAGCTGTAAATTACACTTGAACAGTATGGAACACATGGTTGGCTAAATGGCTCTAAGTCATCAAGGGTCTGACGTATCAAACAAGCCTTAAACCATCACTCTGCTGCCGGAAATACAGTAGGTGCCAATAATTGTGGCACACCTGGTTTTGTTAAAAATAATTATTTCTTGATGAGGGATTTTTTCCTTTCTCATAATAAATTCATTTCAATTAAAGGTTAGATTTTTTCAGTGTGAGATTAAACTAATTCACCCACACCGGTGAATTTTGTATAACCCTTTTTACTCATCTTTACCAGGGGTGGCCAATAATAGTGGAGGGCACTGTATATATACAGTATAGTGAGCACCATAATTAATTGGGACAGTGGACACATGTTTTGTTATTTTTGGTTCTGTACTCTAGCACTTTGAGTTTGAAAGGATACAATGACTAAGGTTGAAGTGGCAGACCTGTCAGCTTTAAATTGAGGGTATTTTCATCCAAATTGGATGAACCGTTTTAGAAATTATATAACTTTTTGTACACCCACCCCCCCCCCCCCCCCCCCCCCATTTTTTGGGCATCAAAAAATATTGGACAGTTTAACATAATGTAGAATAAAGTAATCTTCCTGATGTCTGTGACCCAACAATATCAAAAGACTCTTGATATCTTATTTTCTGGTACTCCTACAAGCGATAATATAACCTCTCTGCATTTGAATGGATCTCTATGGGAATTGGGGGGGTGGGACTACATTTAGCTGTAAATTATACTGTTAACAGTATGTAACACATGGTTGGCTAAATGGCTCCAAGGGTCCCTTAAACCATCACTCTGCTGCCAGATATGCAGTAGATGTTGAACTCTATGGAAAAATAAATCAGGAGAAGAAATCCTACAAGTTATCCATCCATATCTACTGCAAATCTGGAAGCAGAGTGATGGTTTAAGGCTTGTTTCATACGCCAGACACCTTTATGACTTAGAGCCATTTAGCCAACCATGTGTTCCATACTGTTTGAGTGTAATTTACAGCTAAATCTAGTCCCATCCCCCCAATTCCTATAGAGATCCAATTCAAATACAGAGAAGTTATAGTATCACTTGTAAGAGTACCAGAAAATAAGATATAGAGTCTTTTGATGTTGTTGGGTCACAGACATCAGGAAGTCATGGCATGCAAAGGATATAAGGATATGCGACCAAATATTAAAAATGATTACTTTATTCTACATTATGTTAAACTGTCCAACATTTTTTGATGCCCAAAAATAGGGGGGGGGTTCTATAATACAAAAGGTT